>OY744522.1:72044347-72599347 GCA_963556195.1 Sepiola atlantica
TCATTATTAAAATATTGACAATCTTCTAAGCCAGAATAAGTATTTTTATAAGAAACTGGATCGAAATACATTTTTCTTGCAAAGAACATGCTGCAAAGATAAAAGAAAAATATTGGCTACTCGGAATAAAATATTGATTTGTTAGATGCAAACGATCGATGGCAAACTTCAAGAAATAGACCAGCTTTACTTATCAGAGTCTTTTTCAGATTTGATCTTGCAAACTATTAAGAGTTACTGGATGCCGAACAAAAAACAGCCACAGACGAGTTTATAGATCAATTCTTCTTATTTGCAGGTTCTTCCAAGCTAGAAACGAGTATACTCAGTGACTAATATGTCTCTGATGGCTGTGTCTCTTCAACCTCATGTATTGCTTTGGCAACACGCTGGTATTTATTTTGTTCAGGTGAAGTAGGATTCATTTCTCTGAACATTAAAATTTTTCTCTAAACAAATCAATCGCGAAGAAATGGGTTAATATGTATTCTGCATTGTTTGGAATTGATTTATAACAAAAATGAATTTAATCTCAAAGAAATATTTGCTTTAATGTTTTTCAAAATGTCGGCAAAATAAAAAAAAAGTGCTCCTGTTCAATATTTAATGATCGGGTCAGTCTGCTATGTTAGTCTAACATAAAATGATCGCTCCGATTTGAATTTCCAGTAACAGGATTTTAAACAGGAGTTTGGGGCCAAAAACCATTGAATACTCATGTTTTAACATTTAGACTTTTTTTACAAATTAGAAAACTATAAAGAAAAGAATTAAAAATTGGAAATTTAAAAAATTAAAAATAATCGAGACATTTTGACAGTTGGCCATGTAATCCAAAAAGAAAAAATCTTATCTTAACGAATCATGATTCTAATCATGTGTTACTTCTTAAAAGAATTGCTCTTCTATTTTAATTGTTGCTTCCATATTAAATGGTGTCCTGATAAAGTTCAGCTGGTGTCCAGCTAGTACTGAAAATGTTTGCAAATGTGTAGTCAAATATGTGTCTAAAAAAACAGATTTTTCACAAATCAATCTATTCATTATTGAGTACTTTTATATAAACACAGTAAGAATTCATGCGGATATAAACTTACCTGGAGTAATATATATATATATATAAACTCCATGTTTATTAGTACATATACATACACTCAGATTCTTCTTTTGTTTCACTTTCATTCCAGCTGTTGACATACCCTACCTGTTTATAAGGTAATAAAAACCGTGAGACTCAGTTCACTGTGTGATTGACCTCGGGACAATATACCCTACCCTTCTTGAGGGTGGAGGTCATGTAATATATCCAGTGCTAACCTAAATAATAAATATACACATATATAAACATATATATATATATATATATCACCTCATCCCTTAACCTCTTTCATTTATTTATCTTCTTCCACCTACATACATACATACATACATACATACATACATACATACATACATACATACATACAAAAAAACACATACATTTAGAGAAAGAGTGACACATTTTTCAGAGTGCCGATCTAATTTATGTACATATGTAAATTAGATGACAAAATAATAAGTCTTTGTATTTCTATATAAGAATAATCATGTTATATAGTAGAAACTAGTATTGGGCGATTAATCGGAATCGGGAATCAGAAAAATCGAAACTTTTTGGAATATCGGAATCGGTATCGAGATCGAAAAAAATTTAGCCTAATTCCCGATTTTCCATTGCTGGTACCAATGATAATTATTTATTGTTTTTAAACTATCAGTAAAACTAAAATCTATAGATCATAATAACATCAAAATACGATGTAAATGTATTTTATTTGCTTAAAAAATGAAACTTTGCATAAATTCGCTAGGTAACCTTTAAAAGAATGCACTTGATTTACAAGATTCCAAAAAATGTTTTAAAATTAAATAAAACATTTTTTGTCAAGAAAAATACTGTCAAACATCATTGATAATCAAATTAAAAGTAAAATATGAAAAGTGTTTTTTAATTTTTTTTTAAATTCATTTACTTTATGCTGTTGGGCTTTTATCTGCTTTTTTTAATTATATGGCGGGCTTTTGTCAGGTGGACTTTTGGCAAATCTTTAAAGGGGTGGCCAAAAAGTGTGGAAAAAAAACTTTAGACATTTTCAAAGGCTTGGTCTTGAGTTGAATTAGGTATAAATGAATTCGTGAATTCAAAGATTTTCACGCCTCTGTGCCAGAACACATCTTGGCATCAGTTCTTCTTTGATTTTGATTTTCCATGTCTGGTTGTAAAACAAGCTTTTATTAAAAGGTGGGTTGGGATGGAGATAGAAGACAATAAAATCAAAGGCTAGTAATAAAAATAATTCTTGGTTATTAATATTATTAAAATCATTTGGCAGTTGGGTTGTTATATTTCTCTTCCAAGGACAAGACACATGAAAGACCGTGAACATTTTCCAACATTAAAATGTAAGTGTATTTTTAAGACTATTTTAAAGACGTTTTGTGAAAAAAAATTTAATTACTAAAATGTTTTTTATTAATTTTTATTTCATAGTTAAACTTATATTTGAATATATCTTTGTAGAAATTAGATAGATACTTTTACTATATAAGAACATATAAGTATTCTTATTATTGTAGATTAACACCCTCAGCTAAATCACCTCTCCAAACAAAAATGAGCTTCTACCGTTTTAGGCGATTATGTGTGAACACCCTGACAAACTTAAAGGGAAGAAAAAAATCAATTATTTAAAAATTTAGAGTGGCAGATCAGTTTCACATATAATTTAGCGTAAAATATCTCCTAGTTCCGAGACACTCTAGCGTTTTAGATCAGTTAATCAAAAATTGTTATTTTTCCATGAGAGATAAACTCTGTGTATTTTTTTTGTAGAATCTCATTTCGGGGAGGGGGGGGGGTAGCTGAAGGTGTTAATCTACAAATTTGCCATTATTATTAGTAGTAATATTACTATTACTATTATTATTATTATTATTATTATTATTATCTGTATCTTGTTTGTTTTTTTACAGAAAAACAAATCAACTACATGTTATATTGACAGTAGCAATAACCGACCAAATCTTTATAATTAGGGTAAAAACATGAAATTCTTTCATAGAGGGAAGGTACAGAATAGTTAACAAAGCATCCCAGCCCCGCACTTCAGAATGGTTTTCTAAATAGTAGAATTATTATTTAGAAACTGATTCTTAACATGGGGAGAGGACTTTATTAACTATTCTGTTCTTTCACAGTCTTCTTATTTTGCATACCAATCGTCGGCTATTTTCAATTGTTTATGAAAAAATTCAAATAGCATTTTGTCACCTAACAATAGGGGTAGGCTATAGAAATTTATGCCAAAAGTGGCTTATTACCTTCATTTATATGTAACTAGATGGGAACAAGTGATTTTTTTCAAAACGGGTCAAAATTGGAGGGTCGCAAGCCTCAAATGAGATTTGGCCGCGTCGATCCGCGAAAACGGCCCAAATTTCACCCCAAAAGACACTTAGCCACTTATTGCAAGTCTTAGGGTACATTTTTTGACCAGAAATGCCATCATATACCAGAATCTGTCATTCTCATATACTGTCCTACAAGTATAGGGCTTCTTAGGGTATCTCAGGGTCCAAAATGGGTCAAAATTGCCCCAAAATAAGCCAAAATTGGCCAAAATGGCGGTTTTGGGCCGAAAAACAGCTATTATCATCTCCCCTAGTCTATAAGACAACTCTGTATGGCTCCTAGCAGTTGGGAAAAACTGAAATCTCGTTTGAGGCTTGCGACCCTCCAATTTTGACCCGTTTTGAAAAAAATCACTTGTTCCCATCTAGTTACATATAAATGAAGGTAATAATCCACTTTTGGCATAAATTTGAAAAATTTTGTTTCTATAGCCCACCCCTACTAACAACGAACTAATGCAAAACGGCTTTGTTTTAAAAACAGAAAGAACTCTTTAGTTGCCTCATTATATTCAATTAATTACAAAGAAAACATTTGATCAAAAATATTTAGAAACATCTACTCGTGTAATATATGCCCCCCCCCCTCCCATGAATGTATTTTTTATGTTCGCGAAAATATATACGGACATTACACGGCGGTTATAGAGTAATTTGAAAAAAATTTTAAAGCGACAAATCTATAATTAAATATTTTAAAATTTTAAATGAATCAGAATCGGTAATTGTATCGAAACAGGAAAAAATTTGGAATCGTCCCATCACTAGTAGAAACCTAATAAAAGGAATAAATATCTGGCAAGTGTTTCTAGTAAGATATTCTGGAACTTAATAGGCTGGACAAAAACCAGAAGACTAGGAAACTAATGATCATGCACAATGCACTACACCCAAAGGATGATACCGACTGACTCTACATTAAAAGGAGAGGAGGTGGAGAGAACTTGTAAGTATAGAAAACATAAACTAGAAGACAGAAAGGGTGATCATCACAGTAAGAGGTACTGTCAGAATTAACAATACAGAGAGTAGCGAAACTAGAAACAAAAACACGAGAACAGAAAAATGGGAAGAGAAACAGCTACATAAACGATTTAAAAAACTGACCAGGAAAGAGACGTGAAAAACTTGAACATGACTAAGAAAAGAACACGTAACAGAGAAATAGAATTAATACTGACAGCCACACAAAGCTAAAATAGACAAAAGCCAAGAAAACAGTAAATTTAAATTCTGTGTACAAAGAGAGGAAATGGTAAATCACATCATAAGTGAATGCAGCAAACTAGCCCCAAAAGAATACAAAAACAAATACAACTGATTATACAAACATCTTCATTTTGAATATGAAGACAAATGGTACAGACACAAACTGGAGGGAGACGGTATTGTAAAATGAAAATCACAAAATCTGATGGAATCTGAAGGTATAAATAGAAAAATTCATCCAAGCAATTTAACTAGACATAATAATAGTCAATAAGAAGGAAAATCACATGCCAACTCATACATTTTTCCGTTCCACTAGTTCAAAAGGTGAAAATTAAGAAAACTGAAAGACAAAGCAAATACATGGAACTTGCCAGAGAACTGAAAGGAATATGGAACACAAAGAAATTCAATATAGTACCAATAATTGTAGGAGCACTAGGAACAGTCCTGAAAAAACCTGGAGAAAATACTAGAATTTGGAATCAAAGGGAAGATTGAGACCATACAACGTACGGCAATCATGAAAACAGACGTAATTTTTTTTTTTAAAATCGTTGAATGTGAAAACCAAACCACATAATCAATGACTGCCAACTAGCCACAGATAAGCTGAAATAGAAATAAAACAAAAAATAGAAAGAAAAACACACAAGCCCAAGGGAACTGAAACTACCAGAAATCCTATAAACTGACCTCCCCCCCCTCTCAAAAAAAAAAATAATAAATAATCCACACAAGCATTTGATGGCACCAGCTTCAGCTGGTACTGCACAAAAATGGCCGTGAAGGGTCAAGGAGGATGGACAGACTGAGGAAAGAGAGCACCAACCAAACCTCCACTGGAAGGGTGCAGAGAGTACTAGAACCTTGTGGAGATTTTTTGTTGCTGTTCAGATTCCAAAAGGAATCAGCGATCAGTGCCAGCACAAAATAAATGGTGGGTGGCTGTTGCAATGATGAAAAATGATTTGCAGCGGTTGTCGAAAGAGGCAGTGAGTGTTGAAAATTAGGGAGTCGGGCAGCAAACTCCAGAGAACACCACTTGTTATTGAGCAAATATTGTTGATGACTTATGTTAGTAAATAATAAGGCTAGAAGTAAAGAGACTTATTATTTTTTGTTATACAAGAAAGTTTTAAAATATGTTACAGTTTATGAATTTTCAAATGAAATCAAAGTAGAATAATGGTAGTGGTTGTGACCCAACGGGTCACAGCTACGGCTAATATATATATATATATATATATATGTATGTCAGATATAATTTCCATTATCAAAAGTTAGAATATTTAGGTCAAGAAGTAAATACTAATAGATACGGATACAAAAATAAAGAAATGTTCTGCTGAGCTGACTCCTGTCCTCTACAAACTCTATACTAAATGCCTTGCCGAACCTTGCTTCCCTGATAAATGGAAAATTGCTTTTGTGGTACCAGTTTTCAAGAAGTCTAGTAAAAGAATTGATACGTAACATTATCGCCCCATAAGTCTCCTCTCCCCTTCACAAAAATCTTTGAAACATTAATTAATCTAGCGATAGTTTACACCTTGAAAATGCTAAACTTCTCTCTAACTAACAGTAAAGATTAAGGCAATCCCTTTCTACTGGAGATATTTTAATGGTCATCTTTGAACACACATATCACACACTGGATAAGGCAGGTGAACCTAGGGCGGTAGCACTTGGTGTATTCAAGACCTTTGACAAAGTCTGTCATGAAGGTCTTCTCAGGATGATCAACTTATATGGTATTACTGGACGAACTTTTAATATAATCAGATCCTTCTTCTTAGCTAAAAGAATAATCCAGATCGTTCTCGATGACTATAAATCCAAACATCACAATAATGCAGGAGTGCCCCAGGGACCGATATTTGAACCATTATTATTCTTGATCTTCATAAACGACCTCCCTGATGTAATCGCATCTGCGATGGGTGTATTTGCTGATCACACCATTCTATTTTCAACATGTGAGCAAATTAAATGCACACACATCCAAGGTAATGGTTGAATCCTTAGAAAATGATCCCCAGTCTTTAGTAGAATGGGGCCAAAAATAGATGGTCACATTCAATGCCATCAAGACAAAGATCCTTTCCCTGAACAATTATAAGAAACCTTTCCAAACACTGATTGTCATGGCTGATAGCATCCTTCTCAGGCAACATTGAATTGCAATAAATACATACAAGATGCTGCCAAGTCTGCTACAGAGAAGGTTGGCCCCCTCTACTGGGCTAGAAAACTCCTCACACCTGCCAATATCCTATATCTCAATAAGGCTACCATTCACCTATGCATGGAGTATTGTTGCCACATCTGGGCTAGTACATCAACCACTAGACTCTCCTTCTTTGACAGGTTGCAAAAAGATTCTAACCTAGGTTCCGCACTGTCTACCAAGCTCCAATCCCTGTCATATTGCCACAGTGTTGCATTTCTGTGCCTGTTTTACAAGTACTTCCACGGAATGTGCTCTGATGAACTTACTGCACTCCGACTCACCAGACTCGCAGCAAAATTCCACCCTTTTACTGTAGAGGTCTCTAGATGTCGGAAAATTTTCTACTCTAATCGTTTCTTTCCTCGGACCATTTTCCTTTGGAATTCCCTCCCTACTCCCTCGACTGTACTAACATGCCGAAATTTAAATGTAATGTGAACAAACATCTTGCTGCCAAACTCTCCACTTAGGGCCTAGATTTATAGGGGGCAACCTATCAGAATAGCCTCTTATGTCCCAGTGGCTCTATGCCTAGTTTAGGGTGAATAAAAGTTGTTTTGTTTTTTTTTAATTTTTAAATATGTGTTGTAAGTTTGCTTATGCTCTGACTTGACAATTTTGCTTAAAGGTAAAGCATCACCTTTGATAAGTGGCTTATATTCAGGTTGCCGGTTTGAGTCCTGCAGCAGTCTCATCCATTTATTTCCTTGTTTCTATATCTCAAAATAACTTCAGAAATAAGTAAATGTACTGTAAAATGCTACAGAAAAAAAAACTTAGTGAATTTCTGAAAAAAAAAAAAAAATGACAATCACAAATAGGGAGTGAACTTTATTGAAATCACAAAAAAATATTTTTGCCTCCAAGTTGGAAAAATAAATGAGTATAAGTAACTTTATTTTCAAAGATTTCGTTTTTAAAAAAGCAAAAATACTGCCTAAAATATTTCAAAGATTTGCATTCAGCTTTAATAAGTTGAAAATTAATCAGTGTTTGATGAAAATTGATAAAGTGACAAAATTAAGTTTCATCATTTCAAAGTTTAACCTTTTAGACATATGGCTTCTTTTCATTGAACAGATTTGCTATAGTAAGGATGATAATCTATCTCTGTATTATTCAAAAGTTATGGTGTTTGTTCGTATACAAAAACACGATTGTCTATTTTTTTGTCAACCAGAGACACATTACTAAGACAGCAGTTTTTACAACGTTAATACCCGACTTTGAATCTCATGTAAGTCTAAAGGATTTTTTTTAACTGGATACAAGTTTTATAAATTTAAAGAAATTAACATAGCAATCATAATAAAACATAAATGCTTTTTAAACTAAAGGACCTATTTTTATAATCCGCTAATAAAGAGACATAAAGGGTATTCAGTATTAGTTCAAAGCAAATTATTTTCGCTTAAAAAACAATTTCTAAAGTTTTCTGACAATAAAAAAAATACATAAATACATTCGTCGTAGTTAATTAGTCTCTCATGCAAGTACTAATAAGCATATTTTTGTCCATGAAATTTCACTAATATTTTCTTTGTATTAGCTATAAGGCAGTAGAAGTTAGGTCATGAAGGCAATTGACATACCCGGGTACTGTATCAATACTGTTCAAGGAGTAGGTATAAACTTGTAGTATTTGATAATGGACACTTGACACTGTTGCATATTCAATATACTTTCAAAATATGCAAATCGGTCCAGTCTAATCGAGTTTACTTGATGGCTTCCATAGTGACTATGTAATATGGTTACTCAATTACAATATTTTTCATCAGTTTTTTTTTTCAATTATGATAATGGTGAATTATTATTTGTAAAATTTCAGTAGTTTTGACCAAAGGTTTCTCACTAAACTTATATTGTAACATGGCATACTAGTTACAAATTAAGAGCTAGACACTTGTAGTATGTTGTTGCTTGATTTAGACGTATAAATCAGCAGCCAAATTCGAATTCCAATCATCTGAAAAGGAGGGGGTCATCATTTAGAGGCGGGCATGCTTAAAGAGTTAAACTGTACTAGCCTTGTATGTTAAGCTTCGTTTTTTTTTTTTTTTTGGGGGGGGGGTCAGATATATTCAAAAAGGTAAAGTTTGCAATATATACACACATTCTTCTACCTTTTCAAGATAAAACATTGGGAATTTATCATGAAGCATTATTAGTTCTTATTTCTCTTACTAATTTAAATGCTGCAACAAAACAACAAAAATCCTCCATTCTATAATAAAGACCAACATGTATTTATTTGTATACAAATAAATATACGTAGTTCCATCTCATCATGCAAAACTTAGCAGGTAAAACACATGCATTTTTCTATCGCATAGACAAAACCATTTCAAGTGGTGAGAGGAAGAGAGAAATCAAATAGCAAGTCTGACAACCACCTCAGACTTATCTCGCTGCCTGAAATGAATTCGGAAAAAAATCCTTCAGTCTATAATAAAACGTCAATGGTGGATGTTTTTACTTCTTTAGGTCATCAGAAATGATAATTTATATATGAAAAATTAAATTACTGACGTAATTCTATGATTTTGTACGAATATTTTAGTAATAGATCTAGATAAATAGTGAGTGCGAACACTGGCAAAAGCATTTTTTTCCCCATTATTTTTGATGGAGAGTGTACACTAGTATTAAAAGAAAAGCTATCATAGTTTGTTGATTTTTCTTATTGTCATAATGATGATATCGCATTGTACCAATATCCATAGAAGAATGGTGTCATTTGCTTCTTCTTCAAGGTGTTAGCCAGAGCACAGAGTACCAAGTGTGACAATGTGTTAGGGGGGGGGGGCTCTACGAAAGATTTAGGGTGATTAAATATACTAGTGTATATTGGGAACAATGTATGGAGGAAACAAGAAATTCACAATTCACACGAGCTAGAAAGGATTCAAGAAAATATAATACTTATTGTTTATCTACGGATAGGCAAAACTGTCGAAAATGGAAATCACAGCTGTGGAGGTCAGTTAGAGTCAAGTATGACATGAGTGTCAAAAATATTTGTCCGGAGTAACCAGTACATTTTAAAATTCAAATAAAACCAAAATCAAGGCTAGAGGTAGCTGACAGCCAATCAAAATGCACCTTGGCCACGACAGAAGGATTTGTCCTGGGCAAAGCCAGGAAACCATGCTTGATTATAAAAACAGTTGTACAGGGAGAGTCAGCTGTTTTCAGAGTTTAGAGCCGAGAGAGCAGTCAGCCAAGCAACCCCTCCATCGCGTGATACAGCCTCTAACCGGAATAGAAGTTGGTTCATGTCAAAAAACCCACTGCAGTTAGAGAAGTCGTGAATTTAATTAATTGATGATTTATTCTCAACATCCAGAAAACCATAGACACTATCTCTTATTCTATGAAGAAAACCCAAGTTTTCTGTAAATACGAGAATATATTTTATTCAGAAATACAAGCCAAGAACTTTGTTTCCTTGATGTGGTGTAGACTGTTTAGTTCATGTGTATCTTTTTTTCTTTCTTTTTTTCTACATATAAACACCCTCGCTCAGTTGATACTTTCCAAGAAAGCAGCGAGATATATTTCATTACAAATTCCGCCGACTTTGTCGGCGGAATTTGTAATGAAGTATATCGACGAATAACATCGAATATAATGACGAATATAACAACGAATAACATCGATTTGCTGCCCCCATTATGGCCAACGACAAAACAGCGAAGACGGTATATCAGCCCATGGACAGGTATACAACAGTGTCCAGGTCGATACAGACGAGGGGGAAGTTCATTGCTTATACAAGCAGATAACCTTTACAGTATATGTTCATGGTTTGTTGTGTCATCGCATAGGGGCATTTAGGGCTGTTGGCTGGTACGAACTTGTAACTGACGTCTGTAATTGGCCCACTTTCATCCTTGCTCTATTTAGAGTTGCCTAGTCCTTTCAATCAGGGGTTGGTCCTTTGGCCAAACTTTCATTTAGCCTTGGCAGGGTCTCATTAGAGGTAGCTAATCATTTTCCTGAAACCTCTCCAAATCTCTAGGCTGTTGCTGCATTGTAGCAAAGCTTTTACAAGTAAGTGTTCGCTTTACGATAAGTGGAATTCATTTTACTTTTGATAAAAATATAAATTGAGCAAGAAAACAAAATGGCCGTGCAGTAGAGATATTAAGCAAAACATATTTAGTCTTCATTAGATGTAAAATACTGCAAATATTAACACCATAAAACAAAGAGTTAATTAGCTTTGAAAATATAAAATCAGGTGTTCTAATGCTGCAAGAACTGTTCCTTAGATTTGCAATCGATCTGTCATCACCAGCCAGTGTCTGATCTGAGAAGATCAGAACATGTAGCCCAGGACTGTTCATTGTAATTGCAGATTGGTAGCCGGTCCTTAGCTTGCCAGACCACTAGAACCAGGGTTTATATACAGTACCTGGTATTTCAAAATGATCACCCATCTAAGTACTGACCAGACTCAACATTACTTAACTTCAGTGATCTTACAGGAAATGGTGTGTCAACATGATTATAGCCATATTGTAATATATCAGTTTTGAATATAAACACAAGAAATCACAGCAATTCCTTTATTCAGTCTCCACTGTCAACAAATTAAAACAATGACAAGATATGACAGCTATAAACATACTGATTGAACCATTTTTTTTTTCAAAACAAAATGAGAAAATTATTTTAAAATCATTTTTAAAAAGTCAAGAGAACTTATCGCTTAAAACTCAGTTCAATGTTATCCGATTAACGCAATATAAATTTGCTTTCTATTAAAGTTTCATGGAAGCTAAAATGTCTACAGCAAAACAGATTGTAAAAACATTTGCATCAAATGTTAAAAAAAGAATGGTACAAAAGAGAATTCTGTTGCAATAACTCAAGAGAAATACAAGTGAAAATTCTCAGTGGATTTTGGTTGTTCAAAAACGTAATGATAAACGTTAAGTTTAATGTGTTCCTAATAAAGTCACTTCATTATTCCATAAGGATTAGACTAAGAAATAGGATGTACAAAAGGGAAGATGGTAACTAGAAATAAATTTTGGTGAAGGATGAGTTCGGAGCTCAGAGTAATGGAAGAAAAGTAACAAAGACAAGATGGATAAATCAAAAAAATGACTAAAGAAATGTTATATATATATATATATATATATATGCGCACACACATACTTATATTAAACAATTACATGCTGATTAGCCATCCGTACTGGCGGTTTCTAGAACAGACAGTTTTTTGGATGCTTTCCTTCACCAGTGGAAATGGGATAACTGTTAGCCCATTTCTGCTGATGAAGGCGTAGCATCCAAAGAGTTGTCTGCACAAGAAACCGCCGGCATGAATCAGTTTAATGTTAATCAGTGCATAGTTTCATGATATTATAAGTATAAAAATATATTATGCTCTTATTAACGTAATTGAGCACTCAATTATTTCTTCATATACGCACACATATACCAGGTTATCCCATAATTTCTGTTTAGATTTTAATTCTCTGAAATTGAATAGAAAGTGGGAATGTCTAATGAAACTAAATATTAATATATCATATACATATTTGGACACATTTAATTTATAAAATTTTATTTTAGAGGAAAAATCAATTAAAATTTCACTGTTGAAAGCCCTTACAACAAGATAACATCCAAGGGGTATTTGAGGCACATAATGCTTTAATAATTTAAAAAGGTAACTCTGCAGCTGAAGCAACTCGAAATATTTACTCAGCTTATGGATAAGAATGCCTGAATGAAAGATGATGCAGAAAATGGTTTACAAATTCTGAAATGGAAATTTCACCCTTGAATATGAAGAGTGATCAAAACATCAAGTTGAGTTTGATGAATAGCTCCTTGTGGTGTCACTTCAAGGAAAACCTGGCATATCAGTTGAAGAATTGGCAAGTTATCTTCAATAAGTAGGAAAATTAGCGTCACATGAATTGTCTGCAGATTTCAACTCGCGATTTACAGCCACTTTCAGACAATTCACATGTCCCCTGGATACTATCTTGTTTCAATGGCTTTTATCAGTGAAATTTGAAGTTTTCCTGTAAAATAAAATTTTATAAAGTTAAATGTGTCCAAATGATATTATTTAATTCTATTAAACATTCCAACTATTGCATTTTAGAGAATTAAAATTTGGACAGAACTTATGGGATGACATGAAATATCTAAAAAAATATATACACAATGAAATAAGAATAATAAAACAATTTTAAAAGGATTTGGCCAAGATTTTGATAAAACTAGTCAAAGCCGAGTTTTCTAAAATAATTTTTTTGTGTTCTTTTGTTTTTCAGGGTTTTTTTTAAACTTCCTCTTTTTACAAATGTTTCAACATCAATTTTTTTTTCATCCTGATCTCAAAATAGGAACATGGAATAAAAAATGTCCCACTTTTCGTCTCTACCCGTGTTTGTGTTGAGTGGGTCCTTTATTTTGTGTGCCTTTTTGTTCTGAACACTTTAAAAATATAAAGTATTTTTATATTTTCTTTCGTTTTGTTTTTCAATCGACTAATGATGAAGCTGTTAAACATTTTCTGAAGTTGGATTCAATGAGTCTGGCGAATCTTGTGCATCTGTTGGCACTGCTGCATCATCGGATTTTTTCTGCTTCTTGGCTCTGGAATCTGCTAAGACCTGCTCAATCGTCCGAGCGTCACGCTTGTTTTCACTTGGAACTGAGAAGAAAATAAACAAAACAGATTATATAACACCAACTTCAGTACGACAGTAAGCATTCAAATCACTGATAGTGCTGTAATAGTAGCACCTGGTTTGGTTTGTTTTACAGCATATCAACCATCTATGGGTTATTTAATGCCGAATAAAGTTGTCAAATATAATTTCACATTCCTAGAATACATTGCTCTTAGAGTACATTACTCAGTAGCACTTGGTAAAAAATGAAGGTGGAGAGTTCAAATGGTGAACGATTTGTGTTTATTTTGCAAGTGCGCAAATATTGTTTTCTTCAACATAAAAATGGAAAATAAACATTCTTCACCAGTTGAGACCTCATTCCTCATTTTTTTTCCCAGTGTTACTGTTACAATGAAAACTATTCACCTCAAATTTGCCTGCTAACGTAAATCGCAATTATTGTTACAATAATGCATCTCTGAATAAATATGGTGTATGCACCCTTTAAATAAAGTATCTGCAAACAAAAAAAGGAACAAGAGCATACTATCCCCGTGGATTAAATAAAGGGTTCCGTTCAAAAATTCGGTCTAGATACCCAATTTCGACAGAAATATTCCAGAGTTCGAAGAGATACACCTGAAGAAGGCCAGAGGTTACAGCGTCCGAAACATTGTGATGATAGAACTCAAGATGAGAAATGTAGTCCGAATAACCAAAATTATACAAAAAAGGGAAGGTAACTCACTCATTTACATACTGGTTATATCTATTCATATAAAGCAAAGATGTTTGTATGTGTGTCGCGGCATCAGTTAAACGGTTGATCTAAGTGCAAACTAACCACAGATTTGGAATCAATACCTTCATTCCGACGCCCTAAGTTCTTGAACCATTTAAAAACTTATTCAAAATTAAATGTACGTAAAAATAACATTAGAAACAAATGTTCCGACATTTTTGGCGTTCCCTTTCCAGTTTAATATTTTCTATTATTAGCTGACCAAACAACAACTAGGTTAAAATTTTAAAATATATATATATATATATATATATAATATTTATAAATAAATATTAAATTATTTATACCTACAGACGCTAGCGTTTCAAGCTTATTACTCTCATCAGTGCAGGGAAATAACAATTTCAGACGGTCGGGAGGCGCGAACCCGGTACACAGAGTCAGCCATATCCACTCGTGTATATATATATATACTGGTTCAATCTTATATAAATAGAGATTTTGTCCGTCAGTCACATTTTTTTTTTTAAACGTAATAAAAACATTGCGGAAATTGTCTCAATTCAAAATAGAGATCTTAACTACTTTTAGAAATTGAGAATACTGCATTAATAGTAAATAATTCCCAACAAATAAAGTGGATGCCATGACCAGAAATCGAAACTGAAACCTTGAGATCTTCAGTCTGAGGTTCTACCAACTGACCTATATTGACTTTCTTATAACAAAATCATTATAGCTTTGGCTTGACATCATAGATTTATGATTTACATCATGTTTCAAAACATGAATTTAAACATAAGCGATAATTAAAAATAAATAAATGAATGGGTAAACATTATCAATAGCGTTGGAAATTATTTTAATAGTCCAAAACAATTTATTTTGCTTTAACTACATATTGGTGTTAAAAACAATTTAATATTTAATACATAATAAGAATGTAAATAAAAATTCTATGAGAAAACCTCATGAGAACCTTTACTTGTGTATGATAGGCCCCATTAATTATAGTATAATAAAAAGAAGTAAAAGAAAGCTGACCGACTTCTGTTTGATCTAATTTCAATCTTTTTTGTGAAACAACAACTAGTAAAAATGAAAAACAGTATTTTTTACACACGGATTAATTTGGTCCCTGGTGATCCCAAGTGAATGAATACTACAGTATTATTATTATTTTTTTTTTTTTTTTTTACTATAACCAGGTCAGGGTTATACTGAATCCGATGATGTAAGGTTTGTAGGTTTCTCTTGTGTAGTTTCTGACTTTAATTCTAATCAACTAATTAAAACATGGCATCAGGAAAGGTGAAATATTAATGCAACTAAAATAAGATTTTATAAATTAGAGAATGGAATGTTCCTTACCAAAACCATACGATTTGTTGGCCATTGTCTGTTTAGCAGCATCTTTTGCAGCGTCTTCCCCAATCAAGTGCTTATATTTCTCTTTATAATTATGCGAAGGACCAACTTCAGATGATTTTCGCTTCAGGTAATTACTTTCAGTCTCTGAGTCAAACTCCTGGTTTTAAAAAAAAAAAAACATTCATAAAAATATTTAGACATTTCTCTTTACTAAGTTTCTTAATAAATAAAAAGATTACAAGCAATTAACAACACCCCAGATACACTCAGAGATCTTTTCTTTTTTTTTTAGCATTGTGAGGGAGAATATTTACCTACAAAATTTGAACACGTCTGACGAACAAAGGCATAGAAATACTGACTACACGAAGTAGTAGTAGCCTTGCTTACAATTGTTAGTCATTTTACTGCTAAATTAAGAACTATCCATTCTTTTTCTTGTACAAAAGATTGTTATTATTAACCATTCCAGATTTTTATGTTTTTGATAAACTCAGTTACAACATTCAGAGATAGAGAAAATATTTATGTTGCAAAATGAACAGGTAACGTGATGATATTTCATGGTTTTCCTACCTTGCTATCATAATTCTGACAAACACTCAAGTTGTCTGAACAATATTATAGATGGCAGTTGTTAGGTAAAAAAAACAACAAAAAAAACGAACAGACCAAGGAACATAACTCGTCGTAATCCTGAAGCAGGATTATACCCCTTTGCTATATACAACTTAATAGTATTAAATTGTGAGCCGAATTGCTCAAAATGACAACTATAAACACACGGCTCAGCTCACGTGCTATTTCTTAATCCACACTTATCAATGTATCTATATATTAATCCTGTGTAATTCGTTTAATAAATGTACACGGAATATTTTGACATTTATTTGTATGCACTGAATTTTGTTTGTTTACACACAGAGTTTTCACTTTAATTTTAAAAATTTGATTCAAGATGAAACATTTTTTCAGAAATAATTCACCTGGAAAGGGCATTTTTTATTTTTTTTTATTTCAAACTCAAGGTGTCAGAATTAAAAGAGAAAAATCGATATGAAATTAGAACGTTTCTTCTAACATATAAAGTTATCTTGTCGGATTTTTTTAAAGTCAGATTCAAATTACCTTTAGCTGAGAAATCAAACTGAGCAATGGTGCATTATAGTTAACAACAAAAACAGGGATGAAAAAAACAACAAATTTACAACAAATAACTTTTACCAAACGCAAGAAAATTTAATCTTCTATCGATCTGCATAGATTTTCAGTTTTGGAAGTTTTTTTGTTTTTTTTTTAAGTGTTTCTAATGTCAGAATTTGTATGGCAGCCTCGAAGGCTTTGTAAAAAAAAACATAGATGACCACATGAGTCTGAAAGGTTCGGTATAATGCAAAGTATTTTGAAATAAAGAAGAACTTAAAAACAGTTTCAATAAGTTAAAAATATACAGATCGGTTAAAAATTAAAAATGTAATTTTTGACTGTTTGGTGACAGTCATTAGTTGCATTTTTATTTAATTTTCGATTTTTCAGTTGTTAAAAATACAACATGGAATCTTCACATTATTTGATGTGAAGATTCCATGTTGTATTTTTAACAGAAACGGCAGCCATCTTGAATCCAGGCAATGGAAGCCTCTGGAACTGACACAAATTCTAAAATAAGAAAGCAGTGATAAATGGACACAGTCAATCCCCACAATCGTAATAACTGGAGACTTAGAATAAGGACAGCCAGACAGCTTCAAACCTCTTGTCGAAAGGAACATAGACAATAAACCTAGATAATAAGTGAGTATGAGTGAGAAACACTTAAATAAAGTTAAAAAACTGAAAAGCTATGCAGGTCGATAGAATACCAAAATTTTCTTGCGCTTGGTAAAAGTTATTTGTTGTAAATTTGTTTTTTCACCCCTTTTTGTTAACTATAACGCACCATTGCCAAACTTTGCTTCTGAGTAACAAATTTCCATGTTATTGGCAATATAATAACATACTTCACTACAATTTACTTTTTAAATTACTTAGTCCGCCCTCAGACAAATGATAGTATGAAACATTTTAACTAATAACCTAAAAATAAAAATCAACAAGAGGAAGAACTCCTATTTTTAATTGAATAATATAATAAGAGTTGTCTCCCTTATGACTAAAATTTTATTTCTTTTTCTGTATAAGTTTTTAAAATGTGAAAAACAATAACAATGAAAACCTAAAATGACCTCAGTGCATTCCAGGCAACGCCGGTCGGGGCAGCTATTTATTGTAATAAAGTTGTTTATTTGGTGGTAGTGTTTTTTTTTCTGTTTCTCTACAGTCTGTCAATGAAGGAGAAGGATAATGGAAACTTTCTCTTGTGGTCTCGGTAGACAATATAATATTTGATGCTAGTTTGATAAATGCTCACACATGGAAGAATGAAAGCAACAATAATTTAATGTTAAACTTAGTTTATTTATCTAATTGGATACATTTCCTTAAGAAATGCTTCTGGATATCTTTTTAGAGGTGTATAAATGCCCCTATCTATCTTTACTGTACATGACTTCTAGTCTCTCTAATTCTAAACTGCCTGAAGAATTTTATAGCTGGTAGTAGTTAGGTAAAAACCGAACAAACGAAGGGACATAACTCTTTGTAATACGGAAGCAGAGTTATGCTCCTTATCTAGCATTACATTGTGGGATAGATTGCTTTTTCAAATATCTATCCAGTCAGCTGACTAGATAGATTGACCAATGATTGCCCTGTCAATCACACTTCTTAATCTTCTACTCTTATTTTCCAAAAACATTATAACTTAATGTTACATATCTATCAAACATTTTTTTTCAAATTCGCAAATTTTAAATTGCTTTCTCTCCAATATACAACACTTTTTCTTTAATCCAATTGTACAAAAACAAGTTTCTTTTTATTTTCTTTTTACAATTGCTTGTGAGCATGCATATATAGGGTGATCCCACCCCCATACACAAAAAAAAACATGCCACCCATCCATTGGATCGTTAATAAAATTCACAACCCCTTATCCAATACAACCATATTTGGTACAAATAAACTTCAGTCTATTCCTGACTTGTCCACCAAATTTCAACCATGAATGTCCATGGTCATTGTTTTATCACCATTTAATGATATGCAAGGACATTTTGGTGATCGTCTCATCAGTAGGAGATGTGATCCTTAATGCACTTCACACTCACCGGACCTTAACACCCTAGATTTGAGGTTATCTATAAAAAAATATGTCTATCAAAATGATATCCAGACTATTCCTGAGCAGAAGAAGGTCATCACAGCTAAAATCAGTTGTGTCTAGTTTGCAATACAGAGTTGCACATTTGAAGCATTACCATTAAACGGCAATAAAACAAAGACTGTTGGACATTTATGACTCAAATTTGGTGAACAAGTCAGGCATAGATTGTGAATTTTACTAACGTGGGTGGGTGGCAGTTTTATAGATATAAATCCTGACACCAAGAAAAATAAAATACATTAAAAAAACAAAAACTGATGTATTAATCAGAATCTATAGAAAAGCATATTTTTATCCAAAACAAACATGATCATAGAAACAAAAAAAAATTATAAAACCGTAAAAATCATCTGTAACAGAAAAAAAAAAAAACAGGTATTTGTAGTTCAAATTTTCTAAAAATGTGCCTTTTTAATTCGATACAAGGTCGGTTTTTAATATGGGGGGGGGGGGGGGAATCAAGCTCCCAAAAAGAGGCACTCTTGATTGGAACAAAAATTTAAATTGCCTCAGTCTATTAACCAAGAACAGAAAAAAATGAAGTGTACTATCAGAACAGATACTGCACTTTGCTCCTCATCTCTATACATAAATGTCTGCTAAGTAACCTTTTTATACAAACCTTCTGTTTCGCAGCAAGTTCTTTAGCCTTCTCTGGGTCCCAGACTTCACCTCGTCTGTAAGCCAACAATTCCTCATCTGAAGGTGCAAATTCCTATAAAAGAAAAAAGACCACATTTAAGCATAAAGGAACTGGGGATGCGTGGATATGTATTCATTTTATTTCCAGAGAAACGAACGATGTTAATCCTTAAGGGATTAATTTATCTGTTCATTCAGAAAGAGGATGTGTAAAGACCCATGCAAGAGGGAAGGATGTAGTATGCAAAGAATAATGCAAATACAAGAGCATGTGTTTGCAAGAATCAATCACGCTCACAGATTATTAATATTGCCAGGAATTTGTAAAACTTTGTTACGAACATAGTTAATCAGCAGAACAAGATCTTTTCGTCTTCAAATCCAATGTCAAAACAATACTTGTCATAAATCATTCTCATAAGTCATCAAATTTTGTTCATTCCTTTAATCAGTTTCAATCCTCTTATAATATTCATCATTCAACTGACAATCTAGACGCCTCATTAACTCTTATCCTTGAGTGGCTTTTAGCCTTGGTAGTGGTGACTCAGTAAAAAAAAAAATGTATAACAACTCATTTAGGAGGAATAATCTTTTTTGTCCACCTTATCCAGAGGTAAACCGTAAAATGGCTATAGTATTATAGTTTTTTTGTTTTTTTTTGCATTCTACAAGTTGGTGATGGCTATCTTGGTGGTTTACCAATTCAAAGGTTCATACATTTTGCCTTCTCTGCAGGAACAAAATTGCAGAACCTGGAAAATCTGGTTTTAATTTAATTTTTGGAATAAGTCATCATCATCATCATCCGGTTTATTTGATTCAACAAATAAACCGGACGACAACAATGAATAATTGAATTTTAAATCTTTTGCTTAGAACGATATCCAATTTGAAAAACAATAGTTGAAAATACTGCTTATCTGAGTTTGGGTTGGTTGTTAGTTTTACTGCAACCCTGGTTAGGGAATTTTATGCCGAAACCAGACATTTTGTATAGAAATGGTTTATAGATTAATTTATTTTGTAGCCGTAATTTTGAAAATAATCTAAACAATAGATTCTGTTTAATCTATAGATGGGACCCTGACAGAAGTGACCTGTAAGTAATGGCAACTAAAGAGTGACTCCCCAAATTGGGACCTCACCTCCAGATGCGGTTTTTATGTCATACATAGGACAGATTCTATTTAACCCATAGATGGGACCCTGACAAATACTATCACTTCAAGACAAAGTGGACCTGGGAGGAATCACAACTAAAGTGTGATTCCTCACTTCACAAAGCTCCAAAATTGGGGTGTCACCACCGGAAACACACACATTATATTATTTTACAAATAAAACCATTATAAATGCTTTTGTTCTTTCCTTTTAGAAACTATCATTGTTTTTAGAACAAACAAATGTTACAATTTACACATTTAAAAATGGAAAACAATTTTTTTTTAAATATGTAAATTAGAATGATACGAATAATCCTCAAAACATTATCAACCTAATCAAACTCTTTAGTTATACAATCAAATATGCCTTTACAGCTTCAATCATGCTTTTTAAAAATCCATCGGAGTGCAGTGGTGATGCCAGCAGAATCAATGCCCTATTAAAGAAATGTCCAATGTCATCAACCAAAAACCATTGAATGTTCAAAGGAAAAATATATTGAAGATGTACTGAAGTATTGAATAAACAACTCAAAGAATAATGTTTTGTTTTACAACATATCAACCCTAGTTTCTTTTTGTTTCAGACTCTTAATATTTTCAAATAGATTCTATTTTTGTATACGAATGGCTTGTAGATTAATTTTTGTAGCCTTATTTCTACATTAATAAAATTATGTGACCACTTCACGTGTGTGTGTGTATTTCTCTTTTTTTATTATTTACTATTAATCAAATATTGAAATAAAACGAAAAACAAAATTAAAAAAATCCTTTTTAAAATATAATTTAATTACAAAATTAAATTCACCAAAATGCATTTACCTGTAGATGAGACCCTGGCAGGTACTACCACTCCCCCGAGTCAGAGTGGACCTGGGAGTAATGGTAACTAAGGGGTGACTCCACACTCTCCAAAGCTCCAAAATTGGGGCATCACCATCGGATGCATGTTACAATCATACAGAGAACCCTAGAGAAATGTGAAAGTGTATTGAAACTATGGAGCATAGTTATCAAGACAAGCCATTTCTCATGATTTTGTCATGTCCTTAGACTTGCAGGATAACCTAACATAGCTAGACCGACTTGAAAGAAACATTTATTCAGACAGAAAAGCTTGGAATAAAATATTTGGCATCATCATCATCATCATGTTAACCAAGTTAACGAATATGCGATGATGATGAAATGTAAAATAATTTGTTTCTTTGCAGATTCTGCACACGAGATGATGCAAGGGAGATAATTGATATTTACAGCTGAAAAAATGAAATATTCTGTAGAGAAAAAAATGGGCACTGCTTTAGTTTAGCTGTGAATTAGAATTTGTTTTCAATTTTGAAAACAGGGGCAGACAATCAACCGGAAGTAATATAGAATTAGAAGTTTTATCTAAAACAATCAATAAAGCGAACAATAATAACAGCGAACAGTGTTTTTTTCATTTAATAATGTAAAACTTGATAAAACGAATAGTCAATAGTGATTTTTTTTTTGTATAATTTAAAACTTTATAAAAACGAAGAGTTTGTCTGATTTTTTTATCAAACAGTCAACATCGTAGATTGGGGTCATTAAGATCCATTTTTGTATAAAAAAATTTAAAGTCTGAACTACTTGGGTTAGGAGTGAATGTAACTCTTCAAAATTGATTTCTGATTAACAGCTAACAAAAAATGTTTACCTTTTTCCACAACATCACATAACGATCATCTTCTTCTTGACCAAAAGAGAAAGACGTTAAACCTGCAACATCAGCAACTTCATGGCTGAAAAGAGAAAGAAAAACATGTCAACTATATTATACACTAGTAGAAGTACCCGTCTGTGCTGGGTGAGGTTTTAAGTGTCATTTGAAAAATTACATCCATTCCCTTTCTTGATATAATTCCACTAAAATGAAGATGAACCCATATATCATTTTTTTTCATTAAGAAAAGTTTTCTATGTCATACTTAGAAAGAAAAGGTGTGAACAGAAAATCCCCTAACCTCCTCTTTTCAATATAAACATAAACCAATCAATGGTCGATATCCATATGCTTTTTTCTAGATGACAATTAAACGACAATTTTTTTTTATGGAAATCGCTCCAGACAAGGCATGAAGCCACTTGATGTAAGGAGCTAAAAAGACTGCTTCAAGATCAAAAACTAGTTAAAAATAAG
Source organism: Sepiola atlantica (assembly GCA_963556195.1). Lineage (NCBI taxonomy): Eukaryota > Metazoa > Mollusca > Cephalopoda > Sepiida > Sepiolidae > Sepiola > Sepiola atlantica. The sequence goes on from OY744522.1 coordinate 72,067,243, forward strand.
TGTTAGATGAACATATTCTGACCCAGAAAACGGCAATTCTTCCCCCTTTGTCAGAAACATCGCTCATGGAATGTGAGGACTAAAGGACAAAATAAGGGAATTCCTTTTTTCAATTTAATACTGAATTATTTGAATTTATATTCTGGTTATTTTTAAATAACTGGTAAAATTATAAACATTTCATTTGGTGTTTATCTAGACAATACCACAACTGATAATTTTGCTGGCTTGCTTGCACATAGGGAGCGAAGGACGTAAATAATAAAACAGGCGACTATTATGATGACATCACAGTGTATTCTGAAATCCTTTGACATGTGAAAATGTCTTGTTTTCAACTGCGGATAATATTCAAAAGAGAATCTTGAATTTGGTACAATTTGACTAGTTAAATTTTTAGGTAAGTAGAATTTTTTTATTAAATTCTATAAGCAATGGTTGGCTTAGCTTGATAGTGTTAAATCAAATATCCTACACGCATGACTACTGAAACGAACATGAAAAAAGGACAGACGAACTCTTATAGTATCAATGAACCAATAACTATGCATTAGGTATTATAGTAGCAGCATACATGTATAGACGATGACATAAATAAAGAAGAAAAAGAAATGTTGATTAGCAGCAGCAGCAGCGTATATTTAGCCATGAAGGGTAAATGAGATAAAATATCGATTTACCTTAGAGATAGAAAAGGTCCTCATCGTGTGACCCTTCTAGTCTATGATATAATTAAGCTAAAATATGGCTATCCACTCGATAGAATCAAATCTTAAAACTTTGAATTTTAAACCTAATGTTTTAACTGACCCTATTACAGTAATATTGATGAGAGATATTGTTCATTTATAATCATGTAATGTGTACACGAATGTACAATGTACCAACGTTGACCCAACGGATCACGGGTCGTCTACTATAATTTTAAAATCGCTGATAAAAACTGCGGGCTCATTCTTAGTAAATTGTCTTATTTTTCAACAAACATTTATCTGAGGAGTAACATTAAAATTTATGTGAAATTAAATGACAAAATTATATTGGATGTCCGCAAAGTTTGGACACATAGCATAATTGGATATTTTTCATTTAATCAATAAATTAATACAAAATTCAATATTTTTAACTGATTATAAAGGTAAGAGATTGGTTGAATGGCAGCTTCTCTAATTGATTAGAAGACGTGGTCATGTGGAGAGATTTTCTCATTCACCAGACCTTAGTCATCTTGATTTCACTTTTTGGGGTATGCTAAGGAGAAAGTGGAAAATAACAAGAATCGGTTCATTCTTCAAATGTGTTCATTTAGTCTGAACATTTAACAATAAAAATGAGATTTAAAACTTAAGCATGACAGATGAAAGAAAATTGCATGTTTTAAAAACAACTTGAAAACTGTCATATATCCAATCTACATTTTAGACACAAATCTATGGCTATTGTCACAAGCGACATTTTCATAAACTTGATGGTGTATTTTTTTTATATATATAAAGATTTATTTGAAGAAAAAACAGTTTAGTTCGAAAGACAAACTGACAGAAAAAAGCCTCTGAGATGTGAGGATGCATGTTAAGATTTTTCTTCTTTTTTTTTTTGATTAGTAGTAATCTTTGAAATTCAAATAGACAAAATATAATCCGATATTTTTAGTGTCATAAATGTCTAATTCTATCATATTGCAAAAAAGCTATTTCTACTTACACAATTGCTCTGTAGACTTTATCCATTGGTTCAATCTTGTACTTCTGCTGCGTTCCATCCGTGATAAAAGTATGAATTCGTTTCTGCATCTAAAAACAACAAAATTATAAACGAAGCATTTGATAATTTTTTGTTAGAACCTAATCTTTAAAAATTTTAAACCGTGAAAATATTTTGCATCTACTGCCTCAGAAATTTTACACATTTTGAAAAAAAAATGAAGAAAAAAAGGTCATAATTTGGCCAATAATTGATGTATTCTCAAAATTCAAGTGCATCTCTTAGGACGTGCTAAATACAGCTCATTCAAAGAAGCCGCTCTGAGCCTCCAGGCAAGACTTCAACCTGGAGCATGCAGCCTTCGCAGTGTCCTTCGAGAGATGCCTGAACACCAGTTTGATCCTAGCAATTAGATGATCCTTGGTGTTGCAAGCAGTACAGTTGGTATCTTTTTCAACTGCACACTACAAATATAGTCTATGGGGTTACAATCAAGCAAGTTGAGGGGCAATGTGTTGGGAATGGTGAAGTCGTGGAAGCTATCAGTCCTTCTGCCACACGTATGGCCTTCCAGTGGCCATCCTTTCCACCCAGCGCTTGACAACAATTCAATATAGCCATCCAAAATGAGTCAGAGTTCCTTTTCAAAGATGTGGTGTAGTCATGACATAGCCTTTGCTGGAAACACCCAAAAACCATCAGAGATTGATGTGACTTGGTTTTAATTATGCGTGGGGACTTCATGCAGACTGAAGGTTTAACCACCTGTCGTTTTGCACAATGTGCAACTGATCCTAGCAGAAGTTCTTCTCGTCTGAGAAGAATCAGAACATCCCCAGCTCGACTGGGAGTTTAACCTTGTTGAAAAGTTTCTTGGCATTTGTAAGGCGGTTCTCTTGGGCCTTGGTAGTAAATACTTAACCTTTGCGACTCTTGTATGAGAAATAGCAAAGATCCTTGTTCAGCACTTTTTTCGTAGTCACTCAGAAGCCCATCTCTTACCTTGATCTTGCTGCACCTTTTTTTGCAGCTTCAATGAATTTTGTTGTGTGGATAGTCAGAATGCCTGCTATGATCCTTCCTGTTAGCCACTATTTCCACATCTCAATAGCACTTCTTCAGCTCACATTTCAAGGCCTTCAAAGAGCACTAAGTGCAGCTCAAACTTCTAATTTTTTAGTCCAGCACAAATCATCATGATGCAGATCACTCTTCCAACATTCCAATGCTTTCCAGTCATCCAGGGTCTCCAGCTCTAAAACCCATCAATAGTATACAGAAACAGCTATTCATTGCATTTTACTGCTATTAAAGATTTCAAATGGTTCTGTAATAAAAAAACTATCAAATTTATCCCAAACACCGTGTGTGTGTGTATATAACATGCATTATAAGTACTCGATTGTAAGTTCTAAAAGAGTAGGCAAAGTCTTCACCTACTGAATGGTACCAAAGAGTCGGTTGGCCATTATAACATTTTTACTGTTTATTTGTTGAGATAGCCAGAAATGATAAAGCATAGACACTAGCATAAAGATGCAAGATGTGTATGTCCACAAACATTTTTATGCTATAGGACCTAGGTACTTGAAATTTTGTATGAATGATCTATCTCCACATTGTTGTAAGTATGCGTGGGTGGGGGGGGGGGTATATTTCACCTAACAATTTAATAAACAAAAGATACCGTAAAAATTTAATTTTTATTTAAAATCCTATCTAAAAAATAGCATGGTCCGTAAACTGCAAAAGTACCCTTTTTTCTCATACACCCCTCCCCCCCCCCCCCGAGGAAGCATGAAACTCAAACTGAATTTCTTTTTTATTTGTAATTTTAATAGATTTAAATCGTAATTAAATTACACAAAATTACGCAGATTCTTAAAATTAAGATATTCTAATTGACCTTTCAAATTTAACCTCAATCATGTAAGCTGTATTGTCATTTCACTATAGCAGTATATTTCTGATTGATTGGAAATATTTAGAGTGCAACCTGCTGAAGGATCCCTGAGGAAGTATGGACTCTCTTTCATCTCCTGACTGAAAATGTTTTACCTCTGATTTTAATGAGATTTAAATTACTGTTAAAAAGACATAAAATGTCAATTCACAAATTTGAATAAATTTTGCTTATTAAAGATCCCTTAATGAGTGATTAACTTTTTTTTAATAAATCTTTTTCTTAAACCCATAACGTCGGTTGTGGAACCTGTACATTTTTTTACAGTTTTAATCCTTGCAGTATTTTTTTGATTGCTTTGAAGTGTTTAGGGTTGGACTTTTTGCTTTTATTATTAAAGTGTACCTCAAGATTGTAAAGCCCTCAAAAAATGCTGGACAGAGAGAGAGACATGCAATTTAAAAAATGAAAATTACTCACCTTGACTCGAAAATTCTCCAACCTTGTCTTATCCTCTTCTTGTTTTTTCTCTAGCAAAGCACTTTGTTCTGTAAAATAAAAAAAAATAAATTAAAAAAATCAGTGAATCATCATCATCATTAGTTTAATGTGTCTTACATCGTGAAATTGACTTCCAAACAAACCTATCTCTTGCCAGATCTTTATCCCTCTTTCCCAAATCCATTCTTATCACTTCATCTCATATTTACCTTGGCCTTCTCTTGCCACCTCAACTGCTCTACACTTACTAACACAAAAATTCTCAGCCATTCTTTCAATGTGATTAAACCAACAAAGTCTCCTCTTCCCTATACTGTCCAGATTTAATCTTTTCCTCCCCTTTTCCACAAACTGAGCATGGGAACTTTCCTCTTTCTGGGGACTTTTCAACACTACAACCACTAATTACTTTGGTCTTGGTAACATTCACTCTCAGATTTTTACTTTTCATAGCATTCCTCCAAGTCTTAACACGTAGACCTTCCATTGAAAATAATCCTTCCTTTTGTTTCACCAAGTTTGAACATTTTTTTAACAGAACAATCCTCAGTAACTACAGTAAATACGGTTTTAATTTTATGTCAAGCAGATTGTGTAGAAAAGTAAGTTAATGTTAACTTTAGGGGAATCCTTTTCGAACTTGGAAACCTAATAGTCGAACTTGGGAATCTTTATGTTGAACTCAGGAACATATACAGAATTTCGAACTGAATCTTTTGAAGAATTGGAATATTTGAAATTCTATTTCAAGTTTATTAATGTGTGGGTAGAGAAATTAAATTAATCCCTGACACACCTGGTGGTTGCTAAGATTCGTTGTGAATTGGGTGACAATACAGACACATGTTGGAAAGTAACAAAACAGTTAAAATAAGAGTGGAATGCAAATACATTTCATTTATTAATAGTTTGTCTACAACAAACTATGAAGACAGTAAATGAGACACGCGAGACAGATTAACCACTGAGTTTGAGAATCCTAGTTTAAACATTTTTGCTGCTTCTTAACATAACAACCCTTACAGTAAATATGATTTTAATTTTATCTTATGCAGACGTGTTATTTGGTAAAAAAGTAATGTTTCGATTTTTTTGAAAAGTACTTTTCGTATTTAAGATTTTCATAGTTTGCAAATCTAAGCTGGCAGAGCACCATTTTGAAGACTCAACCATGAGTTATGGCTTATTGCAATTTACTACTTAAATGTGCTTTTCCTCTCATGTAGATATTCAAAAATGCTAGTCATATTTACAGTCATATCCAAAAAATGTAAAATCTTAAATAAAAAAAATACTTTCTTGTTTACACAAAAATTTGAAATATACTTTCATAAGTCAGAGAGAAGATGGTTTTAAATGTATGCTCCAACCCACCTCTCCGGGAAAAGTAATGAGATTTTTATAATTTCAAACATCAAATTACTCAAGCAAATTAAAAGTTTTTGCAAGATTTTGACACACGTGAAAATAATAAATCTCCTATTTAAGGCTGGATGAGACACAGGTTCGACCTTAATGCGAGGTGGGGCCCATTATTGAAGATCACAAGCAGGCGCCTCATGGCCCTGTGGCACTCGGTAATGACCACTGATTCGAACGATTAACTCTCAATAAGAAGTCATCAGTGCGAAAAGCATTGAGTGTAAAAACTACAATTGAGATCTGTTTACGATTGACCAGTTTCATTCGAAAATACATTCCACACTAGTAACTTGCCTAACAGAATGGGCTCCTTCATACGTTGTCACCATTTATAAAAAAGTACAATAAATGAGATTTTTACAAAGGTCCCTATTCTACAATTGAACCTAGTCTTGACCTACTAAACAAACTCATTGGTATGGAGGTCCATCTCCCACCATTTCTTAAAAATCGGCTAAAAACAATATCATTTTGAGGAAACAAAAAAATAAGAAGACTTGAGTCAAGTGTTATTTTTATTATGTCTCAAAGTTATTTATAATTTAAAAAGAAAAAACAGAAAAAAAAAGAAAAACTGATTAAAACAGGATTACAAAAAATTCTGGCCTTTTTTTTTTTTCACTAAATAAACTTGCACCGGTGTGCAAATAAGATATTCACGGTTGATTTGGGTTGATGACAAGAAACAATGAAATGTACATAAAAAAGTTTCATTTGATAGAGAATAAAACGACAGACCATTATATTTAATTTATTGTATACTGGCAGGGACAGCTGCTATTGCTCGGGGGGGGGGGGGGGATAACAAAATAAAAGAATTAAAAAAGTGTGTAACATCTTTTTTTTTAAACTTCTCTCTCTACACACCCTTCCTCAATCAAGTTACTTCTTGAACACGTCCCCTCCCCTCCCCTACCAACTGCCTCTCTTTCGCTCTTTGGCAACTAGTTCAATATAAAATAGAAAGAAAGAAAAAAAATATTCATGAATTCAAGAAAATTATTATTACAATATTTTTTTTATTCTAACCAACTAGAAGTCATACGGAATCCAATGATGTAAAGTTTATAAGTGTATCTTTGGAAATTTTTTACTTTTAGCCACACACACAACTTCCAGTTATATAATAGATAAAAATAATGCAATTAAGTTCATAAAAAGGATATGGAAGGGTGAGAGTGAGAGTGTGGGTCGGGGTATGGTCGTTGCTTCACTATCTTCCCCTTAATTAGGCTGCACACTTGTTGACTGAGTCATGCTCCCAATTCCATTTCAGTGATTCACTCCAAGAATTCAATAGGTCACACGGTTCCATTCACACTTATCAGTCAATATGATACCACCCACACTTACTCTGTTAGCTGAACTATTTAAGATCCCCTAGCGATGATATGTCCTTTTGAACAACAATGTACGATTTATGATAATGTAATGTGTGTCTGTGTGGGTAAGGGGAGAACAACTAAATATAAAAAAAAAGTTGTAAAACAAAAGCTCAACTTAAAAATTGAAAAGCGGATAAAAAGTTCAGTATATTGGTTTTAATGTATTATTATTTTCCTAATTAAGACTAATGTTAAATAAAAAATACAATACAAAAAGAAAGTATGGTTCACTGACACAACAGCAATGCAATCGAAATATACAGATGAACCCAAACCATGATACTCGACTTTTCACTATAAACTTTAATTCTAGTAAGAAATTACTTTATATCCACTAAGTTAAAGGCTTAAAAATCGTTTTTGAATGTCGAAGACAAGGACGTAAACAAAGTTATGGCTATTTAATCCCCATTATTATAGCTATTATTACAGATAACAAATTGATGTTAATTGTCATGGGGATTTCTCTGTAGGGAAATTCCAACGTGATTTTAAAGCCTTTGCTCTTTAAACTGTCAATTCAATAATAATTTCTGGCTAGAATAAACGTTTATGGGAAAAAGGTATTATTGTTCATTTATGCTCCTAAACCAAAAATACTGTTTTCGAAAAGCAGTATTTTTTTCAACTGGACCGCTATTGTATCAATGAACCAAAAATATTAAATTTATTTATCTTATTTCTGAATTATAGAAATATACATGGTATGAAACATTTTTTTTTAAAACAGCTGGGAATCATAGAGATGCTCATTTCCATAATATTTCATATTTTTACATTAATATAAATGAGTTAATTCTTCAATAATTCCATAACTTAAAGCAAATACAGAAAATTTTAGTCTTAATTTTTAACTTAATTACCTTTATAACAATTACAGGCACACGTAAAATATAGATTACATACAATCAAAAGATAAGAACGTTACAACTATTCTTACGCCTACATGCATCCGTACATTTTCAACATTCACTCTGCTTCAACAAATATTTGACCAAAACCGATAGCAAATTGTTTGAGTTGCAAACAACATTATTTTCATCCGTTATTTGTTTCAAATATATTTGAGATAACATTGGATTAAATTATTGTTATTCTCTCCCCCTCCCCCTAAAAAAATTCTTTTTTTTTATATTTAAACTCTCCCTTCTCAAGCAAAATGTGTAAGGTATTCCAACGGTCCTATACTACACTTGACCTTATTTAAAAAAATTTGGGTTAAATCTCGCAAGGTTGGTTTATAATGTGGAGAAAATCCATCTCTGCAAAAAGGGACACAGGATTGGAACAAAAATAAAAATGCCTCAGTCTAGAAGATGAATTCGGTCACCAAGCTTCAAAATATTTCAGTTTCCTTCCATTCTCTTTATCTTGAAACGAGTGACGAGCACTAATTGGACGAAGACATGATCAAGATCAGGTTGATGAAAGCATTCACCAAAAGGCCTTTGAAGTGTACGAAAAGCTCAAGAGAGTGAAATGGACCGGAGAATTAGTGGACGTATACACCAATAATGTCAAAATATTGATGGGGCTGGTAGAATATTTAGGAAGCGGGTTAGATCAAACATCTCTTTGACACTGCAACAAGATAGACTACAGCAAAATTATACCAGCCGCAAGACTTGACAAACAAAAGACTTCGAGAACCCAGTATAGTGATTGCACAAAGTGCAAGAACTGAAGAAAATAATGGCCAAATGGGAACATATAGCATCTGATTATGTTACATAGCCACTCCTGCTTGGACCGCAGCAGTACGCGTTTCGTATACTCGTCGTGTAGAGGGTTGGTCGCGTCGTCTAGTGGATGAATTCTTTCTTCTCTGCCGTCATCTGTTGTCTGCAATAAAAGCCCTGACGCCTCCGAAGACAAACTCCTCTTTTAGATTTAATTCATTTTATTACAAGAGTTGTTATTTCAACTGAGAGTCATTCATCGCATCGAGAGAGAGGGAGAGAGCAAATCCTACTTTATCGTAGTTAGTTAACAATGTTTCTTAGCCATTCATAGAGAGGGGGGGGGGGTTCTCACTCTTGTCTTCCCTTAAGGGAAATATTCCTTATTTTTACATTGTGAATCGCACGTCCTACTCGGTTCGCCCTCCGAATCAGACTGACTGAAAACTCGCTTCTCACGAGAACGAGTGACGTCAAGGATCCCTTTGTTTCCCACACAAGGCCCGCGAAGTCACAGAGCCTCTCGCAGGTGCAGACTGACCCCTGATCTGGGGTCTCGTCACATGGTAACCTTGTCATGGCTGTTAGCTCTGACTGTGAGAACAAGCCCCAATCTGCACTCGACTGCACAAGTCAAACTCGATTTCCAACAGATACGTCCATTCCCATAGAGCCATTATCTAACAATTAGAGACTGACAGGAACCATCGGGATCTAATGTAAGATGCTACAATTGCAAAAGATTGGAACATATTACAAGATATAACCGTCAGGCTCAAAACCAGAACGTGGTACCAACTTCTATCAATAAGAGAACTTTTAGTGGGTGGTGTGATAGCGATAACTCTTGTCAATATCGGATGCACAACCACTTAACTTGTGAGTGGATCGGGTGGGAGTAGCACTGTGAAAGCAGTTGACAAGAGTGAAGTAAAATGTAAAGAAACCCGGCCCGCGGAAATACAAACATATGGAACGAGGATAAAAACAGAAGCAACCATCATTGATCACATTATCAACAGGATCAATATTGTTATCAGAATGGATGTGATCAATAAGCTGAGAGGTGTGACCGTTAAAAATGGAAGAATAAAGTTTGAGACGTAAACTGTGCTGCAACTGCCCAAGTTCTAAACTATTGCAAAATGGACGATAAGGAGTTGAAAGAAAATGATGCGAAGTAGAGTGGATTTGATGGTAGAGTCTTCAGTATTAAAACAAAAATAAATAAAAACAAGTACTATAAGAATTTCCTGAAAGAAAAATAAAAGAGTAGTGTTTAAGGAGGTGGAAAGATGGATTGTCAAGGGCATTCTATTACCGTGGAAGGGTGAAGTGAAAGGTTATCACCACCATTGATAGCAGTGGTCTAGGCTACAAAATGAAAAGTCAGGCTAGTAGTAGACTTTTGAGAATTAAACCGCTATGCGGAGTGACATAATGATATGTGTGATGTGACAATGAGAAAGTGGAGGCAGAAGGAATTACGATCGTAGACCTTAAGTCGAACGACCTGCAGTTAGTCGTGTTGATGAAGGTTAATAAGACTAAAGACAAAGGTAACAAGCCGCACGCGCATGTATGACTCGATGTGGCGAGTGTAAAATGCAATAAATTTGGACAATTTGGGGCATTTTTGACCCCCCCCCCCTTGACCCCCTGGGGGCGCGAACCAGAATTTTTCTGAGGTCAAGGATGCTCATTTTATATCCAGAACAATTGCCTCTACATTTTGGCCAAGTTTCAGAAAAATTGAATGGATGGATGAAAAGTTATGCGGCAAAAAATGTCATTTTGTGCCATTTCGGGGCCTTTTGACCCCCTGGGAGGCTAACCAGATTTTTTTTCAAAAATCGGAGAATGTCACTTTCTAACCTGACCAAAGTTACAACTTCATGCAAAATTTCAGAGAAATTCAATGGATGGTTGCGGAGAAAAATCCGGACGGACGGATGGATGGACATACCTCAAAACATAAGTCCCCCGATTTTATAAATCGGGGGACCAACAACAAAGGAAGTGGTGGATCATGAAGCTCTGTGAAAATTAAAGTAAGTTGAATAGACTTGAAAGTTAAAGTTAATGTTGAAGAGATCTTAAGAGAGAGGACCCTGTGACTGGGATTTGACACGTCTCTAAATCAAAGACAAGAGTGGTGTGGTATGATGCGAGCAGCATTGTTACAAATACAGTTATAAATATCGATGGTTTGATGGCAGAAGAAAATGCAGTTTGACCGGAAAAAAAAAAAAAAGGACGATTATGACCATGAAATGTGTCTGAATTAGATGCTGTGCTAAAAGAGGTGAAAGAAGTGGAAGTCAAGACTTACTAAGCCACAGTACTGAGTTGGATGAACTCTACGATTAATGAGAACAGAAGAATACAAACTAAAACGATAGTGAAATGCAAATAAGGAATTCTGAATATGTTGATGCAGACACGTCTGAATTATGAATGAACACAGTGTTTGTGCCTTCGGAAAAAATATGGCGTATGTGCTAAAGCAAATAAACAAAAAGTGATCGGCTGCCAAAAAGAAGGAACAAGTCCGAATATGTTGTTTTAGGAATTAAGAACTAGAAGAGTTACACAGTATGCACCATAGTGGAGTGCACAGGACTTTATATTTGGTAAGAAGAATAGTCGATACTTATGCAGTTTACGGACTGGGCTGAAATAATAATATTATTTAGAAAGCCATTCTTAACATGAGGAAGGGCTTTATTAACTATTCTGTATTTTCACCTAACAATTTAATAAACAAAAGATATCGTAAAAATTGAATTTAACTTGAAAATCCTATCTAAAAAATAGTCCGGTCCGTAAACTGTATAAGCACTGAATAGTCAACTTGCTTGTAAAAAGGGAGAAAGTCCAGAGAATCTGTGTCAGATGTCAATCGATTGACCTTGTCTCAAGTGTTCATCGTTCTAATGAGATCATGACTACAAACAATTGTAGGAGGTTAGCTATTGATATAATGTATTATCATGGAGATGCGTACTTGTCCATGATTAACTGGACCTCAGCAGCGGACGATATGGAAAGAATTGCTTGCGAAAACGGAAGCTGCAGTTGCAGAAGAACTGGAAAATGTAATTCGTGAACAAGATTCAGTAGCCGAGTTGAAACGGTTTTCTGCTCAGAATTCTTCCAAGCGATGTTTAAAAAAAAAAAAATATGGAAGGTAATACAGAGTAGCATACAGGCCAGCGGAAACTTGAATATTGGTAGGACACCATCAGACCATGAAAGCAATGGTGAAGAGAGGAAGAATATTTCCAGTAGAAGAGACAGTTTGGTACAACATGGCTCTTAAAGGAAGGGGACAGTACCACAAAGGATGTCCGAGTGAGGGTACGGGAGAAGGGTATCAATGATGAAGGGCCAGTAGCAATATAAATTGGGAAAAAGATTTGGATGAAGCCGCCCAATACAATGGGGTAGAGGGGTGGTTACCAATGTGCAATCACCAGGTGTCTTCTTTTATGGAGATAACGATAAGATAGGCATAAGTAGATTGGGAAAGAGAGGAATTATGAGAAGGAGGAAAGAGGGTATAATCAAGGCCTACGTAAACTATACGATAGCCACGGTATAATCCAATGAGATTGGTTTGGGCGAACTAACAAGCCAAAAGAAGATGAAGAACCGTCAACAACAGAAATCCACTTCTTCGCATTGATATACCTTTGTTGGTTTATGATACGTATTTCCTTCTTTCAAATTACAATTTTAATTCTAGCCAGAAATTACTTTCGAATTGACGTTTAAAGGCTTCAAAATGAGATTCAGATTTCCCACAGTAAACATGGTGTCAAAAATGTTTGCTTTCATTATTATTAAAAAAAAAATGGCGGTGCTACTGATTTCTTAGTGTGGAAAGTGATTTTGAAGGCGGTTGCTAGAATTAAAGTGTATTGTGAAAAAGAAAGTGAATGATTGTGTCACCAGGAGCAAAGTGGACGAGTCAGAAATAGGGTGAGACAGGTTGTAACTATCCTATAAATTTAGGTTCTGCCATTCTCTTGCAGAGGTCCTTCAGCTCCATCCCGTTCAGTCTTTCATAAACTTCGGTTGATTGAGGACGTCGGGATGGGGTAATACCAGTCGAGGATTCGTTCTCGACAATCAGTCCGGCAGGAACTAGGCCATTTCGGTGGCCTTTTATCTGCTGGGCTGAGGTACATTGTTCTGGATAGTCCTAGGAGGTGCACCCTCCCAGGCCTTGCCTCCTCTCTTTGGGGTGGAGTAAGTTCATTGCTTGCTGCCTGAGGCGCCCTGACCGGGGAATGCTGACAGGGTTGCCCAGGCTATTTTTGCTAGGTCAGAGTGCTCCTTCTTTAGGGGTGCTGGCTTGACTCCTCTCCACTTTCCGGCCTTGTGCCACATATTGCTGCAGTGGAAGCAATTAAATACTGTCCCTTCAGCTCAGTGGATGGCAGACCGTGCACCTTTGCTTCAGCTGAGAACTCTGTTCTCGGCATTTCAGCTCATTATTATTGGACCATTAGGGTACAGACAGGGAAAGATACTTTATGCTTGAAATACTGCACATATATTTTATATTTTTCCCAACAGCGTAGGCCAAAGTCGAGTATTATGATTCATGTGTGCTCCTAAACTACCGAGTGTATTTCTCAAAGAAGCAACTATTTTAGAAAAGAGCTTTGTAGTGAACCGTATAAAAGATTTAAATTTTTAAGAATAAAATAAATTATTGTCTTAGTGAAATAAGTACATTTGTTAAAAAGAAGGAGACTAAACGTAAAACGTAGTTTACAATTTGAAAGCCACGAAAAAATGTAAAAAGGCAGAAAACACTAAACATGATAAGGTTAAAAAAAAAAAGAATGTTGAAAGAACTTCCTCAAAAAGTAAAAAAAAAAAAAAAAAAAAACGGAAAAAGAAAAAGGTGGCTTTCAAATCGTAAACTGATTCGGCCATTTCAGTGACTGACTGGGGATTCTCCGTCGATACTGAAATCCTATAGATACTCATGCCTTACAAGATCCCTTTAATTAATAAAAGGGAAAGAATTTTAAATCAAACAAAAAACGTTTTATATTCATTATTATTTATGATCATCATTAGTTTGTTTTGTTGTTGTTTTGAGGAAAAGAAGAAGTGAAAGCCCGCCATTGATATCTTCACGTGCAGTTCGTATCGATATCAAAAAATAACAAATTGATATTAGATTTATCAAACCATAATACAAATAAGATAAAAATTAATAAGTGTGTGGGGGAGGGGGTTAATATATATATATATATATATATATATATATATATATATATATATATATATATATATATATATATATATATTAGCAGAAAGGTCAGGCATTAAATGGGGAATTTTACGTCCGTTTGCGACCTGCTCCTAACATTTTTTTATTTTTACATTTATTTTTTTTATTATTCAATTTTGGGTGTGGAACCCGAAGAATATAGTCAGCAATGATTTGGTGCAGAGGGGGATCAGTAAAGTCACATTACTTATACCCCTAGAGTGACATTAATTGAAATAAATGTATAGTCTTTAACCACTTCACGGCGTTTCCCAGGTATCAATGAGGATCCCATGTGCACTCCTGCTCCAATCCCTGGACCCCTTATTAAAAATGTTATACTTTTATTTTCGTGTTATAAATAAATAGTTTCTGTTGGTGGATGTCAAGCGTGAACGCAGGTTATACCTCTTTTGATCACAATGAAATATACTCATCGTTGTATCCTGGGTAATGTACTTTTAAAGTAGGTGCTTATGCAGTTTACGGACCGGTCTTTTTTTTTAGATAGGATTTTCAAGTTTAATTCAATTTTTACAGTATCTTTTGTTTATTAAATTGTTAGATGAAAGTACAGAATAGTTAATAAAGCCCCCTTCCATATTAAGAATGGGGTTCTAAATAATAGCGTCGTTATTATTTCAGCCCGGTCCGTAAACTGCATAAGTACCTTAAAGTATATATCTTAAAGTCTATCTCCAAAACCTTAGGGGGAATTTGTGAACACACGAGGATCTATCTACAAGCCCTTAGGAGTTATTGAACAAACATACAGGAAATACAACAGTATAATAGATAGATAGATTGATAGATATACATATAGATATATAAACGAGAATTTGTGTAAAAAATCCCTCACCTTTGGCTCGTTTTTTAGCTTTTTCGTCTCCGATTGACGGGGGTTTCTCCATCGAACCAAGGATAGAACCTAACAGATCCATAATTATTATTTGTTTACTTGTAGTTTTTAATGTATGAATCTAAATTTAATTAAACGATGGGTGAATGCTTAATATTAAATCATGAATTACAGATTATAATTTGTTTAAACTCTTTTGTCGACATATAAAACAGGAGTCTAAAAAAAAATATGAACCGGCTTTTTTTCTTGGGTCGACCTAACTTGCAAAGGAAGGACGGATTTCGCTTTAAAAAAAATGTTTCTTGTTATCTCCCTTGACAAAAGAGTTACCTGGTCAACTAGAGTTATCTCCCCTTTAATAAATTATCCGGGGTTTTGTTTTTCGCACCTGTCTTGCGATTTTGTGTAGGTAGAGAGAGGAGAAGAAGAATCCGTCCCTTAAAACTGACACGCTCACCTTTTATACTCAACTCTTACTTGTGTAACTCGTTCTTTTCTCGCTTTTTCCTTTCTCCTTTCTCCTTCATCCTCTAAAAACGGTGAGTTTTCTTCTTCTGTCTGTCTCTATTTTCTAACTAAAATTTCAGATCGATATCCTAAATATCCAGAATCAATAACGAATCGAATTCACGAGCACTTTTCCGATCAATGCACCACACGTTAACTGAAATTGACACTTCTTAACCACGCGACTTGATTGAGATACCGACAAAAAGTTGTGAAACCATGAATTTAAAAAAAAGAGTATAACTGATATATTTTTATTTTTTGTAATTATATGTAATTATAGTAATTTTTATCAAGATTGTTCTTGCTTAATCAACAGTCATAGACTTAAGAACAAAGATAGTTTGTCCACTAAAATAAAATCCCTAATGAATCTTTTGTCGGAAATATCGCCTCCGATAATAATGCTAGTGGAAAAGGAGTTGGTTCAGTTCGGTTAGGTTTATCGGCTTGCGAAACTCTGTTCATTTATGTTAATTCGTTCCCTCTCCTTTTTCGCAATAGAAAGAAAATAAGAAAATAGAAAAAGAATTACATTACCGAAAATAAAAGAAAGAGGTTCATTTCTAGTGGCACCACTCGAAAAATAATGTCAGTCTTTGGTTTGGGAGCTAAAAAATACACCATAATAGCGCAGTACTTGTCTTTGATAATGGTTTATAAACTTTAATTTTAGCCAGAAATCACTTTCGAATTTCCAACGACCGCGAAGAAAACCCCGTGAAGACCTTTTTTTTATATAATGAAAAAAGTCTGACAATGTTTACATCGTATATTTCGTCATTTGAAAGTGATTTTGAAGCTTTTAAATTGGCAGATAGAAAGTTATTTCTGGTTAGAATTAAAGTTTATATATAAAAGTCAAGTATTATGGTTCAGTTGTGCGCATAAATAAACAATATTTCTTGAAAGAGACGCTGTTCTAGACCATAATTTTTTTTTTTATGTTTAAAAAATTGTATACGTGGGTATGGGTACCCCTAGACTACAAAACCTTATTTTATGTATTTATTTATTTTAATAACCATTATTTTACCTTTTCCTATTCCTACTAGCAGACTTAATTGCAGTTGGTGTACTGACCTGGCAGTATTCAACAGCAGCTACGTTCATTTTTATTGCTACCCTCCCCACCTCATCTTTTTATTTTGCAAAATAAAAACTAAACAATTTTAATTTCTGCGCTTTTCCCCTCGCTCGTTTCTATTTGTTAGTTTTTAATAAACAAAAATAAAACCTCAAGATGTATCCTTTTTTCTAAACCTTTACTGTCGACACATTTGTCTTCCTGCGTGCAATGTTAAGTTCTTTTAAAATCATTGTAATATATGCCATTAATTCACGGATATTAATAGAATCAGCATTGCGTATCGATCGAGGCAAGTTAGTGTGCTTTCTCTATGCCATTGCCAAATCGAAGACTGTTGTTCTGTCTCGTCCCAAAACTACTCCGTTTACAAAGGGGGTCTTATTTTTGTTTCTTCTCAGTTCATGTTTCTTCTTTTTTGTTTTTTCTCCTTCTTCTTTAAAATATGCATTGTAAACACAAATAAATAAAATAATAAGTAATAATCATGACGTTATATGCACATTATATGATTTTGTATAAAATAGGGGTCGCTAAATAAAATGCGTACTTTTGTAACGACCAGCGCAAAAACGCTAACTCGAAATGTTTTAAATGTTCCGAAAAATCCAGGAATAATCGGATTTAAATTAAGTTTACATAAATTATTTATTAACTCATGGACGGCGGCACGGGGGGGGGGGGGGCTCAAGACCCCCCCACTTTTTTACTTTGCCCCCCCCCCCACTTTACGGTCATCAATAATGAAGTTATATATGCATGTGGCCCCCCCCCCACTTTTTAGGAGAGCCCCCCCCCCCCCACTTTTTTAACTGTCCCGCCGGTCCTGTAACTAGTGTACACCCTCGATCAAAAATGACGGCGGCGAGGATTATGCTTCACCAATGTATGCACTAATATTTATATAAATAATAGAATTACGTCAATAATAATATTTCATATATAAATTAATAATTTAAAATTATCCTTTTTGATGACCTAAAGAGAAGAAAAAAACACCAGCCGTTGATCTTTTATTTATAGTGAAGGATTTCTTTCCGAATTCATTTCAGGCGGTGGGGATTGTCTAACTTGCTATTTGCTTTCTCGCTTCCCCTCACCACTTGAAATGGTTTCGTCCGGCACGTTTTTCACTCACTAACTTTTGTGTAACGGGACAGATTTATATTTATTTATATACAAATAAATACACATTGGTCTTTAGTGAAGGATAAATCTACTTTATATTCAATTATTTATGATGCCTCTTTGGGACTGTCTTGTTTTAATCGATAACTTCAAGTCAACTTTAAAAGAAAAGAAAATATCACAGAATATATAATAGTTGCATTAAGACGCAGCGTTGCCTGGAATTGAATGAAAAAACAAAACTATCCTTTTACTCCTATAACTATAACATCATATTAACTTTTTTATTCTTATTTTGAGGTCGAAAGATATGCTCAGCATTGATGTAAGTATTGAAATAAATTTTGGTAACACATCTGGCGTTTCCCGAAAGTCAATTAAGATTCTTGTGCATTCCTGCTCCAACTCCTGAACCTTTTATTAACATTTCTATTTTTAATTAATTAATTTATATAATTTTAAGTTATAAATAATATAAAGTAAAATGTTGCATTTTTTTTTTTGAGGAATGTCAAGGTCGAACGCAGGCACCACGATAATGGTGTACTCCCTTTGATTAAAAATATACCGATCCAAGTACCCTGAGTAATGTAGTTTAAGAATATATATGGTTTTCATGAACAAGCATACAGGAACTACAACTTTATTATAGTATTTTTGTTTTACCTACCTGGTGTTGCCCGGGAATCCTTATTTTTATTTTTGTACTAATGGGTCACCTCTTATCAAGGCCCAAAGGCCACTCGAGGATAAGGGTTAATGAGTTTGTCAGGTGGATGGTGAGACAACACCTTGAGGATCGGTAACGATGGTTGAAACTGGGAAGAATTTGATTATTTAAGAGGACTGCTCAACAAGAATTTGTTAATATTGGACTTGAAAACTACTATGTTGTAGTCAGCTTGGAAGCAACCCCGTGGTTATGTGTTCCACAGATGGGCAGTTCCTGAAAAGAAACTTTGCTCATGGAAGTTATCTTTATTTTCGGTACACAGAGGAAGAAAGGAAATTTATTTACAATGTTTGTAGCTAGACATGTTCTTGTTGTGAATGTTTTGTAGGAAGGAACCATAGATTGGAGCTCAGTCAAGCACCTACCATGAAAATAACGATAGAGCAGAAAAAGACTAGCACTCTCTTCTGTAAGAAAGGGGCTGTAGGGAAGAGAAGATGGCATCCACCACTAGATTTCAAAGTCGATTTTATACTCTGTCATGGCAGGAAAAAGTGCTCTGAGCAGCACCTCCCAGATGTGGCAACAGTACTCCATCTTAGGGCGTATTTGACTCTTATACAGGTAGAGAATTGCGTTAGGAGTGAAATGCTTTCTAGAGCGGTAGAAAGATTCAACCATTTTTTTCAGTGACCTTAGCAACAGATTTGATGTAAGTCTTCCATTTCAGATCCGAGGTTTGTTTCCCAAATGATTATTTGAACCATGCCGTCTCAGTAACAATAAATATTTGTGTCTGTATATGTTTCTTGACTATATATGACATGCATATTATCATTTGATTTTTATTCCCTGTTATATTATTAGTAAATGTAATAAAGAGATATCGTAAATAATTCGAATTATTGAAAATTCTATGAAAAAATTAATACAAATGAATGTAATGACTCCAGTGTCATGATGGGTTAGTATACTCAGTTAATAATAATCTAATATATAAAGAAAAGTCAGTCGAATTCTTGAAGTTAAACTACTATAGTCAGTGAATTACAGAAATTATCAGCTTGTGTTCTTTACATAAAAAAATTTTAATCGATTTCATCAATTACATATTCTATCTGGACCGATAATTCTTTCAGTGGCAGACACTTCGTGAGAATCACCATTTATTTCCATTGGATAATCAACAGATGATTATCTAATGAAAACACTATGTTTCAGATTTTTCCAAATTTGATGTGTGTATCTGATGTTATTTGATAACAGTAACCACCATACACAATTTCAGTCTGATCAGATAAATAGTTTTTGGGTTATCAACGTTTCCATGGCATAACTTTGTGAATACATCATACAATATGGTTAAGTAAAACACAGGCAAGACTTTGGCCCATCCTTACATTGTCAGACAGAAGTATGCAGTCTCATGACTAACTTATGTTCTTGTTTTACATTTTGTTTTTTATTACTTTTTCTTTGTAAATGTCAGTTTTATAGAGAGATGGGCACACAAATGCTGAACATTTGATTCTTAATTCAGAGGTCAACTGGGAGAAAGATCAAACTGAACAGCTATCTTTTTTTTTTCTTTTTGTAAAATTAACTGTTGCTGCTTTCCTGTTCTTTTAAAGGGTGGGGGTATCTTGAGTGCGTATTGTATTGGGTAAAATGAACACAGAATAAAAGAAAGAAAACTGAGAGAGAGAAAGGCCATTCCATTTCGATTTGTGCTGTTTCCTCTCTTTACAATACTCTCCAAAGAAACAACATAAACTAAATCGATTAATAATTATATGAGATCGATAATAATAATTGTTGTCGCCAACCCCACCCCCTTTTTTGCACTGACGTCAAAGTTGCAGTGGATGAGGAGGAGGGTGGGAGATAATTTTTGTTTTTGTTAGATTTATTTTACTGATTTATTTTACCTTGTTCTTTTCATTTTATTTATTGTTTTTGTATTTTTACCAGGAAATAAATTATTGATTTTCGCAAATATTGAATTCCAAATAATTATCGTCTGAACTGACTGTCAATATTTTACCATAGTCTTAATTACATTATTTAATTAATGATTCATTCTCTCTCTCTCTCTCTCTCTCTCTCTCTCTCTCTCTCTCTCTCTCTCTCTCTCTCTCAAAAGATCGTTTGTGCCGGTCAGTCTGTTACACATGTTGTTTTTTGTTTTGTTTTTTCAATAAATCTTAATATTTTAAAAAACTACACACTCAAGTTTTATGAAAATATTGTTAATTGTGACAATAGATCTGAAAATGTCATTTAAAGTTTTGGTTGAATTGACTCAAGAGTTTTTAAATTATTAAAAAACACGATTTTTGTCTCTCACCATCAAGCTTAAATGTTAAATAGCATTTTCAACAGTCTGTCACACAAATGTTTTAAATAGAATTTTCATCAGACAATCACACAAAAGTTTGAAGTAGCATTTTCAACACTCTATCACACAAATGTTTGAAATAGAATTTTCATCAGACAATCACACAAATGTTTGAAATAGAATTTTCATCAGACAATCACACAAAAGTTTGAAGTAGCATTTTCATCCGTCTGTCACACTAATGTTTAAAATAGAATTATCATCAGTCTGTCACACTAATGTTTGAAATAGAATTATCATCAGTCTGTCACACTAATGTTTTAAATAGCATTTTCACCATTAAACGTATAGGTTGAATGAGCACATCTTAAGAATAGCCGTTTTTGTTTTGTCTTTTTTCAGTCTTTTCAACGAATTTTTACACATTCTTGTTTTGTTTTGATTTTGATTTATTTTCGTTTCTCACTTTATTCTTCTCTCTCTCTCTCTCTCTCTCTCTCTCTCTCTCTCTCTCTCTCTCTCTCTCTCTCTCTCCTTTTCGCAACAAATTGTCTTTCTTTTTCTTGAAGTAAATGGATTTCAAATATTTCTCCAAATATTTATTGCTATCTCTTTTTCTTCACATTTTTTATAATCGGTTACATATTATGAGTTTAGGGTTATGTCCATTGGCATCTTATCAAATATCATTATCCGCCATCTCACATTTATTATATATTATTCACCGGTTCGCATATATGATTCAACTTGCTACAACTAACTTATTTAATGTTATTGTATTAGAACATGATTTTAAGTAAAAAAAAAAAATGTTCGGGAGTAATGCCAAAGCCCATTACACTGTAACTAATTTCCACATTTTAACTAGTAAATTACCGAATTGTGTGGAAGTCAATTAGAAAAATTAAACCGTTTCTCAGGTCAATTTAATTTTCTTTTCTTTTTTTTTTAATTATATATCCTCTGTCGTCTGTTGTGTTCTTGGACAGAAAAGCATGGCACTTCCCATCTTATATGCACATGGCTGGCACTATCTATTAGGCGATAGCCTAGGGCACTAACATTTGAGGATGCCACAAACTTGGATAAAATTGAAAATTAAGGGAACTGTTATGAACAGCATGGTAGAAATTTCGAACTGACTATAATCTATATTATAAAGTAAAGTCGATTTTTCCTGTCTGCATTAAGACATGATAGAATAATAACCAAAACCTTCATATGCTAATCTGTTCTGCCATCTAATTCATTTTGTCTTTCAATATTTATTATATTTTCTCCAGATAACCTGACTCTCTTAAATAAACATCCCAAAAAGAAGGTGGCTGGCATTTTTACTGGCTACTATTTATCTACTCTCACTGCTACCCGAAACACTGGGTCCTTTCTTAATAAAAGGGAATTTTGGTTAAATCACTTAAATTATTGTGTCCTTCTTAATATTGTCTACATAATACAATAGCTTTTAAATCAAAATAACGATCACTCCCTTTTGTGGATTAAGGAAATATCATCCGGCCATTCGGAATGCCTGTTGCTCATACATTCTGCAAAAATTCTGGGTTATGCTTTAACAAACAGATGGGCTGCATGCATTCACACATGCCGACATCTGCTTCCACACATAAGTACATTTTTGACGTTTGCAAAATAACGCATTTTGTCAATGGTGAAATTAAAAAACATTGATTCTTACTGCGCTGTTTCGTTCCTATATACAAAAAACTATTAAACTATTTACAAAAATAAAGTATTTAAACATTATTTTCAATATTATTTATGAAAAATCCCATGTGAAGGTCATTAATAAATGACACTGGCTTCCAAAAATATTGCAGGTTTGTTTCCGACGACCCCTGCACTGTGGATAGTGTTTGCGGGGACATCTATCATGTCACCTGGTTGAAGAATCACCTTCTGGCCATACATGAACATCTCAAACTGACCACTTAGAATAGCATCTCTTTTAGCGTGGTCATGGGTGTGATCAGGAAATATTTGGCCTGGTTGAAACTTTTTAATGTCAATAGTTTAGGTCATATGGACTTCATTGGCTACAATATGAACCAAGGAGTTTCTATGCTGAATAGAACCAAAATTATCGCCAAAAATGTGAGTTCCACCTTTTCCGTGACCTTGACTTTTGATGTAGATATCTCAAAATTAAATCAGTTTCAAGTTAGACCATGAACGATATTTTGGGCAAGTGATGTGGATGCTAGGCTGTACACATACACATCTAGTGAAAAAAAAAAAAACACAACCGAAAGCATAATCTCCTTGGTGGAGGTAAAAAACCCTTTGGGGAACAAATATTGATTCACCCAGTTTTAGTAATAGAAAAAAATTCCATACAATTTCATAGAATCATGTGAATATACAGATCAAATTCTTTTAAATATTTCATCAGATTTTACCATTGTTTTTTGGAGTTGAATTTATCTAGTTTATTTTTAGCATTTTTTACATTTGAGCTACTTTTAACCTGATTAACTAATTTGTTCAAAAATATATTAGAAATTTTTTTTTATTTTGTGATTGATTTAGTTTTTTAAATCTATCTTGCCAATAAATTACCTATGCGAAGCTAGATATAAAAAAGATGTGCTCCATATTTAGAAATTCCATGAATCATCTTCACTATATTAATTAGGTCACCATAATTATTTTCTCAAGTAAAGTAGTTAACCTTAAGGATTCATACATGTTTTACAAGAATAAAACCTCCTGATAAGTTTCTATTGTAGAGGAAAAGGCAATATCAGAAAGAATAACAAAGTGGATCCATAAAAAATAAGTTAAATTTTATTGACAACAGACAACGAATTTCGAAAAATAGCTGAATATACAGTCACTGGTAATAAATATACAGCATAATCACGTTGACACACCGGTTCTCATTAGATCACCAGAGTTAAGTGACATGGAGCCTGGCCAGTACCAGATGGGTGACCATTTTGGAATGCTAGGCGCTATATGTCATCTTCCCATGTCAGGGATATACATGCGGCTGGAGACCGCTTGTGAATTTGATATTCCCTGTAAGCATAACCCACCCAGGACTAATACCACACCAAGTATTACCGGTTCATTGTTTGGGGTAAGAAACAGTTTCGAGCTGACCCTAAAAAGAAGTGTCTTTGGTATGACGAGTGACTAGTAAGACAGGGGGCTAGATATGCAGTAACTTGACAGTCTGAATTAGCCGCCAATGATGAGGCGAGAGGATGATGTGCAGTAGAAGATTTGGGGCAGACTGTGTGGAATATTTCTTGGGCTTAACTTAAGTATCAATTAGGTAGCTCCCAGCATATAGCACCAATATTCCAACATTTATTTATTTTTTTTAAGATGTGAAAATATATATTTTCTGTACTTTTGATTGACTGAAATAACATTTCTGTATTAATATTCTTATCCAATCAATAGTTGATATTTTTACAAAAAATATTTGCTGCTGATTGAACAGGGTCTACACTATCAGTTTGTATGCCTTATTTGTGCAGCAGGGTTTAGTTTTTGACACTTTTCTGCATTGATATACTGAAAATATCCTCTTGATGCTAAATTCAATTTTATTTTACAGATGGCTACCAAAGGAAAGATCAATGTTGAGAAATGGGATCTGAATACCGATGGAGAGCTCACCGAAGCTAACATGAGGAAGAAGTTAAAAAGAAAAGGCTATAATTGCATTTTGTACGAGTTTCAACCAGGCCAAATATTTCCTGATCACACCCATGGCCACGCTAAAAGAGATGCTATTCTAAGTGGTCAGTTTGAGATGTTCATGTATGGCCAGAAGGTGATTCTTCAACCAGGTGACATGATAGATGTCCCCGCAAACACTATCCACAGTGCAGGGGTCGTCGGAAACAAACCTGCAATATTTTTGGAAGCCAGTGTCATTTATTAATGACCTTCACATTGTTATTAATGACTTTCACATTTTTTTTTCTTCTTTCTTCAAATTTGGGATATTTATCCCTCCATTCTTGTTACACATTTATTCTACTGCATAGATTTAGATGGATGGCCATCGATTTACAATTTACGTATTCATATATATATATATATATATATAATAAATTATTTTATTTAAATACTATACATTACTATGTCTGTTAAGGATACTCAAAGATCAAGATTAAATTGGTCAGTTTAACCTCGATCTTGGAACCCTCAGCACCCAACAGGACTGATGAATCGTTCTGGAATAGAATTTAACCTCGATCTTGGAGTGATCAGTGCCCAATGGGACCGGTGAATCTTTTTTGGAATAGAAACAGGCCAAGCCGGAGTTTCTCCTAAATCCCAACAGACACAGTAATGTATAGTATTTAACTAAAATAATTAATATTAGTTCTTGCAAAACCTACGATCGAGCACTGTGATGTTTTTTTTCTACTTGTAATATATGATATATATATATATATATATATATATATATATATATATATGATATTTCGGGAAGAACATTTCCCTTCTTCAGATGCATGTTCAACCTTAATTCAAACGTGCATATATTTATATATACAATTATTCAAGTTAGACATTTTTTCTTCTGAAAGTATTGAACAACTGGATGATACATTTTTAAAATTAATTAATATATCAGTATTAATTAATCCTATCAGTATTATTGAAAATCACTTTTTTAAACTGAAGGAAAATTTTAGAAAAGTTTTTCTTTTAAAAGTACAAGGGAAAATTTACTTCTATTTCTGTAGTTTTTATTGATTTCTTGTAACTTGTGACTTCTTAAAATTTTAAATCTATATAATATCATGATTCTAACATTTGGCATACAAGTCGTCAGTTACAATTCATATAAACTAGAAATAGTTTCAAGTTGTTAGAAATTATTACTCCATTTTTATAACTACAAAAAGACCAATTATCGATGAAGGTCTTCAATTATCGCTTTCAATATTTTGTTACTTTGACAACGAATAATACTTTTTAATGTTTTAATTGATATAAATGAATTTTGTAAAAACTAATTTAAATTAGTTGACACCCAAGGATTTCTTTGTTTATCATCTAGTATTTAAAAGAACACTTATATTTGGATCACTTTCATGTTTTTCTGTCAGGATAAGATATAGACCCAACTCTTGTTTAAAGATTTTCCAATTGTTTGAGACATTTTCCATTGAAAAATACACAAGTGTTGGAAAGAAAAGTTAGAAGCCGTGATTTACAACAATGAGAATATATTAGTATCCCACTTCTGACACCATGTTAAAGGTGTTGTAATAAATCAAAAGAATAAGAGAGACAAAATATATGTGTTTATTCCAAGATGGATGGTCCGGAAGTCCTTTTCCACAGTCCTACACTAGCAACTTCTAGTTGTAACTCTGCAGTAAATAACAATAATAGACAAGATACTACAATGAATTAACATTCTTTTTATCCGTTCCCGAAATAAAAACAATTACTAATAATATTAAATGCTTCCAACGATCTTCAGGGTATAATTCCCTGAACATTTTCAATGTGATATTTCAGAAAACGTTTTTTTAATTAAAAAAAATTTTGTTTTATCTAATTCAAATTTACAAAGAATTTTGTAAATTTCATTTCTAAACACCAATCCACCCAAGGTCGGACTTTCACATGCTGAGGTCGTTCTCTAAAAAATCATTTTGTTAAAAAGAAATGTAATAATTATACATTTATTAATTATAATTAGTTACAAAATATTCGTTTTAACTAATTACTTTATTCCATTTGCCACTGAGAAAATAATTACTGCCCTTACAATCATTGAATAATAGCATTACTGCCAGTGCTCAAGCAACAAGAATGAGGGCAGAAGAGAAGTTTATGTTTTTATATTAAACTGAAATCTGTAAAGTATAAATAATTTTAGAAGCTATTTTGTATTTAAAGATTTGAGTCTTTTATTAGAAATACTTTTTGTTTTTAGTTTAGTTTATTTAGTAAAATGCTGTAATATTATAATTTGTATGTATAATTCGTCTGTTTAATTATACCTTTTTTTATTTTTTCAATTTTTCTGATGGTCGTTTTTGTATTAAAATCAAAAAAAATTAATTAATGTTCCATAGGTTTCACAGGTTTCACGAACGTTTCTGATTCTTCGTCGAATCATCCTCAGGTGTCAAAAGCAAATGAACAAAAAAGCTGGAGAAAGAAGAGAATTTTAAAAGACGGTGGAGAAACGCACATAGAACGATTTTTGCATTGTTCCAGGAAGTCGTTGACGATTTAAATTCAGCAACGCTGGATGGCATCACAGAACAAAATCGCGTTACGTTAAGAATTTTAAAATGTTACCACTGGTTTCATATGTGATGTTGCTAATTTTAGGTTGTGTGTTTTTATGTAGATAGCTTCCAGTATTTTTAATTTTTTTAAATTGGTTTCAGAATGTATAATTTTAGTGTTATTAACTAGAATTTGTCTTAAATCAGTCATGTAAGTATTTTAAAATGCTTAATATAATGCGATTTTGTTCTGTGATGGCATCCAGCATTGCTGAATTTAAATCGTCAACGACTTTCTGGAACAATGCGAAAAACGTTCTATGCGCATTTCTGCACCGTCTTTTAAAATTCTCTTTTTTCTCCAGCTTTTTTGTTCATTTGCTTTTGACACCTGAGGAAGATTCCACGAAGAATCGAAAACGTTCATGAAACCTGTGAAACCAATGGAAGATTTATTAATTTTTTTGATTTTAATACAAAAACTACCATCAGAAAAATTGAAAAAATAAAAAAAAGGTATAATTAAACAAACAAATTCTGTTATTTTTAACAAAACAACATTTTGCTACATTCCAAAGATCAAGATTTTATTTATCTTACCAATCATTTTTTCAAAACAAAAAACTTTGGTATAATTACGAATGCGTTTCGTTCAACATAAAAAAAAACGATATATACTCTGTTGTTATATATTAACAATCATCGAGCTTTCACTTTGAAAAGGCTGGTATATATAAAGAATAGAAAGTATATGCAAAAGCATATATTTTCACACACCTATATGTGTGTATATATATATATATATATATATATATATATATATATATATATAGGGTGGGCCAAAATAAGGGTCTTATCTTTAAATTTGAATAACTTGAATTTGAATAACTTCCACAAAATAAAAGTTAAACTCAGCAAACTTTATGTGTGTGTAGACTGACCCTTCCGAGATTTTTTGAAATAAACAAAACAAATTTTAGCCGAAAAACACTTCTTAAAACTTACAAAAACTAAAGTATTGTTTTTTACACTGTTTTGAGTTTTTTAAGCAAAAATAATGTTTTCTAAATGAGGGTACGTTCCTTAGGGCTAATACGGCTCATGCTTGCTTCGGAAGGGGTCCTTTACTTATTCTAAAAAAAAAATTTAAAAAATCAATAAATAAAAAAGTTATGAATTTTTTAAAATAGGACCCTTATTTTTGCCCATCCTGTATATAGATGAGAGAGAGAAACTTAATAATCTGTAGATTTATTTGTCTACATTCACGGAGATGCACTAAAGAAAACAACAACAACAGTCTATGTGCAAGTGTAAAGTGCAGTATTCTTCTCTTGATATTTCCAAGTGTGATGAATGCATTTATGTCCTTAGAAAATCATCATGTCTAAAAATGATATAACCTTCTAAATACACAGGCGCGCGTGCACACTCAATTATTAAAAATTAAATTTTTTTGTTTTTGTCCTTCCAATAGTTTGGCTCTGATTTTTTTATTTGTTTTAATCTACAAAAATTTCTTTTTTTCAATTGGCCAATAAAATATTACAAAGAGGAATTTTCTTTAATAAAAAAAAAACATCCATTTCCAGTATTAGAGAAATGAATATAAATACATATGCACACATATGCACAAATGCATGTATATTTGTAACCATAGATACACGTCGACACCCACGTACAAATGTAATGTGTTCATATATGTGGAAACATAGACACGCATGCATACACCCTCCAGTGGTTCATGATCTCCACTCTATGTCAGCTTCTATGAAAAACGGACATTTTCAGTGGATAAAAACCGAGTTAATTCTTAAATAGTTTTTCGTCAGATATTTATGATAAACCATTAATTGATTTTGTTCAATTATTTTCTCTAATTCATTATTGTTTCGTCTCCAAGACAATCCTGTCTGTCAAGTTGACACATTTTCTGTAAATTCACGGATGCTGCCATGTAAAATTCATAAACT
Source organism: Sepiola atlantica (assembly GCA_963556195.1). Lineage (NCBI taxonomy): Eukaryota > Metazoa > Mollusca > Cephalopoda > Sepiida > Sepiolidae > Sepiola > Sepiola atlantica. Next base: position 72,095,934 of record OY744522.1, read on the forward strand.
TCCTAAAAACAAAAACTAAAATTAATTCTTCTTTTTAAATCTAAAAAGGGGGCATATTCCCTTGTCAATGAATTTACAAACAGGTTAACCATCCAACATATCCACATGTAAAACGGATGTAAAATCGAATATAATGATTGAAAATTTCAAATACCAATGAATATTTGTGAATTTTTTAATCATTCTCAAGCTTCACCTTCACATTGAAAAAGTCTCCTTCTCTAATTGACACCTATTAATGGGTAGGTGTGGGCGTGGGCATGTATTTTATTAATACAACAAACATACAAACATGAAGACTAAAATAAATTTGGTCTTCCTTTCCAATTTAATTTTTGTTTTTAGATACAGTTTACAAAAAATTACATATCCCATATTGTAACACAATCATGCACACACACATAATTTTTAAAAGGTTCACAATGAGAATTTAAAAATTACGTTTGGAAAACCAATGAAATGGTATTTATTTAAATGCTTTTCTGTAAGGTCTCCAATGTTATAAATTAAAAAATATATAACAATCGCTGGTACAGTTGTTAAAGCCCCTTTTCACGAGTATGAACATAAATATTATATCATCTCCTGACATATGAAACGTCCTGAATTATTTGTGTAGAAATAATTCTGTTACAATAATTAAAATAAGAACTAAACCATAGCAAAAACAGCATCTGATGATTGTCTCTTAGCAGCATGCAACCCGGTGTAATGTTGAGACGTTTAAGTTGTAACTTTCATAATTATATATATATATATATATATATATATGCTGTTTGCTTGTGACAGAATTTATTCCGCTTGGGTTGAGCCAGTTTCCCCCTTGGCATGCATCACATCTGGAATGATAGCAGGTCCTGGGAAAAGTCGCATGAGATGGCTAGCCACTCACGGTTCCACTATCAAAGATCAACCATTTGTAACCAGAGAGTGTTGCAAAATTCTCCTTGTTGGTTGCCTTCAGCTGCCCACCTACACATTTGTGCCAACCAGGGAGAGCTGCAGAGAGAAGTATATCACAGATAAGCTTTCCCTCGTCACAACGAGTTATGCGTCCAAACCAGTGGAGACGATGTTGTAGCAGCACAGACAACAAGGACCTGAAATTTAGGTGTCTGTCAAGGGCAGCTGTCCACACGCGGTCATACATGCTGTTTACTACATAGTAATTACACAAATAACTAACAAGTACACAAATAACTAACAAGCAAAGAAATTGTTATGAAAGAAAGGCCAGTCAATATTTCTTGATTTCTGCTGACTCTTGCTATCTTATTTAGATATCTAAACATACAAACTGATTTACATTCATTCTGTCTGTTTTAAAAAGTTTTGATAAGAATCAAATTTCGCTTATTTATCACCAACAGTTTCTCAGACATTTTGGAGTATCTTATACTGAGAATTTTATAGTGAAATCATTGGTTCTTGTAAGATCACTGAAGTCAAGCTTCATTGATCCTGGTTAGTATAGATAGGTGACTATTTGTGAATACTAGGTGCTGTAAGCAAAACATTCCATCCACGTTTATAAATAGGTACCAACCTTGATGGGAGTATAGCCAAGGACAGACTAGTGTGCTGTCACAAGAATGGTTCAGGATTCTGGGTACAAGTTCTTAAGTGTTAACTATTCTTTACGTTTACCGTTTAAAAAAATCTTACAAATCGTTTCCATACATTAGAAATATGCGGGTTAGGTAGAGAATTTCATTCTAATGCGTTTTATGTAAATTATGTGTTGTTTTTTTGTTTGTTTAGTTTACAAGTTTGTGAGTGTTAATTATTGTGTACTTTTACCCCAAAAATCACATTTGCTTATATAATCTTATATATAAGTAGACCAAGCAGGGAGTAGGGGGCACAACTAGTGATAAATGTAACTGGAACCAATTTCTTATGACTATTTGAATAATTTTTCATAAACGATGAAGCCTAATTATGTGACTTAAGTAGGTTCGTTTAAAAAATATATAAAAATATATATTATTGGTCTTTTGCTAAACATTACAGTAAAATTATAAACTTGGGTTTAAACTTATTCAAGGTCGCAATTAGTTCTCGAATACATTGCACACAATATCAAATGGATTGACAATATCGTTCCGTTTGATAACTTAAAAATGGCGCAAGATATGCAAAACACATTATTGTTTATGCACTATTTTTCCTATGTGATATATTTTTTTGTCATTATTATTTTTGTTATAATATCCTACTCCAGTCAACATCTGGACCATCAACAGTTCTTTCAGAATTGATCTTCCAATTTTATGTGAGACGTCATACGTTTTATATGTACACTCCAACTCCAGCTCTAAGGAAATCAACTATTTAATGTTACCCTCAACTAGTTTCAACAATTCCTAGCTGACTTTTTAATTTCTAGGAAAATTGAAGCTGTAGTAATTAATCAGTGAATAATTAAGGTGAACAATTTAATTCAAAAGGTCATATTCTTTTTATTTGAGTAATAAGCAAAATAAACCAACCCAAAAAAGAGAGAAACGAAAGAAAGGCTCTAAATAGAAATTTATTAAATATTTCTACTTATTTTTAATATTGAACATAAAAATAAAATAATCAAAAAATGTATTAAACATAAATGTATACTTTATACAATTAAACATTAAAAAATAATTAACTTTTATTCTATAATAATAAGGTACATAAAATGATATCATTATACCAACATATACCAATTTTAAAAATCTATAAATATACCTAATTATAAAACACTAGCAGATGGACCCGGATGTAAAAGATACTGAAATAGTTTGTTTCATGTCAGCAACTACACAATAAATTAAAATCCTCTGAAATTTTTAAATTTATAAAAAATATTAATTTATTGACATTTTTATAGATTTAAATAAAATATTATTTTTAAAACGTTTTAACATTTATAATATTTTGAATCCCCATCTCAAGACAGGTTGATATTACTGGAAAACCATTGGACCCTGTAATGAGTGCAAGAGTTATCTAGACCTCCAAATACTTGAATGCAATTCTTTTTGAATTATTGCTATGGGGCAAATTGGGTGAAAATATAACTTACACAACTTAATTCGGGGGCTGAGTAAAGTGTTGTGTTTTTAAGCTCCCTATTCAAGGGTGTTAAAATGATGGAAATATTTTCAAATTTTCATAATCAAGATAATCTTTTGTAATTTAACTTAAATGTTACAATCAAAGGTAAAAAAAATGTCAATGGGGGTTTTGTAAATAAATTTTAAACTTTCATTCCTTCTATTAAATTCCTTGTAAAATGTTATATCTGATTCAGTACATTTTACACATTATTTAATTCAGCCATATTTATATAGAAAACAAACTTCCTATTATATATATTTATAAATCCAACGACTTTTATATGTTGCACATGTTTTTAATTTACGATCTTCTTAGATAAAATATACAAAGAAATTTGATATTATACATTTATCTTATCTAAGATTCATCAGAATGTATAACACATCTCAAAAACATAATCAAACGAAAGTTCTTACATGCAATTGGTAAACAAAATTAATGATTAATTCATCGATGGATTTATAAATATATTGCTCTAGGAATCACCATTATTTACAACAAAATAGTTTGTATATATTTTGGAAAACTATATAAAAAAACCATTAGACTAAACTGTAAAAAAATATTATCGGGTAAAAACTGATTATATAATCAAACCAATATATATATAAAAACATTGGAATTTATTTCTGACAGTATATTAGTTATTATGCTACTTTTTGTTGACTAAATTAACCATTTATTTAATGGTATTACCATTATATATATATATATATATATATATATATATATATAATCATATATATATATATATATATATATATAATCATATATATATATATATATATAATCATATATATATATATATATATAATCATATATATATATATATATAATCATATATATATATATATAATCATATATATATATATATATATAATCATATATATATATATATATAATCATATATATATATATATATAATCATATATATATATATATATAATCATATATATATATATATATAATCATATATATATATATATATATATATATATATATAATCATATATATATATATATATAATCATATATATATATATATATAATCATATATATATATAATCATATATATATATATATAATCATATATATATATATATATATATAATCATATATATATATATATATAATCATATATATATATAATCATATATATATATATATAATCATATATATATATATATATATATATATATATATATATATATATATATATATATATATATATATATATATATATAATCATATATATATATATAATCATATATATATATATATAATCATATATATATATATAATCATATATATATATATATAATCATATATATATATATAATCATATATATATATATAATCATATATATATATATAATCATATATATATATATATAATCATATATATATATATAATCATATATATATATATATAATCATATATATATATATAATCATATATATATATATATAATCATATATATATATATAATCATATATATATATATAATCATATATATATATATATATAATCATATATATATATATATAATCATATATATATATATATATAATCATATATATATATATATAATCATATATATATATATATAATCATATATATATATATATATATAATCATATATATATATAATCATATATACATATATATATAATCATATATACATATATATATAATCATATATATATATATATATATATATAATCATATATATATATAATCATATATATATATATATATATATATAATCATATATATATATAATCATATATATATATATATATATAATCATATATATATATAATCATATATATATAATCATATATACATATATACATATATATATAATCATATATACATATATATATAATCATATATACATATATATAATCATATATACATATATATATATATAATCATATATACATATATACATATACATATATATATATAATCATATATATATATAATCATATATACATATATATATACATATATATATATAATCATATATACATATATACATATAATCATATATAATCATATATATAATATATACATATATATATAATCATATATATATATAATCATATATATATATAATCATATATATATATATATATATAATCATATATATATATAATCATATATATATATATATAATCATATATATATATATATAATCATATATATATATATAATCATATATATATATATATAATCATATATATATATATATATATATAATCATATATATATATATATATATATATATATAATCATATAAACATATATACATATATATATACATATATAAACATATATACATATATATAAACATATATATATATACATATATATAACATATATACATATATATAAGCATATATACATATATATACATACATATATAGATATATATATATATATATATACATACATATAATTATACATATATATATAACTATATATAACTATACATATATATACATATATATAATTATACATATATATATATAACTATACATATATATACATATGTATATATATATAACTATACATATATATACATATGTATATATATGTATACACATATATATATATGTACATATATATATACATACATGTACATAAATGTATATATACATATATGTATATATATATATATATATATATATATATATATATATACATAAATATAAAGATAAAGTTCGACAGAATATATTAAACAAAAATTGTAAAGTGGACAAACCACAATATATATATACATAAAACAAAATCAAATTCAAAACTCATAAGTAAACTAATATCGTTTTTTATTGATAGAAACTTCTTTAGGGTAAAACAAGATCGTATTTTTTTATACATTTGTTCAATTTTCCCGTTTTATTATCTATCTCTCTCTCTCTCTATATATATATATATATATATATATATATATATATATATATATATATATATCTCCGATTACAAGGTATGCCCATTTAACTATTAGTTAATATCTGATTATTCGTTTTATGTATGCCAAACAAATAACTGAAAAATAATATTCAGGCCAATGATTTTTTGTTTATTTTTCAATATTTTTCTAAAATTTTAATTTTATTTTACATATTCAATATTTAAAATAAAACAAGAAACATTTTTATACAATTTGTTTTAAAAATATTTTGTAACAATTTATTTTTCTTGATTTAATTGATACCCTATTTGTGTAAAAAAAAATCCCAAGGTTGTAATGTTTTATATTTTCATAAATTGGTATTAAGGCTTTAATCCTGGGTTGTGACTGGAGGCTTTCATATGGTTCTTGTCTCCACATGAATATCGATTCACTTTTTTTTTTTTAAATAAAAATATGAAAATTAATATTTAGAAAATAAAACTCACATCTTTTCCTGTGATTGTTTTTTTCTCTTATTTGAATAGTTTTTAATTTATGAAGGAGATTAAATAAAAATTGGTAATTTCCTAGTTAAAGGTATTAAGTTCGGATTGCTGTTAGTATTTTTAATAAAATCATGATTTATGTATTTATTGTGTTACATATTTGTTTTTTCCCAATTAAAAATTGAAAACGCCCAAACCTTTTTTAAATGTTAAAGAACAAAATGGCCATTGCAATAGGAATAATTTAAATATTGTATGAAAAAATATGTATCAGTTATCATTAAGTGTTGTTTTTAATTCAATATTAAATAAAAACAATACGTAACTTAACAATAAATACATAAATCTTCATTTTATTAAAATCTACGTTTACCTACCCGGCGTGGCCCGGGATACAATGAATGAAATCATTTTAGTTTTAATTTTTATTTGTTTATGCATTTTACAACTTATACAAAAAAGAAATTACATTTTAGTTGTAAGGTAGACAACTCCTATTATATTCTACAATTTAAAATGGGTTATCCTCTTTGCTAATTTTTATTTTTAGGTGATTATTTAAAAATGTTTCATATTACCAGTTGTCTGTGCCGGACTAAGTAAATTTTTTTCATTGTTTAAATAAATTGTAACAAAGTTCATTATTATATTGCCAATAACATGATACAATAATAACAAATGAAAATTGGCTTGTCAGAAGAAAAATTTGCTTTGTCAGCTTAAATGTTATTTAGGTCTGACTTAGACAATCTACCAATATATCTTTTATATGTTAGATAAGTTGTTTTGAATTAATGCCTAATATCAATGACTTATTTGGATTTAATATCTGAAAACTAGGAAATTACCGTTTCTTTTAATCTCACAACCACTTGCCCATGATTGGGAAACTTCCAATGCAATTTTAAAAGAATGTTTACCTTAAAAAAAAAAAACAATTACAACCCTTTTGCACATGAACATTGTTAAAGGTTTTCATAAAAAGCTGAATGTTTTTCTCTATCGAGTGACAATTTTTTTCTCTGGAACAATTTATGAATTAAGACACTTTTTTTACTATAAGAAAAAAAAACAAAGTTTCAAATTTGAGTTAAATCTGTTTTGTGTTTTTTATGCAAATTGTTTACATTTTCCTCTCTAATATGCGGAAAGTATTATTGATTGTTATAAAAGGGATTTTGTTTTTTACATAACCTACAAGTTTGTTTACATTGGTATCCAATGTATTTTGTTAATGAATAACCATTTTTTATTGCTGTAAATATTGTTGTTTCAAATGCCCAGGATATTTGTTTCAAAAATGAAAAGCATTTGGGGTTTTTTTTTTTTTGTATTAACAATTTATTATGACTGTTTTTTATCTAAACAACTTTGGCGATCACTGTATTCAGTAAACACAATCCCTTTATGTTTTCTATATCCTGTATTTCACCTGTGTTCAAGATAGACTCACAGTAAAACTACTGTCATTTTTAAATTCTGAAAACTTTTCTTGTTAAACATTTTCATGACATGCACTTTTCAAACTTGATTTTCTTTCATGTCAGTGACGCCACTTTCTTTCAGTAAATCTGATGGGGATGGCATAATATTTTAATTGGAAAACTACTACAAGCATTTTACAATTTTAATGAAGGCAGTGAATTAAATTCTACTAAATATTCTTTTGTTAGATATGTCTAATTCTACATTTTAGTTTAATCTGTTGGGGTTGCTTTTTTCCTAATGCGTAGAATCGCAGATCACATGATGATGAGGCGGTGAACAATTGACTGATCTTTTTTTTTTATAAAAGTCATGACTCAAAAGTTCCTTTCCTCTTTTCTCCATTTTGGTTTTATCCCCAAAGCGGCGACCTTATTTGTCCACAGCTCCTATTTTGTTCAGATAAGTTCTGTGACATGGGTTCGGTCTCCTCACCAAACATACCAGTTCTTTAAATATATGTGGTAAATTCGCCTTTCATTACCTCCACATATTAGGACGGTTGGCATGTGCATATTTAGTGTATTACTTTTGAGTGTAAAATAAATCCTGTTATCTTTTCATGAATAAGGTTTTCAGTTCTTTTTGTTCATGTGTAAGAACAATTAAGAAAACAGATAATTCTTATAATAATAAGTATTATCATTATTATCATCATCATCTGTTTATGAATTTGCTACATTTTAGATATAAGAGTCTATCTTGTGTTGCAGGTCATTCGCACAGTATTATTACAGGGCATACAAAACTGTTTTTTTGCAAATCATTATGCAAATTGTTTGTTACTTAATTCTTAGATATTTGTTTTATTCTGTGCATCACACTTTCATATTTGTTAGAAAAGATAAATGTTGTTTTTTATCTTTTCGCAGAAGATTGTAGTCATCTTAAATAAACTCTTTTTTTTTACATTGTTGTTATATTTTTTCTTGCTGGCAAAAATATAAGAATTTATCTTTTAAGAAACCACTAAAGGCTGCCTTTATATAAGAGCTGTAGAAATTGTATATAAAAAGAGGCTATTATAATTGCATATTAAATCGAACACAGCAGATAAGGTATAAAAACATGTTTATTCAAAATGGCGCTCATCACAACACACAAACAAGGGAAGTAACCCCCATAATCCCAGTAATGCATTTTACCATATACACCAGAGGCTATTTTATTATTTTTTCTACAAAGTGTGTGGACAGTAACTCTATTATTAAGTGCTTGTAATTTAATACTGAAATATAATTCTTACCTTACTTAAAGGCTAAAAAAACCACTCGAGGATAAAAGTTAATGAGATGGATAGATTGATAGTTGAATGATGATGAATACTATGAGAGGATTGAAAATCTCCACATACCACCCACTCAAAACAGCCGGACCAGAAAACAGCAATTCTCCCTCATTTGTCAAAAAAATCACTTATGGAATGTGAGGTCTAGAGGTCAAAATTGGGAGAAAAGGGAGATTAATGAGGTTTCCCGCCCCCTATTTTATCTTTTAATCCTCACTGAGAAAGGGGGAAGAATTGGGTTGGTTTTTGCAGGGAATCAACATGAGAAGAATCACTTCAGTGAACAATATTCATTTTTATCCCTCCAAAAAAAAAAAAATTGTGACCCAGTTCTTGACAACTGTCTTTTTTTTTTGTGGACCCGTGCAGTCGGGTGCAGAATAGGACTGTTCTCACGGTTGGTGCTCACAAGTGCTGTCAGAGCGAACGTTGACGAGCACCGGGTCAAGAGGTCAGAAAACATGAGTGAAGGAAATGTTTGCGCACGAGTGTCGCACGTGTGGATCCATGACGTCACTCCTTCTTCGTGAGAAGCTGAGAGTTTTGCCAGTTTGGGTTTTGGAGGCGAGCCTATCAGACGTGATTTTTATGATGTAGTCTACAACATAATTAGGGGAATTAATTCCCTAAGAAAATACAGGCGAAAGATCTCTTTTCCCTCCTCCACGAATGGTTAAGGACTTAATTGATAAGTAATTACGAAAGCGGTAATTTGCTCTCTCTCTCGACGTTGGTGAATATCTCCAAGCCGATAGATAACTAAATGTAACTAGATGTAATAAAAAAAATTGAAAGTTTACAGGATTGTTTGTTGATTGAGTCGGTAATGGAGCTTTTGTGTTGCAGCAACGTGGTTCACGGCAGAAAGAAAGAAGAAAGAATTCAACCACTAGACGACGCACCCCTCCACACGGCGAGGAAAGATTGAGGGTGCGAGAAATATAAAGGTATGCAACATATATGATTTATGGTGTTAAAAATGACGAGTGTTCAAACGAGAACTGCCACGGCCCGTTCTGGGATTAGTATACAAAACGAGAACTGCCACGGCCCAAGCAGGGGCTATGCAACAATAATATAGTTTCAGCTTCAAACAGACAAATATCAAATCTCCATTAGTAATAGTAGATTTTATCGCAAATTCTCAAAAATCAAGCACTGATTTTTAATAATTACTGTCGGTCTTTTTCCCTTCAGCTTGTTTAATAACTAACACTCTTCAATAAAAAAAAGTACAGTTTTTATATTAATAACACTACCACCTATGCAAATAGACTGCCAGCCAGAGCCATCTAGCTTCAGACACTCTAAACAGCCAATCTGCAAAGGGGAGATAACTCAGTTGACAACTAATGCCATCTCAATTAACAATTGGATTGCTCATAAAATCTTAGCTAGAAAAGTTCTTTATGCTACAGGATTTGGTTATAAATAAACATCAAAGACGTTTTACTTTATTTTATGTATGCTTGACAAACACAGATCTCCACAATATCATCATAAAACGCCTTAATACAAAACTAATACTGTCACGAGATTCCTCATAGAATTTTACCTGAGAAAAGTGGTTTGACATTGTTATAGAGCTTTGTTTACATCGGCAAACAAAAAAACATGGACAGAAAGAGACATCACATTTATAGTATAAAGATAGGTTTTAGTAGTGTAGTTTGAGTGAAATTGAATGTGTGGTTGAAATCTAAGAAAAGGGCATTTTCATGATCGTTGACTTTAATTGTTCTTTTGTGCTCATATATTCTCTCATCTAAGTTTCACTGTCTTTTTTTCTCTTCTTTACATTCTAGTGTATAATGTGCTCGCATATATAGTGGTTATGCATACATGCACTGCTTTACTTGTTGCATATTGGGTGATCTTGGGTCTTTAGTTGGGGAAACCGTTTTTAGTTGGGGGAACCTTTTAGAGTTTGTAGTTTAAATCGGGAAGAAAATCAGAGTAATACGTCTGGCTGAATCTGACTGAAATAGAAATGCTACATAAGTAAAAAGAGTTCACCATTCTTCCACGAAATAAATCATGGCTCCACAACTAAATAGATACAAACTTTTATTTACGGGAACACAAGAACAAAATGAAGATGGTACAATGATGGGCTGATTCATGCCAGTTAGACGAAATAACATTATCCCAGAGTTGATATCTCACCCGCTCAGGGTTGAGTCAGGTGAAGAACGAGAAACGGTGCATCCTGTCGGTTAGAAGAACACTTGCGAACTAAAGATTCATGTCGGCTCGTGTTCACATCGAAACGATTCATCACATGAATCTCGTTGCACGTAGGCGTGTTATTAGTCATTAGGCGAAGAGGCGATGGTTACATAATCTGACTTCTCACCGCCGATCATGTAGACCGATACAAAATACAAGAAAACCTGCACATTTTAACCAACGTCCTTGTCTCTGCCATGTGTTTCTGGGACATTCCATGATGGTCCCAAAGTTTGAAAGACACCTGAAGAAGACAGGAGGGAAAAGCAGCCGAAACATTGTCATAATAACAACCAATATGAGAACAGCAGTCTGAAAACTGTAAACAATGATGTTGATTGAGAAGTGATCAAAATTAATTTATCACCACAAAATGCTTCAGGTTTCACGTTTGGATCAGCATGCGATCAAAATTAACTTAACTGACAAACAATAAGAATTTCATATCAAACTAAATATTTGTTACTCAAGTCCCTATTTAATTGACTCTCCATGTGGGCAGAGTGAGATACAAGGTCGGTTTTTAATGTGGGGGAAAAATTCAGCTACCTAAAAAGGGGACACTCCAAATACAAATTGTCTCAGTCTAGAAGGATTTCTGCTTCACTGATTGAGAACAGAAAAGTGTAGTATCAGAACAGATATTACACTTTGCTCCTAGCCAATAAGAGTTGTCATGGACACATCCAGACAAACCTTGTTGTTGCATAACTTTGCTTTGTGATAGGAGGGACATTTTATCAGAAAATAAAGGAAGGGGAAAGGTTACCTAGATTACCTCCAGATTAAAATCACCAGAAAAAAAAAAAACGGACACCGTTTTAAAATTACATCGATGTATGCAATTTCATCCTTGCCAGCATCAAAATAATTGAATAAATTGTTGCTTCACTGTAACAAAAAAATATAAATTAAAATAACCATTTATTTCAAAAACTAAAGTGTAAAAAACTTGAGTTTGCTATTAATTTATATTCAAATAAATCAGTGTCGTTCTAAACTACCATCTCGTAAACCCTTTTCAATAGTCTTTCTGTTGAACTAGATCTGAGTTCCTCATTGGTGATTAAGTCCTTCCGTCTCTACCATACCGCTGACAAAGGTTCAGGGTTTTATTCTGAAGAGATGAGAGGCCAGATGTCTGAAGTAATGTAGACTTGGATAGCATGGTGCAGAGTCCTGTTGCTACAGTTCTGCAAGTTGACCAACAGATCCTGGAAAGAGTCCTTGTCTGAAAAGAATCACATGTTTGGCTTCAGGTTGTTCACTAGATTTGTGGCATGTTTCTTCAACTTGTTCATATTCTGTGACAAAAACTAGTCCATTCTCATCTTTTAGGGGTAAAAACTGATGTCCTTGTGCACTGCTCGATGAGAAACTTGTTTATTATTGACTTTATTTACATGGGTAAATTTAAGATTGCTAAATGAAAAGAATAATCTATAACTCAATATATTTAGAAACTTGGTTTGGAAAAAAATAAAATAAAGATAATAATAATATATATATTTTTATGTACAGGATAATCTCGTAAATTAATGAATGGATCATTATGAATTTTTGAATATATATTCTAGGCAACATTATTATTTTTTTTTGCAAAATTTTAACATCTTGGGTGGGGGGATATATATCAGTTACATACTAGACGAATTAAGATTTTATCAGCTATATTTTTTAATCAACTGTACCACAAGCAAACAAAAGCATTTTCTCATATTTTTATTTTCGTCCAGACAGTTATGAAAGAGAAAAGAAAGATTTCCTAAAAAAAGCAAAGACGTGTGTCATTTCCTGTAAACGCTACTCCCTTTCCCTGTATATTTCCGCCTCGAGACGACATATGTCATGACCTTGATTAATAGTAACTTACGACCTGTTGCAATGAATCAATCACATGCCAAATGCCTACACATCTCCCCCGCATTCATTCATGCGACCGTCACTCTTATAAGCTTTGAGATAACGGAGAAACAGGCAGAGATTCTCAAGTCTGCTCCGAGACCTGATCGGTCTGTGTTGATGAAGAAGAAAAAGAAGAAAATGGAAAATGCCCTTAACCATCTTACGTTTAATATCCGGGCTAGAAGAAATGCTCTAAAGAAAAGAGATATCAAATATATGAATCCCGACTGTTGACAACTTGTATCATTTTGGAAATATTTTACTGAATGGGCGAATTTTATTTGTGAAAACGGAATTCTAGCCAATCAGCCAAAGCTTGTATCTGTCAATGTTATATTTATCCATCGGGATTACCCTGACCAGGGATTGTGTAGTACCAATCCCTTTATCCAGCCCCCTCCCCCTATCTGATACTTGCAGGACTTACTTTATTATGCACATTGACTCATATGGGAATAACTTTGTTTTCCTCTTTATCCAAGCCACATAGTGTAAGTCAACCCCCATTTTCTTTCATAGCCTGCCTTTATATGTTTTAATGCGATATTTGCTCGTCATATTAGAATAGTATTTAGATTTCCTTCCCCATATTTTGTTCTTTACATGTTTATTTCTTTTATCTTTGTGTAAATTGATATTTATATATAAACTAACTTGGTTGTTTCGTGTTGTCTTTCACTTGTTCGTTTGTTTCTTTCCTCTATATCCGGTGTCTTGAACTGGAGAATCACCTCCCCATGTTTTTTTATTGGTATATTGGAGTCCGGGGGACAACGAGCCATTTACCAATTTATATATTTTTTATTATTGCCATGTGTACGCTGCCGTAGTACCAATATATATATATATTCATTGTCCAGGATAAACTTCTACACTAATAAACCGACTATTATGAATTTTCAAATATATATTCTCTGCAACACGGTGAGTAACATGGACACATTATTCTTTTTGTAAACTTTACCATTTTTTAGGAAGAACCACCCAAACACGCACTCTCTCTAAAAAAAAAAAAAAAAAAAAAACTTAAAATAAGTTAGATACAAAAATTTAATAGAAAAAAAGAATTGCTCTAAATCAAATTGAGTTATATTAAGTAATACATTTTTAAAAGGATCAGTGCATACACATGAGCGGCAATGATATTTATGTGCTTGGTATGTATTCTAGGCAACAGGGTGAGTAACGTTGGCATATTATTTTTTTTTTTTAACTTTACCATCTAGGAGAGGTGCCACCGAAACAGTATTATACCTCCCAAAGAAAGAAAAAAACATTAAAATTTTAAACTAATACTATATTTATTCCTTATATTTGTCCTGGGACAGGTATTCTACTAGAAATATAACACTAATAAAGGGGCCCACTTCCATCTAACATGCCCGTATACACTTGGCAATGTCTTCTATGTATTTGTTCCAATTCATGTAATCTGCGAATGTTAGGCCAACGAGTTTGAACGTTGGATTCTCAAGTAAGGTGTTATTTGCCATGGCAATCGATGGTTGAAGAGATTTCTTGTAGTTGTTGAAGGAAAGGAGCTTTGTCTTAGCATTAAATTTTACCATGCATATAAAGAGTGGAGTTGCCTCAGATATGTGCGCGTCCATTTTACCCACATGAGAGTAGGGCATAGTGTAGACACGATGTTACCAGAGATGTCGTTTATGAAAATCAGGAACAATAAAGGTTCAAGGATCGATCTCTGTTTGAGCTGGCCCCTATCCTCTACAACAAATACCTTACTGAATCTTACTTCCCTGATAGCTGAAAAATTGCCTATGTGGTACCAGTGTTCAAGAATTCTGGTGAAAGAACTGACCCGAAAATTTATCGCCCTATCAGTCTCTCCTAAAATCTCTGAATCATTAATCAATATAGCGATAGTCCACCACCTCATTAATGCTCAACTTCTTTCTTACTAACAGTATCATTGTAGGCAAACACATTCTACTGCATATATTCTAACAGTCATCTCTGAACATATATCATACACTGGACAAGGCCAGTGAAGCTAGGGTGATAGTATTTGATATATCCAAAGCCTTTGACAAGGTCTGGCATGAAGGTCTTCATGAAAGTTAATTTGTACGGTATTACTGAACGAATATTTAATATAATCAGATCCTTCTTAGCCAAAAGAAAAATCCAGGTTGTCCTCGATGGCCATACATCTAAACAGCATGACATTAATTTAGTGTTCTCAGAGGTGGAGATGGGATCGATCCTTGAACCGCTACTATATCTGATTTTCATAAACATCCTCCCTGATGAAATTGTGTCAAACATGAGTATATTTGCTGATGACACTGCGCTCTATTCTCAATATGTGTGCAAAACCAATGCATACATATCCAAAGCAATGTATGAATCCTTAGAAAATGACCTCCAGTGTGTAGTGGAATGAGGTCATAAATAGATGGTTACATTTAATGCTAAGACAAAGCTCATTTCCTTTAACAATTATAAGAAACCTTTTCAACCACTGATTGTCATGGCTAATAGCACCCTATCTGAGAGTCCAACATTCAAACTCCTCGGCCTAACATTCACAGGTAACATGAATTGGAACAAATACATAGGATACTACCAAGGCTGCTGAAAGAAAGGTGGCTCCCTCTACTGTGCTAGAAAACTTCTCACACCTGACAGTATCCTATATCATAAAGCCACGATCCGATCATGCATGGAGTATTGTTGTCACATCTGGGCTGGTGCAACATCCACTAGTCTCTTTCTCTTAAACAAGGTCCAAAAAAGAGTCTCTAATCTAATAAGTCCCTCATTATCCACCAAGCTCCAGCCCCTGTTCCATCGCCGCAATGTTGCATCCTTGTGCTTCTTTTACAAGTACTTCAATAGAATGTGCTCTGAAAAACTTGCTGCACTGGTGCCACCTTGAACTAACTACCCCAAAAATCAGCTAAATCCCACCCCTTCACTGTAGAGATCCCCAGATGCCGAAACGCTTTCTACTTTATTAGCTTCTTTCCTCAAACATTAGCCTTTAGAATTCCCTCCCTGCTCCTGGTTTCCCTGACTGTACTAACATGCAAAAATTTTAATGTAATGTGAACAAACATTTCGCCGTACAACTCTACACTTAGAGTGCCCCTATAAATATGGCTCCTAATTCATAGTATCCCCTTACGTCTTGTGACAATATGCCTTGTTTGCGGTGAATTAAAAAAAAAAATTCTCAAATGTAGTTGTTCATTAGTCTGTTTAAAAAATGAGGCATCTGGAATCGGACTGTTGTATTATTCTTAAAGAAAAAATAATTTGTTAAAAATGCGTCCGCTTAGCTCTTTTCTTGAATGAAAAAGAAAAGATCAAAGTCTGTCATTTTCAATAAGAAAGCTTTATTGACAAATAACATGCAAAATGGAAAGTTAACAAAAATTGAAATTTAAAAATGTTTTTTTTTTTTTTTTTTACTTACATAGAAATGAAAATGACTAAAAGGTCATGTTTTATTTTGCTTCAATATTCTTTAATAATGCATAATTCTTGTATTACCATGCTTATTACAAATATATATATATATATATATATATATATATATATATCCAACTTATGCTAAACAAAACAAAAGCAACATTAGAAAAGGCACCGGAGACCATATAGGAAATCTCATTGAATCTTATGTCAAAAGTCTATGTGTGTGCATGGGTTTACACAATATTTTTTTTTCTTCTTCTGTCACTAATTTAAGTCATTAGAATTTGAAGAAAGAAAATATATTTTATTACATATTCCTATTCTGTCTAGAAAAGAATCAATTTTAATATTTAATGAATATCAGGAATTAACCAGAATACTGGAAGCACTTTGAGTGTAAAGTGTCTGGATGTCTAAATAGAATGAAATCATAACTTTTTTTTATAGCTTTTCTAGGTGATTAATAATAGAATTATCATTATTAGTAATAGAATTATTACATTCGTTTTTCTTTTGTTACAAGATTACATGATTAATGGACACAAAAGCCAATTGAATGAAGTTTGTGTAAATGAATGGATTTTGATATATTCCATTTTCAAGAGTGATAGGAGAGGAATACAATATTTATAAAATGCACATGAAATATATATGCCAAACAAATATTTTATTTCAGGGGAGAAAAGAAAAAGAAAAAAGGCCTTGACAATGAAACAAAAATGAGCTGAAATTATGGAAAGAAGTTTATTATTATGTAAATGTTGTTTAATAGAATAATTTCAAAACTGACTCTGTCCAAGTCCGCAGATTACTGAGCGATATTTCAGAACACGTAAATATTTGTTCAGTCAGCTTAATACATTTTGTCAAGAAATATAATGCATCATAATAAATGGATTATGCCTTTCAATAACTTAATGAAGGACTACAAAAATAAAAAACAAAAGCAGTTTTAACAATTTCTTTTCTATTAAATGCGCAAAGGATCTTTTGAACATTCTGCTAGAGAAAAGATTCAGCCATTTTGTTAATTATAAATTTTAATTACATTTTCTTCAGAGAATTTACAAATTAAAATACAATTTTTAAAAAATACATGCATTCAAATATAAAAAAAACAACATTTAAACAAAATTCACAAAAAAATAAACTCGCCATATATTTCTAAAACCTAGAAACATTGAAGAGACAATAACCGAATAAAATGAGGTTTTTAAATTTTAGGAAATCCATTATAACTTAATTATTAAATTTCAATAATAAAAAAAAAATGTCTATCTAAAGCATTGAGTCTACAAAGAAAAGTTTCTCTTCTAAAAAAGAAGTTATTTTTGGAGGGTGAGGAGGTTCATACTGGATTGTTTCATTTATTGAAATGTTACAATTAATATAAAAATCTGAATGTTATGCCAACATGTAATGTTTTATTTTTAATCTCCAGAGATGCAAAGGAATTTTACCACCATGGTTTTGAAAAGGTGATAACAGAAATGCAGAAACAACCACAAGCAGCGACTAAAAGAAGAGACAAATAAAACCTTCTGAAATGTATGGAAGGTCAGAAAATAACATTTTAATGAGAACAGATATAAAAGGGAGTTTCAAAAAATCCCCTTTCACAGAATTTTCTTCTCTTTTTTTTTTTTTTGAAAACTTAGAAAGTCAGTCGATTAAGCAAAATTGTTGCAATTAAATAAACTGAAAAATTATACTGACAATTTAAAGTTACAAAAAAAAAAGTTTTTGTTTTTTTTCCTTCATATGAAGCTGAGAGAAATGCCGTCATTTTTTTTCCCAACAAATTCCCTCCTTTTAGAAGAGTTGGCAGATTCACCAAAAATGAAATATATATTCAAATCATTTCAAATATTTTAGTTTATAATAAGATTATACCATCTCCTACATAATAGATTTGCTCCTACGTTAGTACAACCATTATCACTTGTTGTTCTCTATGCGAAATTATGGACTTGCCCAGACGCAAAGCAAGATTGATTTAATTAATTTAGGTAGCTTAAGTCTTCATTTTTCTAGTTTCATTTTCAACCGAATATTTTAGAGAATTAATATTTGTTTATTTTAAAAAATCTTTAATCTTTCTTCTGTAAAATAGAGCTACGTCTATACAGAAAAATATAATACTGTGTAATTTAGACGGGTCTAGCTATTATTTGATCTAAATTCAAAGAGGTTATCTTGTATTTCTATTTGGCAAATCAACCAACCTTATATACATTCAGCAAAAGAGAAAACAAACAATATACTTGTATGTGTGCATACTATTATCTTACATGAATATATTAAACAATAAATTGATAATAGTATATCCTAATTTAGCCCTGCTTGCTTCTTGTATTCAAAACTTCTCATCTTAACTCATGTTAATTTCACCTTTAGGAGAATCTTAAAAAACGCCACTCGGCACTATTTTAAGACACCTTATCACATAAAATTCAATGGATTTTTGTTGTTTTTTTTTGCAAAAAAAAAAAAATTTTTTTTAAATGAAGAAAGTTTAATTTCATTTAATAATAAAAAAATTAACCATGGCTGTTCACACTGGCTGGAGACAATTCAACATGGCTTCCTATTGTTTTCACATGCCTTTCCAAACAGTTCAAAGATGGCTGTTCTCTGCTGGATGATGCATGAAGGAATTTTAAAACAACAAAATTCTTTTCAAAGATCACTAATTTTATTTTTCTGCAAATTTATTTGTTCAGAGAGAAAAAAAAATCCTTCTTAATCCATAATGCATCATTCAGCAAAGAACGGCCATGGTAATAATTTTTGTTTATCCTCATTTTTTAGGAATCCTCTAAAGTTAAAATTAACCTTAACTCATCACTCGGAGGCATAACCCTTCACACCTAATACTGATTGAAAGATTACAAAGATTTAAATAGATTTCAAAATCAAAAGTGTGTTAATATAATTGAGCAATACATATGGTAATGTAGATAATTTAAAGCCTCCAGCAATTTCATCTGGAAAAACTTAATGATATTTTTATTTGTTCTTGTAAAAGCATTTATGCACACAGTCACATGCTTATGATCTAACAGAATGAAAATGTACAATCCTCGGTAGACTCACTTTAATATACACCATATAAACAAGCATTTAGATAAACCGACTTGAGCAGAAACGAACTTCTTGTATATCCAAGGACCGGACGGATTACCGGTATTGTCCTCTTCTTAAAAAAAAAAAAAAACACAAAAAAAAATTAAAACTTTTATATAAAACTGTTTTTTTGTTGTTTTTTTTTACATTTTTAATTTGTCAACGATTTATTTAGCATTTTACTCTTTTTTTTTTAGAATAAAAATAATTTCAGGAAGGAAAAAATAAATTAAAGAAATATAAGGCCATGCTACGTTTAAAAATGTACAAGGAACTGTCCATGTAGATTATCTAAATTTAATAAGAATATATAAATGTCAAATATAAAGTAACAATGGGGAGGTTTTATAAACATATTGAAGAAAATAACACCAACAAAACAATCATAAATATGTCCTTCTCAGACATATGCTGATATATGGAGACATCTGTATTACGAGTAGAGAGAGAGAGAGAAAAGGAGAGTTTGGGGAAGAGTATTAATTTCCTTTTAATTTCTCACTTCACATTTAATGAATATTTTTCTTTTTTAATTTTAAATGGGGAAAAAGGATGAAAATCTTTGCTTAGAAAAAAAAAATTCATTTGTTTAGATAAACTAAGAAGTTTATTAGGGAAATAAAATTAGAAAAAGAAACAGGTTGCTTTAGTTTAAAGTGTGGAAAGATTTAAAAAGAAAAACTAATTTTTCTAAATTTAGGCTTTTCTTTGTTTTCGTGGAGGCAGTGTTCAGTTTGCAATTGACAATCTTTTAAAATTGGTAAAGAACCATATAGAAATTGATACGGGAAGAGAATTTAGGAATCTGTAGGGAGACAAATAGGAATTAGCAGAGAGACATGAAAGACAAAATGAATTAAATCGGTTGCCATAATTAACCTAAAATCATTTTTAACAAAGAAAAAAAAAACACTGACATATATGTCCTTTTGAACACACACGCACGCACATCCAGAATCACTTCATAATTGAGCAGCAACATCAGCAGCTGACATGTAAGTCGCAAGATTCAAACAAAGACAATCATTCGAATATGTAGAAGCTCATCAATATCAACGAAATAGCTTTCCTTTTTCGTTGAAGATTACGAATAGCAATCAAACATTTGTGGGTGTCTATTCTTTATATTTTAGTCTTGTTTAAAACTGAATAAATAATACAGAGAGAAAGACGACGAAAGTCTTTTATAAATCAAATACAAAGTTGCATTTACAGAAACATCAAAACAATCAGAATAAGTTCGTTTTTTTAGGTTCTTGTTTTGTTTCAAACCCAATTTACAAAGTTATTTTAGCCATGGAAGAAATCATAGAAAATTCCAAGTAGATCAGAGATTCTTACCAGAGATTAATCGCTCACGAATAATACTGAAGACAGAGCAGATATATGCATGCGTACGTGCATATTTAAGAATTATTGATCTGACAAATTGAAACTGCTGATCAACAAGGCTAAAAATCTTAATGTCTCACAAATGGTAAACAGTAATTCCTAATGAAACAGGCACCACACGCACACATCAAGTGCTCGACAACATTACATACTTATGCAGATATACAGTGTAACCCAAACATAGATTGAGAGCAAGTTGAATAGGGTTTACGTATACAAACAGTATTATAAACCCTATTCAACCTACTGTCCACCTACTTTTGGCTCACCTTTTATAATAAGCATTTGTTGACATTAAAAGTGGGCAACACATATTGCTGTTACAGTCCCCTTATGGGTAGAGGTACTTGTTGTTGTAGGAGTCCATTTCAATCAGTTTCTCTTTTAAGAAACATTTGGTGTTTTTAATTACGAATGGACAATTCATAAGATTCGAGGGGGAGGGGGGGGGGTAAAGGATAAATTTGTGGAAAGGAGTCATCTATTTCATTAGTGAATAGGAATAGTGTGCAGAAGTGAAAAAGTTAACACCTATGTGCATAAAAAAGGGGAGGGGGGTAGAACAACTAATCTACACAATGAAAAGTAGAGAAAAAGGTCTTAAATTAGAATTCCCATTACAGATACCGAATTGGTTTTAGTCTGGGGAAAAGAACATTTTAATTTCTTTAATTTATTTTTCATTTAGCTTCGAGTGGGTGAAGGGAACAAAACATATATCATACTGATATATTCTATTTATAGGACAAAGAATAAAAACAAAAACAAATTATATATATATATATATATTTTACAAAAACACATTCAGTGAGAATAACAATGATGATGATGATACTTGGTTGTGAGTTAATAAGCCAGACAAAAATATTTACTTGCTGCCCACCTGTGATACTTACGTCCTTCTCTTCATGCTTATACATATATACACACACACACAAAGAATAAAAAAAAGTTACCTGGAATTAGTTAAAAAAAAAAAAAAAAAAAAAAAAAAAAAGAAACAAGTATTCCTATGTCAAACTGAAGCAGCTAAAAACTGAATATCAGAACCCTACCCAAGAACGAGGGTGGGGTGTGGGGAGGAGAAGGACAACGGAGACAAACAAGTAGCAAGAAGAAATGCGAGAGAGAAAGAGAGCGGAGAGAAGGCAATAAGGTTGGTACGGGTTGACAGGTTTGGTTACACGGTAGTTATTCCGATCAAACCCCAAAAATGTATTTATTTTTCATCTTGTGCCTTTTCTCCGAAATTTGTAGACTTTTTGTTTCCATTTTAGCAGAGGCTTTGATGATCGACTTTTGTTGCTGCTGCGAAGTGAGACAGGGAGAAATTATGCTTGAATTGGCTGGGCTCCAGGAATTTTGCTTAATACCTTGAAGAAAAGAAGAGAAAAAAATTGTTACCAGATAGTCACTTCTAATTTGATCTTTTGTTCTTTACAGCTGTCAACTAAATACAAATCTATATTTTTTACATGTGTCCTTTGTATCTTTCTGAGAGGCTTCGTCCGTCAGTCACACTAAATGTGCAGATTAAGTTGATGCATCTTATTTTAGGTCGGACATTTGTTTGTTACACCTCTTTGGGAGCCCCCCCCCTTTTTAACCATCTTCTGAATTCAAATAAAATATATATAAGTTATGAAAATATATTTATGGCAATTAAGCTACACAGAGGCTTCCGCATTTCATCCCCGTAGGGAATCGTCAGGCTAAAAAAGTAAATACTGAAAATCGATACATAAAATATTATATCTCCTTATAACATTTTATGTGGATACATGAAATAATATATATATAAGTAGATAAGTGATGAGAATAAAAATTGTATAGAATGCAATATTTATTATATCATCAATTGTTCAAACAAGGGTAAAATAAGAAAGTTTTTTTCCTTTCCTATATTACCCTTGTTTGAAGAATTGATAATTTAATAAATATTGCATTCTATCCAATTTTTATTCTCACTTATCTACTTATATTATTGCACTATCTCGTATATCGAGCTTTGACTATTCAAGATAGGATGTAATTTAGAGATATAATCTTTATTTTCATATTTCACACACACACAACACTCAATAAGTCTCCTGCCGGACATATAGATGATGCCACTAATAAAAAAAAAAAGGATCAAATGGATTTCAAGCACCTCAAAATGAGCAACGACCAAAAGAACACATTTTGCCCTAACAGATTTTTACAACTTTTACTTCCGGTTGAATTATAAACAATAGATATGCACTTTTATAACTTTTTAATCACAGATTTTTAAAAGAAAAAGGGGTTTATTTATAAACAATTTTAATTAAAAATGTGCATATAGCAAAACGTTTTTGTAATTAAAACCAGGGCTTTACGGAGCACTCCAAAAAGGAGCGCGCTCCAGCAGCACGCTCCTTTTTACTGGAACGAAGGAGAAGAGGGCTCATTTTATATTCAGCAGGAGTGGAGCATGAGCAACCTCATTAAGGACTAAAGAGCATTGTTTTATCGCTCTGCACTCCAAAATTATTATTTATTTTTTTAAAACATTAGTTTTTTTTATTCAGCAATAAAAAGGAAAAGAAAAGAAAGTCTCAGCTAAACTCTTTGAGTTACTTTTTAAATTATATCTCTGGTAAATGTATATGAGAGAGAGGAAGAGAGAGAAAGAATGAGAGAGTTACACATGAAAACAAAACATTTGAGCTTCTCAGGGGTTTTTTATAGACGCAAGTACATTTTTACATCTACATGTTACATTTTTGATAGGACAGTTTTCTTAAGGCAGGAGACAATTTGGCAACAAATGTCTTCAAATGCGCCAGTGAGTCTATAGATATCTTTGAAGTTATTTT
This sequence comes from Sepiola atlantica, assembly GCA_963556195.1. Taxonomy (NCBI): domain Eukaryota; kingdom Metazoa; phylum Mollusca; class Cephalopoda; order Sepiida; family Sepiolidae; genus Sepiola; species Sepiola atlantica. The sequence continues at coordinate 72,120,144 of OY744522.1, forward strand.
CTTAAAGATTTGAACTTTTTTTTGTATTTATGACAAGGATGTTTATTGCTGATTGAATAAATAAGCCAATTTTTTTTTTAATTTACAAACAATTTAGTTTTGTACTAAATCTTACTGCTATTATTATTAATTATTATTATTATTCAAAGAAAAGTATTAAAAAATCTTTAAGGGTAATAATAACTAAAGAAATGTTTGTTTTCATAACAATTAAATACATCTGTTTTGAAGCCATTTGACCCCTACCCATTATATATTATTCTCCACCCCAACGAAATAATACCACATATCGCTATAACTCTTGAAAATAGAACTGTGTTTTTGTCTGCTGTTCAAAGTATAGTAACTTTGCAAGTGTCTCCTCTCCTGCGACGAAAATATTTTTTCGCCCTGAAACTGTAAGTTAACTAAAGTTTTACAATACATCTATCAACATCTTTTAAATGCCTATCTGTATATTGGTAAAGTTTATATATTCGACGCCGTAAAATAATTTCAACTGATTTTCTATAAATTCATATTATTTTGTGATGTGTTCTTTATGATTAAACCAAGACTTTCTAAAAAAAAAAATGCATTTCTTTTATTTGTTCTAACATTGTTTTAATAAAATTTGGTATTACTGTATCATTTAGTTTATCCATTGTATTTTAATTTTAGCGAAAAATAAAAATGAGATTCTACTTTTTTTAGGTGATTACATTAGGAAAATATCTGCAAAAAAAGAATTGTGTGGGGGATCACTTTCCTATATAAATTTAACGTAAAATGATACACTACTTCCGGATCAGATAGTGTAGGAAATAACGTATAACAAATTTTTAATAATGAGAGTGCATTAATATTAAAGTTTTATATTATAAATCTTAACTTCTTTAAATATAAACTTTTCAAATAGTATACTTTAAAGTCCTCCTTCATGTAAATAAAAAAAAAATAACATTCATTTTTCTAGTTATATGAAAATAACATTCTACATTCATTACAAGATTAACTTAATATTTTTAAATATTCTTGACCCGATATTTGTTTTTAACTCCCAAGGTCTAAGCCAGATATTTTGTATGAAATTTTAAAACATTAAATGGATCTCTGAATTGTTTATTGATATTTTTTGGCCAACTTATGAAAAATATTTTTTTATTCAATCTTTAAAAATAAAATTCATTTGATTTTTTCCGTCCCAAACTGTACTATTGAAAAAAAAAAAAAAATGGATAAATCAATTTGTTTGAAAGTACTTGCGCGTTTCTCTGTGGTAAATAATAATATACATTATAACATATAGTTACGTTCGTAAAACAAACAAATATTAAACAACAACACGACAATTAATGTTGCCCTGGCTGTCTCTCCTCTTCCAGAGAAATGTTTTCTTTAAAAAGAAAATAATCACTAATAATGTTTAAAAGTAAAACTTCATTTAGTTAAAACAAATCTAAATTCCCTTCCAAAATAAATAGAAAAAATATCAGGTCAAATTTTCCCCCCTGAAAAAATAAGTTGTTAATGTAATAGAAATTAAAATTGTTTTAAAATACTTCAGGGATTTTTTAATTTTTATTTTATACCTCAGGAAACGAATTTACATATAATCCTATGCTTCGTCCGACATGTTCTCCTATAACCCTTAGCACATCTCAAAATATTAGCAAGATTTTGTCAAATATCTTCTCACGGTCTTACACTTAAAGTGACATCCCTACCCATATTGACGAGATCCTTTGATGCCCACCCCTATCCTTCGACCACTCATTGGCAGAATAGAACGTTTATGAAAGAAGGTACATTTTCATTATGGAGTGCTGAAAAAGAGCTGCTTCTTCGAGATTTATTCTCTAAGCAAAATGCATAAATAAACGAAATAATATTTAACAAATACATAATTTTATTTACAAAAAGTATAAACAAACGAAATCGCACAATTTAATTATTCTGCATAGTTTGTTTTTTTGTATTTATTTATTTTTTAAAATGGGGGTATATTAAAAAAAACATTGCAGAGACTGTGCCCCTATTTACTTGTCTCCCCACGAGTGCGGAATTCTGCATTGTTTTGATGATATCTTTCCTGTCCTCGGTCAGTGAAGGAGAAATCCTTCTAGACTGAGGCAATTTTAATTTTTGTCTCAATTGAGAGTTCCTCTTTTTTGGAGGAGCTACATTAAAAATCGACGTTAAAATTTATAAAAAGAATACATTCTTTATTTTTAAAAAAGTTAAACTTTTTGCCTCCTCACTAAGGCAGATTAGATGCAATGGCGGTTTTTAATGTAGGGAAAATTTACAAGCACTTTTTGTTATATGCACATTTTTAATTAAAAAAATGTTTCATGAATAAAACTGTAAATAAAACCCTTTTTTTTAATAGTAAAACCGGTTTCTTTAATAAAAGTCTGATGAAAAAGCTATAAAAGTGTGTTTATTGTCTATTATTTAACCAGAAGTTAAGTTTTTTTTTTTTTAAATTTAAAAATCTGTTAGAGCGAAATGTGTTCTTTTGGTCGTTGCTCATTTAGAGGTGCTTGAAATCCATTTGATCCTAAAAACATCCACATGATTTTTATAAAGTATTAACCTTCAAATGGCACGTGTCAGAATTTGAGCATAATTAAATTATTAGTTTACAAATTACAGTTTTAAGTAAAGCTGCTGGTGCAAATTTTCAAAACAATGAACAAATCTGAATTTTATTATGTTGATAAAGCATTGTTTTCTGATGTGAAAAATACCGTTCAAGCAAAGCAATATCTTGACAAGCGTTATTCGGACTGTTCTGTCAGAAACAACAGTTAAGAGGTGGTATGCAGACTTTAAATGCGATTGTTCAGACAAATAATGTTGAACGCTCAAGTTCCCAGAAAAAATAAAAAAGTCCACAAACTTGTTTTGGCTGATCATAAATTGAAATTGCATGGGCAGGCAAGATTTTGGCCTCCGTATTTTACGATGTGCAACATATTTCTTCATTGATTACCCTTAGAAAGGAAGAACCATCAGTAACGACTATTAAATGAAGAAAAAAATGCTCTCTTACCAAGACAATATTGCACAGTGTCACAAGTCAATTGCAACAATGGAAAAATACATTGAATTGCACCTCGAATTGCATCTGTATCCAAACTATTCTCCAGATCTGTCTCCTAGCGACTACTGGCTGTTTGCAGACCTCAAAAGAATTCTCAAAGGAAAGAGAGTTGGCTTCAATGAAGAAGTGATATCAAAAACTGAGACGTATTTTAAGGTCAAAGAAAAATCGTTCTACAAGAAAGATTGTTAGAGAAGCGTTGGAATCAGTGTATCACCTGAGAAGGAGACTATGTTGATGAATAAAGTCGAATTTTGCCTAAAAGTTGTTTTATAAGTTAGGCCTGAGACATTGAGTTATACGAGATAGCTTCGTCAAGCTGGCTATCGTTTCACAAGGTTTTCTACTTAAAATACTGGAAACAAAATATTTAAATACACATTTCATTGTTGTAAACACGAAACGGACACTTTAGCATTTATTCATATAGATAGATAAACATTAAAATTTTGGTAATTTTGATACAAATTTATTTTTTAAATATGACTAAAAAGAAAAAAATCAATTTGCCTGGATGATGGTGAGTGTGGTGTCTGGATCGCAACTTGTTGAAAATAAAGTTACTTCCTCCAAAGAATTGGTTGGAAAAAAACAATAGTAGTGCATAAACAAATATTCTTCCATCAAAACCAAAAAGGAAACCCCACCTTCTTGGTTATGATAGCAAGACATTTCTGAATTCGATTGATTTTGTAAACATTTGACCACAAAATAAAACAATATTCTAAACAGAACTATTTGTTATATTAAAATCAAAACAACCGTTGAATTAAAAAACAAAGTACAGCTAATTAATAAAGTATCTTTTTGCACAGCAACATGAAACTTAGTTAACTTTACTACTGAGATCACATATGCTTAAGCAGGGTGCTGCTATTGTGTTAACTTGAAATAAGGTGTTTTGATCTCACCGTTAGTATGAAAAATGAGCTCAACTTTTGCATTTATTCACTTAGATATATTGATCAAATTCTGTTAAATATCTCATCCAATAGTTACCAGCTTTCCAACAAGTGACATTCCTATCTTGGTACGGCATTCACCTTAGGCGGGTTAAGCCAGCTTCCACCAAATGAGGAAATTTCCAGGGAATATTAAATTCACAAGTGTTCCCCAGTCACATGTGTATCCCATTCAGGTGACATGATTTTAACGTTAGGTCTTTTGCAGGGAGTTGTCGATGTCCTCCTACATACAGTGCTTCGACATTGCTTAACTTCCGCGATCTAACGAGAATCGGTGTGTCAAGATGATTAGGCAGTACTAATAAGTGACATTGACTATTATGAACCAGTCCCAAACTGAGCTAACTAGTAATTGAACTATCATAAGTTATATATTTAACGATAACATCGCAATAAAGTGGTGGCAAACATAGAAAAAAGTCACATTATCAATATAATAAAGTAAAGTCGATTTTTCCCATATATCTTCGGACATTACAGGTGTTGAACCAAAACCTTCATATGTTAAGCTGTCCACCAGCCACATAAGCCAAGAACTTGTGCGTGTTACCAGAAAATATGCGTTCATTTTGTCTTCTTTCAAAATTTCTTACATTTTTTCTGAGTAAGCTGCTTTGCTCAAATAAGTCTTTTACAGAGGAGGTTGCCACCATTTTTACCCTCACACTAATATCTACTCCCACTGCCCTCACAGACACCAGAAACTTTTCCTCATAGGGTTAAAATCGCCCGCAGTTATTTCATTTTTTCCTTCTTTCTACTGTCTATATACTACACTAGATTTTCAATTAAAATAACAAATACTCCCTAGAAATATACTTTCATTCTTTCGGCCATTCTGACTGTCTATTTCATATACTTTTTTTTTGTTTACACATTCGGCATTAGCGAACAGCTTGCAGAGTACATCAAGCGAGTCACAATGGCGCTTTTGCATGATGCCTTCTTTACTTCGTTTCGCGATTCAGCGTAAGTAACTTTAACGTAACATGTTGCATTGTTTTTTGTTTGTTTGCCTTATTTACAAAATATTCCAAATTACATAAATATATTATTATTATTCGCAATATCCGTACTTCACTTCCAAATCATATTTTTTCTGGTGGCAATATAGCCTCCCGCTACCATATGTTAATGTTGGGCTGGCATTTTTTAATTAAAACAAAACAAAAAAAATCTGCAACTAAGTTTCGATTACAACTTTAACGTACAACATTCCAGATTACATAAATATCTAACTTTTCACAACATTCGTACTTCGTTTTCTAATCATATTTTTGTGTGTTTCTTTTCTTCTTTTCCTTTAACAAATTATAGAATCACCAATATTGAGGCCCGGAATTTCTTGATTAAATATATTTTCCCAGACAATGCCGGGACACCAGTCCCACTAGTGTCAAATAATTTTTTTTTTTAATTAAAATTTTTCAAAATAATTAAAATGTCATGTTTTAAGATCATATTATGCAAAATTCATCATACTGCACTGCCAACAACACCAACACCTGCTAAAACTTCTATTTGCAATATTAAAGCACTTATCCAATTAAAGTGCACAGAATGCAAAAGAATAATTATGCAAAGCGCATAAGCAAATCATTAAAAGCACAATTGCGAATCTGAATTAAAGCTTTCGTTTTATCAAATAAGAACATAAATAAAAGTCATCAAGCTAATCACTAAGGTTCTAAAAACCTTATCCGACAAAAAATTAAAAATTATTAAATCATATTTAATGAGTTTTTTTTTAAATTTGATTTTAAAACTGTTTATCAAATAAAAGACTACTATTAAAAAAAAAATACTAAAAAGTTAACAAAATATTGCAAAAGAAATAAAAATTACTGTTTCTTTTACTTTTTTGTTAACTATCATTGTCAGAAAAATGATTGACACTTCCAAACATTATGTACATTTTAAAAACAAAGGAAATGCTACTCGACAGAAGAGTTCTACTGTAGAGGATAAGGCAATATCAAAAGTAATGAGAAAGTCTATCCATGCATAAATATATCAACTTTATTTATGACTTTATAGGACAACCAAAAGTAAAAAGTTCAAAGGGTCTAGACGAAGAAAATATTGTTTCGTCTGTATGTGTGTGGATTTGACAAGATGCCTGTAGCCAAGCAGACAGTTGATAACACTGTTGTGACTGACATAGGTTCGTGTGGCAAGTTTAGTCTGTCACTACTGTCTGTGCTTGAGTTCTCGTTAATGCAGCTAATGCTAGAAGGTACTTTGCTACCAGGGTAAGTCTTTCTGATTGGTTGAAGTCCAGAATTGGCAACGAATTGAGATTGAGTATTTTGATAGAATTGACCAATCAATATTAAGTATTCTTGTTGCTACTACTGGAACAGGGTTCCACACTAGTAACATAGAATTGAAATCTGTTTTGAGCTTCTGTACAAAATAATGCCAATCAGTTGCAAAAAGAAAAATTACAAAATATTTTACTATTACTATTTTGGCAGTAAAACTGTTTTGTATTAAAAAAAAAAATGTAACTTAATTAGTATTTCAAAATAAAGACTGAAAAATTACAGGGAAGTTTAAAAAAAAAAATTTTTCTATTTTTCCTGTCAAGTTTTCAAAAAAAAAATTTTTTTAATTATGCAAGCACAAACTTTTCACAAATATTCTTTTGAGTCTTATTGAATTTCTTTCAAAGTTTGAAACAAATTTTCAACATATTTTTGTAATGGAATAATATCCTCAGCGACTTTATTGACTTGTGAAAAATAAAATATGTAATTTTAAAATTACATTTCAACAATTGAAATAAAAAAGGAAGTATAACAAACAAAATGTTCATTCATTAATGAGTAAATGGTGAAAATTTAATTAAAAATCGGATAATTCTAATTATTTTAGGGAAATATTTTAGAGGCGTATCAATTTTTGTGAAGAATTTTTCTAAAGTGCAAATGTAATTTGGCAGTAGCGATATAAAAGCATTGCAAAATTAGTGATAGTTTATTTTGTCATTTGCTTCAATTTTCAGCTCAAAATAATACATAGCATGATTTTTTTTAAATAAATTAAAAAAAATTTAAGCAATATCCTAAACTTGTATTCTAACAAATTGAAAGCAGATTTGTAGACATGTTTTTTAATGATTAAAAAGAATTTTTGAGCCGTTAAGAAAACATGCAAAATACAAATTGTAATTTAAACAAAGTAAAGAGGAAAGTTTAATAATAAAAAATTGAAACAATTACAACTTTTGGTGGATTTGTTTTTTGGGGGGATGGGGGGGGGGGTAAATATAATTTTAGATATTTGTAAAGGAAGAAGAGAAAAAAATGTAAATTTGCCAATTTGTGAAGCATTTTAAGGGGCCAACTTTTTCTGGGGATACCTGTACCAGATTCATGTACAGGGTGGGAAGAAAGTTTTGTTACAGCCCTACCAAAAAGTAACAATAGAGGAACAAGTAATACAACAATAAAAACACATTCCTTGAACTAAGTTTATTCACAGTAAAACAACAAATAATAAACTAACATAAACAAACATGTGATGGATTCAGTTTATTCACTTTCATTGAGCAAGTCTGTATGAACATTTATCTATTTTTTTTTTTTTGTTACTAAGCTGTGCTTTGGTGATTGTTCCTCTATTGTTATATTTCGATAGGAGATAAAAAGCTTTTGGACCACCATGTAAATAACCATTAATCCTAATTGGTGGATTTTAGAAATTAAAAAAAAAATAATTAAAGAAATGTAATTTTAACATCCTGGGAGGAAAAAACAGTTTCCCTCCAAAACAAATGAATTGAGAAAATTAAAAGACAAACGGACAGAAACAAAAAACATCGGTTGTCCTTTGTGATTAACACCAGAGACACATAGAAAAGAAAAGAAAAAATTCGCTAAAATCAGACAAGCCAGAGTGAATAAGTTCACTAAAATATTGAAGAAATATTTTAAAACTACTTTTTCAAGAAGAATAACAATTATCCAGGAAGAGCTGAATTTATCTATGGATTTAAACAAATACTTAAATATAATATGCTGAGGCAATTTTATGTGTGTACATACGTTATAACCTTCCACCCCTTTTTTAAAAAGATTGGATCGCCTGATCATCGAAGATGCAATGCAAAAGAAAAGTAATTTTAAAAATTTCATCTGATGTCACTAATGTGTTAAATGTGAAACAAACTAAAATACACTTCCTTGTCCTTCGGGCTATCATCAAAGTGCAGTATCTGTTCTGTCCAAAGATGGTAGTTGCAATAATATTGCAGGTCTCCATTTGTGTTGAACCTCCATAGAATGGAAATATATCACAAACTTCTATAAAGGTTTAAGAGATAGTTCTCCCCCCCCCCCCAACCAGATATATTCTGAAACTATATTAACCAGAATACTTAGATAAACGTGTTTGTTTTGAACAAATGTGTTACAATAATATTGTGGTGTCTTCATTTGCGCCAGACGTCAATAGAATAGAAAAAAGTAACATAATAGAGAGACAGAAACTTTGAAAATGAAGATGTTACATGAATTTTTTTTAAAACTATATTTATGAAAAAAGCAGGCGTGAAATTTCCACGGGGTCCAGCTAGTACTTAGATATTGGTGGAAAGAGAGCCAAATGAGAGTAACGATATTATTCATATTTTAATCCTGTTAGAGTCAAACATGGAAGAAAAAAATGACCATATCCACACATTATTAATTATATTACAATTGAAATCTATTCAAAATCTGTCCACACTGCTTCCTAACACCCTAAACATAAAACAAACATTTTATTTACCTCTCGTATTATGGACTACTCACTACCACATCATAGTAATAATCCGTAAAATGTACACATATCAGAAGTGTTTGCTAGAAAGTTAGAAGTTTGGGAAATGTTTAGTATTACAAATCTGGTTCTTATGATGTTATCAATAATTTTAAATATAAATAAAGTACTGCTCTCTAAGGCTGAAGACTCATTAAGACTGGTGTTAACCCCTGTTTATAGCATAAAGTGAAATGGATGACTTAAAGCACCTCCAGGACAGGACGCTAGTCTATCACCAGTTACACTCTCAGAAATTTATACACCTGGGTGAAGTGTTTTATTTACAGCCCCAAGTATTCCTAAATGGTTACTTAACTAAGTATAAAAACCAGGCTCAATATCGCTTACCTTTAGTGATCTGTTGAGAATCGGCATGTCACATAAGTTAGGTATACACAATATATTGTATCCTTACATTGGCAACAATGAGAACAAATAAAAACGGTTAAAGCAATTAAGATTGTTTCTTTGTCTTTTTTTTTAATATTATGAACATCAAATTTAAGTTTTTTTTACCCTAGTCATGTTGTGCAGTGTCTGATGACTTCTAGGGTGAGCAAGGTTGATGATAAGAAGAAATTTGCTGTTATCAAAGTGTTGGATTTTTTAAAAGTGAACAGATATTGTTAGTGAAAAAAGAGGTTCTTGCACAATATGTACCAAAACTAGAAGATGAGACTCTTGAAAGTGCAAAGTCTTGTAATCAATATTACCCCAACATTGTCTTTGTACCATCTTAGCATGAGTATAAAAAGCCGATTCAGATTTGACTCAAATGATGTGATAAGCGGTTTAGTTTTGATCAGTTAAATTAAAGATAAGATGGTTGGTTAGTTAGTTTTGTTTTACGGCATATCAACCCTTTGCAGATTATTTATTTAATACCAAATCCAGTTATTTTGGTAAACATTTTTATGCTTCAAGTTTTTATATTCATGGTATAAATTTCTACACAATTCATTTCATGCAATATTTTTCATCTATTAACTTTTACTTATGTTTAATAATGTTTGTCTTTCATGTGTTAGATCTCAAAATCTTTTCATAGAAACCCATTTCTTTTAGAAAGGATAGTCTATTTTAGTTTTTTTCCAAAATTCTTTCATATGTCTTGTGTTCAAAAAGGATTCTCTTGTAGGAGTTAGATCAATGCATTCAGCAGGACGTTTTATCAAGTATACAATTTGGCAGATATAGTGTATTGGCTGTTATTCTACTTTAAGTATAAATGTTTAATCTTTGTGTTACGTATGCAAAGTCTGGATAGAAATAATTTTTCCTTTCAAGTATGTATAGTTAAGCAGCTTCAGAAGACTTGTGATCTTTTCCACTTTGTGCGACAGAGTTTTTATGGCATGTTTGTCTATGTGATGAAAAGAAACTGCTTATCCAGCCACAGTCAGTTTATTCCAGATTTGACTTTTCTCCCTCAGGATGAAGATTTTACTGAACAATGGTGACAGATAGTAGATCGTGGAGTAAGTCTATTTTCACCAAAGCGGTGTCAAAGAGAATGTCTGAATAAACTGCTATAATGCGGCTAGCATTATTTTAAGAAAGTCAGTTGGGAGTTTTAATACATACATGTAATTTATGTATAATTACGTTTATATTATTTTAGTAAAGTTTTATTTCTTTGAGAAAGTTTATTTTTCAAAAGTTAATTTTGTTGAAGAGTTCTGAAATTATTTATTTGGTAATATTTTTTTTAGAGTTTGATAAACTTCTCAACAATCCAACAATGTATTTTACCTCTCAACATCCTATGCATATTGGAGCCTCTTCACCTATCAATAAATATTTATGAGTGATTTGTGCATGGCCCATGTGAAGGCAGCTAGTAATAATCGTCTTCTACTTTTGATAATTTGAATCTGCCACTTCTCAATGGTAGTATTAACATTCTGCTGTTTGTTGTTTGTGTAAGTGTTCCATTATCTTTGCCATTCATTCAGTGGCTTTATCGTCAGTATAGTATTTTTTGAGTTTGATAGTCGTTTGGAGTCGACTTTGTCATTACCAAGTATGCCAATGCGGCTTAGTACCCAACGTAGAGTTAGATTTTTATTTTATCAACATACTAGAAGAATACGTGTCCCAGGATGGGTAAAATTAATGCTACTAAATTTGACAAAAATCAAAATTGTCTGAATGTTTAATCATTTGGGGGTGGGGGTGGGGGTGGGACAAAATGCAAAAAGAAAGAAAAGAAAAAAAAAGACAATTATATCATGAAACTATGACAATTAGAAAATTGAATCCGTGTAAATGCTAACAATTCAAAATGAGCCAATAGAGTAAAAACTAATGACACAAATAAAAATGATGCTGGCAGAGCTGGTAACTATAGATGCATTTTGAAGCACACTTTCACCTGGAATGTGCGTCGTGCAAGTGTTTAACTTACCCAATTCGAGATTACAGACATTTTGTTTTTAGTAGGTTTAAAGTTTTTTGCTGAGAAGTGGGGCACGGTCTTCAAGCAGACCAAATTTCTGCAGAAAAATCGAGAATTTTCTATTTCATTTGCTTTATTTAAATTGCATTTACATCAGAAAATGAAAATAACTTATTCTTTTGAAATAAGAATAAAGAAATGTAATTCAAATAAAAGAGTTCATATTATATATACACTGATAGTTACAAGAATCGGCTTCTTTTGACCGGTTCAGAGTTTTGATATGCACTTGTATACAGTGTTCGATGTCTTCTCAGACAAAGCTTAATATTACATAAAAAGATAAGCTGTGTTTTTATAGCGCTACTATGGTTTCACATGCGAATGAATTCGACCCCAACCCCGAAAATTAGACTGTCTGACGATCCGCACACGTGAAACCTGGTAACGGCATATATAAAAAAATAAAATAAAAAATTATCTCATGTAATACATATATATATAGTATATTGGATCCATGAATGATGGAGTGTTCTGGATAGGAGAGATTAAGTAAAAGAGCTCAATGCATATGCAGAGCAAGAATAAAATTTAAAAAAAAAACTCAAACCAGCATTTTTATGCCTTTACACTATAATTTATTTTACCGGGATAGGCTCGTCAGATGCTTTTTGCTTGTATACTTCTAAGTGTATGAGCGAAAAGCAAGCTAATAGCACCTGACGAGCCCATCCCAGCAAAATAAATTATGGTATAAAGGAATAAAAATGTTGGTTTGAGTTTTTTTTTTAACGTGTGTGTGTGTGTGTGTGTGTGTGTACAATAGTAACTATTATATTCAGTAACTTTGGATCATAGGATTTTTTTTTAAATTTCTTCAAGGTTTTAGAAATATTTATATTTGAGTTATTACATGCAAATTGTATTATTCCAAAACAGACTTCAATTGAAAAACTTAATTCAAAAAGCTCATTTATACTAAATATCAATACTAAGAAATATTTAATGTTTCTTCAATGAAGTAATGAAAATTCAAACAATATCTTTATAAGTTGAATCCATTGTTAAAAAATAAAGATATTCGGGCAATATGAACATTTAAACAGAAGATTGTATAAAGCATGCACAATGTTATGAGCAAAACATTTTCTATAAGATTTGAAAACATGAGAAACAAGTCTAAAGGGATACCTAGAGGGAATAACTTTCCGTAATTCTGTTTCAACTTTTGGTAAATTCCATTTTCTACCATTTTCACTTTGTTCAAAAACTTTGAGATTCTAAAGACTTTGTTTTATTATGTGTTAATCTTATTGCTTTAATCTTTACTCACTTCAATTTCTACATAAATACTCTTTGTTTGTCTTCTCATCCCAACCTTTAGCAATGATCTCAGGCCCCAATCCCCATTATATCTCGTCTGGTTTACTAGTTTCTTAGAAAATTTGAAAAAAAAATATTTTAAAGATAGACTAGTCAAAAAATCTTTCTTAAAATGATTGACAATCACCATTACTTATTTATTTATTTTTAGAATCTACAAACTTTCAATCTTAATTCTTTTCATGTCTTAGAAAGAAAATAATGACAAATATTTGTAAAAACAAATTTGAAGAAAATATATTATGTTTATGATTATTTAAATGTGTTCATTTTTAACAAAATTGCAAACATTTGTTCTAATAGAAAAAAAGGAAACTGAATTTTTTTCTTTCTTAATTCATTTTTTTTTTTAATTCAGTTTTATTATCCATTACTTACTTTAGACAGGTCGACTCCTGTAAGAGCGCTTACAGCTGGTGGCAGTTGGCTGATAAGGCGAGTCACTTCTCCAGACATTTTGTCATCACCCAACATGACAATATCTTCAGTTTTAGACAGTGGAGCAGCCACTTCAGCAGCAACCTAAGAACAAAAGATAATACAAAAATAACTATTACAAAAAATAACCATTACAAAAAATAACCATTAAAAAGAAAGATTTTAAGCAATATTCGTTGTCTGCTTTCATGTCTTCTTTATCAGGTGCATTGAACGTGTTGGTAACATCTTTCAAAGCAGCTCTCCAAAAGGGTTGTTCCAGAGAGAGATTTTCAGATAATCCCATAGTTACCTCTTCCCAGATCTTACTTGGACATCCCCATTCCTCGTTAACCAGCAGTCAATTTTGGTACATACATATTCGACCCAAAGCAGTGGGTGTCATCTTGCGAGAATTTCCACCATATATCTTATATATTTTAACCCGTATCCTTGAATATCGTTTGGCCTTGATAAGTGGTGATAAATGAATATTTTTTTTTAAAATCCAGCAAACCATAGCATCTTCATCTCTCTCCAGTCGCAATTTGTCCCCAGTCATGGGGGATCACCACTCACTACCATATAACACAGACATTTAAACAGTCACACCCTTAGTTTCAGTCAGGATTGGTCAATATTTATTCCTTATGAAATTTACATAATTTTTATAACAAATAAGGCACAAGGCCAATAAATTTCGGAGGTGGGAGGGCATGTTGATCTATAATCTTTTAAACTACGCTTTCATCATAATACTGCATTTGCTCTATTACTTAGGAAATCCCCAGCATTTGATGAATTTTATTGACAAAAATATGTACATATGTATGAATGATGGAGAGTGGACGACTAAAAACACCCTAAAAATAAAGAAACCAAATAAACTGAGATAGTAGGTTAGTAAGACCCTCACAACCCTTGCTAATTGTAGACCTCCCACTGTTTTCTGGTTTGTCAGTGCCTAAAACAAGAAGGTTTCAGTCAGGATTGGTACCAGTTTTCAAAAATGATTTTCTTTTCATATAAAAGTAATTCGATGAAACAATAAGTTTTAAGAAAATAATAGTCTTCACTGATTTCATTCAGATTTTTCAAAATATCAACAGAATAGTATGATATATCATTCAGATCAGTATGTAGTTCATTCATAAGGTTGTGATGATGAAACAATTTTAACTTCAATATTACAGGAAATTTACAAAAATAGTGAATTAGTAAAGAGCTTTCCTTTCTTCCTGTGTGTGCTTAACATCAAAAAGAATTTCCATGAACAGAGTTTATTTCCAAGAACTTTGCATCTGTGGAACACACTACCATAGGACTGCTTCTCTGCAGGCTAAAACATGGTAGTCTTCAAATCCAATGTCAACAAATACTTTTCATAAACTGTCCTCATAAATAATCAAATTTTGTTCCTTCCATTCATCATTTTCAATCCTCTCATAATATTCAACATTCAACTGACAATACATCATCTTATTTACCATTATCATCAAGGCCAAAAGCTACTTGAGAAATGGTGATTCATTAGTTTAAAAAAGAAAAAAGTGCACCCAAATGTTCCATGTCATAAAGTAATGGGAGATGAATGAAGATGGGAAGAAATGAATGGACCTGGTATTAAGATGGAGCAAAGGCCCGTACATCCAAGAACATTGCTGTCTGGCTCAGAGCCAATACGCCAGACTTCATTGAATCAAACAAATGATCCTCAAAAAGTCCAGATCTCAATGTAATGGATTTTATCATTTGGAGTTTACTGGTACATCAACTTCATTTACAGAGGAGAGAGGTCGCAGACATAAAATCCTTAAAAACTTGAAACAATATTCTGCTTTAAGTCATCCAAAGGAAAACCAGAAATTAGATAGACTGTTTACATCGTGCAGATGCTCATGGAAATCACATTAAACATCTCATCTAACATTCGTATTTATTCATTTTTAACAATATTTTTGCTATCAACAACTGTTTTCTGTTTACAACAATTACATATGCACAAATTGATGATGCTAAATTTCCAGGATTTTTTGTGGGGCACCTTATCATGTAAAAATAAAAAAAAACAATACTCTATACTAAGGAACCTAGTACAACAGAAAGGTAAAAATCTGGTCAGAAGAGAAGGAGGGGAGACCAAATGATTGGATAGGTAAGAGGGAAACAAGTACAAAACACACAAGAAAAAGGAGGAAAAGAAATGAATATCATGATATTAGTATAAAAAACAATGCTCTATATTACTTTTCAATACCACAGAAAAAGAATGTATAGATATAACACTACTGGTAAATGGCTGCATGTCATTCGATTACATCTGAAACAATTTAATCGTGCCCAATTTCACTGGCGTTGATCATGTAGCATACGGTTTTCAGACACTTGCCAAATGTGTTGCGAGAGTTAAATCTAATAACATGAGCAACCTTCAAATCAGAGACCCCCTGATTAAAGTGTTCTGATTAGAAATTGTTGCCTCTTTAATAGCTTGTCTACAAATACCAATATACATACAGTACATTTTAGTAAAGGAAAAATAATGTGCACTGACATTAAAATCGTCAGATTTTTCAAGAAAATATTAAAACATTTCTTAAGATTGGATAAACCATGAAACTGCAGTAAAGTACTAAGATAATATCAAGCCTTTTATATGTACAAAGTCTGTGGTTTTGATTCAGCTCTGTTTCATATTTAAAAAATAAAAATAAATAAAAACAAAAAATCCTCTTACAGGTGATAACTAAGAATAACATAAAATTAATACTTCCACTTGGTCATGGCTGAGAGAATGGGAACAATCTACCACCGTGAATTAAATAAAGGGTTCATTTTGAAATTCTGCACAGGTTCCAGAGTCTGACTATTAGGTTCCAAAGTTCGAAAAAATGCACCTGAAGAAAGTCGGAGGGCGACATCAGTCGAAACATTATAATTATAACAAGATGAGAATTATAGTCAGAATAATCAAAATTATCAGTGTATTGTTTTAAAAGACATGGTATTGAAAAATATCAAAGCATCGATGATGTTGACAACCCTACCCAGGAACCAGACACCATCCCATGACACACTGTCTGAGCAATGACAATATCATACACATCCACATTAGTTATTTAAAAGATAAAACACAAAAAATGTAAGGAAGAAAAAGAACTGATCGCTTAGTGTATTTTACCTTAGGTAAGGTTTCAAGCATAAGATTCAACATAGCAGCCTTTCCGTATTGTTTGTAGGCTTCGGATTTAAGGACCATTTCTTCAGCCTCAGCATTACCAACAGCTTCGATGGCTGTGGCTTCGGCAGCTCCAATCAGTTTGATCTTTTCTGCTTCAGCCATGGCAGCCATCACCGTTTGTGTTCTAACAATGAAAAGAGAAGAAAAAAAACACTTCAGATTAAAAACTTTTAGTTTTCTTTTGGTGGTACTATAAGCTATTTAACAGTCTCTTAATTGTCCTTACACCTAAATAAAAGAGGTAAACAAAAAGAACCATGCTCATAACAATACGAGTAGATTTATTTATAGTCACAAGTAATATACAAAACATTTAACACATGTCACAAATTCCTAATGCTTAGAGATATGAAAAAAGGCAGACTGACAGATATGTGTAGAGGCAACATCGAACATAACTGGTATGAACATTTAACAACTGCCTCGGTGTCGCAAAGGCATCTTGACAAAAGTAGTCTGATGGTGAGGAGATGACCGCATTGTCAGGAACTAGTCTGGACAAAACAGGAACAGCAAACAAATGGGTGCTTTTCCATGGTTCCACCTAGATTGAATATGGATGTTATAGCAACAAACCTGTATGATGTACTTACTTTTGAGGGAAAATAAATACTGGTCACAAAAAATTAAGGAAATTCATCCAGTAGTTTTGTTTTTAGAAAATAGATTCAACTTTTAGCCGGACACTGAATATTGCCGACATGATCATGATATTCAAGAGAGATAATTCCCTTTTTTCGCGTTTGACTCCCATCTCCCTCGACTTTCATAATGGTGGCGATATTAATTTTATTAAAACAAAACTACTGGATGAATTTCTGTAATATTTTGTGGCCGTTATTTATTTTTCCCCTCAAAAGTAAGTACATCATACAGGTTTATTGCTATTATTTTCTTAACATCCATATTTGATCAAAGTAAAACCATGGAAAAGCACCAACAAATGAATGTTTGTTCAGCAATTACACCCAAACCGGGGGAGAGAGATTATGGCAAAAATGTTCTCTCAGCAGTCAGCCCAATAAAGGCAAGAAAAGAGGAAATGGACTTATGAGTATACCTGTGACCCACATAACTAAATCAACCAATAGTTGGTCACCCAAGATTGGCCATCATTACTTCTGAATTAATTCAATTTAGCCTTAAAATCTTCTATATTATAGCTATTTTTAACTTGATTAGGTAAGGTGTTTCAAACATCTATTACTCTATTAGAAAAATAAATCTAATTGTGCGATAGATTTTATTTATTTATTTTTTTTTAAGTCTTTGTCGATAAATTACGAGTACGATGAAATTAAAGGTATGTTCCATATTTAAAAATCCCATTAATAATGTTGGTTTCAATTAAATCACCCTCATTTTTCTCTCTCATAAAGTAGTTAAACCTCAGGATTGGGTTTTTTTTTATAATAGATCTTTTATTCCTGCGTTTTACATAAGAAAAATTTTTGTCCAGAAGTTACCTTTGTCCTTCAGCCAACATTTCTACTTTGTATGCTTGGGCCTCGGCAGGCTGTTTCACTGTAGCCACCAATTCTTTCTCTTTTCTCTTAACTTCTTTCTCTTCAATATCAATCTGTTTTCTCCGTTCGACAACATCAATCTCAATATCTTCAGTACGGATCTTCTGTTTCTCTTTGGCACCTTGAAGTTCGTAAGCCAACTCAGATTCTGCTTTCTAAAAAGACAAAAACAAAAAACAAAATGACTATTTAAAAATAAATAAAACATTTGAATGGAAATAGGCTTTCAACGATTTCAAAAATAGGATACATCCAAAAATGAAATAACCGTTTTTGGTCAAGAAGTTCTTAGATTTTCAGACATTCGTTATTTACTTGCCTCCCTACAAGGGCTGGATGTGACACATGGTTGGGATTATTATAGAGAGTGTCTCTAACTGAATGCCACACGGGTGTTCACGGCTGGTATCTATCACCCATAAAAATTGCCTACGTCTAGGAGAGTTGCTTCCTTGGACTGAGGACACAAGTTTTACATTTATAGAATTATTTTTTTTATAAATGTAAAGCTGATTTCTTAGGTGGAGGACATCATTAGTTAGCCTATCTTGAATTCATCTGGCAAGTATTTCTTTTTTTTTTCTCTTTTTTTTAATACTAATGGTTCACCACTTACCAAAGCCACTCAAGGATAAGGGTTAGTGAGATTTTCAATTGGATGATGGAAGAGTACTACGAAAGGATTGAGAACTATGATTAATTCACAGGACGACATGACAAATATTGGTTGACATTGGACTTGAAAACGACCATGTTGTAGTCTGTAGGAAAATATTCCTGCAGTAATGTTTTCCACAGGTAGGATGTTTTTGGAAAGAAACTTTGTTCGTGGAAGTTCCATTTGATTCTATGTACACAGAGGAAGAAAGAGTTCTTCGTAGTATTGGTAGCAAGTTCTTGCTGAGACGGGGGGGAGGGGGGGGGTAGCAGAACTTGAAGATCAGTTGGGCACCTACCATGGAAATATTGGTAGAATACGGAAAAACTAACAACGTCTCTTCTGTAAAAAAAGGACTGTAGGGAAGAGAAGAGATCATCTTCCACTAGATTGCAAAGTCGATTTTGTATTCTGTACAAGAAAGAATGCTTTAAGTGACCCCTCCCCAGATGTGGCAGCAGTATTCCATCTTGGGCTGAATCTGACTCCTATGTTCATATTACGGTGACACACTTGGATTCTTTAAATGCAAAAGTTTAGATCCCCATTTTCTTTTTATCATATATACTGCTATCCAGTAGCTGAGTGAAAATAGAATGTACACAACCTAACCTTTGAGCTGAGGAACAGGTTGATTTTATGGTGTTAAGCCCGCATTCGAAGGTCTTAAATGATTGAAATCTTTTTTTAAATTTCAGAATCAATATAACCTGTATTATTTTCTCATTAAAATCAGAGGTATTAAAAACATTGTTTTGGGGGGTGGAGGTCACACTTATATATAATTTTTACACATTTTTCAAAATCATTAGATTCCTTATGAAAAGTTACATCTGAAGTGCTCTTTGGGGCAATCATATTTATTTCTATAGAAAACAGACAAATTTACTGTGTACATATAATACAAACGTATGTTGCATGACTATGCAAATGCAATTGCGTTTCGATCCTAGATCAAGTCAAATTATGCTCTGCTACCAAATTGTTAAGAAAAATTTAAATTGTAATTTTTAAACCAGTTTCTGTTTCAACTTCAAAAACTGGAAAAGAGAAAACAAGTCATGAACAGAAACTAGAGAAAGATGAACAAATACAAACTAATTGCATCGTCACGCAAAAAAAGGGCATCTATATCTTAGCTTTGATGTTTTGAAGTTTAGTTGATTTAAAAAGAAAAAAAAATGAACAAGATGAATAAGACAAAACATTTTTAAAACACAAGAAAGAAATGAGTAATTTGTATTCGGAATCTTTGGTGATTTACATAGACCAAAAATGTGTAGGGATGCGTATCCTTCTGTTGTATAATGAAAAAGAGAGAGGGAGACGAGATCTCATGACTGATTTCACGGTGAGAGTTAACAGACAGCGGTCAACCTCTTTCCCCAATGAAGGAAGTTGGGTTCAGTAAAAAACCCCAAAAAAAAAACCTGTACATGCTCCTGTGTGTGTGCGTGCGCGCATTCACGCTTCTACATTTTTTCTTTTATATGAACATATTTTGTTAATCTAAGTTAAGGCGTTTTTTTAGTTTTTTTTGTTTTATTATATTAATATACTGTTTTTAACTTCCACTGCTGATTTCGAAGAGACAGAGATAGGGGCTGGAGAGAGAAGGCAAACAGAATAAAACTATGATTTATAATTCTGAACTTTATCCCCAAAAAACACTTACGATAATTTGTTTGCTAGCTATTTTGACATCGACATGAAATTAGACTTACGAGGGACGTTCTCAGTTGTCTTATCTAGAAATTTTGCATGTGTAATTATTTATATCTGTATGGGTTATGTTGCAAATAACAGCTCTGAACTAATTGTGGTTTCTGATTTACAGGTGTTTGAACTGAGTCAGGTGTGAAATGGAGCCAGTTGAGTGTCGCGCAGTGATCTAGTTTTTGTATTTGAAATGACGCACACCAAAGGAGACTTTTGATGAAATGAAAGAAACTTATGGTGATGATGCCCCACCATATGACCTTGTAAAATGCTGGCATCGTGAATTCAAACATGGCTGGAAGTCTGTGGAAACAGCTACCAGACCTGGTCGTCCCTCTTCTGCCATTGATGAGGCATCTATCCATCAAATTGAGGCTGCCATTTTGGAAGATCGATGCATTACTATTCACCAAATAGCCCAAGAGGTCAAGATTAGTACAGGATCTGTGAAAACTATCATTCATGACCATTTGCATATGCATAAGGTGTCTGCCAGATGGATTCCCAGGTTGCTCACACCTTTCCAGAAGCAAGAACGTGTCGAGTGCTCGAGGATGAATTTGGAGATGTGCCAAGAAGATGAGTCAAAGTTTTTTAAAAGACTGATTACATAGGATGAAACTTAGGTCCATCACTATGATCCAGAAACCAAAGCCCAGTCAATGCAGTGGAAGCACTTGGACTCATTACCTCCAAAGAAGGCAAGGGTGCAGCCCTCCGCTGGCACGGTCATGCTTACAGTCTTCTGGGACCAGGACGGAGTAGTGATGACAGATTTCCTGGCAAAGGGTACCACAATTACAAGAGTCTATTACGCTTCACTTTTGATGAAATTAAGAGAAGCTATAAAAATCAAGAGGCGGGGCAAGATCAGCAAAGGTATCCTCCTCCTGCAGGACAACGCTCCGGTTCACAACTTGCATGTTGCCAGATCAGAAGCACGGGTGTGTGGCTATGAAATTCATCCCATCCCCCTTACTCTCCTGACCTTGCACCCTCTGACTTTCATCTTTTCCCAGCCATAAAGTTGTTTTTGAAAGGAAAGCATTTCCCAGATGATGCAGCCTTGATTTCTGAAGTACGACGTGGTTGAAGGACCAACCTGGGGGTGTTCTACAAAAACGGTGTCCAGAGCTGCATCAAACGATGGGAGAAATGCATAACTCTGGATGGTTCCTATGTAGAGAAAGACTAATAACTGTGCCAAGTTTCATTAATCTACTGCTATGGGAAATGGGTCAGGGGCATGACTTATTGAACATATATACATAAACTACCGTGCATTAAATTAGTTTCCAGATTTTAACAAGATAATGTTGTTTCTTACTTTCTTTTTATTATATAAATATATTGTTTTTAACTTACATCACTAATTTTAAGGAGAGAAAGACAACAAAAAAAGAGATGGGGGTAGAAAGACAACAAAAAAGAGATGGGGGTAGAAAGACAACAAAAAAGAGATGGGGGTGGAAAGACAAGCAGACAAACAGTATAAATCAACGATTTATAATTTCGAACTTCAAACAAAAAGCAAAAAAAAAATTTATAATAATCTGTTCACTAGTTATTTTCACATTAAAAACTAGATTCTTTACTTTTTGGGTGTTTTTCTTACAGACTCATACTATGAATGCATAGTGACCATGCCTCCACCATCCTCGACACACCGCCAGAATTACTGGGCATTTGTTATTTTCCTCCCATTAAGTCAATTAAAAAATATTTCCTTATATGTTCTATAAAATGCTATCTCGTGTGGAAGTTGCTGATCATTAGCACAAGCAGGTTCGGGAGTGGGTGATCATTTAAGGTTACATTTATCTGCTACAGTTATCACCTTTTCTAGAGTCCAAAATATTGTTGTTTTTTTATTTTGTTTATTTTACCTACAACTTTGTACAATTCATGTAAGTGTTTACCAAATGAGAAACAGAATTTAAAAGTTATTTCATCCTTTACTTTTTTATATTTTAAATAAATTGGATTTTTAGAGGGTTTTTTTTAAGCACACGCCAGGGCAGTCTTTTTACTTTTTTATTTTCTTTAAAAAAACGAATATTAACGCAAGATAAATGTGAAAAACATTTTTTAATAATTTCCTCACCTTTGCATTGACTTCCATGTCAAAACTGGCTTTCTGCATCTGGTACATTCTGGTTGCATCTGCAATTTTAGCATCGGCGGCATATTTTGAATCCATTCGGACTTTTTCACATTCTGCTTCCTGAAATCCATTTAAAAAAATTTAAATGAACAAGTTTATCAACAAGATTAGACAAAACTAAAATGATTTTTCATTCTAGAAATGTTTACATGGAAATAAATTAACAATCTAATAAGTTATTTAATTATCAATGATGTCTCAATTCAAAGATATCTCTTTATACAAAAATTCAAATATCTTACGTTCCAATTTATTTTTTTCTTGTGTATTTTAAGTGTATATATATATATATATATATATTATCTATCCCAAGGTTATTATCAGGATGTTTGTTAAAGATAAGTTTAAATATCCCAAACGATAAGGGTATCAAAACCCTCTGACAACAGCTCCTGGCTTTATGGCGGAAATGTTTAGAACAAACAAGAGGAGGAGTGAAAGGTGCCTTAAAGACAGTTTGCTTTGGAGTTTGTTAGTCTTGGATGAATGTCTAAAAGTATCATGGATTTAAAAATTTTCTTTTTGTGAAAAAAGAAAAGAAAGAGAAATAGACACCCAAACGCAAAAATTATCAACAAATTGTATTTGAGATTTAATAATAGTGTTACATTTATTTTATTAATACATTTGTTAAGAAAATAAATATTGGAGAAACTGTTTGAAAAGTTTAGTTGATATTTCGTTCAATGAGGATGTGGTCAAGTCTTTTGTTTATGGCTAAATTACATTGACATACTGTAATAAAAAAAAACACGTGTTACTTGGAAGCCAAGCTTTATTCAACTAAAAAAAGGAATACAAAATGGCGGCAGATATGGCCAGTTTTAATATGCGTCATCTAACGACTTCCGGAGCACGTATGGAAGCCCATACGAATGTAATATAACATTCTTCCTTGCTAGAAAGAAAAAAAACTAGTGTCTTCAATAATTTAAGTTTTACCCTTTTTTTTTTAAACCTTTGTTTTTACTTTTTACTTTTTTTACCTTCACGAAAGTAATATTACATTCCTTCAAAATATATATATTTTTACTTGCTACTCCAGCCAATCTCCATATCGATAGGGAGGTTTTGGTACCCGACTGGATCGTCTTAGTTCAGGCTGGGCCAATGTATCATCATAGGCCCCGTTATGACATGGCTTTGGTACCTGACTGGATCGCCATAGTTCAGGCTGGACCAACGTGTCATCATAGGCTCCGTTATGGCCTTGTATATCATCCTGTACAAAGTGGTTCCCTCTCTCTTGTTCCTCAATAGGAGACCTTAAAATTGTCTGGGCTTCGGGACAAGGTGCTAAGTCACGAACAGACACAGTAGAGTTTCGTCCATCTGGGTACCTAATGTGTGCATAGGTCGGGTTACTGTTAAGGAGCTCAACTTTGTTTACATAGGGTTCGTTTTTGTTCCTTACAAACCTTCTTAGCAGTACGGGTCCAGGAATCATTAGCCAAGAGGGAAGTGAGTTTCCATGGGAGGAACGGCGCTGGAATGCGAAGAAACTTTCATGCGGTGTGGCGTTAGTTGCCGTACACAACAACGATCTCTGAGTGGAGCACCTCGGCAAGTACAAGTTCCCAATGCTTTTCAGACAGGTTACGCGATCTAAGAGCTAAACGAATCGCCTTCCATATAATGCCATTAATTCTCTCTACTTGTCCGTTTCCGGTTAGATGATAAGGAGTGCTATTACTAGTGGCAACTCCTTTCTGGGAGAGATAAGATTTCAGCTCCTTGGACATGAAAGGTGTGCCTCGATCTGAATGTATATAACTTGGCATTCCACATATCAAATGTTTAGATTTGCTAACTGTTGCTGCATGCATATTGGGACATGGAAAAGCAAAAGGGAAACGAGAGTATTCATCAACTATAATTAATAAATAACAATTAGTCGATACACTAGGAAGAGGACCTTTGAAATCAACACTAAATCGTTCCATAGGTTTTGTTGCTTTTATAAGAGTTCCTTTTGGTAAGCGATAGAATTGAGGTTTTAGCTCTGCGCAAATCCTACAAGAAGCACACATCTTCTTTACCTTTTCTGTAGAAAAGGGGAGATTCCTTGCTCTTACAAAATGAAGCAGTTGAGTTATCCCCGGATGACACAGTCCATTGTGGAGATCAGAGAGTGTAGATGTATTAAAGGTTGAACAAGTGTATGCTCGGGAAAACGTGTCAGGGACCACATTATTTTTACCAGGACGATACTTGATAGTGTAGCTGAATGCGGCAAGTTCCAGTCTCCATTCCTGGATTTTTGCATTCTTAATTTTCGTACGTCTTTTAGTATCGAACATAAAGGCTACTAACCGCTGATCGGTAATCAAAGTAAAGTGACTTCGTGCCAGATAGTGACTCCATTTACGCACTGCCTCAATAATGGCAGTCGCTTCTTTTTCTACGATGTGGTATTTTAGTTCACTGCCATGTAGTGTTCTAGACATAAACGCCACAGGTCGTCCTCCTTGATTAAGAACGGCAGAAATCGCAACATCGGACGCATCACACTACTTCAAAGGGCAAGTTTTCATCCACCATCTGCAGAGTAGACTTTTCCAATTCTATTTTCAGCAAGTTGAATGATTTCAAGGCCTTCTCTTCCAATGGGAATTTTCTCGCATTTTTTAGCGGTTCAATTTTGTTAGAAAATTCATGTATCTATTTTGCATAGTACGCAAACATTCCAATTATCCTTTTAAGTGATTTTAAGTTCTCGGGTGGATGAAGCTCCTTTAATGGGCGAAGTCGCTCTGTATCAGGCTTGATGACACCATTCCCAACACAGTACCCCAGCACGTTAATAGAAGGCACGGACTTTACAGTCTTTGATTGGTTAAGAGTAAGGTTTCTCCGACCAGCAGTATCTAGGAACTGCTTTACATTTTCATCATGTTCCTCCTAAGTATGTCCTGCAATTGTTACATTGTCAAGGTACGGGAAAGCACCACGCAGGTTCCCCTCTTTTACTATACTGTCCATAGCCCGCTGGAAGGCAGCGACCCCATTTGTAACTCCTAACGGAATTCTACAAAACTGATACAAGCAACCATTTGCTTCAAACGCGGTATACTTTTTATCAGCCTCATTCAGCAGCACTTGGTGGTAGACACTTTTAAGATCAAAAGTGGAGAATACCTTGTATTTTGCAAGATCATTCACCATGTCGTCTATCCTTGGCAATGGGTAGGCATCTAACTCAGTGTATTGGTTAATTGTTTGGGAATAATCCACACACATCCGCTTTTTATGTCGGTGGGTGGGGTCCTTCACTACCACTATTTGGGCTCGCCATGGTGATATGCTGGTTTCGATTATGCCCTCAGAGAGTAGATGATTAACTTCCTCTGCAATGAATATCTGATCGTCCTTGCTAAAACGTCTAAATTTGGCAGCTATTGGTTTGCAGTTTGAAGATACATTTTGAAAAAGAGATGGCTCTTCTATTTTTGCTGCGGCCAATGCACAAAGGGGTGGAGCTCTATCCATAGTTAACTCGGGACGGGGCCCACCGTATTTAAAAGTTACACTTTGATGTTGACGCAAGAAATCCTGGCCAAGTATTAAGTCCGAACACAGAATACCAAGCCGTGTAGCAACGTAGAACTGGTTATTAAGATCGAGAGCTAGGTTAACAACAACATAGCCCTTGGAACGAGTATTCAAGGTTTTCTGAGCCATAGAAATGTCTTTATTGGACGGATAAACTTTTAGTTTTAGTTTCTGCACAATTCTTTCGTTAAGATAGCTGTCAGTACTGCAAGAATCCAGGAGAGCACTTAATCTTGTCCCGTTAATAGTCACATGCGTTGCAGCTGGCGCGAGTCCTTGTGGTATGTTGGTAAATGTGGTCAGTAAGTGAGAACCGACCAATGTTGCCACTGAACTTGAAGACTTTGATTTGCACACGCGGGCATAATGTCCTTTCTTGGAGCATTTATTGCAAGTAGCCTCGCGGGCAGGACAGCTATCTCTTGAATGATAGGAGAAACCGCAAAAGAAACATTTACGATTCTTATATGTTGCAGCAGTAGCCGATTCACTGGGAGCAACTTGAGGACTAGAACAACTACATTCACATACCCGTAGTGATCCTGGGTCCATGACCGTAGCCAGGTAGGTATTCGGAGTTGCATACGCATCACTATTACGCTGGGCTATATCCAACGCAGAGGCTTCACTGTACGCCGTCAGAAGGTCCAGCGTTTTATTTTCCAGGAGCCGCTGTCGTATTGAAGGTGAGGATATTCCAGAAATGAATGCATCACGCATTGCCTCATCGCCACACTCCTCTGCACTGTGGTCGCGGAAGTTGCAATTCATTTTTAGTTTCTCCAATTCTCGGAAAAATTCGTCCATCGTTTCTCCCGACTTCTGCCGTCTGGTTGCTAGTATATGTCTTGCAAAGACTTCATTCGGTGTTTTAATAAACAAGCTGTCCAGCTTTGCTATAGCAGCATCAAAGTTCGTACATGTCTCTATAAATTCATAAACATTAGAGCTCACACAGCTTAACAGGGCTCTGTATTTGTTCGGTATCCTATCTTCATAATCTTCAAGGTAATTACTTAATATTGTAGGCCAGTGTCGGTATTCCTTGGCAGCTGTCGGTAGACTGGGATCAATATCTAGGCATTTTGATTTCCATGTCACATCCATCTTAGTATCGTGGTAGACATCCAAAAAAAAAAAAAGAAGTTTTTTTTTGTGTTTTTTTTTTAGTTGAATAAATTGTAATAAAAAAACATGTGTTACTTGGAAGCCAAGCTTTATTCAACTAAAAAAAGGAATACAAAATGGTGGCAGATATGGCCAGTTTTAATATGCGTCAGCTAACGACTTCCGGCTTCGGGAGCACGTATGGAAGCCCATACGAATGTAATATAACACATACTGTCCAACACATGCCAGCACGTTAAACCAAATATGATGATGAGTTTCTGTCACATCACTTTGGTCAAATGATGCTAACCATGGTTAGTATTTAGATTAGCAGTCATTTGGGAATAACAGATGTAAGCAAACATTTCATCCAAGTTTATAAATAAATTATTGGAAATACAACTGGTGACATACTGACATTCTGTCACATGGATGGTTCAAGCCATCCATTCTGTTCAAATCAAAGAAAAATAGTCTCTTTACCTGGACAAGGTGCATTCAAAAAATTATTTACATCAAGTGTCTCATAGTATGTTACCAGAACATGTTAGCACTCCAATAAACTGTAGTATCTTTTTTTTTTATTGTTGGACAGGAAACTTGTTGCTTCCTCCCAAAAAATAAACAGGCTCTTCTACTTTAAAAATCAATTATTTATTAGTTAAAAATGACGACGAGTTATCTCCCCTAGGTCTTCCTTTCTCTTAATAATTGCTTCTGTTGTTATTGAGACAGCTCCACCTTTACTTCCCCTTCTTAGCAAATGTTCTGATCAATAATTATTCCTCTTTTCTTCCTAGGTCTTTTTCATATGAGTGTTCAATTCATTAGTATGCTGGCTGAGACCTTTTTCAGTTCTTGCTGCAATCTGTTTCTCTGAAATACTACTGTGGGTTTTGTACAAATAGAATTGGATTCAGATATTTTTTTCTCCAAAAACTAAATTCCTTACATTCTGCTCTTTATTTGAGAAAGAAAATGATAACTCTCTTCCCTTCCTTAATATTCTTATAGAAAAATCGGTGCTTATTTAGATTAATGTTCAAGTGAAATATGGCAGTTCAAAATAAAATAATAGTAAAACTTATGGATATACTTACTTATGGTTGAAAGTATTAGTGGACACCAAAACTTACAGAAAATAATTTAGTAAAATTTTAGTAATAAATAAAATTTATTTACTTTTCGGAGTCAACAAACTCTGAACCACAAGATCGCACGGCATCTTCATATTAGAAGGAGGGAGATAATCTTCTATGATGCGCTGGCTTAAAGATGCATAATGGCGTCACTTCAACGTAGCAGAAAAAAATGATTTTTATTTTTTCCTAAAATTCTACTCGATATTTTTCCGTAATTTTTGGTGTATACAGATACCTTCGCCTGATAAGTAAGTATATTCATAAGTTTTGCTGTTATTTTATTTTTAACCGACATATTTCACTTGTGCATTAATCTAAATAAGCACTGAAAAATCAGTCTAAGTTTTTTCTTTTTTTTTAACGAGCGTTTACCATAAAACTACATTTTAAGGATTATATTTACAGTGAGATTCTTTTAGTCTCAAAATTTGACAAACACTTTAATTCAGCAAGTCTTATCAATGTTTTCAGGTTGCAAATTGTCTGGGGGCAGAATTGAAATTCATCAAATCTATTCTTATTGGGAATGGATACCCAGAAGAGGTTTTGCAAGATAGTTTCAAAAAGAAAATTAGTAAATTTACTAGACGACCTGTGATTCAATCGAGAAGTGTTGGTATATTGTACATTCGTTTATATACTTGTGCCCTTGACTGATTTGTGAACGTGAATAGATATTTGAAAAGCACATAAAAAATTAGAGAATAAAATTATCCACTGCTTTCAACTTAACAGAAATTAGCGAGATTTTATAAATAATAGGTCAAATTTGGTACATTTAGTTTTTTCCTTTTCTTGATTTATGCCATCCTTTTACTCTCCTTCTCTTGGGCTGTTGCTGCTGCTACTACTATTACTACTACTCTTCCCCTATTCCCATCACCCCCCCCACTACTTCTCATCTCATCATCCCACCATGGAAATCATATGCAACGAAGCATCAGAGTATCACATAGATAAGCGATAAACAATATGGGCTAGCAAAATGTACGATTCATTGGTAATGGCCTGCCTTTCTAACCAAATCACCAAAGTAATGACAATATTTGCATGCTGTGATTTTCCATTTAGTGTTTGACACAAATAATTAAAGAAAGAAATAAAAAGTTGATAAAAAATATTAAACCGCGCTTTCATAAAGATAGCAGCGTGACAAGGTAGCGCAAGACCCAGCAGAGAATTGCGAAAGAGACACTAGTCTATATTTTGGGGACCAACACAGGGTACAAGAGAAAGAATCAAAAGAATAAAAAAATGCACTTAGAAAATATCGTTTTCATAATTTAAAACAATATTATTGTTTGTTTCAATTTAGAGTGACATAGTGAGTGATTGCTGAAGGTTAGAAGACAGTTGCTGTCACTGACTGTCATTGTTTCGAGGTGAGACGAGTTCACACAGCCGGGAAGGCCCAAAAGCGGATAAAATGTCAGCCATGAGAACTGAAAATAACCGTAGAATTTTGTCTCGGACGTTCACTAAAGTTGCGAGATGAGAGATCGACAGGAGGAATCGCCAGAGGGTGAAATTCCGGTAAAGTGAAGGTACCAATGAAAACAGTTCTGAACAAAGTAGGTGGAATTTGGCCGGGCAGTGCTGAGTAACCTTGCCAATTAATATGTGTGACAATTTCGATTTTACAGTTTGAATTGAGTTTTTACAGAGTTTTATGAGCCTTTGCCTACCCGACAAGAATTCATTCAGAGAAGTAGACACTTCTAGCCTCGTCTATCCAAAAACTTAACCACTGTCAAGTAACTTTTGTTATTGTAACTCTACCAGTTTTACAAAAATCTATTCTTAAGAATATTTGACTATATCTTGCTTGTTTTGAATGTATTTCTCATTCCTCAGTTGACGTCCAGTTCTCTAATCGACCCCGGTCCTGGACCTTTGATCAATGTGGGGGAGGTCCAGCCTGGTCAACAAAGACATTATGGCACCACCAGCCTTCTTCAGGGAAACGGAAACTATGTCAATGTTGGCATCCCGAGAATACTGTTAAAGTCGGCAACAGCACATCAACCAACACAAGAGGTATTAGCCCCGAACATAAGTGAAAGTGACCAAGCATGAGAGCTACATTATTGGTTGCAGCAAGGGAGAGTGGCAAATTTTATTGGTGCCCTTACAGAGGAGGTTTGAAATTACCTCATTGGTACCGTGTGCGAGATTACAACATTGCCGTTCTTAAAA
This sequence comes from Sepiola atlantica, assembly GCA_963556195.1. NCBI lineage: Eukaryota > Metazoa > Mollusca > Cephalopoda > Sepiida > Sepiolidae > Sepiola > Sepiola atlantica. The sequence continues at coordinate 72,150,509 of OY744522.1, forward strand.
AAAAAGTTAATTGATTTATTGTTTCATATGTCAGTATAAATCTAGTTATATAGAACGCACGTCTCAATTATTGTGAGAATCAAGCTACACATTCCATTGCATGAGTCATTTTGCTTTTGGACAGCAGACTTAAGATTCAAATGGTTGGTCAACATTTACTTGATAATCCTATTTGCGTTGATCGCTACGCTGACGACTTCTTTAAAATCTTGAGTTATGCTCCATCAGATTTCCATTTAAAGGTTTTAGAGTGGATTTATTTTTCTAGTTGACAACCTTAGTCATGTAAATAGAATTTGTTCATTCTCTAAATCCTTAAAGAAAATGATGACTTCATTAGATGTTTAATTTTACCGTCATATTCAGTTGCACGTATTCTAGCAAAGAAACACCTCTTAAGAGACAATTTACTAAAAATAAACTCACTTTTATGAACATTCGAAAATTTATATTACTAGTATTATGTAGTTAAAGCAAAATATATTGTTTTGGACTATTAAAATAGTTTATTGATAATGTTTACTCATTCATTTATTCATTTTTTTTATTATCGCTTATGTTTGAATTCATGTTTTGAAACATGATGTAAATCAAATCTATGAGGTCACGCCAAAGATATAAATAGAGCTTACTCTAACAAAATAATTATAAGATAGTCCAAATAGCTCAGTTGGTAAAACATTAGACTGAAAATTTCAAGGTTTCGGTTTTGATTCCTGGTCATGGCATCCGTTTTATTTTGGGGAATTTATTATTTACTATTAATGCAATATTCACCATTTCTAAAAGTAGTTAAGATCTGATATTTCAAAATGAGACAAATTCCGCAATGCATTTATTACGCTTAAAAAAAAAAAATTGTGACTGACTGACGGACAAAATCTATTTATATAAGATAATAACTAGATGTACTGAAACATGTCATGCAGAAATTTAATGGCCTAATTAGGGATTGTATCTATAAAAAATAAACATGTTCATAACTACAGCTCACTTAGAGACGCCATTTGAAAATTATTAAAACATCCTTTCATTTATATTACTAAAAGTATTCTTTAAAATAATTTTAATAAAATAATTGCATATGCTTTTAGTGTGTGCATGTGAATTCATATGTATATACTAAGCAAAGCTGCTCCACAAGACACTCACCCTGATAACAGCATCTCTGAGGGCTTCAGCTACTCCGATATCAGCATCTCTCTTAACGTTTGCTGTTTGTGTTCGTCCCAAGGATGAAAGATATTCAACTTGATCGTAAATATCTTTGATAGTAAAGCTTAGGATCTCAATACCCATCCTGCCAACATCTGGTGCTGCGACTTCTCGTACCAACTGAGCAAACTGGTCTCTGTCTTGGTAGATAGCCTCAACACTCAATGTGCCTAGAAAGGAGAGAGGAAAGAAAAATATTATATATATATCAACAATGATTAATAAAATGCACTTAGCTTTAATACTTTACTGTAGTTTCACAGTATTATCCAATCATTAGAAGTGAAGTATAAAACAAGATGGCCGACACTGAAAGAGATGAGTTATCTACCCATGTTTATTCATTTACTTTTTATTTAAGATTTTTTTAATATTATTTATTGTATTTTAATTTGATCCCTAATCATAAGATATATTCTACAATTCTTATAACAATACATTCGCAACCAGGAAAGTGACAGAATTCTTCATGCTTACCTACAAAGAACAGCTTCAAAGACAAAATCTGTCCTTACTTGAGCAGCGAAGGATGCAAGAGAGCCTAATTCTGGCATACAGTATAATCAATGGGAATGTAAATCTAGCTTTAGAGGGTTTTTTCACACCAACACCTAGTTGCGCTCCCTGCGATCACTCAACAGAAGAAAGGCAACATTCTCTATCCATGTTTCCGCTCCTTGGAACAGCCTTTCCAGAAGAGATAGTGATGATGACCACCATATCCAGGTTTAATATCGCCTTGGACAAACATTCAGACAATATATAGATGCAATATCTTCCGTCTTTTTACATGACTTGCTGTGCTTTGTTAATTTTTGCTAATAAATTGATTGATTAAAAAGTAAAAAATAAATGTCGAAAAGGAAATGTACTAAAAAACGATTTTGATAAGTTCCAGGACCTTATTAATTTCCAATCTATGCTGATTATTTTTACAGTTTTAAACATTTGAAAGAAAAAGTTAAAAAAATTGACATAAAAGAAACGTTAAATATTAGTTTATCATGTTTTCAAAGTTAAGTGTATATGGTTATTAAGGGTTAATCAAGGTTTTATAAAAATAAAGACCTATTCTGTGGGGGGGACTTAACGTATAAATCTCAAGAAACACCATTTGTAAAAATAATTAAACAGCTTCAGACTTTTTATTTATTTAATTTGCATTTTTTAATGAACTAGCGTTTTTTTGTTTTTTTGTTATCCAAACTAATTTTTATTATGAACACGCAGAATTAAAAGGGGGGAAATTTTATTTCAAATAATAAATAAGCAGAGTATCTCTTTATTATTTGTAAACAAAGTAATTTTGTATAAATATTGATTAAAATCAATATTTATCTGTAAGAAATAAAAAGTAAAACAGAAGACAAACTGAATTAAAAAGAAATACATTTAAAATGTGTTTTTATTTTTTCGATTTTTCAAAAATAAGTTTTTGCACTAGCAATTTTATTTTAAAAGCTATAAAAAATTTTTTTAATAATTTGCTACCAAATATTCGATACAAATGCTTATGGAAAATCTTTTCTCGCCTTTCTTTTAAATTTCTAATAAGAATTTGAAAAACATGTTTAAAAATTGTTTTATTTTAAGAAAAAAAAAGAAGAAAAAAAAAAATCAATATAATATTTGTAAAAACTTGAAATTTAAAATTTTGTATTAGTGAATTTTGCAACGACAGAAATCTTTTATCACTTTTAATGCAATTTTCAATAAATATATAGATGGATTTTTTTCAAAAAGAATTGATAAATTTATATAAATATAATCGGCTTGAACCAGAGATCATCTGCAAATTACTCCGACTTTGAAATGACTTTAGTTTTATGAATAAAATGGTGCAAAATCTTAATTTAGTTTTAAATTGTAACCTTTATTCAGAAACTGTTGACCTTAGGAAAACAGAAATGCTTACATAATTTTCAGCATGCAGAATACATAAACAAATGTTAGACAATAATGTATGTAAAAAACACCATATAGAAAGTTGTTCACTTTGCAACAAATATGCAAATCACTTTAAAGTAAATGATGAAAATTTTACAATACTCCTACAATTCTAGAAATGTTCAACTATTCTATAGAAGAATTGAAGATTTAATTTTTAGCCACATCAGCAGTGACTAGCTAATCTGATTTTCTCTTTGATCCGATCCAAGAAAGGTGTTCGTAGAGTTGCTCTCATTTTCGTCTCCAATTATTTGGTAAAAGTCCAGGTGCTACTTCCATATACCAGAACTGATATACCAATTGTTTCTAAGTCTTGGTAAGAAAATCTGACTTCCAGATTGCGTTCATCTTGCCCATTTCAGCCCAGGTCTTGTCGATTCACATATTTAGTTTACCCTGTGCAAGTTTGCTTTGCAACTTTACTGCCAGGATAAGTAAACTCGTCGATATCTTTTGAGACTTAGGGAAGAGATATTTCCATATTAGTTCAGGAGAATGTGCTCTGTTTTGTTTGTGTTAAAGAGACCAATACAATTTGCCATTACAGTGCAGTAGGGCTTCTTGTTTAGTTGTGTCAGCAAAAATTGCAAGGTCATCAATATAGTCTGCATCAGTAAATTTCTCTGCAGGATACCTCCTGCTTCTTGCAGGTACCAATGTCAAGACATTTTCTTTCAACTAGCTGATTAACATATGGAGAATGTAGTTAAGACAGATTATAAACAGATAGGGAGTTATAGTATTGACCTGAAGAACACCAGCAATAACCTAAAAACAAAAAAGGTTTTTTTAAACGGTGTCTCCGTCAGGCGATCATACCATAAACTGTGTTTTGCTATACAAGAGTATTATTGCATCAACAGTCTCATCTGAAATACCATATGATAGAATTTCCTTCATCTTCCCTCTGAATTGAATCAAACACCTGTGAATTGAATGCAACAGTTACAAGAACTTAATATCTGGAAGAGAATGTGGAAGAAATACCTGAAATAAACAACTATTTTCAAGGTATTAATAAAGGTTCTCTGGCATATACTAATGATATTATAAATTCTGTACTTTATAATTATGTAACTGATAAAAAATATTTTCTTCATTCAATTACCCTTATCCTTGAGTGGCCTTCAAGCCTTAAGTGGTGACTCATTAGTACAAGAAAAGTAAATCAAAAGAAATGAATGTTTTTGCAGTTAACTTCTCAGATAAGGTCCACAGTAAAGACAAAATATTGTCTGAAGTTCTTCAAATGCTTATTGACTAATGTGTGTTAGGAAAATGATTAAGAAAAAAATAACTATATTATAAATATTTAAAATGTATCTTGCTTGTTTTTAATTTAGTTATTGTTTACTATTTATAATTGAGTTGCTGTATTTAAATGAATGATTATTATCATGTAAGCAAGAATATTTTCTACACCAAAAATATTGCAACAGAATTAAAATAAATAAATAAAAGGCAAATTATAAAAATGCTGATTATATTTTAAATAAAATACTTTTCAAATTTTACACAATCTGAATAAGAAAAGTTCATCTTTAAATTCAACATTAATGAAATAGACAATATTTATTTTAACATAGTAACAATTTTTTTAAATTTAATCATTTTTCGAAGAAAAAAAATTAAATAAAGTTCACTCTAAAGTAAAAATTAAACACTTTTTTTTCTTTTTTTTTTTTTTTCTTATGTAAGATTTCAAAAAATGATGTCCCTGTATTATGAACCCATCTTAAATGGGTATTTAATATGTTAAAAAGTTTGGGAGTTGGTCTAATAATTAAAGATAATATTTTTAAAACATTTTAAAAATTTTTTCTAAAAGCAGCAATTTCATATTTTTATGAATTTAAAAATTGTAGAGAATTTTGAGGAATTTAATTTATTTTGTAGTTTAACAATACACGAAACTTATATAAATTTTAATAAAATCTTTCAGCGTATTTTTAACCCAGGCAATGCCAGGTCCACCTGCTAATATTTTCCTATTTTTGTCTCATTCAATTTTATCGAAGGTAAGACATTACAAAAAAATAAATAAAATGCTTAATGATGTATTACACATGTAACCCTGATTACCTTTTTTGTTAACATTTGATATCCTAATCCTAAATGACAAAAAGAAAGAAATTTGACGTCTGCTTACCAAGAATAGCTCGTAAATGTCCTTCCAACGTTTGTAAAATAACTCTTTCAATATGATCAACACTTTTCCCAAGAAACTGTTCACAAGCTCGACTGAGGAGATCCTTCTCTTTCATGATTTTACATTGTGCTACACCAGTAACTGTGATCGGGACACCTTCTGCAGTTTCTACGCTCTCACACATTGGATTTAAGGTCATCACCTCAAGAGAAATGCTGAATAGTTAGAATAGAAAAAATAAAAAAAAGATAAAACATGAATAATACAGATAAATCATTAAAAAAAAATGTTTAAACTAACTAAAAAGTTAAACATAATATAAACACAAACAAGTATCTCTGAATAAACCTAACAGAACATTGGAAATTATGATTATTTTCTTAATTAAAATAAAATTTTCTGAAAGGTCTAAATACTATAAAACGTAAGAATTTTAAATGACAGTTTCGTTTATAGAAAAACGAAAAGTAAAATATTAATTTTTAGTTTTATTTTGAATAAAGCTACTTGTAACCGTATTTTTAAATAAAAAATATTTCACTTAATAAAAGCAAAATTTGTTGAATTTGTAAATCTGTGTTCAATTCTTTATAAACATTTTCTCTACAAATTTTGGCTAATAACTTTCTCCGTGAAAACTTGTAATTAATTTAATTTTTAAAAAAATAAATAAAATCAGTTGTCGTCTGCTTCTTGTTTACATATAAAAAGAAAGTTGTATTTATATTACTATGACAGAGTTTGGACGATTTAGCACATGCATTGCGATTGTACTAAAAGGGCAAGCAAAATTATTATATAGATTATTAATTAATACTGACTGCCTTTTTAACACAATAATAATATAAAGCAAACTAAGATTGTAAAATTTAAAAAAATGAATAAGAATCTGAAATTATGCAAAATATTTTAGAAGAATTTTATAAGTATTAGAAAAAACATGATTAAAATCTTTAAAAAGAACCATTTTCAATTTAATTCAAAAAATACATAATCACTAAATTAAAAACAACTTGCGAGTGAAAAAAATTAAAATACTTCATTAAAAAAAATTAAATTAAAATAATCTATGTTCGTAGATATATAATCTACGAACATAGATTATTTTAATTAAGAAATATTTGTAATCATTTTTTAATTTTTTTTATTTAAGCAACATGTCTAAATATGTAGCATTTTATTCCATCATCTTCCCTCAATTACAGAAACTACAATTCTTTCTTTCAGCAGTTGAAGTTAAACTGACAGGTACTATCATTCCGGGTCAGAGTGAACCTGAGAGTAATAATGGCAATGAAGGAGTGACTCCATACTTCTCAAAGCTCAAACACTGGATGCAGGAAGGACAGGAGTGGCCATTGCAGTCATAAAATGAACAATTCAGTCAACTAGTTTAATGAAAAGGAGAAAAATAATAAAGATGGCAACCATGTAATTTTTTCTTTTAAAGTAATTAATTTGTGAAGATTCAGTCCCATATATGGCAAGTCATACTTTACTGACAAAAATAAATATAACAAAATCTTACTCCAAATGTCAGATCTCACAATTCAGTGTATCACTTTTCTTTAATGTGAACACTACTTTCTGGTTGAATAAGTTTTGTCAATTTGTTTTCAAGTCAAAATATTTAGAGAAAAAACAAAGAATATTTATTTCAGGAAACATATCAGACCGCTAAGGGAGGAAGTAAATGTTATTTTACTGTTATAGAACCATATGAGAGATGCAAGCAACCGGGTATACGCTCTTTAATAAATTCACAATATTTCTACTACATCAATTTCAGTTTCAACATATTAAGTATTCAGATTTGCTCAACGCCACCAGTTGCATTTTTATTTTAAACAATTTTGTGGAACACCTTCATTTGGGGGAAGATTTTTTTCAATATAGTTGTTTTTGTTTTTCTCCAAGGCCATTTTCTCAGTTATTTCTTCTTTACAAAAATGTTTAGTCTCATGCCAAAATATTTCCTCAAAAAAGTAATTCAACACTAATAAAATACACATCCAGTTAGAAGATTGAGTGAAAAATCTATAATCGAATTTTACTTTATTTCATGTCACAATTAGAATATTTTCAAAGTTACTGAGTTAAAAAAAAAAAAAAAATTTTGATGGAATTGAAAGAATGAATTATGTCTCCAGATTTCAAGGTTATAAGCAAAGTTAAATGAGACGAACATAGCCGTATTTTATAGAATTTTAAATAAACATTCTCTAATTAAAAGAAATTAAACATTTTGAGATAAATTAAATTACTTAAATTATACATTTTCTCATGTTTTGATAAGATTTAGAGCTCAGTTTAATTGTAATTCTTTTTTAAAAGCACAATTACTGGTCTAATTTTAGAACAGTAAATTATAATATACTCCTCAATAAGTCACGGGCTTGACATAGATGGTGCCAGAAATATAAAATCCATATGATTTTTTTTATTAAGTACTAACATTCCTTTTTTTTTATTTATAAAAAACTAATCTTCAAATGGCATGTATCGAAATTTGAACCCAATTGGATTATTAGTTTACAAATTAGTTATTTAAGTGAAGCTACTGTTGCAAATTTTCAAAACAATGGAAAAATCTGGATTTCATGTGTTAAAAAAACATTGGTTTCTGATGGGGAAAAAATTTCAGACCAAAAATAAAAAAAAAAATAAATAAAAAAATTAATAAAAATAAGTAAATAAAATATTTATTTTATTTTGCAAAATAGTGACTACAATAATCTAAATGAATAAATGCGCCAGTTTGTTCCACCTATCCTAACTATATTAACATCAAAACATCTTTTGTTTATTTAATTCTATGATACAACATAACATTTTGACATACCATATATATAGTAATCTGCAAACACGTTTGGGCATTCTTAATTTACATATTATTTCATAAACAGCTTCTAATAAATTCATATTCTGTAATATACATTTTTAATTTGCATGGTCATATTTACTTATATGCAATAATTTCGTCGATAGTAAAACGTTTGATGACGATGAGATTTTGAGAACAGAGACTACACCTTGATCTTAACCAGAAGGCCAAGAAACCATAAAAATAATGTTTTTATGACAAGGCATTTTTAAATGAAGGAAAGAAAAAAAATAGATTTAATCTATTATTGTGTTATTTTTTAATGTGGTGGGTAGTGTAGTATCTGTTCTGTTATTGTAAGATCGTCCTCCCAGGAATTACCTCTTCCATTTCTAAAGGGGTGGGGGGATTCTTCTAAAGTATTACATCCTCCTTTTTTTTGGGGGGGGGGGGTGTAGTAGCTGTTCTGTTGTCATGATACCATACTTGCAAGAATTACCTTCTCCTTTTATGGGGGAGGGATCCTCCAGGTATTACCTCCTCCTTTGGGGGCAATATAGTATATGTTCGTTTCTCATGACACATTCCTCCCAGGTATTACCTTCTCCTTTTTGATGGGTAGTTTACTATCTATTCTGTTGTCATGATATCATCGTCTCAGTCATTTACCTCCTCCTTTGGGAGTCAGTATAGTATATGTTCCTTTACCATGATATCATCCTACCCAAAATATGCGTCCGGAGGGAGCATATTTTTGCTAGTTTATGATAAAAAATTTAAATGTTATGGTGAACAACATTAAAAATTGTCAATTTTTCTTAAATTCTTTATTTTACAATTATGCCAAAAGTCAGTTATTTGTTCAATTTTAATAAGACTTTCTGTTAAAAAAAGTATAAATTAAAAAAACAAAACATTATCATTAAAAAAAATTCATAAAATAAACAGCTTTTTTGTGGGTGCGAGTTTATGTGCAGTAATAATAAATAAAAAACCATTAAAATAATACTAAAAAGTATACAAACTTTTGGTTAGTTTTTAGCTGTATAAGAATAAGTAAAAACGGAATAAAGTAGTCTTAGAATTCATACATTTATAGCCAGCTATATTTGTGGGTACTGTTCATATGCATAAGTGTTAGTGACCGTCACATGATTATATTGCACATTTCCTCTCTCTTGACCTAGAAAAATCTTTTAGCTACCAACTATTTATTTGAAAATAATATTTTTGTAAGTTTCTTGCTAATTCTTGAAGGTTTTAATTGCTGAAAATGCCATAATGAACTTTCAATTCTCTTTCAGCAAACATCAACTTGTTCACCATCTGATTTAAAATTAAGTTCCTTTTTGTTGCTCAAACAATTTTTTTTTAATGAAAAGCCCAAAGCCATTTTTTAGAATTGTTAATTACAATTTTGCATGTGTGCTCCATTAAAAGTGTGTGGACAATGCAAAAAAATCAACATGATTGCTTTTAAAGCAATAGAAATTGCAAGTTAAAAAAAAAACATAGCTCTTAATTTGATTGGTAGCTATTCTGATAAAAGGAAATATAAATATGGAAAACCTCTCCTTTGTGCACAGACTTACAAGTTAATCATAAAAAATAAATTATATATGCTGTGGTAGATATGTCAACATTTTTCCAACCAATCAAAACCAAGATTGAAATAACCTTTCAGAAGATATCTTCACTTTCTTTTTAAATGAACTCCAGATCAATCAAATGATAGTATCTTTATAAGATTTCCAGACCACATATCGGCTGTCTGTGGCAATTCAAAAGTAACTTTTTAAATTAACATATTTAACCTATGATATGAATTTAAAACAATTTTTATTCAATTAATGTAATGACCAAACGATACTGTAAGTAATTCAATTCAACTTCATACACACAAAAAAAAAAAAAAAAAAAAAAAAAAGGAAAATCGTCCAACGGTTGTTTAATATATATATATATATATATATATATATATATATATATATATATATATTTCATACAATGTCTATTTTGTTGTCAAAAATAAAAAACTCAAAACTATTTATGGGATTTAAATTTCACAATTTTGTAACATGTCCTATCAATTTTATTGTAAAAATCTATTTTTTTATGACCATATTCCTTCATTGAATTATCATTCCAAAAATGTGAATATTTTCTTAGAAGAAATTAAGTGAAAAGGCAACTAAAAAGGCTTCCGGACAATGCTGGGTAGTAATGAATAAATTACTGGTAGATAAAAAAGCAACACCAATTTTCTTATTGTAGACTTCGTTTTTTTTTTTTTTAGAGATAATGGGCCAGATTTAGATGAAAGGTTGCTGACCCCTTAAAACCATAAGACATGAAATTTGTATTATAACCCTGTATGCCTGCAAGAGAGGAAGAATAAATTACACGTTGCTGATAGAGGAAGAATAATAAAACATTTTTTAAGATTTCTTTATGGAACTCAACTTGTATTACAGATATTTACATAAGAAAATGTCTCTTGTAGGCAAAGTAAGATAACACAGAAGACAGTAGAGAATCCTTTTATTCGTTCCAGGTAGATTATGACATTTTTTTTTTTATGTCATTTTTTTTTTAGAGGCAACATTCAGGATTTACTCCAAAAAAGTTTTTATCTTTTATTATTATTTACAACTTCAGAGCATTAGCTTTTCATTTGGTTCTCTTAGTGTTCACATTCGTCCAGAGGTTTTCTAAGAAATCGGCAAACAAATGTTCGACTCGAACTCCAAAAATTTTTTAAAGTCTGATTTCAACCTGAGTAATTCCATATCAAATCACCCTTACCCCCTCAGATTTTCTTCAAATTTTAATCAGGGTAGGTGGTATTAAAACTAGATTATCCTGAAAATTTGAGCCTCTAACTCAAAGCGGTTCAGAAAATATGCGATTTAAAAAAATTGTGTGAAATGCGATTAGCGAGAAAACTCACATTACAAAATCCTTTTTTCTTCAATAAAATTCCACCCAGAGCCATAAAAATTTGCATATGAATATTTTTTGTTTTTAAAGAGCGTGAACATATTTTGCAATGAGATTTATTTTTTAAATGAACAAAATTTAAAAAAATTCAATTAAAAGTAAATATACTGGAAATAAATATTTTACAAACTGATGAATAAAGCTTTGAATATCAAGCCCATTATTTGAAGAAGAAAAAAAACCAAAGTACTATAAACATATAGTATATATAAATTATTACTAATGGAAAATTTCTTAGGATATAACAGTGCATCTCAAGTGAACTGATAAGGTTGCATGTATCCTGACAGGCCTTGGAGGAGATTAGCTAAGTTTGGATTCTAAATTAACTCCCCAAGGAGTGACCACCTGGATCTGTAGAATGACCTACATGAAATTGGTTTCCCTGCAGACCAGAAAAAGTAATGTCCACTGGAGTTCATCACCTCATCGAGGAGATAAATTTTTATATCCAAAATATAAACTAGTCATAAGATCACTCTTTCTTCGCTTTGTGCTGGCTAGAATCTCAAGTGATACTTGAGATTTAGTTTTGAATGAAAATCGCTCCAGACAAGGCATGAAGCCACTTGATATAAGGAGCTAAAAAGAACAAAATATGATTAATGCAAAGACAGGAGATGCTTATTGGCCTTGGTCTTAAAAAAAAAACAAGGCTATAAGTAGAAGGAAAACAGTCAGTATGAAGGAAGTTCCATAAGCCTGCAGTTCTGGGAAAGAAGCTACTGGAATAGGAAGCTGTATTACAATGAGATGTCAAAACAGTGAATTGATGGAGACCACTTGAGCAAAGAGTCAAACGAGCTGAAACAAAGGAAACAGGGAATAGATCAGACAATTCTTTAGAACACATGCCATAATAGTATTTATAGAAAAGACTGAGGTTAGCAACATCACGTCTGTGAGAGAGATGGTGCAGAGAAGAAGAAAGGGTGTGGCCAATCAAATTACAGCTAAGTTTCAGCACCTTATCAAGAACCCTCAAATGGTAGAGATTCATCAACCCAATTGGATTGGATTTAATGAATATGCGAAATTTTCAAAATAAGTCAGTTAGATCTAAATAAGGATCAATTGAATTTTGACGTATTGGCAAAGGCAGCTGAGTGAATTTTGTTGAAGTTGTTAATGTCAGCAGTGAGAGTTTGATACTAACTGGATAGTTGAGTCATCTCTTGACTGTATTTGAAATCTATTTTGAACTGCTATCACTGGTACCCTTAAGTTAGGAAGACAAACCTCAATATTCAAAGCAAGGTTCTCAGTAAGTGGAAGAAATTTTAACTTCGCTTATTGATAATATGGAGCTGAGGGCTACGGGGGATCCATGCAAAGGGGTAGTACCTTCCAAGATGGCCTTCTGTGGTACCCTTGACTGGTCCCCATTCACCCAGTACTATACGATGCATCTCAAAGCACTTGTGCAGGCTGTAGTTAGCCTCTCTATAGTGAATGACTCACTGTGTTTATGAAGAATTACACCCTTCATGAGGTAACCCTGTTAATGTGCTTGGGCATAGACAGACCACGGCGGATCTAGAGGAGTCAAACCTCAATAAAAACTCCCTCTATTCTTTACGGGTAGTTTTAGTTCCTGTGGCGATCATCAACAAAGATACCCCGGCAAAGAGAATATAGCAGAAAATTCCAAAAAGCGTTTGTACCGGAAACCAGTGGTTACTTTTGGTCGTTCTGTCCCTGCGACTGTTGGAAAATCTACGGCATACAGAAGTGTCACAACAGGGTTAAACTGAGGACTCTTCCCTTAAATAAGTCCTCATGACACTCCTTTCCCATGACAAACACAATTCACAAAAATACAACTAATGCCAGGGCGTCCGTTGTTGTAACCAACGCGCCGGTCTCTTAAGCGGCGGAGTCGGTGATAAGTTTGAAAAACGCTGCTTCACCAAAAATTGTCAGAAAGGAATAAAAGTGGCAGAGTGAAATGTACGTATGCTATGAGCAGAGGGCAAGCAATCCCTCACTATGAAGTTACTGCATCGATATGGCATAGGCGTGACAATTTTGTCGGAAGTCAAGCTTCCCAATACTAGGCATCGTGTGATTAAGATACCAAGTGCAGATTGTATCTACCATCTTTATCACATTGGTGTGTAACTGATGAAGCAGACTACACGGAGTAGCCATCACACTCAGTTCTGAAATAGAAGCAGCCCTTTTGGCATGGGAGCCAATCTCCCGTTAGTTGTTGAGAGTCCGGCTCAAAGGAACGATCATCAGCATCAGCATCAGCGCCATATATGCACCAACACTCAGTGCAGCCGAGAAGGACAAAGATCAGTTTTACCACGACCTCCAAGCAGCTGTAGATCGCATTCCATCCAGTGACTGTCTGATAGTTGTGGGCGACTGGAATGCCCGAATGGGGCCAGCAGATGAGATCTCGAGGCGTTTACTGGGACATTTTGGTTTGGGCACGCGGTGGAAACGGTGACCGACTCATCAACTTTGCTACTGCAAATCGTCTTATTACAAATACTCGTTTCCAACACCCACATAGACATCTCATGACATGGTGCTTTGATGATGGCCACACATCTAATCAAATAGATATTTTGGTCTGTGCAAGATGGACGAGCTCTGTTATAGACTCTCGGGCATACCGGGAGGGAGCGATACAGACAGCGAACATGGTTCGGATCAGTAACATGTCCATGCAAACCGCAATTGCAACTACAGGCTAAGCGGTCTGTGAAGCATCCCTTGTGGTTTAACATAGCCAATTTGAAGTTGGCTGCTTGGGACGAGTTTAAACTAGAACTTCAAAACCGGTTTGCTCTTCTTCAACCTGATATTGCATCGCAATCGGAGTTGGAGTTGGAGTGAAGTATACTAAAGTCTGCCATGGTGGAAGCAACGTGCATGTATTTGGGAGTCACACGTCATCGTCATCAGGATTGGATAATCGGTGAAATGCTAAAACATGCAGAGAGGGCGAGAGTGGCAAGAACTACAGGGGCACCGGGCCTTACGATTAGAGCAGACCATAATGCACACTGGTGTGCATTTGCAGTGGAGACGGAGAAAGCTGCAGCCTGAGAGGAGATGCATAAGCTCTATCAAATGGTGAAGCAAGCAAGTGGAAAAAACTTGGAAAATAAGAGATGCTTTGCGCCCAGGATGGTATAGTGATCACTAATCTGACTGAGTGTCTGATGCATTTGAAAGAACATCGCAACGAGCTGCCCAATCATCCACCTTCAATGACAGAAGTTGATGCTGAGTTTGCTAAGGAGGAGGAGTATGATCGCAACACAACCACACCAACCGTAGAGGAATACAGAATATCTTACATCAGCTGCGTAACAAGGCTCCCGAAGAGGATGTGATTCCTGCTGAAGTATACAAGGCTATGCCAGTGATGTTTACTGCATAGATACATTGCGTCTTCAGTGCAGTATTGACGATTGAGGCTACCCCTGATGACTGGAGTGAAGCAATCATCCGATCCTACCCTTCCACAAAAAGGAGAACGCGGAACTCTGTTCTAATTACAGGGGTATTAGCTTCAGTGATGTAGTAGCAAAAAGATTTTTGAAAAGGTTCCAGAAAGCTCGACCCAGGGTAGCTTCCGTTAGGGAAGGGGCTGTGTTAACCAAATGCTCAACCTTCATCGCGTCCTCGAACAGTGATGGGCTCATCAACAGCCGACTGTCCTGTGCTTCATCGATTTTGCAGCTGCCTTCGACTCGGTTGACAGAGACTCCCTCTGGCGCATACAACAGGCAGATGGTGTTCCTGCAAAGCTTCTTCGTCTCATCCAGTGCTACTACAGGTTTACACGAGTTTGGATATGAGCATAAGGTGATGAATTGGGGACCTTTGAGGTGAAGATCAGCATTCGACAGGGATGTGCACTCTCCCCAACTTTTTTCAATTACGCTATTGACTACATCCTTGATCATGCTCTCCAGGGCTATCAAGGGGTGGCAGTTGGACGAGAGGTAAGTGTGTCAGACCTGGCTTATGCTGATGACATCGTATTGCTGGGGTCAACCGGGACCCTGTACTCTGTGTTGGTATGCACATCAACACATCGAAGACAAAGGTTCTCTCTTCCTTGGTCTCTCCAGAGGATTGGAGACCGCTATCTCTAAATGACATTGCATAGGAAGATGTGGTGTCATTTGTGTACCTTGGTTCTATCATTGTTCCATCCAGGCAGGGTGTGGCGAAGGTCGACCGTTGAATTGGGGCTCTAGATCCGCTTTTGTATGCCTCCAGCGGTTTTTATTGGATCGTAGAAAGATTTCAATAAAGACAGAAGCGTATTTACCAATCTGTCATCCGGTTGATCCTCTTCTATGACTGTGAGACATAGCCAACGAGGGTGGTTGATTGGTAGAAGTCTTTGACAATGACTGCCTCAGTGCATCTTGCATTGCCGGCAGGCTGACTGTGTCCCAACTGCTGTTCTCTGCCAACACCTCAATCTTAAGTCTGCCATTTGTCCTGTTGCAGCGACATCTTCAATGGTTTGAACATGCGACTCGTCACGCAGAGATAGAGCTAATTCACAATGTAATCCTTCCTACCCCACTGTTTGGGTGGTGCAAGCATGTCTGTGGGCAACTGAGGACCTGGACAACAGCCATCAAGGAGGAATTGGATGAACTCTCAGGTCCACAGGTGGTCGGCTTTTGACGGTAGAATCGCAAATGACTAGCCATCTTGTGCGATGCGCTTAGAAGTGCCGTGCATGGGCCGCCATGATTCAAAATGTAGTGCAGGTCAGGGAAGAAGCTGGCTCAACTCAACCAGAGTGAACACCATCGCAACCACAACATGGAGCTGTTAAATGATTTGGAGGAAAGCCTTTTTATTCCAGCTTATTGTGGAGTGATGCCACGGCCTGTACCAAAATCAAACGCCTATTGATTTCGAACAAGACACAGAATGACAACAAAGCCTGAGTATGAGGTGGAACTTTCAAAGTTCCAGGTATCAGCATTTAGCCTACCAACTCCACAGCATCCGGCCCTGGTCACAATTAGGTATTTTCTTGAATGAAACAAGTGAAGAGACAAAAAGAAAAATGGGTGCCACTTACCTCTGTACATCAGTGACAAGCCACCATGCCCATCCCCAGTTGCCAACAACTGTTTTTTTAGACTCTGCTCCAAAGCAGCCACCTAGGAAAAGAACAAATCATCAATATATTACAAAGACGGTTTGAAAAATAAGAAAACATTTTTAATTTGTGCTTTTTAACATCATTATATTCGGTTTAACGTCCGTTTAATTACATACTGGCATGTGTTGGATTAGATTAGAGACTCTTTTTCAGACCTTGTTTAAGAGAAAGAGACTAGTGGTTGGTGCACCAACCTAGATGTGACAACAATATTCCATGCATGGGCGGATGGTGGCTTTATTGAGATATAGGATACTGGCAGGTGTGAGAAGTTTTCTAGCACGGTAGAGGGAACCCACTTTCTTTGCAGGAGCCTTGGCAATGTTATCTATGTATTTGTTCCAATTCATGTTACCTGTGAATGTTAGGCCAAAGAGTTTGAATGTTGGACTCTCAGGTAGGGTGTGATTTGCCATGGCAATCGGTGGTTGAAGAGGTTTCTTGAAGTTGTTGAAGAAAATGAGCTTTGTCTTAACAGCATTAAATGTTACCATCTATTTATGACCCCATTCCACTATAGACTGGAGGTTACTTTCTAAGGATTCAGTCGTTGCTTCAGATATGCATGCGTCCGTTTTACCCACATGACAAGAGTAGAGCATGGTGTCATCAACAAATATACCCATCTCAGACACAATGTCATCAGGGGGGTCGTTTATGAAAATAAGGAACAATAAAGGTCCAAGGGTGGATCCCCGGGATACACCTGCATTTATATCATGTTGTTTGGATAACAGGCCATCGAGGACAACCTGGATCTTTCTTTTGGATAGGAAGGATCTAATTATATTAAATATTCTTCCAGTAATATCATAAGAATTAATTTTTATGAGAAGACCTTTATGCCAGACCTTGTCAAAGGCTTTGGATATATCAAGCGCTTCACCTGCTTTGTCCAGTGTATTATATATGTGTTCAGAGATGATCGTTAGGATATTTGCAGTAGACCGTGCTTACTTAAATCAATACTGATGGTCAGAAAGAAGTTTAGCATTAACAAGGTGACAGACTATCACTAGATTGATTAAGGATTCAAAGATTTTAGCGAAGAGCGGGAGTAGACTGATGGGGTGATAATTCTGAGGGTCAGTTCTATCTCCAGAATTCTTGAAGACTGGTACCAGAGAGGCAATTTTTCAGCTATCAGGGAAACAAGATTCAGAGGCATTTGTTGTAGAGTTTAGAGAGGACAGGGGCCAGTTCAGCAGAGCATTTCTTTATTACTATTACTGGTATCAGATCAAGCCCACATGCTTTTGAGGTGTCAAGGTTTTTTATGACGCCCCGGACATGAGATAGGGTGATGGTCAGGTCATCAAGTGTGGCTTCAGTCCGCAATGGGAAATTAGGGAGGGAGTGGTTTGTGGAGTCCGAAGTGGCGTTTAAGGCGAAATGCTGGCCAAGTAGCTCAGTCTTAGCAGTTGCCGTGCAAACGACATCATTGTGGTTGGATAGCGGGGGAATTGTTGATTGCCCATTGTTCACCACACTAGTGAAGATTTTCCAGAAATCATGAGTATCTAGTTTCTAGTCATTTCTGTATACCTTATCTTTGGTTCATCTATTACAGTCTTACAATAAGTTTCTGTCTATTTGTAGTTGATTTATGGCGGTTGAATTGTAGGAGTGAATGCTTGCTGCTTCTGAGCAATAGCAGCTGCACAGTTTGAGGTGAACCATTGTGAAGAGTGGGGCTTGCTGTAGAATGTGTAATAGCTGAATATTTAAATAAAAGATAAAAATCAGAGTAAGGTGTGTACTCAGTATATGTTTATAAATATGTTTAGTATTTTTTTGTAAGTAGAATATTTTGAAAGTAGCTCATAAATCGAAAGAGTGGCCACTCCTGGTTTCAGTAATAATATAATACTCAATTTCTTTTTTTATTTATACATTTTAGCCAGCTTTTTTTCTCCTCTCCTTCTCTCTCTCTCTCATATATATAATGGATTAGTTTAAGCTTATTACTAGGTAATAAATTAGTCTATATCCATTCCAATAGTGCTCCATACTAAAGTAATGTTTAGTAGAACAGGTGCATATGTTTTTTTGGGGGGGGGGCTTAGATCGACAAGTTGAGGTTATGGTCGATGCAACCTTAGAGCCACTTGCCAATTAAGGAGTTAAATAGGGTAGTGGCTCAGAGAAGGTCGCATAGATCGAAACCTCGACTTGTCGATCTAAGCCAAAAACACACACACACACAGTTTCGCTCTTCCTACTGTCAATGGCAACCAACCATTTTTTTTTTTTTTTACTAACATACAAGAAAAAGAAAAACAAGTTTATGACTCCAATTGTACCGTTTTGTTTGAAATCCTATCTAAATGCTCTAAAATGGATGAAGATCAGCCTTGTGCGACTCTTATCTCTTCCTGCCAATCTTACATTTGACAATTCCATATCATGCCTGTTGGCTAGCGTACCAGTCTTGTGTTTATGAATCATATCACAAAACGCTGGCCACAATTTGATTGGTTCGTCTGTTGTCAGCCTGTGGAGCAATTAATATTCGAGTTTGATTAATCCATTGCTTTAGATGTTGTTTGATGTCAGCGTGCAATACAAGACCGGCCATCAACCAATCCAGACATTCTTCCTCTATTCATTTCTCTTCCTGCTCTCTTTAGAGATGGCTCACAGAGATAGGATTTTTTCCCCTCTTTTAAAAAATCCTTCCTGTTCATAATTACATATCATTTATCCTGATTGCTTATTTTGAAACAGGATTTCAGTTTGGAATGTACAAGTTTTTATATTGTATGAATAGAAAGTTAAAAATAGTACTAAAAAAAACTAAATGTAGGTGAAATATGGCAATTGGCAATTACCAGAGTGTCCAAGGACAATCATGATTTTGGGGTATAATTGAGCAAGCGTGGAGGGGATAGAGGTCCAAATGTCATAACTGATTTATGCGGATAAAAAGTTGTTTACTGCTGCTGTGAAATTGAGGCCATTTAATGACAGTACTCTATGACCATACAGAAATAGGTCATGATGTCATTGCGAAAATACCATATGCAAAGAAAAACGGTTAGCAAAACCAATTAGGAGGTGAAATACTTTTCACACTTTGATGTAAAATGAAATACAATTCTATTTTTTTTTTTTAATGAAGTGATTTTACTATGATGCCACAGTTGTCACAGTACCAAAATGTTATCGATGATATAAAAAGAAAATTATATATACTTGATGTCACAGACAAAAAGTCCTATAATAAAACCATGAATAAATGGTAAATTTAGTTGGTATTGAAATTTTTGTTTCGTATTAGTATTTTTCAAGTTGATACCTCTGTATCAATTTTACACTAGGCATGACCAAAATTTTAAGCATTTTTTTTAACCATCATAAAAAAATAAGTAAAAAAACTCATTAAAGTAAAATAATTCAATATAATCTTTTTCTGCATTAACAAGGGCTGGAAAAAATCATTTATTCTATGCTATTTAAAAACAGTTTTATTACGTAAAAACATTTTTTTTTCTCTAAAAAAGTGAAAACGCTTCATATTTTTATGTAAAAGTGAAACCAACCAAAAATTTCAAATTTTCACTAAAGTAAAAAAAATTACTAGATTTTATTTATTTTCTTTTTTCAGACTAATTAAAACAAAAAACCTAACTAGATATATAATAAATAAAAATTTATTTTAATTTTTTTTTTTTTGTTTTTTTTTTATTTCATTACTTCTCCCCCACATACATACATTTTAACTGGCATAAAAAATTCTAATTATAAAGAGGAATTTTTTTTTTCAATTTACACAACGGTAATGTTATAGAAAAATAGAATTTTTGTTTTTATACCAAACATAATTATCTGATTGTGAGGTATTATCCTAGAGTAAAAAAATAATTTGTCAAACAGAACAGTTTTGCATCACTTTTATGTCCACTTACAAAGATTAAAATCAAGATATAAACATAAACCTTATGTCTAGAATCCTTATTCTAATTTTGAGCAAAATCTATTACATGATTTTGATTCTAGTAAATGTCTAAAATGTAAGGTTTAAGCTTAAGGAGTTTTAGGAAGAAATTGAAATTCAGGGAATCTGGATTAATTGGTGTCTAATGAGCATGGATCAAATTTAATGTAAATCTGAAATATTTGAATTTTCAAATGGGAGGTTGTGCCTATGTTATGCACTCTAAAACATTTGACGAAACTAGCAACTACTTTGTTTACCCGCAACTTAGAATCAAAAGTGAAATAAACACGATGCAACAGTTTGGTCAAAATCTGGTCAGGAGAGATAGAAGGGAGATCAAACAGATTGGATGGGTAACTGAAGACAAGTATAAAACACAAAAGAAAAATAAGAGGAAGAACAGTTGAACAGTAAAATATTAAAGCATGCAAAATCAATATCATTTTATACAACTTCAATATTAAACATAAATAAGGTATACCATATTGTTTTAAAAGATGCGCTATACAATAATATAGTATTGATACTTTTGACAACCCTAATGTGATGATCATAGATTTATTCATTCAACTATTTATCAAGTATTTGTACTTCAAGACAAAAAGGGATATCCAACTATATTTTGTCATAAATAAAATGTTACTATGTCAGATCTTGCACTTCTTATTTTCAATCAATTTCATGGATTTTAATATTTAATCCTAATCGATTTTACTTCATTATTCATAAATAAAGAAAGGCAGAGAAGTTCTTACCCTCACAGACAGAAGTCCTAATATTGCTATCCAAATCACCAGGTACTACTAACAGACAATGTTTTTGATATTCACTGGTGAAAAAAGGGAAAAGAAGTCATTGATTTGTCTGTTTTTGCTTTCTTTCTCTCCTTTTGGTTGACCAACATTCGACTAGAGGGGGGAGGGGAAAAGATTGCCTGTTTTATGTATTTAATAGTGTCACCATTTTATACTTGGCCCCGCCATGGGTCAATCAGTTAGTGCACTGTACTTAGAGACAGAGGTTGTAAGTTTGAATCTAAGCTGGAGCATAATTAAGTTTACTCTGATTTTGTCCCAACTTTTAAAATAACATTAAACAGATTGTTTTAGCCATACTTTTATTTTTTTTCCAATAATCTATGTAATTTATGGTCTCAGGGGATGCTAGGTAACCCTGCTAATTATGTATATTCTAATAATGAGAAAATATTTATTACTTTTTTAAAAAATTGAAGGAAAAAAAAAAATCAGAGAATGGGTAAATCTCTGATGTAAGAGCTCATCTGTTTTAGAACTTATCTTGAGTATGTTTTTTAATGGAAATCGCTCCAGACAAGGCATGAAACCACTTGATGTAAGGAACTAACAAGAACGAAAGATGATTATCGCAAAAACAGGAGATGCCTATTGGCCTTAGTCTTGAAAAGACCAAGGTTATCTATAGGTAGGAGGAAAACAGTCAACAGGAAGAGAGTTCCACAAGCCTGCAGTTATGGGAAAGAAGCTACTGGAATAGGAAGCTGTATTACAATAAGGTATCAAAACACCGAATTGATGGAGACCAACGAGTCAAACGAGCTGGAACAAAAGAAGCGGGGGAATATATCAAACAATTTTGAAGAACACATGCCATAATAGTACTTATAGAAAAGACTAAGACTAGCAACATCAAGTCTGTGAGAGAGAATGTGTAGAGAAGGGTGGGGTGGGGAATCAAATTACAAATACGTTTTTGCACCTTATCAAGAACCCTCAAATTGGACAGAGATTCACCAGCTCAAATATGACAACAGTACTCCATACATGGTCTGATAGTAGATTTGTAGAGATAGAGAATAACCTCGGGTGTGAGAAAGTGTTTGGAGCGATAGAGAGAACCGACTTTATGAGAAGCAGAAAGAGCAATGGATTTAATGTATGAACTCCAAGAAGTATAACCATATCAGAACCAATTATCATAAGGCGACAATCAAACTGCATTAAAAAAAAAAAATTTTTTACAGACAATTCTAACAAAAAAACAAACTCTGATGTTACTGAAGAGTGATAACAGTAATATATTCATGGAAGAATGAATGTATATACGGTAGGCTGTTGTATTCAACAAAGACAGCCATCATCTTTTAATCTTAATTAAACAGTTTCTGCAGGAAATTATCTTTCAGTCTCTAACATGGATATCTTAGCTTCAGCTTTTTTCTTTTATTATTCCTGAAGGTGGGATATCATAAGGCTAACCTTCATGTCTTCAGGCTCAATGCTGGGCTCTGGCAGGTAAATCGGCTACATCAGATGTTTCTACAGCTGGTTTAGGTAAGGCAATGTTGAGCAACATTGTGCCAGAGATTTCAGTTGGGCTGGAATGACACTGCATTTGAGGACGGACTTTAGTTTATCTTTAATTCACTTTTTGTTTTTTCACAGAATGGTTGCCATCTAAGTTCTTTGAAGAGGAATGATGACATCATAGCCAACCCAATGAAGTTGGTGTTTGACAATCAGACTAAATGTTGAGGGTGTATGCATACTGGAGAATAGTGATCTGTGAGAAACAATCCTGCCAGCTAATAATTGGAATGGCTTGGAGGCAACTGATATGAAAGGCTTCAGGCTTTCTTATTTGGTGAGAATAGTGCGTCCAGCATTTACCATTATATAAAAGATATAGAACTATACCATAACCAAATTTGTATTAACATATACACGATCCCTCAGTCTTCCAAAATTAGTGTTTGCTAGTAAAATACAGTGATGGAACTTATATATATGCAGTACATAACTTGCTATAAAAATTACTTTTAACTTTAAATTCTTTCACTTGGAAGAAGAAAAAAATTTATTTTGTTCATTATTGTCTTGACCTACTATAAAGGCCTACATAAATATACCCAAGCGGTGTCAAATTTATGCTAACACACCCAATTTAATTCATCTGTGACATTTGGAATTTTGTTGTGGAGAAGAGTTCCACTTTTGTACCTTTCTCACTAAACTGCAAAATGGGTTCACCCAAAACACTGTTGGCCAAACTACTTGTTTATTTTATCTTACTTTCATTATTGTTCTGGTCTTTTGTCAGTGTTTTTATGTTACAATTGAAAGAGATCGGTCATGTGTTTGTGTAAGAGGGCTTGTTAAAAGATATAGAGATAGAGTAGTTAGCTGAAGTCAAACCTTGGTGGGATACAGAAGCTCTTTGGGGGGTCTCTCGGCATAGAACAACTTAACACTAATGAAAAATCCTGAAATTAATTACTTGACCAGCTAAATTAACCAAGGGGTAATAAAAATCTTTTAAAGTTGAATCATCTGCTCTCTTGTCTTTTCTTCAAGGTCCATCGAGGAGGTGCAATCCAATATGTCTGTGTAGTACCACACGAGTTCCAAGAAACAATAAACACTAAGACAAATACAAAAGGAATATGTAACAATTATGTTATTCTGGTTTGTCAGTGATTTTTTTCTTCTGATCTAGATTTTTTCCTTTCGCCACTTTTAACTGTTGATAGGCATCATTTCCGCCCTGTCTCCTGGCGTGTACACTTGCTTTTAACTGTAATCATCATCCCCACTGTTGTCGTACTCTGCCTTTTAAGCAGGTGGATCTCCTCGCATGCAAATTATGAATAAGCATATAATTCCAACACCCCCGATCATGCGCCTTACAGCTCTTGCAAATGTCTTCCAGACGTTGCGGGAACTGTGAACTGGGCAAGTGCAAGCATTTACCATCACACTCTTCTCTGATCGCATGATCAAGCAGGTGACAGTGTGGGGTCAATCATTTCACCCTGGTACTCCTCCGTAGTGGGACAGGTACTTTCTTCTCCCTGTCTAAATCGTTAAACATGCTGGGGTCTGAATACGAACCTGCGGACAACAACTGGTCCTATCCCTCGCCCTCAAAGGGATGCCACTGCTGCTGGCACCAGAGCCTGATTTATCATCACGGTTATATCTCCAAATAAATATGTATGTGTGAATCAATATCAAGTGTTGAGTAATCATTCCAATGAAGCTCAAAATGTAAGAATGATGCCATACAACTTTGAACTTCAATAATGAAGACTCTAATAATAACTAATTTCATTTACATCTGATATGTTCATAAATTACCTCATGAAATTCAATTATGACCCAAATACCGTCATCAAATTTGAATTTTATTTCGAAAGAAATATTCATTTAAGATCATGTCAGCTGGCCAGATGAACAAAAAAATTTCTTTTGACGATCCTTTAACTTCATTTAGACTAAAATTGGAAAAATTTTATAGAAAGTCACATAAACTATTAATATATACCCTATTTGCCCACCAACGAGGACAAAATTAGACACACGGTCGTTTTTATGTGGAGAAGGTGTATTCAGCTCTCCAAAAAGTGGTACTGAATGGAATAAAAATCGCCCCAGTCTAAAAGGATCTCATATTGTGACCAAGGTCAGGACACTTTGATCTCAGCAGAAAGGCAGGGAAGTCAACATTCCCTAGTGAGAGCAGGGTGGCTCAGGTGATCAGTAATAATACCCCATGTATATTTACATGCCACTCCCACTTCAACAAAGTAAAACATGAGATCAGTTTAATGTGGGTGAATTCAGCTGCCTCAAGAAGGATTCCCTGGTAAGGGCATTTCCCCAAGGATTGATAAAATCTAATCTTGTTAAAATCTGAATGACTAGTTCTGATGACCTTAGGGGAAGATTAAATCTCAACAGTATAGGGGGATGTATGCAGAACAAGAGACTTTGATGGTATGGTCATGTTGAAATAATGGATGAGAGTTCTTGAGTCAGTAAATGTAGAATAGCTAAGATAGCAAGTTTAGTTCACAGGGAAAAGCCAAGGAAAACATGAGAGGAAGTGATAAAAATGGACTTGAGAGAAAGGATAAATAAGGAGATAGATTAGTTTGGAAGTCAATTTCTCAAAGCTGTCCAACACATGCCAGCATGTAAAACGGACATGATGGTTTGGTTTACGGCATATCAATCATCTATGGGTTATTTAATGCCGAATAAAGTTGTCAAATGAAATCCTATAGGTAGGATAATTATTTTCTTTTCTTATTCGAAAGGATAATGTTGATTGGGGACAACAGACAGTGGAGGAGTATTAATGTAATTTTGATGTTATCAGAAAATCACACTGAAACACGAAAAGGAAAAATGTCAAAGTAATTCTTTATGTGAGAGAAAAATATAATCTAGCACGTGATGTTCCTGAGATTTACTGTAAATTGTTGCGTCTTTCAGAGTCGATCCCGGTCATTAAAGCACTAGATGTGAATTCCTATGTGTTCTCTGGCGTCTGCTGTGTCCCACAGGGTCAAAATCCGATGGTCAATCACCAGGTGTTTGTTTGTGCGTTCACTGCACTGGCCGTAATCATCCCACACGTTGTGCCGGTCCAAAGATGTTATATCTCACTCAGTGCTGTAACAAATACTCTCATGCCAAGTAAAAGCCACGAGTCCAATTTATGAACAAGTAACAAATTTATTTGCTGAATGTTACAAAAGATACTCGTGTCTCTAACTGGAATGGCAGAGTTGAAAACGAGATCTCTATATCCCGGCAAAGTTGAAACAAGCCTCCCACAGTCCTTTGGCCAAGAGACCCAGATGGGCCATGCTGCCGCCACCGGCCCCAAGCTTCAAACTGCCCTGCCTGCCAGCCCTCCCAGCAAACCTTCAACTTCCTGTCATGCCCAGTGGGCCAGCTCTAGCCCCTCCCATCTCCTCCTTCCAGTTGACCGGGTCTTTTCACTGGGGCACTCAAGCACTTAGTCACTTAAGATTTAAACCTGAGGTAACTGTCAGACAGAGAATTATGATGGCGACAATTCATGAACATACCCGCATGGGTTCAGCCTTTTATGAGACACTTAATTCACCTCAAAAGGAAATATTTTTCTGGGGTGGCCCAAATCAAACCAAAGATATTTTCACTTTATCTTGTGCAACCCCCCCCCCCACCTCTTTCCTCAGGGTCGAGCATCTAACATTTGCATGTCCGCCATTCATACACATTACTAAAGAAAATACAGCCTACTGCATTTTGACACATACAGTGCGATCAATAGCTTTCTAACAAAATTAAATTTCCTCGTCATTCTGTTAACCAATTTCAGCAATTGTTTTACGGAAATTCTGGCACATAACATTATCTGATTGATTTACATATTGTTGTGAATAGTTTGTGCAGTAATTAACGTTTTTTTTTTCTAATTTCAGGGTGGCCGAGGTAATAACTTTTTTTTTTACTTCTTAACAACAATGGGACGTTCAAAATCACCAACTGAGGGAGAAAAAGAAATTATAATAAAAGAAAATGGCTAAACGGACCTACTCTGGTGTAATTGCCCCAAAAATAAGTCGTCATGTGGATACTGTATCAGATGCTGGAATATCCAAAACTGTCACCAACAGAGATTTGAATAATATTGGTCGTCAACTCCGTATCAAACCTGGATAGTCAAGCAAATCAATCTTCACAGCAGCTGGGTGTCCTAACGTAGCAAAATCAACACGAAATATATGAAGATGGATATCAGTAAGGTTCTTTTCACTGATGAGACTCTGGCAACACTTGATGGACCTGATGGCTTGGCAAAAAGATGAGTTTATTTCGGAGATGAGAGTTCCCATCGTTTGAGACAACAAAAGGGTGGAGGAGTCATAATATAGGCAGGTATCATTGGAGATAGACTCGTTGGTTCTGTAAGAGTTCCTGAAGTTGCCTATTGCAACCTCTGGTACCTTGGCTAGATGACATAAATCTTGCTCTACTAAGGAACTTTGTTTTATGCACGACAATGCCCCTTCTCACTCTGCCCATGCCATTCAAGCATTCTTAGCATCTTTGGGCATCAAATGTACAAGGTTGATGCTCCCAAGATTTTAACCCAATAGAAAACTATTGGTCTATCATTAAACGAGATGTTTATGCCAATTGACGTTAATTCTCGTCTAAAACGGACTCATGGAAAACCATTAATACTGCAACTAGCCAGTATTAAAAAATTGACTAAGTCAGTCAATACAAGACATTTTGAAGTTATAAAGGTCTATGGTGGTAATGTGGGTGAATAAGGTATTTGTTCATTATATAAATTGTTATTATATATTTAATTATATCAATTAATTGTTAAATATCACCGTCATTCATCTTTATTTTATTTATTTATTTATTCCTTATTTTCACTAATAAACGTTTATTTTGGTTGTTTTAATTGAAAAGCTATTACCATTGGTCAGTATTTTAACAAATATTGTTATTTTACAAATAACAGCTATGAGTTTATGATTATTTTTTAGCAACACTTTTATAACAGAGTGCTAGATTACCTGCGAAAAAATTTCCGAAATTGAGTCATGGAAAATTGAGAAATAACTATTTTTGTAAAAAAAAAAACTATTACTGCTGGGGGTCGCAGTGTAGATACATACACACATACACCTTAATCAAGCCCGTCCTTCCAAAGTTATTAGTACTTATTATTTTATGTAGTTGTTGGTCCCCCGATTTATAAAATCGGGAGACCTATGTTTTGAGGCATTTCCATCCGTCCGTCCGTCTGTCTGGATTTTTCTCCGCAACCATCCATTGAATTTCTCTGAAATTTTGCATTTAGTTAGAAAGTGACATTCTCCGATTTTTGAAAAAAAATCTGGTTAGCCCCCCAGGGGGTCAAAATCCCCCAAAATGGCAAAAAATGACCCTTTTCTCTCATAACGTTTGATCCATTTAATTTTTCTGAAACTTGGCCAAAATGTAGAGGCAATTGTTCTGGATATAAAATGAGCATCCTTGACCTCAGAAAAATTCTGGTTCGCACCCCCAGGGGGTACAATGGGGATCAAAAATGCCCCAAATTGCCCAAATTTATTGCATTTTACACTTGCCACATCGAGTCACATACATGCGCGGCTTGTTTCGGACTTTCTTCAATTTCTGATTATAAAAATGGCAACACAAACAAGAGAAACAGTTCAAAAACAACAATTAACGGTTTTGTTCACCATCTTTCAAGCAATTTCATAATTCCATTCATATTCTAAGGAACAGTAATTGCAATGTCTGATTAATATGACTAGAAAGTGAATAACTTCCAATCAATTTCTGCCTAGTTGCTAAGGCATCAGCACAGCATTATCCGAACATAATATTGTGCCATTTTCCTTTTACTGATTCTGAATGCATTTAGTCAATTACCATCTGTAATCAGCACAAAATGGGTGTTGCACTTGTTTAAAGCAATCGCTAAATTCTTTGGGAAGTGTACAGCAAGAATAACCTTTCATTTTGACCACATCAATTTCTTTGAAGGAAAAAAAATGAAAACCTTGTTATAAAATTAATGGCAATTTGTTTTGCATAAGAATCTCTAGCATTCCATTTTAAATACTGACACTTCTTTAAAAATGAAGCAGCAAAATTGGCCTAATAGATATAATCTCAGACTATGGAATCAAATATACAAAGTTCAAATCCTATTAGGTCTATTGTATTCAGTTACACACTAATACTGTTTGATGCCTGGTGTGGTATTCACTCTGGTTGGGTTGAGCCGGCTTCCTAACCACGTTGTTTTGTGCAATTATTTTATGTTTTTATAGGGAAGTGGCACTATCCTTCCACATACAGCACCTGGTAGTCCCAAAGGGTGACCCATCTGATACCGACCAGGCTCAATGTCGCTTAACTTATTAAATTTAACGAGAACTGGTGTGTCAATATGATTATGCCGTATAATACTGTTGGGAAAGGTATTAACCAACAATTTCCTCCAAGCTTCGAATAAAAATAGTGATTTGTTCAATTAATCGTATACAATTAATCATTAACAAAAGGTTTTGTGTTACGGGATTAAATGACCCAAAATGTGTTGATGCGTCATAAAACAGACTTAAAAAAAAAAAAAAAAGAAGATATTAAGACATGTCTTAGCATGATAGAAATGTATGGTGGGATTACACAGCTCTGTTTTTATAATTTGGAAGTAATAAATAAGTAAAATGTTGTCTTTGCTGTTTATGGATATCTGGCACCTATGCAGACTTACAATATTATTGTAAAAAACCCTTAATAAAAAAAGTAATACTGCCATTGTTTTCCTTGGAAAGTTATGTGCCGTCTTGGTATAGGACAATTATTTAAATTGTTTTAACTTATATTCACCCCAAACAAGGCACATTGCCACTGAGATATAGGGGGCCAGATTTATAGGGGCATCCTAAGAGGGGAGTTGTGCAACAAAATGTTTGTTCACATTACATTTAAATTTCTGCATATTGGTACAGTCAGGAAAACAGGGAGGGAATTCCAAAGGCAAGCAGTTTGAGGAAAGATGTTATTAGAATAAAGTTTCCCGGCATCTGAGGACCTCTACAATGAAGGGGTAGGATTTCACTGATCGTCGGCGGTATTTATGTTGAGGGGACACAAGTGCATATTGCGATGATGGGACCTATTAGATTAGAGCAGCTTTTTTTAATTCCATGGAATTATCTTTATTCATTTTTTTTCTACTAGCTTGAAATTTCTTTATGAAAACTGTCAGTCCCGTGCTAATTGTCTCTAAGAAAAGAAAGACATTTACAAAATCTATGAAGATTGAATTGAAACCTGCCCCCCCCCCCCTCCGGCCTGTTCCCAAATGACTTGCTCCACTATGTGAAAACCCCTTTGTTTTCAATAGCATCCTTGGACAGAGACACCTCAGTATTTATATAATATATAAACAAACAAACACACACATATTATTATTATTATTATATGTATCCACATAAAATGCGATAAGGAGATATTTTCAGTATTTACTTCAACAGTGCTCATTTCACTTCTATAGTTTAATAGGTTTTTAGAGTCTTTAAAACCTATTAAACTGTAGAAGTGAAATAGCAAACAACTACTTACACAGAATAAAATTTACTTTAGGATAACAATACATAAGCAAAAAGAATAAAAATAATTAAATAAAAAAACTAAACACCAAAAAATAGAAATACAAGTCTGCACATGTTAAAATAAGGTCACCTATTAATTTGACAACAAAAAACAGAGATGAGTCACCCCGATACAAAACAGAACAGAATAGGAAGTAAAATCAGCTGAACCTTTGTTTGTGAAAAGCCCTATCATTGGCCAATGAAAACATTAACCTGTAGGAGGGAATAACAAACAATCTGACAGGTGAGCTAGCTAGACTAAACTCCATATGTATATATAAAAATTCCATGCATTTTAGCCTGATGATTCCCTACAGGGATGAAACGCGGAAGCCTGTGTAGCTTAATTGTCGGAAATATATTTTTATAACTTACTATATACATATATATATTAGAAGTATCCTCGTCTCAGAATGGGTAAAATTACCCCCCCCCCCCCGCCTAAATAGAACAGTTCTGCACAACTTTTATGTCCTCTTACGAAGATTAAAATCAAGATATAATGATACTAAACCTTATGTCTAGAATCCTTATTCTAATTTAGTCAAAATCCAGTACATTATTGTAATTCTTTAAAATGTTTGAAAATTAAGTTTAAGGGGTCTTAAAAATTAAAATTGAGGGATTCTTGTTTAAATGGTGTCTAATTACTACTGATCAAATTTAATACAAATCTAATATATTTGAATCTTCAAATAGGAGATTATGTTCACAGTATGCTCCTTTAAAATACTTCAAAAATTGATGGCTAGTACCTATTGTTAAAATTTACAAAAATCAGAGGTATTTGAATTTTCACAAAGGGCTTCCATCCCATTTCCATAAAACTAAAGTAAACTAAATACAGGGTGACTCAAAAAAAACGGGCCCCGTGTACACTTTATGTGATATCTCCTTTATTTATTCACCGATTGCCATTATTTTACAGGACATGGCAGAATCAACGA
This sequence comes from Sepiola atlantica, assembly GCA_963556195.1. Lineage (NCBI taxonomy): Eukaryota > Metazoa > Mollusca > Cephalopoda > Sepiida > Sepiolidae > Sepiola > Sepiola atlantica. The sequence continues at coordinate 72,181,644 of OY744522.1, forward strand.
CCATGAGTACACCAAGACCTCAGTGGGAGCTGGGACAAAGAATACATTGTGTTAATTTTACTACACGACAGGCTCGTTTAAGAAAACCCAGGACAGTTTCATGCATCAGTTCAGATGTGAAAAGGCTCCACCCAAAAGCAGAATTCAGAACTGGGTGGACCACTTCGAGAAGTATGGGACCGTGAAGAACTTCAACGCTGCCAGTGAGAACCGTCCAAGCCACTCGGGACGTCCCAAGAAGCGGACAGCCGAGCTGGTCGAAAGTGTGAGAGAGTCTCTCCGGGAGAGTCCGAAACGCTCTGTGCGTAAGCAAAGTCAGTCCCTCGGTATCTCCCGTGAGACTTGCAGGAGAGTGCTGGTGAACGATATCAGGGCTTACCCATACAGAATACAGACGCTGCAGACCCTTACAGCCTCAGACAAGAAGCAGAGGAGCGCTATGGCAGTCAAGATGCTCGATAAGATCGAGGAGACACCAAGTTTCCTTAACCTCCTTTGGACCTCAGATGAAGCCCACTTCCATCTTGACAGAAAGGCGAACTCCAAGACAAATGTCTTCTGGGGGTCCTCCAGACCCAATGAAGTAGCCACCAAGCCCCTGCACTCTCCTAATTGCACGGTGTGGGCTGCAATCTCGGTCAGAGGCATCATCGGACCAATCTTCATCGAAGAATCTGGCGCAGCAGTGACAGTCACCAAGAAGCGGTATGTGGAGGTCCTCAAAACCTTCAAGAATGAGCTCCAGACCCTCTACCCGTCGCTCATGAGCAAGTTCTAGTTCCAGCAAGACAGAGCAAGTCCTCACACCTCAAACCTGTCCCTAGATTGGCTGAAAGAGAACTTCGGAGGCAGAGTGATCAGTCTCAAGACTAATTTTGAGTGGCCACCCCATAGCCCGGACCTAAGCCCCCCAGATTATTTCCGTTGGGGCTATCTTAAGGACAGAGTGTACGCAGGGAAACCCAGAACCATCACGGAACTCAAGGAAGCCATCAGGGAGGAGATGAGAGCCATTCCCAATTCAGTCTGTAAGAACGTCATGGACAACTTCGTTCTGCGCCTCAAGAAATGCACGGAGCTAAAAGGAGTCCATCTAGAACACATGCTGTAGAACGGAGAAAAAAAGGCCAAAGACCCTAGTGTTTTGATATGATGTTGTGAATATAATAAACTAGTTATGCCCCAAAATTCATTTCATTCGGACGAAACACTAAGAAACGAGGCCTAATTAGATTTGGGGCCCGTTTTTTGGGGGGTCACCCTGTATAGCATACATTTGAACCTCTTATGCTTAGCAGCTGTTTCCAAAATTCATAATTATCGGTTAATTAGTTTAGAAGTGAATTCTGTACATACAAATATAAACATACCTGAAATGGTTAGTATATGAAATGAGATGATAAGCAAGAAACAAATTAATAAAAGTTTCTGTGCTTATCTCATTCCAGACACTAACATTTCATTTTTGTTAGGAATTTATTTTCCTTCAAATAAACTCCCTCATATATATATGAAGAGTGTGAATTACCTGCAGGAGAGTTGGAATTACTACTAGACACCCTCCTCGAGTGTCTTCGGTCTCTCGGTACAAGGGTTTGTCAGGAAAACCTGACATGAGAATACCTCACCCTACAAGTAAACTCTGACCAAATATTCAAAATAACAGTATTCAAAGCCCAAATAAGATCCCCTCGACACGGCTATACACTAGCTCATACGAGGAATGGTGCACCTTCTCTTAGTGATGTTACCTCAAGTAACAGCACTTAGCTGGATACTCCACCAGACTAGATGAATTCTTGTCCTGGAATCCAGTAAGGCCAAGAGACCACAAGAAAGATATATTATAACATAGTTAACTGATCAATTGGGGAGACGAAAAATTAATGTTCTTTGCTAACTCAACGTTTAACAGGTAAAAGAGAATTTTAGTTGAACACTCGGATATCTAATTACAAAAGATTGACATTGATTCTGAAAAATAATTTTCTTTTTTAAGACTTAACACAAAATTTTTATTATTTCGATTATTCGATCTAATGTTCTCATCTTGGATGTTATTCTCACGTTTTGGAACGATGTAACCTCCAAACTTCTTTAGGTGAATCTTGTCGAACTCAGGTATCTTCATATCTAACTCAGAGATCTGTACGAAATTTCAAACAGAAACCTTTATTTAATCCATTGGGTAGATTGTTCTCATTCAGTCAGCCATGACCGGGTAAAAGTCTCAAGTAATTCATAATTGTATTCTCAATATTGACCGTACTGAGGATTGAACCTTTAACTTTCATTGTGAGAATAAGATCCAAGATGAGAACAGTAGTGTGAATAATCCAAATAATGAATCCTCATCTCAAAAATTCCGAAACATAATATCTTAACAGCAAAATTAACAATTTTTTTCTCAGGTCAAAAATTCAGTTGCATAAGTTTAATTTTCATTTAATTTGCTCCATAGCAATATTTAAAAAAAGAAAATTATGCATTAAAGTATTTGGGGGTCTGGACTCTTGCCCTTATTAAATGGTGGAAGGGTGCCCCAGTATTAGGAACCACACCTGGCACGGTTATTACATATAACATAAATGTGATATCAGTTTTTTTGTTTAAACATTTTTAAAGATATATTTTTAAAACCTCTAAAATCTGTATTCATTTTTTTTTGTAAAATTAATTTTTAATGAATTTTAAAAAACTGTAAAAGCTTTGCAAAATTAAATTTATCATGTTACTGTAGTATACAGACCAAGAGACCTGCACAGATTTAAACACAATTTTTAAATGTATTTTAAGCCCAGGTAACATTGGGTCGATTAGCTAGTATCAAATAAAAGCATTTCCTATTTTTGCCTCAGCCATTGAACATAATAGCTATCCTCAAGATGGAGATTAAATGATGCTTGAAGTTTGTCCAAAAACAAAACTAAAATAACAAATAAAACAAAAAAATAAAGCAACAGCTAGAAGTACTACTACAGTCATCAGTAAGCTGTACTAGAAAATTAATACTTAGTTCTTGGCCCCATTTTAAAGAATGTCTGCTGCCCTATTTTAACAAGCAGTCTCTACTTCATAAAAGTAGTGAGTTTTAGAATAGGAAAACTAGATTTTGAATTAACAGGAGAAAAAAAAAGCAAAAAGTAAAAACTATGTTTTTGTTGAAAAGATTCTGAGATGACCAATGGCCATATATAACATGAATATAAGTAATGCTCCTGTCTTTTTCCAAATAAAAAGTGACCAGGCCAGCAGAATAACCATGGTAACAAATTCTTCAGCAATTACAGCACTGCTCCTCATACTACTACTACGACAAAGAATAGACATAAAATTAGCCAATACAAGAGTTTTGCGAAAGGTTCATGAATACAAATTGACATATCAAATAACTATAGTTATGAAACCCAAGTATTGATTAAAAAAAATCTTGTATAGCTTATTTGAAAAAAAAAAAAAGTATTTGTAAATACTAATGTTAAAATAGTTTCGAAGTTCATAACTTTGTGCCAATTGTTATTTTGATCACTAACAGGAAATAGAAAATTTATTATTTTGTACAAAAAATGCATTTTTTCTTTTTAGTCAGGAATATTAAGCCAAGAGTGTAATCTCAATAAATACCCCCTCCCTCCCATTTATGATCAATAGTTAGAATGCAGCTTTAACTTCCTAGATATCAGTCACCACAGACATATGTAGATGCATCTTCGCATTGCCACGAGAAGCTTAATCAGTCAGTCACGCTTCAGAATAGCCATTCTGGTTTTTAACTATTTCAATTAGTAAAAAATATTTTTAATTTGATTTCAGGTTCCACAACTGAACAAATAGTTAATATTTTCTTAATAAAATTTATAGTTAATGCATAATAATACCATAAAAATTAGAAATCACTACTATATTAATTATTTGATTTATAATAAAATCAGTTTAATACAATGTTTTAAATTTGAGCTCATATCAAATTGATATTTTTTTTTATTAAAAAATGAAAACTTATAAATGAATTAGACTTATGGAATGAAATGGAATGAAACGGAAATTCCGGCCTAAGACTCTTTTACACTGGTCCCCATTTACTTGCTTCTCCATGAGGGCAAAGTTAAACACAAGGTTAGTATTTTTTTTTTTTTTTTATTATTTAAAATCGAGCATACCAAAAAGAGGCACTCTGGATGAGACAAAAAAAAATTCTCCTAATCGAGAAGGATCTCATAGACTGAGGACAGAACAGATACTGCATTTTGATCCCAGCCTGAAGTTGGCACAAAAATAAAAAATTTCCAGTCTAGAAGGATTGATATCTCTTCCTCTGATTGAAGATAGACCACATACTACATTTTGATCCTTTGATCCTAAAGACTATACAGCAATACAAAAATTGTTTATATAATATGTTTGTGTGTGCAGAAAAAAGGCGAAAAAATATCCGACCATATATAAATATTGATTGGAAAAATCCCTTATGTGAAATTCAATTTATGTTTCAATGGGTGAAAAGGGCAAGATTTGATTATTTAAGAGAACGACTTGACAAGTATTTATTAACATTGGACTTGAAGACGACTATGTTGTAGTCAGCAGGGAAGCAGTCCTGTGGTATTTTGTTCCACAGATGGGAAGTTCTTGAAAAAAAAAAAAAAAAAAAAAAAAAGAAGAAGCTCTGTTCATAGAGGTTCCATTTGGTTTTAGGAACACAGAGGAAGGAAAGGAAAGTTCTTCGCAGTGGTGGCAGCTAGATTGGTATTTGCTGTGAATGTTTTGCAGGGGGGAACCAGAGATTGTAGCTCAGTCAAGCCCCTACCATGAAAATAACGATAGAGTAGAGAAAGACTAGCAACATCTCATCTGTGAGAGGGACTCTAGGGAAGATAAGAGATTATTCCCCACCCCGTTTGATGTGAGAAGACAGCTGAAAAAGAAATTCATTTGTAATGTCTTTGAATAAATAATAGCGTTTTCTCTTGGCTTTTGCATATCTGAAGATTTATATCTATTATACTGAAACATGAATTGAAAGGAGTCCATTTCACATAAAAAGGTTTTCCAGTCATACACGCATCTCATCCACAGACAGATGTTTCACTGTCTCATGGCATGTACTTATTATTAACTCCAGATATGTGTTAAATTTTTTCTGTTTTCATCCACTTTAAGTTAAAATGCAAGATGAAAGTCATGAATTTATTTATCTACCTCCCACAAGGTCGGGAAAGTGGGATTAGATAAGTCAGCGCGCGAGAGGTGAGCACTATGGCCATTTAAAAATTGCCTGGGCAGCCCCGTCGGCATTCCCGGTAGGGCGCCTCAGACAGTAAGCAATAAACTTACTCCTCCCCAAAGAGGGGAGGCAAAGCCTGGGAGGGTGCACCTCCTAGAACTGCGCAGGACCGGCAACCCCCAATAGACCGGCGTAAATCCAGACCAAAGGCCCGGACAATACCAGTTTTATTAGGCTGGGTAAAACCCCTGGTTAAAATTCACTCAACTTTGAGAATGTTGAAAGAAGTGACGAAGAAAGTTATCATCTGATAAGAGCATTATGCAGAAATAATGTCAGCTTCACATCCAACATTTGGAATGATGTGGATGTTTTTGATAGGGTTTTGACCAATAACGAAACAGGGTTTTTATTCAATATTATTAGAAAATAAAACATTAAAACATGTAGGGTGAAATAAATGCTTACATGTTTCTTTCGTCACAAAGAGGATTTTTTCCCCCACAATTTCAAATTGTTAATCAACATGAACGCAGAGGTGAGGAGTCTGAAGTCTGCAATTTTTGCACACGTTGTGCTTATGTTTAAACAGAATCAAGAGACGGATATATTTTTCAGTCAAAGAGTCTGAAGTCTGCAATTTTTTCACACGTTGTGCTTATGTTTAAACAGAATCAAGAGACGGATATATTTTTCAGTCGAAGAGTCTGAAGTCTGCAATTTTTCCAGCCAACTCCCCATATTTGGCTGAGAATCTGTTCAGAGGAAAAGACCCAAAGCCTGGCAAATGGATTCTTCACCATGACAACGTTACTGAACATGATGCTTTAAGACTTTGAAAACTTCTAAGAAATGCACTACAAAAAGAAATATGAACTATCCATCTTATTGACCAGGTTAAACACCAGCAATTTTTGGATATTCCTAAAATTTTAAAATGGCCTAAGCAAGACAAGATTTGCCAACAGACATAAAAATAATGAGACAACATTATTGAAAAGAATTCTGGAAAACAAATTCCAAGGTTTCACAATGTGCATACCTTTACAATAGGTTGGGTACTTTGAAGGTGAGAGCAGAAAGTTAAGTAAACAGGTACATATATTTCAATGAATGAAAATAGCATTTAACTTGGAGAGGAGGTGGGTTATCATTCCCAGCCTTATGATTGGTTTATAAAGATTGTTACAATTAAAGATTATAAAACTATAATGGATAAAAATTACTTCTTCCTGAAAAAATTATCAATAAATCCAAAACTTTTTGCAAATTTTCCATTGAAAAATATTGGTGTAAAATCTTTTTTATTCATGGATTAGATTGGAACACAGGGTCGAGCTTAATCTGAGGTGTGTTCATGGTCGGTACCAATTACCTATAAAAATTGCTTCAGTCTGGGAGGACTTCTACACAGACTGCGGACAAAACAGATACAACACTTTGATTATAGCCTGATAAAAAGTCTGTTAAAGTAATTGACATTCTTGGTAACTATGCAATGACATTCATAGTAACCAAGAATGTCAACTACTTTGACATAAACTTATTTTCACATTCTAAAGTGATTTTTCTCTCTAAAGAATTTTTTTTTTTAGATAATGTTAATTATTCATATATTTTTTTTTTTTAAATTACTCTCTAAAAAGAAAAATATGAAAACTATAGAATTTCTCACAAGTTTTTATTATTTATGTGGGACAACAGATGTTCTAATCAAATATTCAAATGTTTTTAATTGTAACATACCTGAAATCTTATATTATAAACCAATGATATAGACTGACAGTTTTTCAACCATGACGAGGCTACTATTAATGTTACGATTCAATAGTTTCATAAATTATTGAAGACAAACACAAGTCATATTCACACTTCAAATTCTCAATTCTTTCACCAATATATTTCCTCAAACTTATTTATTATCTGAACTTATAATCCAATGATTAGAGATTTATATGTTGAAAATCTACATTTCACCAGCTGATTCCATTTTAACCAATGTACATGTAACAAATGAAATAGAGGTATTCGGGGAGAACAACAAAAAATGCTTAAGAATATTCAATATTAAGAATACTGAACTTAATATTTTCTGAATTTATGCATTGGATTTGAGTTAAAGCCACCTGAATTTTTGTTTCACTCATACTGGTATTATATTTAATATAGAAAAAAAAAAAAAATTGTTTATATTCCCTAATCACCAGAAGTAAAGAATTTTTTTAAAGTTTACTCATTGTAGAAAAATTCATAATCTCTATATTAATAAAATTATGAAAGAACTGTGTGTCTGGTATATGTGTGTTTCTCACCTCTATGTGACTTACACATTATTACACATTTAAACTCTCAAATAGGAAGGCATTTCTGGCTATATTATTCTTAGCAAATTTTCACGTATTATAAACATTGAAAGTTTGGGGAAGCTATTGACATTGAATAATTTTAGAAATAGAGATTAAAACATTAATTAAAAAAATTAGTTATAGTCTTATAACAATTTGGTTTGAGTGTTGATTTAATAATCAAACTATACTGTAATAATTAATCTTTCAAAATCCTATTTAAAAAAAAGTAAAACAGAATTGAAAGTCAAAAGACTCAGGCAGTCAACATGAGATTACCTATGTATATCAATGCACAAGGATGTATAAAAAATATTTTACTTGGTACCCAGGAAATAAGTTAGTCCACTGGGGAGGGGGTATGTCTTTATTCACAATTTTCAGACTGCTTACCTCATCTTTAAATGCCTTGTGTCGAACTCAGGATCCATCATGGAATTTTGAACCTGATTCTTCATTTGAGCCATGTCCCAAAGACACATGGCCGAGATGACTAAGATGTTGGTTAAAATGTCCAGGTTATCTTTAAGTTCATAATTCAATCCTGAGCAAAGGCAACAGGATGATGTAACAAGTTAACTGAAAGAAAAGATTACGGTTCAAAATTCCATGATGACTCCAGGTACCTGAAGAAGGCAGGAGGCTGAAACAAACAAGATAAGGAAACCAGTCTGAAGGTTGTAAACCATAATGAAAATTCATCATCCCCAAAATTCAGACAAATATTACCATCAGCCTTTGTTAGAATATTCATGTAGAAAAAAAGAAACCCAGTTCATACCTGCCCCTCTGTACTAATCTGGACATCACTGGGTTTCTTAGTACCATCAGTGAGAGTTGTGCAAGCTGGATGCAATTATAATCTTAGCACAGGCATTGCTGGCATCTTAATATCTTGACTTGTCAGCAATAGTGATGCTTGTTCAACAAGTTGTTTTACTACTTTTAGACCCAGGAACATGAAATAAATGATTTCCTATGAGGATTGTCTTAAGGAGGATCAGAAAGTAGGAAAATCCATTTCTATCTAAGGGGTGGACTAGTAATTAGGTTTGCACAGTTATATAAAAAGGAAACCGAATCCAGAGTAATCATTTTTATCCTAAAATGGATCTTTTGGCTATATTGTTGTTTAAGCTACCTAATTGACGATAAATAGTTTGAAATAAACTTCAGAACCATTAGCCTTATTCTTATGAGATTTAAAAATGGGATTCTATCAGGGTTTTTTAAGAAATAATTGTCAGACATTTTCTAAAAATTCAAGGTCAGCACTTGCCTATGGAGGTTTCATAATTCATCATTATGTATTTTATCGATAAATATAACCATATCAGATTACTGATGAAATATTTTGTGCTCATTACAGATGGTGACTACATGCATCACTTAACCAGACAATAAACTTGTCTTGCCTCCTGTTTTTGTTAGCCGGAATCACTGGATGTCGTAGTTTTCTATTTATAAAATGTTTCTAACCAAACATTGTTACCCTTTTTGGATCCAGACATTTTGAACAAGTTATATATAATACATTAAAAAATATAAAGTTATGTTTAAAAACAATCCAGTTTAGATGGGTATGTCATAATTTTCCAGGATATTGGAGGAGGACGAGGAGGGAGAACCCACACACCCCATTATTTGTTATTTCTCCTAATTCTAATGAAATCTTTAAAGCAGTGATAAACAACAAAAATATACAAATTCTTAAATTTTAGCAAAAATCGATTATTGTTAAGACTGTCTGATCGGAGCTTAACTGCAAGAAATTAAAAAATTTCTAAGCCATTAATTTGTGTTAGCTTTACATATATATATATATAGAATGAATATTTTTATTAAATATTAAAGTGTATTTACCTACAGACAACGTTGTTTTGGACTCACATTCTATATATATATATATATATATATATATATATATTGCTTTAATGTATTTCCAAGTTCAACCCATCCATCTTCTGTTACATAAAAGAAATTTGTAATGCTGTCTACATGTGTTTCTGGCTAAAAATCAGAAACTACACAAGATACACTTACAAATCTTACATAATCAGATTCAGTTTGCAATGTAATTTAAACATAAAATCATCCCCATACTGGATTTCTCCATCCGACTAGCTAAAAATAAAACAACAACAAAAAATTATTTCAAGCCGTGTGGGGTATCATTTGTATGCTAAACTTACATAACCCACTAAAAAGTGAACAGTAAGATTTCAATATTTTTTTTTATTCTAAATAATCAGAGGATTTGATCTTCAATCGATATCGTAATCCAAAGATCCCCCCCCCCCAAAAAAAAATTGAATAACAAATTTGTGAGGATGCTGAAGAAATCAATAGGTAATATCGATTGCAATGAAGGGGGGGGGGTCATTTTTGCGTTAAACTTACATAGCAAATGCCTCCCCCCCTCCCTCACAAAAAATTGCACAAATCTTTTTAAAATATTTTATTATTATTATATAATCAAAAAATTTGGTGCAACAAAATAGTTCAATAATAAATGGGCCAGGAGAGAGTGGTAGAGGAGAGATACATGCCAAAGTTTTTTTCACAGCTGTTAAACTAGGGATAGAATGTAGAAGTAATTAAACAGAAACCACAGTGGCAGATAACAAAAGTTATTTTCTTAAACAATATACAAATTCTGTTCCTAACTCGATATAAACATGGTCGTATTGTGTGATGAAAAGCCTTTCTAAATGTACAAGTATTGATTTTACTACAAGTTGTAACTACTAGTACAGCATCAAGAGAGATACACAGGTTGCCTGGCACCATTGTCTTGTCACTAACAAAAAACCGGATCACTGTGCAGCAGACGTAATAGCACAATGCAGTAGCAACAATTTTTTTTGTTGTTTACTTTGCAGCAATTAATGAAACATGCCTAAAATTGAGAGAAATGAATCGAGAGGAAAGTCGAGATTGAAATGCGATTTTGAAAATTACATTTTTTTTTAAATTTAAAACAAGAACAGAATGATAAAAACTATATCAGTGCTTATTTGATCAAACACCTCAACCTACAACAATGTCAGATTAACCTACGAACCGACTTCAGAATCACTAACTTTTATTTGAGACCATCCTTATAAATAGTAAGGATTTTTAACGAGTTCGAGAGATTATATCACAAACTAAAGAGGACAAAATATCAAGTAGAATTTTAATGTATAAAATAAGAAAAAAGTAAATTACTTTAAGACTTTTTTTTTAGCTGAAACAAATTATGGTTTAAATTTATTTTTTATATTTTTAAAATCTAAACTTAAAACCCGGACTATTATTTCCAGTCTGTCCTGTGCAGTTCTGGGAGGTCCGCCTTCCCAGGCTTTGCCTCCCCTCTTTGGGGAGGAGTAAGTTTATTGCTTACTGCCTGAGGCGCCCCTACCGGGGAATGCCGACGGGGCTGTCCAGGCAATTTTTAAACCCCACGTTCCCGACCTTGTGTCACATCTTACTTGTGGGAGTAAGATAAAAACTGGCCTTGTGCCTAACTCCTGGAGAGGAGTAAATCAATACTCATTTTGGTTTTGATATCACAACCTTTCAGCTGTTTTACATTCCTTCTTTAGGTGCCTTGTGTCGAACTTGAGAACCCATCATGGAATTTATTGGAGCCCCTGTGGGTACAATGTTTGCATTCTACTTTCCAAGTCTTGTGATATTAACTCCCAGGGTTAGGGAGATAGACCCTCATAATTGTAATTATGAAACTACATTCCTCAGAGTATTTAGATAAGTGTCTTTCATTTTGAACAAAGTATGTACAACAGCATCGTGGGGTCTGGTAATATGCTGTTCAAGGTTTGCAGCAGGAGTACACAGAGGGCCTTCATTTATTTCCGGGAAATGCAAGGTGCGCCTCGAGAGTGTTAAAGACTATAAATTTATCAAAAATTATTTCAATAAATGTAATTTTACTGACACCCCACCACCCCCCTCATCACCAAATCAATGATGTGTATATCTTTGGGTCCCACCCTAAAATTTGAATTTATAAAATGTAACAAATAAGAATAAGAAAGATTATATATAATCTCTCTAATGGTGTTCTGAGCAAAAGGATCTAAGGTTCCTCATTCAATCTCAGACAACGCCAGGATCTTCTTGCTAGTTGTAAATAATTAAAGATTTCTGATTCCTAAAATATGAAGAAATATTAAAATCTGACAATCGTTTTTAGGACGATGTAGAGTCTGAGTAAATTCATTGGCCAACTACCGAGAGATGGGGAGGGGGGGGTACAGTAATGACAAATCATATATATCTTTTTTAAATTTGATTCATTAGACTTTGTAAAATACAAAAAATAAAACATGCCCGGCTACTTTAAAATCAAAACGTTATATATAAATTATTACTAGTTACGAGTGGAAGAAGATTTTAAGTTGGAGCCTTCATAATTTCAAAAGTCGAGTATTTGGGTTGCAGACTCCACAGCCTGTATGTCAGCTGTCTTTTTCAACTTGTCCTGAACATGTTATCATGTACTTAAGTGGGTGACCATTTTGTGAATACCAGGTGCTGTATGTAAAATGCTACCCTAGTGACCTCGCAATAACATAACAGACAGTCCTGAATCCGTCAATGTGATCTGTGCCAACCAGATACTGAGTAGCAATGATAGATCAAATTCAGATATTTATAGTTTTTGACTTTTAAGAAGATGAGGCTCTGAATTAAACATTTCCAGGGTTTTGTACAAAAGAAAATCTAAAGAACAAAAAAAAAAAGACAAATAAAAATGGTAAAATCTTTGCATCATTAAGTGGTCATCCTTTAAAAGACTTAATAACAAAGATTCTGATCATGTATTATTTTTCTTCCTTTTTGAGTTGTAGTCTGATTATTTTCATTGACTCCACAGCTCCAGGCACAATTCAACCAAAATTGACAAACTCAATGAATTTAAGAAATTTCGACAGTAAGTGTTATGGTTTCAGAACAGGTTCAATTTGAAATTGCCAAGCTGAAGTGTTATTTTCTGTCCAATATTAGTAGCTATATTTATCGCTGACTGCAAGCTTATTGCCTTGTGTTCAAATCAAGGTCTGATGAAAGGAAAGAAACTAGGAGTCACTATGCGCTATTAATTCTATGTCTACACTCATCAAACGTTCATGTAGAAAAAAGGAGCAGGAGAATATCCAACAGTATGATATAAATAACGACCGGAAAATATAGTTTTATTCAGTTCATAACATTTCAGTGGAATTTATATATTCTTCAGATTTGTAAAAACTAAGAGAAAATGTTTTTACATTGGAGATAACATTACAAATATATAAGGAAAAATATGTAAAGTTAAAGCAAAGAAAGCTAAACAAGAAAAAAAGGATAACAAAAAAATGGTTAAGTGTCCATCTAACACTAACCTCCTGAAACTGAAAGGTCAACAAAAATCAATTTCTTCCCTTTCCTCACTGCCCTTTTAAACTCAATATCTTTCCTTATATATGTATTGTTATCTTCAATGTAAATCTTTTTTTTCTTCTGGCATTTTTTGCATATCTAATAGCATGAGAGCTTGGTAGATACAGCATTTGGTCAAGGCCAAAAATCCAACGTTCAACCAATCTACCAAGCTCTTGTAGGATTAGATATGCAAAAGCCGAGAGAAAAAAATGGATGCTTTCACATTGAAGATAACATTACACATGAATAAGAAATATTTAGTCAAAGAAAGCAAGAATAATACTCTTAAGCTTAATACACAAAAATGTACATGTATTTGATTGACAATATCTTAGTCAGATCATGCACATAAGATAGACTGATCACATCATGAACTGTGGGATTCTTTGATTGGATCGGGTATCATTGATTGAAAGAGCCCCAATGAACAGAGATCTCAAATGGTTTGGATATACCACATGTCGCCCACCTGGAATTTGAATAAAAGACAATCTTGACCATGCACCACTCCTTTCTAGTGAAAAAGACATTGCAATCAAGGTGAAAACCTGGCTAACTATTGTGAGGGCTGATCTGGAAAGGATCTCCGGACCAACAATTTATGAAATCTGATGCTGGAAGAGTGAATGGCACAATATCACCACTCATGATGCGATAAACCGACCAGGCTGGAAGGGAGTAATTTGTGATACCTTTGAATCATTGGAAAGAGCCAAATCAACCGACCCAGGGCGGATAGTCCTATAAGAGAAATTGTACCAAAACATCATGAACTAAATAAGTCTAATTCACACACACACATATATGAGTGAGTTTAGATCAACAAAATTAGAAACATTATATCAGTTTCAAGAATTCAAACAACGATTATTTGACATACGATCGTTTCCAAGACAATTTGGAAATACTTTATTTTGTATTATACTTTTGATAACTCCTAACCGTCTCTTAATCAGCGCCATTTACAACATCACATACAGAAGTCGCTTAAGAAAACATCAGATTTCAGAACCATTTAAATAAAAAAAACATATCCAGACAATATTGGAGACATAACCTCCCATTATGCAACCATATATTACTCTATCAGTCAGTTCAAAAATGATAATAGTAATGAAAATACATTAGAAACAGCAAATTAGATATTTAAAATATTCAAAATACAGGATAAACAAGGAAGAAAGATAATTATAATACAAAGATAATCATAAAAATATATAAAAATTAAGAAAAATAAGAAATAAAATTAAATTAAGAAATAAAAGGATAAAAATGATTATTATAGAGAATACAATATAATAAAATATAATAAAAAGTATAACAAAATAAGGATAAATATATGGTTAAATCTAAGAATAAATAAATAACAAAATTTTATTTTAAAAACAAACCGGATAGAATAGAGATTAAACTAAGAAAAAAAGTTAAAATAATAAGCCGCGCGTGCGTCGTCCTCCTCTGTATGTGACTCGATGTGGTGAGTGTAAAATGCAATAAATTTGGGCAATTTGGGGCATTTTTGACCCCCCTTTGACCCTCTGGGGACGCGAACCAGAATTTTTCTGAGGTCAAGGATGCTCATTTTATATCCAGAACAATTGCCTCTACATTTTGGCCAAGTTTCAGAAAAATTGAATGGATGGATCAAACGTTATGGGAGAAAAGGGACATTTTTTTCCATTTTGGAGGCTTTTGACCCCCTGAGGGCGCAAACCAGATTTTTTCCAAGGTCAGCAATACTTATTTTCTATTAGGAACAATTGCCTCCACATTTTGGCCAAGTTTCAGAGAAATTGAATGGATGGATGAAAAGTTATGGGGCAAAAAATGTCATTTTTTGCCATATCTTGGGGGGGGGGGGGGGGGGCTAACCAGATTTTTTTTTCAAAAATCGGAGAATGTCACTTTCTAACCTGACCAAAGTTACAACTTCATGCAAAATTTCAGAGAAATTCAATGGATGGTTGCGGAGAAAAATCCGGACGGACATGCCTCAAAACATAAGTCCCCCGATTTTATAAATCTGGGGAACAATTAGAAGATAAAAAGTCTATAATTGAGTATATACAAATATACAGAGAAATAAAGATGCAACTTGAAAATATAATTATAAGAAAAAAAATGTACTATAATTAGAAAAATATGTAAAATAATCATTATGAGTAGAGGAATAAACCTATATAGAAACACACAACTAATTGAGCACTATTATATAAACAAAGTAACGATTCACAGGATTGATTACCCAATTTCTATAAACAAAACCTCTACCGAAAATACTATCTCCATTTATATAAAGTTAGGTATTATATGTTTCTATATATAGGATTCAATCCTAAACTGATTAACCGATCATTGTTTTGTAGAACACAACTGCTAAGCATAAGGGTGTGTAATGTAGGCTATATTTAGTTTAATTTAGTTTTATGTAAAGAGAGAGTGGAAGTCTTCCATGAAAATTCCGATTTCTGACAATAGGTATTAACTATCAATTCCCTTGATTTCAGTTTCTTTAGAGTATTTTAAAAGGTTTTTAGGGGGCATAATAATATGGGCATAACCTCACATCTGAAAATTTAAATATTTCAGATTTGCATTAAATTTTATCCATAGTTATTAGATACCAATTAAGTAAGATTCCCTGAATTTCAATTTCTTCCTAACATCCTTAAGTTTAAGTCTTAAATTGTAGACATTTTTTTTTAAATCAAAATCATGTAATGGATTTTAATGAAAATTGGAATAAGGATTCTAAACATAATATTTAGTAGCATTATAATATATATTGATTTTAATATTCATAAGGGAACATAAAAGTGATACAAAACTATTGTTTAGAGAATTAATTTTACCCATCCTGAGACGAGTCTTCTAGTATATCTATATAATAAAGTGAAACCGGTCTATTTCTCGAAATTTGTCATTGATACGTTCTCTCCCCAAAAATCAATATTTCATTCTGAATAGTCAATTTTTTAGATTGTGCAAACATGTTCTTCAGAATAATAAAACGTAATTCGCTTCCATCCTTTAATAAAATACTTTATTCGATTAGGAATATTTTCCAGGTGAAAGCCATCTTTTTTATCAGCAGCAAATTTAAATTAAAAAATGGAAGTGTTCTTTGTTGTCAGCAACAAATGAAAGTACTACCAGTAAATACATACATTACTGCATTTATTATGTATTAAACTGAAGCGTTACTTTTACACTGACATAGCATTTGGTGTCATAAGAGTCTGTTCTAAAATATTTAATAATTATTTATTTTATAATTCTCTCTATTTAATATTATACTTAAATTACATTGTGCTTAATTTTTTGTATACATAACTTACAAACACACAATCAAAATGAAATCGCTTCTTTTACGAGCCATTAATTATTGCAATCATATATGCCATAGTATAAAATAAACATTGTTTAAAAAATCCTGAACGGATATATATATATACCAAACTTATTATGTAGTAAAAAAAGTAAATTCGTATGAATCAACATGGTACGACTTTGTTGACCGGCTCGATTCTGTTGTTGGCATTCTTGCAGGAGGGACTATGTGGAGACAACATCTTTAAGTGATTTGAACTTCGCACACCCAGGTCGTCAGTATTGTTATCCACTTAACCACCGTCACCTCCTTATTAACTAGTAATAAGTCTAAACTCATCTCGTGTGTGTGTGTTAGAAAAAAAAAACTTATCTAAAAGGATAAGTTTAAGTTGGTATACAAATTATTTTATCCAATTAATTTGCTTTTTATTAGATAGAATTATGTTCTAAAAATCATAACGCATGCATAAATATATAATAAAAAAAACATGTTTAAGATGGATCCAATTAGTACATGTTTAGCTATTTTAAATTAATTGTGACAGACCAAGAAATATGAGGCACGTCTAAAGAAACAGACTTTTGTTTTAAATGTGACACTTTAACAAAAAGGTAAACACAATTCAACAGGTTCAGTCATGTTGAGTAATTTGGTGATCGCAGAAAAAAATGTTCCCTCACATAAAAGACCTAAAGCTTTCGTTTTTCTTTTCATAACCTGTAGATCATTTTTAATTCCTTTAAATTGGAAGATTATAAAGGATCAAACAAAAAGCCTAATGGATACTTCTTCGTAAAATTTATTTACTAATTTGATTTTTTGAAATCTCCCCTGATGACTAATCATTTTTTAAAATCTTAATCTAAATATATAAAATCATGAAACCAGTTCATGTTTGTGCGGGCTTATTTTTGGCAAACATAACTTAAAATTTTATAGCTACAATAAATGACTTTTCTTTTATATATATTATTAATTACATTTTTATTGAAAAAAAATAAAAAATAAAATTCTAAAAATCCTATTTTTAAAAAATTTATTCATTTTGTGAGATGGAATACCCCAATGTAAAATTGATTTCTTTTTCAGTTATTTAAAATTAAAAATACAGATTTAAATTCACTCCCATGTATTTTTGTTTCATATATTCACATTAAATTATTTTAATCTTAATTAAAAACAAAACAAAAAATTAACCACTGTGCCTTCTGTCTTATTTATAAAAGCGAAAAAAAAATATCTTATATCTCCCGGATATATACAGCTAGTAAATTTAATATGCCTCTGGGCTCTAGCATGCTTTCGTCTGAACAATATTGACCTACCCACTAAATACAAGCACGTAGCCGATCAATCTTAATAGGTCAGCAGGATCTCTTCTATTTCTTCTCCAGGAAAGATAAGAACAATCTACCCCAGCACCACGACTCCCACCCCTAATCTGTGAATGTGATACAAAATCATTTTTATGCAAAAAAAAATGTACTTCTCCTGGGACCCCCTCCCAGGAGAAGTACATTTTCTAATCCCGTTACCCTCCACGGCCACTGAACCTACCTACCTCTCTCTCTACCCCTCTCTCTCTCTTCACTGAAATCGTCCCTTTTGTGCCCTTGACTTTGAAATTCTTGTAGCATTATCTCCTTTTCTACACTCACAGACAGATACATACAGAAGGTGTTTTAGACTCTTAATGGTCATTCTTTTCTCGGACACCAGTGGGCGCTAATATCCAAACTATAAAGCTAAAAGCACAAAATATTTCTCTTTTCACCTCAGTTCAAACTACTAAAAAGACACCTCTTAAGCACAGGCATCCCTCGTAGCTTACCACTTCACATGTCCCTTTGCTGTACACAAAAAACTTTAACGCGATGTAAAACAAAACACACACACCTGAAAGAGACCTGTCTGAGCTCGTTAAATGTGATATTTCAATCAAATTTGTTTCAATTATTGCTTGTTAGATAAAATATATGATATGGTGTGGATGCTGACCAAGCATACAAATACCAAACCCTCACTCTTAATTTCAATAGTTTTCCATTGGTAATTTACATGCTACATCTCCGTACCACAGATAAAATTGAAACTAAACCATCTAATAATATGAATAATAAGAAAAAGATATATACATAGTCCTGACTCTCCAGCTTCAAGAGTTGCAAAAATGGTTATAGTAAACACTTTGAAGAGATTTTTCTTTTTTTAATTGGACGGCCACAATAATTTTACATGCCCCAATTTTAGTTACTCCTACTTGAGAGAAAGAGAGAGAGAGAGAGAAAAGCACCCAATTTAAATATTTCTTTCTTGACACACCTTTTATATAACGAGAAGTCATCTGAATTATGCAAAATATCAAATTACTTCATATCAACTCATTTTCTCGTCATTCAGTTTAACGCCTGTTTTACATTCTGATATTTTAGAAATTGACTTCCAAAATAATCTATCTTGGGGCAGGTCTTTATTTATCCCTTTCTCTCAAATCCTACTTTATCATTTCCGCCAATATTTTCCTTGGCCTTCCCCTGCCGACTGACTGTTACCTCAACTGTTCTACATCATTCATCTATTTTTTCAATGTAACCAAGCTAAGAAAGTCTCCTGTTCTGTACACTGTCCAGATTTAATCTTCTGAGGTCACCAGATCTCTTTTGGAATTCCTTCCCTGCTCCCGACTGTACCAACATCTAGAAATTTAAATGTAATGTGAAAAAAGATTTTGCTGCACAACTCCCCACCCAGGTTGGCCTATAAATCTAGCCCCTATCACAGTAGCCCCTTACACTTCAGTTGCAATATGCTTTGTTTAAGGGGGGGGGGGTACAAAAGTAAAAGATATTTACTATATATATATATATATATAAAGCCAGTCTTTAAGACTCATATTACACATCTATCGTACCATTCTCTATTAGATAATAACCCCCCACCCCCACTTCATAAAGAAGGCTAGAGGTTTCAAGTCCTCATGATATTTAAGAAAAAATATTAGGGAAGAATTCAGAATGGTTAGGAGAAAATATAGAAATTCAGACAAAATGCAAATCTATGTATTCAATATTATTTAGAATCTCTTAACATTTCGTCTGGAGGTGAATCGTTAGCCTAATAGATACTGTGACAGACTATGGAATCAGCTATGCATAGTTCAAATCTTTCTGAATCTATTGTGTTCAATTATCTACTAATATCGTTGGGAAAGGTATGAACCTGCACCCCCACCTCCCCCCGCCAAGCTATAGATTAAATAGAGACTTATGTTCAACTAATCACATACAAATAATTATTTACAATAAGTATTATGCCACTTCGGTATTAAAAATGGTGCAAAAGTTAATATGCCATAAAACAGCCAGCCCAAACCAAA
This sequence comes from Sepiola atlantica, assembly GCA_963556195.1. Classification (NCBI taxonomy): domain Eukaryota; kingdom Metazoa; phylum Mollusca; class Cephalopoda; order Sepiida; family Sepiolidae; genus Sepiola; species Sepiola atlantica. Next base: position 72,201,353 of record OY744522.1, read on the forward strand.
GATTTTGTCTCTCACAAAAAAATGTTGAATTCTTAGAGGCAAACATTTCACAGACCATTAACGTACTAACCTAATTAGAAATGTAAATTATACTTCGAAGTGAGCTGAGTTAATTGTTTGTATAAGAAGTGCAGATAAGTGAATAACATTGAAAGCTGCTAAGAGCAGTTGCCATAGCAATGGTTTTTACGCAAGACTGACACACTAAAAGAGCCTCTTTAGCTTTCCTCTGTAGGAATATCATATATCAGAGTTTTAGACAGCATTATAAACAATATCTTTGAATCAGAATATATTTCTTTCCAATCATAATATTTTAAATTAGGTCCTAATCAAATTTGATGAAGGCATACAACAAGAGATGCTTAGCATTCAATATGGTGTTTTCAAACGAAGGTTTTTTTTATTGAAAAATATTTCCTTAAAGACAGAAACTAGTTTGTTTTTTTTTTTTTGGGGGGGGGGGGGGTCCACTGGCAGCTACAAACAATAACGGTGAATGCATTATCCCACGACACCAGTGAAACCCACTGCTGAGCCACTCCGTTTCACAAGGCTCATACCTTAATCAAAATGCAATCTTGCTATATTTGAAAATGTTCGAAGATGTTCATTTTGTTCTTTAAAATAAAAAAACCTGATTCAATATACTTCCTTTTATTTGATGTCAAAAAGAGAATCCATTTTAATATATACTGTAATATCAACGTTGGTACATTGTACTTTTTTTTCTTTCTCTTTTTACTAATTCTTTCTGCTTACTCTCCTTCTTTTATGCTGTTGCTACTACCTATACCCCCCCTCACGCCATCATTTCTTGTCTTACTAACCTTCCTTCCACTATCTAAAACATTCAATATGCAAACAACCAAGATTATCAGAATTTTAGTATTATACTAGACGATTCATCTAATAGACTACCCGTAACCCTTTCCTCTCCATCTGGTTGGATGGTGACACCATCACTGTGCACGGTTATCCCTTCCATCTCCCTTTTTTAATGGCCGACACAATACTTGACTGATGTCATTAACTGTACATGATTATCCCCAGCTGTTTTACTGGATGACATCACAAAGTGATGGTGTCATCCAATCTGCACGAAGATCCATAGAATTTTAGTAGTATATATATTGTAACGTAATCTCAAAAATAGATTCCTGTCGGATAAATATATTGAACAATGTAAAATATCACCAAGCGAAGATGCATTTTTTAAAATTATTTTTATTCCTCAGCTTGTGAGATATTGAAAAGACGAGAGAACTTTTAAAAATTATATCGAAGCAAATCAAATTTCGTTCTCTCCCACTTTTTTAAATCTTTGTACGTTCGAACCTATAGAGATTGTGAAACGAATGAGCCATTTCCTGTTTTCATGATAGGTCATGAGAGTACATGTGACCTACCTCTCATCCCATTTGAACATAATGGTACACGTGCCAGTGGAACACCTTTTGCCACCAAAAAACGATTGACACAATCTCCGCTCAGGCCAAGGGGTGAAATTTTGTTGTGCTCAAAACGACAGATCAAGACTGATTTTAAGAAGGTGACATGCAAATACCCTGCAAATTGGAGATTACCAAATTGTCTGATATCATTGAGGACACTGACAAAAGGAAAACTTAATTCACTGCCTTGGATTACCTTTTGAATATCTGTGGATCTCTGCGATGAGAAGGTGTATTGATGAATGCCAAAGGCATATTGAAAAGCAATCAATTAGTCGGGGTTACAACAACAAAAACAAAGAGTATTGTTTGGACTATTCTCATATTGACAGATCAGTACGCATCGGCTACAAATTGGACTAATATTATTGTTCACAGGTGTCGAAGATATTTGAACATTTCCTCTCATGAACTTTGTTATACATCGACTGAGGCAAATTGTAAGTTCCAACCATTTCTTTCTCTCAAGCCGATCTTCTGTATATATGTATATGTATTCTTTGATCGCTCTAGTTACACATATAATAAGAACTCTGTCTCTGCTACTTTTATCTCCTTTCTCTATGTATTTTATGCAATAAACTACCATTTTAAAATCTTTAACTTGTTGATTTTCCATTCTTTCACATAGTGTTCATTGTTTGTATATCCTCATTTTACAGGTGTCTTCAGAAAGAGTCCCACTCCCCTCTTGTTCAATGTATATTCATACTTGAACACAAGGACCTAAATCTTTCCTTTTATTCTTCTGTTGCGTGACCGTCTTGTCGTTCCTAATGAGACGCGAGCGTAACAATATCATTTTCTCAAATTTTGATTATGTTTAGTCTTTATCATAACCAAATTAAACCGGGCAGATCAATCCACTCTTTAAGAGTTCATTCAACAAGGCAACATAACATTTTTCTCAAAGCGATTAGTGATTTCAATTCTACCAGCCACTGCACGGAAGTAATACATTCCTAAATAGTTACCATACTTTACCCCAATTTTATCATATAGTATCATTCTTTTATTTGCATGTACACACTGTTATTGTTGGTTATGGCATTGTATGGCATCAGTAAATATAAAATATAAAATTAGAATACCCGTCCCAGGACAGGTATAAGCAATATTTATAGCATTTTGAGCTACATATTTTCATAGAGATAAATAAGATACATGTGTACTCTATCCATTCCATAAGTGATGAAACTTAATTTATTTTTGACACCTTAAGAAACTAAATGTTATTTATTTGGTAGCAAATCGTATCTCGCTTTTTTTTTTAAATTAACCATCTGAAAATTCATTAAAATTGGTTATTTTGATGAATTTTTAAGTGAAGAGAGGGGTCAAAATGCCCATAGTCATATTCGACAGGTCTAGTTTGTTACTTAAGAGCATGATGCCATTTTCCAATGCTCTGGCCTGGTTATATTACGATGATGGTCGTGAAGTCAGAGAAAAAAATGAAAAGGTTTTTTTCATTTAATGTTGATACTAATTGTACTTGGTTATTGTTCTATAAATCACAATCTGAAACATTCAGGCAGATAAGAGTCTCCTCCTATAAAAGTACCAAAATATATATGGTTAAAAAAAAAAAAAGACATTCTTATCTCAGGCTATGTAAAAAGTGATTTCACTTCATTAGTTGTACGTTCTGTTAGTTTGTACTGAATGTTTTTAGCTGTTAGCAAATATTGAAAAGCATGCAGTAAAGGGGAATAAATACAAAATAAAAACAAATTTATATCAGAGTATACAATGAGAAACAAGTTTCTTTATGAATGAATAGTAAAGTTCTTGCAAGTACATACAGCTATGTGAAAGTCCTTGTATGTGTGTGTGTGATAAAACAAGTTTGTGTATGAAGTAGTTACAGTGGAAAGGGAAATGAAAGTCCTTAATAGATAATTGGAGCCAAGGTGTCTGGTTTTGCACAGTTTTAGGCAAGCAAGGAGTTATGTGTGTCTCTGGCTCGATGGGGGTTAACAGAAATGTCATTAAAATGAATGCTAGTGACTGAAATCTGAAACTATTGGCAACTTTGGCTTTATTTGTATCATAGACTTGAACAATAGTGACCCCCAAACAAGTTAATTACTTTCACTGAATGACTTGGGAGCTTTAACTTCCAGGCTGGCACCCACAGATTAAAAGAGTTTTAAAAATACATCAGAATTATTTTATTTTGACAATTCCAATAAAAAGCAAAAACTAAAAAATCGTTTCCTGTCCATTCCCCGATTGACTATTTTTTTTTTGATGCCGCTGCTGCTCTCATTATATATCAAGGAATATCGGCTCCAAACATCTGTGTTTTTGAGTGGAAAAGAATTTGTATTATGTTTCGGAACTTTTTAGATGATCGATAATTTCTATTTGTATTATTTGAACTACTGTTCTCATCTTGGATGTTATTCTTACGTTTCGGTCAATGTAACCTCTGACCTTCATGTGCATCTTGTTAAACTCTGAATGAAACCCTTTATTTAATCAACGGGGTAGCTTGTTCTCGTTCTATCAGCCATGACCAGGTAGAAGTCGTAAGTAATTCTTAATTATATTCTTAGTATCGCCTATACTGAGAAGTGAATCTTCAACCTCCAAAAGACTGTCACTTAGAACTGATTATTACCTAGCACTCTTATCCGTTGCACCATGGGTCTATGGCGCTAAGTGGCAAGTAATAATTAGTTGTAAGTGACAGTCTTCTGGATTGATGGTTCAATCTTCGGTACGAGCGATACTAAGAATACAATTAAGAATTACTGAAGATTTCTACTCGGTGATGGCTGACAGAACAAGAACAAGCTACCTGCATGGAATAAAAGGTTTTGTTCAATATTCCATACAGATTTCAGAGTTCAACATTAAGTTTCCTAAGTTTGACAAACACTTGAAGGTCGGAGGTGACATATCCTAAAACTAATTTATAAATGTGTCCATTTATCTTTGATCTCCTGTTATAAAAACATAAATCATTGGAACATTCAACCCATTTTACTTAATAAAAAAAAAAATGTCTTAACGCTATATCTAAATAAAACAAGAATCTCAAACACACAGTATTGTCTTCCTGCAGTTAACATGAAATCATCCATGACCAATAAAATGGTAAATTGCCTCGAATTATTCAATTATTTTCATTAAAAATTGAACTGCTAACTAAAAATAGAGTGGGTTTTACCAAAATTCATTGATAATTCCTTTCCTGACAATCCTACATTCATAACATTTTTATCCTTATATACATAAGAACTTCACATTCTAATGACTACTCCCTCCAAGATGCTTTGCCCATTAGTCCATTTTTTTCTTAACAAACCAACACAATAAAGTTTAATGAAAATGGGTGTGTCGTCAATTGGCACAATAGGCCTGAATACTTGCCTAAAATTGGGGTTGGATTGACCCAAGAATTTTGATTTTTTTTCTCCACTTGTTCACCCCCAAACAAGGCATATTGCTACTGTGATAAGGGGCCAGATGTTTGTTCACATTACATTTAAATTCTGAATGCAATCTTTGTTGGTTTATCCCACTTAAAAATTCCAAAACATATCACGCTTAAGTTTGAAACAGCATTTTTCATTGTTAAACATGCAGATGGAATAGACAAAACATAAGAACGGATCCGTTCTTGTTCGTACATGTTTTGGTCAATTTAAGTATTCTCCCAAATTGACAAGTGTTGGATTCTTCTTGCTGCCAAGTGATTTTAAGCTAAAAAGTATTGAAAAATCGATACAACCGATGTAACAAATTAATAGTTACAAATAAAAAAAATAATCTAAACTTTTATAGTTTGTTAACAAGCAATGAAAAGAAATGAAGGAAGACCCTGTGTATTCCTGCTCCAAATCCTGAAATCTCTTAAACATTTGTATTCTTTCATTTCCATTTAGAACGTGTTAGTACAAATCTACAACCACACACTTTGCAACTTTTTACACAGTAATGAAGATCATAAAATAAGTCTTTTGCAACAAAATAAAAAGGAAACTTGTAAATGAATACTTTTGCGGTTTCGTTCATTTTGAGTGCATGCTGTTATAGATAAAAAGGGAATCTAGCACACTTAATGATGACTCGAAAATACATTTTTAGCAATTATTTTTAGATAGCAACTCCGAGAGTTGTTCAACTGAATGCGATTATTAATCTTTTTTAAATATCTGAATTCCACATTAATTGGAAATGGAATTAAAGAGTTTAAAAAAATTAAAATTTAGATGATAGCGCTTGTAAATGATTAGTAATGATCAATCATTAATTATCTACCAAATTATTGGTACAATTTCGTTTCATGTACAATTGTAGCAAGCATTTAATTTTTGAAAGAAAAAACAAAAGAAAAAGGCAAATAGCCAATACTTTACAAGAATGACATTGTCATTTGACATCACATCAGAAAACGATTTTACATTTATGTACCTTTCATTACATTAAAAAAAAAAAAAAACATTAAAATTTTCGAAATAAAACTTCAGTTTACTAAAGAATTAACACAAAAGGAATTGTTCAAACGATGATCCAGTGTTCATTTTTTTTAAATATATCTTCAAAAAAAGTAGTTACTAAATATTGATCTGCATTCCTTTAATGTTAATGAAGTCTTTGTTTGCCATATTCCTTTGTATTCCAATTGTTAAAACTAAGTTCGATAAAACAGATAAATTGAGAAAACAATCTAGAAAAAAAAAATCGGTTAAATACTATTTCAGTCACCCAAATTAGTCTTCCCAAACAAATTATTTTTACTTAAACTATTTCTAAAAATTAAAAAAAAAAAAAAAACTATTCAAAACAGCAAGTTATTGTAGGTTTCATCATACATGTGAGACGCCAAAATATAACTGGGCCAGAAAAATAGTCGCCATCTTTATAAACCAATCCAAGAACGAGTACATGATATTCTAACTAAAGGACAGGAAGCCATTTATTTAAAAAAAAAAAAAAAAAAAAATGATTCCTTATCCTATAACTATAAGATGTATGATTTTAAGTTATTGTCCTTGGACTGGTTTAAAAATGTTTGTTTTGTTTTTTTTACTATACATAGCTTAAGTAAAAATAAGTTGTTTGGGAAGAATGCTCTAAATAATTTGAGTAATTGGATTAGCAATGAAAAAATAAAATCTTTTAACACTTGGAAACAGAAACAAATTTTGTACAAAAAATGTTTTGGGGAGGTTTTCTTTTGCTTGTATAAACATTCTTTTATAAAACCATTATTTAAGACATCGAAGAAATAACAAAGTCTTAAATTATTGGTTTTGATTGTTGTTGCAACAGTGTTCACCCCAGTTGGGTTGAGCCGGCTTCTTTCTTTGGCTTACACTACATCCCGGACCATGGCGGTCTAGAACAAGATCGCACGAGATGACCAACCAATAGAGATTCCACCGTCGAAGGCTAATCACTCGTGAACCTGAGAGTTCAGTCAAGTCTTCCTTGATGGTTGCTGTCTAGGTCTTCAGCTGTCGACTGATACGCTTGCGCCACCCAAGCAAAGAGGATGCCCAAACCATCAAAGATGTCACTGCAACAGGACAGATAGCAGAGACTTGCGATCGAGGTGTTGACGAAGAACAGCAGTTGGAACACTGCTGACCCACCGGCAATGCAAGATGCAGCAGAAGCAGTCATTGTCAAAACCTTATTGGGTTTAAGGGGGTCCATGCAGACGCAAATACCATTCCAAGATGGCCTTCCGGGGCACTCTTGACTGGTCCCCATGCACCCAGCACTATATGATGCATCTCAAAGCACTTTTGTGCAGCTACAGTCTGCAGTTAGTCTCTTTATAATGAATGACCGCCTGTGTATGGAGGTAACCCTGTTAATGTGCATCGGCATAGATAGAACATGGCAGATCTAGGAGGAGTCAAACCTTGATAAAAACCTCTATCCTTCACGGCTAGTTGTAGTTTGTGGTAATCATTGACAAACAGATGAAGAGAGAACATAGTAGAAAATTCCAAAAGACATCTGCAGCAGAAACCGATGGTTACTTTTGGTCCTTCTGTCTGTGAGATAATCTGTAGCATACAGAGGTGTCACAACAGGGTAGAACTGAGGACTCTTTCCTCAAATAAACATTGTTTTGATTGGAAATCGTTTAACTAAAACTTGAAATAGGAGTGGCTGCTTGGTTGGCAGTTTTCATTTTTGTGGTGACAAAAAGAAAAAAAAATGTTTCATTTATTTGCACGATCGAGCATAATTATGGTTACAAATTAAAACCGCATGTATATATGTGCCTCCTTTCAGTTTTGAGACAATGGATACTGCCTGTAAGGGTGTCTGCATGCAAAGTTTATAGTGAAGCAAGGGTTTCGTAATCACAAGCCACATCTCTCTTGAACCGGCACTGCTTGATTCCAGTGACAAGGAGAAGTCCAGGATGACTAAAAACAATGCAGGAATAAGCAGGAAACAATTGTTGCTATTTCATAATTTTCGTTTTCCTACTTGTCTAACTTACTATTTAATGGAGGGGCGATATATGGATTCATACATTTCCCAAGGGTATTAGTCAAAGTGATACAGTAGCACCGACAGATATTCAAATGCAACACATCGAGCCCATAGTCCACGCATGTAACTACTACAATTAACTACTAAAATTAATTTTATGCATAAATTAATGATATTATTAGGCAACATTAAATAAAATACCTAATATTTTTGTGAAACATTGTTTTTACTCAAGTAAATGACATAAATCGTGATTTAATATAAAACCAGTTGTACCTACCTAGCAGAGTCTTTGTACTTTTGTTTTGTCGATTTGTTTTTTTAACAAATTATTTTCTTTTAAATAGGATTTTGAAAGATAAATTTAATTATGGTCATTAAATCATTGACTTAAATTGTAATTAAACTATAATTTTGTTATGGTAATATTTTAATCTCTATTAAATGATTCCAAAACTTTAAATACACAAGGATTTGCTAAGAATTTTAAAGCCAGAAATAACCTTTAATTCGACAGTTTAAATGCTTCCAAATTCCTTTCTAGTTTCAAAGAGTCACCATTCGTTCTTTTTAACTATTAACAAAAAATTAAAATGGTTATTTACCAATAACTTTAAATGCATTCTGATTGACTTAATTTCATAATTAGATTTTTTTAAAGTTTGTTTCGGTACTTTACACTGGTGCATTTTTTTTTTTTTCATTTCAATAAATGATCGATTAATAATAAGTCATGTAGAGGCGAGAAACACAAACACACGAGAAGTGGTCACACGATTTTATTAAGATAGAGTTTGGAAGTAATGCGGAAAGCCATTTCGGTGTAAATAGTAACCGACCATACAGTAGTAAATTACCCCCCCCCCCTCCGCACCATCCCAGAAAATAATCTACGTAGTTTTTAAAATGGCGTGTGTTTATGAATAATCAAGATCTTAATTACTGCAATGTAAGATAACACTTGAAGTTGCGAGAAGAAACACATTTAATAGCAGATTGGGGGGGGGCAGATGTTTCACTAGAATAAAGTTTTCACCTCAGAAGTTAATATCTTTTTCTTTCCCCCCCCCCCCCTACTTTCACAGAATTTAGGTCAGACAATCAACATGGGGGATTGCCTCTTCTTGTTAGGATAAGGGATTTAGTTGCTCTCGGTATACAAATTATCGATGAAAAACAATTTCGTTTAGTAGGTAGCATAAGTTAAAAAGCTGACTACTGGGGAACTCATTTTCAGTTGATGACGACACAACAATGTGAGAGGAGGCCATCCCCTGACATACATTTCGGTTTTAATGTTTACTAACAGGCGCACCCAGCGTTATCACGGGATAATGAAATAGAAGAGTTAAAAAATGTGCGTAATATCCCTCTCTAATAATTAATATATATATATATACTAGCAATAATATAAGACATGAATTATGTTTGCTAATGAACAGCCAATTGTGATAATTTCTTGACGTACACTACCCCCCCCCCCCCCAAGGAGGAGGTAATGCCTGGGGGGGGGGTCTAATGACAACAAAACAGAACTACACTATCCATCCTCCGTAATTGAGCAATATTAATAGAAGTAATAGTATCGTTTCGGTTTCAGAAAGACTAATATTATTAATAGATTTTTATTTTTTATTTATGTTATCTAATATATAAAATTAATTGGGTCTGATTTTCACTGCATCTGGCAAATCGATATTTGATGTTGAATCTTTCATGTTTATCCTTCAACCATGTTCTTTAATATAGAAAACTGTTTTTAATTCAAATTAAATAGTATTAGGATTTTATAAAGATTTAAAAAAATACTTTTATGAAATTAGCGCCACTAGAATTGGTTTCAGTTTATTCGTGAATGAGTCAGTAGATTTACGGTTTTGTTAATAGTTGAACAATGACAGGAACAATTTTGTTCAAGTTCATCAAAGCTACATAATACTGTCATTACTTTCCAAGATAAAATCTTTTCTTTTTTTTTTAAACTTGGTTCACCCAAACAAGGCAAGTTGCCACTGTAGACATAAGGGCAACTGAGAATTAGGGTGAAAGTTTAGGGTGCCATCCTAAATTGGGAGCATTGCAGCAAGATGCTTGTTTAGGTTCGATTGTTTCTTATTTACATTTTTTTTTTACATAGAAATATTTGTTAATACTTATACTAATAATTTTTGTTTTAATCTGAGTAAATTATTTTTATTACATGACTTAGATAAAGATGAAGAAATTACTCAAATGGGATTTTAAATATTTATTTCTATGTGTAAGAATATCACAATATTAAACAGATTCTTTGGTTTAACTTACTTTTTACCTGTATTCTACCTAATTTAAGTACATTACGATACCGGGTGAGGATAGTTATATTTAAAGTAAAGACAAGAATCCCCCTATACCTTTGACCGAAATAGCTTTAATTACAAAAAGTAGATAAAAAAATCTGCTTAGTCAGTGATTTTGGACAATCTTTCGTCAATTATTTTAAATCTATTTCTTCGAGTTATATATTTAGTCCTGCTTAATATTTCAATTTTTGGGTCTTACATATAGAAAGGCGGTGGATTTTCACCCTCTCATTTCTATCTCCTCCTCCCACCTATTTGACAGGTACTGATTATTTTAGGAGACATTTTCCGCCTCCGCTTTCGGAAATAAAGCTTATGACATTACTAAAACAAACAAAATCTACCTTTAATCTGACTGTCAGCTTTCAGATAAAAGCTTACATGCGTTTAAAATTAATTATTTATTTCTTAAATTTACTTGTAAATCATAAGATTAGATATACTAATTCACCTAAGAAAAGATAATTACATTGTTGATTTCACGTTTTGCTATAAGCTGCCTTGCTTTTTGTCATGATGCGGACTAAAGTAACTTTCTTTTAATCTTAGTAAATGATACCATTACTGAATTCTCATACATTTTCAGATCAGATTTTTTTTTTCTAAGATTTTCGAGTTTATCTTCTTTTTCTGTACATCTAGACACTTTCGTTGTTGATATCTGGATGAAAAACTTATATGGGATTCAGGGGTGGGAGCAGGAATTTTTTAGTTCCTCATTTTCCCGGACAACATGTCCCATTAGTTATATAAATATATATATAACTATATATATATATATATATATATATATATGTACATACATACATACACATTCTCAGACACATGATTTGTTTACCCCACCCACGCCTTGCTTTTCTGGCAACTGATTCAATATAATAGAAAAGAAAACGGAAGCTGGCTGCTTTTTATACCTAGTTTTAGTTTCTTTTCTGAACAACTACCAGTAAGATTGAAAAAAAGTTTATTTTTTACCTCTATCCTGCACTAATTTAGTCACTGGTGATCTGAATCGAATTTTGTGTAGTTTCTGACTTTAGCCGGACACACACGACCACATCTTTCCTATATATAATAGATGAGGCGTTTGGGGGACATTAATGAATATATTTAATTTCAATATGACAACAAGCAATATTACGACATGACACGCGTAACAAACAATAATAAATAAAAACCGTGCACACCACCCACTTAGTGACACTTATGATCACACAACAAACAAATTTGGAATTTCCATAAAATCTCCGCTATTTTCATTAGAAAACGTTTACAAACTATTTCTAAACATGTTTCATGGCAATAAAATGGTACCACTACATGTGGCCATTTACTAGTCTTCCCACGAGGTCAAAGTTAAACACAAGGTCGGGGGGAACCCAAAAAGTGGGCACTCTGGATTGGAAGTGCAACAATGTTGGATCAGTAAATTGCTAATAATTGCTACAACCATTCAACCTTGAACGGAATAAAATGTAAACCAAATTCGAGATTCATGAATTTTGTAGAATTGAGAAATGTTCATTTTTAATTATACTTGTTCTAATGTCTTTCTTAAACTGCATCTCAAATCATTTTTTTTTTTTTTTAAGTTTCTACATCCCAACTGTAATTTTTTTCTTGATTGAATATATTTAAAGAATGTGAGGCTTGATTGTGATCATTTCTTCAGGCTTGAAAGTAGAACAGACACATGATAATAATCATTCACATCATAGTCGTAGATAAAGGCGGAGGCAGTAATAAGAAAACGTTTTTGAAGGTGTCGTTCGTTTCTTAGATGAATTTAATTGCAGTATATGGTTTGACTAGAATTAATAAAAATGGTAACAAATGCCACCTAGAAAATAACAGACTATTTGAAAGAACTCCATTGCTCTAGTGTGTTGCTGCTGGGTGTGGTCACTCACAAAAAACAAATAATTCAGAAGTTCTGCAGGCGAAATAAAAAAGTATGAACATTTATTTATATAAATATATATATATATATATATATATATATATATATATATATATAAGGGAGGCTTATGAAACAAGTTTAAGTACTAAAATACAAATTACATCAAATTTAACTTCGTCTCTTTCTTTTTTTTAATGTCCGTTATTTTAGTGCTAAACAGGGTAGTTGTTTATTTACTGTTTTCTTAAGAAATGTTAATTCAAAGGTTGCTTTGTAAACGGTTGATTAAATCAAATAATTTACTGTTATTTCTAATTCTTTCTGATATTATTCATCGGCATTTTACAAGAATGATTAACGATTTGTTTTTAAACCCGTGTAGCGAGGGTTAGAATTAAATTCTGAATGCGAATTGTATTGTGAAGATATGCAAAATTCGATGTGTGAACGTGGACGAAAATTATTCTTAGATTGTAAATGCACAAAAATGAATTGGCCGAAGTATCCCTAATTATTCTTAGATTGTAAATGCACAAAAATGAATAGGCCTAAGTATCCCTATTTATTTGCCTCCACACGAGGGCAGAGTTACACCCAAGATTGGTTGTTTTAAATATGGAGAAAAAAAAACAGCTCATAAAAGGGATACTCTGGGTTGGGACAAAAATTAAAATTGTTTCAGTCTAGAAGGATTTTTTCTTTACGAACAGAAAAGTTCAAGTGTAGTATCAGAACAGGTCAAAGAGTTTATAAATAAATGTCAATTATATTCAGTTGCATTTTTTTTTTTTAGCGAGTATTCCTTTTAAAGTACAATCAAGTCAGCAGCAATCACCTTTTTTACTTTTTTTTAAATGGAAATCTCTCCAGGCAAGGCATGAAGGCACTTGATGTAAGGAGCTAACAAGAACGAAAGATGATTATCACAAAGACAGGAGATACCTATTGACCGTAGTCTTGAAAAGACCAAGGCTATAGGTAGGAGGAAAACTGTCAGCAGGAAGAGAGTTCCATAAGCCTGAAAGTCTTGGAAAGAAGCTACTGGAATAGGAAGCTGTATTACAATGAGGTATCAAAATGCACCCAGCGAATTGATGGAGACCACTTAGAGAAAGGAGCTGGAACAAAAGAAGCGGGGAATAAATCACACAATTCCGAAGAACACATGTCATAATAGTACCTATAGAAAAGACTGAGACTAGCAACATCACGTCTGTGAGGGAGAGGGTGTAGAGAAGAAAGGGTGGGGCCAATCAAATTACAGATACGTTTTTGCACCATATCAAGACCCCTCAAATGGGATAGATTCATCAACCCAAATATGACAATTACTACATACTTCTTGAAAATTCTAATTAAGCAGAAAGAGTCATTTTTTTTATTTTGGTAAGCCAGAAAAGAAATTAATTTTTCTATTACATTTTTTTTTTTTAATTAGTCGCAATTTTGGAAATACATTTGTAAACATTTAAAAGTACGTGTAAACAATGTTATTTAAAGTACAATACACCAACAAAAATGTTTTTCTTCGTACAAGGCCATTTGTATTTTTCGTATTTATTTACTTACTTGAAATTAAATAAAAATTATAAATACGGAAATAAAAGTATCCTATTATCTACCAAATTGACACTTAAAATCATTTTTAATTAAAGTTTTTCTTTAGAAGAATTACATTGACAGAACTCCACCGAATGGAGGTCTGGCATGAATAGGCGTACCGGCGTACCAAACAAAAACACTTGTTGCTTCATTTTTTTAGAGGGTGTTATGGCAGTGTTTGTGGATGGATTACAATGACTAACATTCTTTCAGAATTTTAAAGACTTGTAGTTTTACTTATTAAGGCCTCTGCTAATTATTCGGCGAATGTGATATTTACACGCATCCCCACCAAAACTGGATGATCAAACGATACAATACATAGTCGAGTTGAAAAGTGGGAAGTACACCCCCATTCACACAAAGGGGGGGGGGGCACTCTGAACAGACCTGTTCAACCCCGTCTGGCATTCTCTGGTGAGGGCACCTCAGGCGACAAACAATCAACCTTTCCCTCCTCCTCGAAAGGATGAGGTAAAGCTCGAGTCCATGGGAGGGTCCACTAGAGCAAGAACTGTGTGTTGCTAATGCGAAGTTTCTGTCAAGCAAATCCCAACTAATTTCCTTGACTTTTGTTAACTTAATTTAAACAAAGTGATGTATAGTTTGGGATATGGTTTATTTTAATTAAAGTAGAAATATTTACGGTTAGATGTAAACTTAACTACCTTAAGCATTTGGGAGGCGATACAAATTAAAATGTATTTATATTATACAAAATAAGAACTAATATAGGTTAACACTGTCAATCACGAGAAAGAAAGTCAAAATAAATTTTGTGAGACTGACAATTATTGTCAATATCACAAAATGAAATGGGTATCAGTTTTATCAAAATTAAATCAGATTTATTTCTTAATTAAAAAAAAAACAGCTACCATTAAAATCGGTTTTCTGTGATCTTTTATAGTGTTTACATTAATTTAAATAAGGATACTCAAAATGATCCTCCATAATAATCTAATGAATGTAGGGCATTTAATGTGTCCAAGCTAAGACAGTAAAAAAAATCCATTTTTCTTGTTTCGTTCCACACCCTTATTTTGGGAAGAACTGCAAGTATGGATACCCGATGGTGACAGGATTTTAATCTGTTGCTATTTTACAAAACGGAAAAGAGAAATCTGTTGGTTAACGAGTGCTAGTGGGTTAATATTATACATCTATTAATCATTTTAGCAGCTAGAAATGAAAATTAGTAATTTACTTTATTTTTACACTCATAAAAAAGAACGGGAAGACGACCAAAACCCATCATTGATTATTTTTGTGGTCGTGGTTTTACTACCTCTTCCGTATTTTTCTTTAATGTAAACTGTTTTTTTTGTTTTGTTATTTCTAGTATTTTATGACATTTCTTGAATTGTTTACACACACTTAAATAGTAAATAAATAAAACGAAAGGGTTTTTATTTGATTTATTAAAGTTATTCCAGTGATTACGTTATCAGTTTGTTGTGTTTCCCCTCTGTGTTTTGTAGAATCATCATTATAGTCTCAAAACAAGAATGATGCATAACATTACAAGCCTAGATAAAATTGCAAACAATTAATGCAAAAACTAAAGAACGTACACTTACACCCTGGATAAGTAAAAACTGAAATATGTTTCCAATTAATTTGGGAGAATTCCAGCTAGTTAATAATCCAAGTTTCGAATCAAAACATTTAAAACCACAGATGGGTGAGGGTTAAACTAAAAACGTTTCGAGAAATGGGTTTTCGCCTTCCACAGTATTCGATCAATCAAAACAAATAAATAAAACACATAAAAAATATGTCATGTTATGATGGAAGAAAGGTATGTTAAGTTGTTGTTTTTTTTTACCCGAAATGACGAGGGCCTCGTCTGGACCTGCCGTATGAATATTGCCCATGTTAGTAAATAGTCCTTCTTCCTTGTGCTCGCTAACGGTCGCCTGCTTTGATTATTTCTTTTTCTCCCAAAGCATCACGGGAAACAATATCCGCATCACGAGAGTTAACGAACCAAAGAAGAAAAAAAACACATTTATTTTTATAAAAATGTTCCATAATCATATATTAAGTTTAATCCTAATAATATAAATACTTTTATTTTAAATTTTTAAAATAGATATCATTATTTTTAATTATTAATTATTATCCCAACGAGATTTTGCGAGATGTGCTTTTCGTTCACGTTAGCAGCAGCAGCAAGTCGACTGGTTTTCAAAAAATAAAAAAATTTAAAAAAAAAACAATAAAAAAAAAATATATTTCCTTCTTATCTGTTATAGTTGGAACGTCCTGGTCTTTTTTTTTTAACAACAAAAAAAAAACATCTTATTTACCATACACATACGCTTCCAAAGGTAACAATCTTCTTCTACTTCGTATTATGTATACAATCTTCTTCTTTTTACCTTTTTAATATCTTATCTTGTTCATAATTATTTAATAGGTAGACCCGATTTTGCATGGTTCTTGCTTTCTACCAACCAGCAACAACTAGGAAATTGTATTTTTTCGTTTTCATGTAAATTTTGTCATAAGTATTATTTAAATATGCCTACTTGCCTTTTTTAAATTATTGGGTTTTTTTTTTTTAGGGTTTTTTAATAATTGTAACATTTAATATATACTCAATTACTAAATCGACCTTTCTAACTTCCACTTAAAAAAAAATGTATTTTCATCCCTCTAAATTAACCCTACAATCTCTCTGTGAATCATTTATTCTGTATTTTCATTTTAATTGATTTAATCTTAAACTAAATTATCTTTTACGTTTAATGTATTTTTGTTTTCTAAACTTTTTGTTATTTATTACTGCGATTTTATTTTTTATCTAAGAAAAGTGCTTATATAACGTTTTCAAAATGATTTTGTACTTATTTAATATGAAAAATGTCATTACTCTTTGTATTAACAAAGTAAATCTTATGACGTCTTCGAATATTTCTTTACGTACTTTGTAAGAACTCTGATAGAAAAAAAGTGTAACGTGACCCAATTTTTAAACTACGGAAGCCCCGAGCTGACACAATCTTTGTATTGGCGAATTCATAAGTTATCATATGGTTATCTAATTATATTTTTATGACACGGTGAATCACGTTAACGATGATCGGCCGTTATCTTCTGTTTATCTAACCAAGCAGTGAGTAAGGTTATTTATCTTTTATTTTAAATTTAGCTTATTGTATCATTAACAGCTTACCAATTTTTTGCCAACAAAAGAATTATAGATCCGGTAGTGTAAGTCTATTTTTGTTTCTTTTTTGTAAAACCAGTTTAAATTTTTTTTTTTTTTTTTTTTTTTTTTGGTGCTTCTTCAGATTAGGACCCGAGCTAACTTTGACCCAAACCCTGATTAACTCTAACCCTAACGATGGGGGGGGGGGGGTCAAAGTTAGCTCGGGTCCTAATCTGGAGAAGCACTTTTTTATTTAATTAATATTGAAGTTTAGATGATAAAACTTTGAAATTAATTGTTTTCTTGGTACCTAAACGTTACTATTAGCGACATAAATTATTTTAAGGAAAATACAGTTGGGGAATTAGTGAAAAACAATTTATTTTTGGTTTACCTACTTATTTGTGGCGTATTGTCGTTAAAAAATATTTAATATAAGTTATAAGCATTTTAAATTTCGTAATTGGTTCTGAGTAAAGTAATAAGGCGTCAGACATTGTTTATTGTAAGGTACCGGACCCCTTATTACTTTATTCACAACCGATAAGTACGGAACTTCTATTAAATATGATTTTTTTTTAACGTAAATAGATCACAAATGAGTAGGTAAACCAAAATTATTTTTGACTAATTTCCTTTCAAATATTTTTTTGTTTTATCTTTTTTTAATTAATGTACTTTTAAAAGTGATACGTTTGAGCTTCCATACTTCAACAAATGGGGCGCGTCGCGCTTTTTCCTTCTGTAGGGAAACCCTGTAACCAAGTTCGTACCCCCCCCCCCATCTTTCCTTTATTTCTTGGATCTAATTATGTCTTAGCTTCTATTTATTTTCTCCAACGTAATCTTAAAAGAAAACTCCTTTATAATCTTAGAATACTATTTCTAATTTAGTTTCTCTTCGAGTGTCCCATAATTCCAACTAAACTACTCCATCGTTGTCGTCCTTGTATTTCTTCACATGACATCATTTTTTGCAAATTTTTTTTTTTTTTCGCTTTAAAAAAATATACTTTTTTTTTTTTTTAATTTTTGAATATTCTATATTATACTTTTCAGTATTTATTTAAAAGATATGAACTTTTTTCTTTTTACGTATCTTACTTTAAAATTGAATAACGAAAACATGGATGCTATGGCTTTTTTGTTATTAATTTCTAAATAGTTTAAATTCTATCATTATGATCATGGTCGAAATAATAAACTGACATGGTGTTAGTTTTATTGTCTTTTTATTTTAAGTTTTATTTTGTAAACAAAAAATAAAAATAAAACAAGCTAAGCTTTTAGTTTTTAATAGTTAAAAAATAACTTGATTTTATTTTATTTACGTTTTAATAAATTGATATTTGTGTAGAAAAAAAGCATCAAATATTTTTTTTTATTAAATATTTGTTGGCATTGTAAAATTAATTTACAATGAGAGAGGGGGACTGTTACACCGGCTATAAAGTAAGTGTCCATTTTACGATGAACGTAAATATACACCACACACTGTTTTGTTTTTGTTATTTACTCTTTCTTTAATGTTTTTTTTTTACATCCACATGACAAATGATGAATTTATTTTTTATTTTGAAATTATTTGGGGGGAGGGGGTGACTTTCCTTCAGATTACAAACAACGGTTAATTAGTCGTTTCCCACTTAAAATGGCGGACAACTCTGACGTCAATGAACCGTCTATTTTTCGACCTCACAAATGAGTAAGTAAACCCAAATTGTTTTGGACTAATTTCCTTAAAATAATGTAAGGTAAATTTGCCCCCTTCCGAAATTAAAGATACTTTTGGAGGGATATATTTTGAATTAGAATTCGTTATTTCTGTATTTGGATTATTCTGACTATCATCTTGGCTGTTATTTTCACAACGTTTCGGCCGATGTAACCGCCGACCTTCTTCAAGTATATCTTTTCGAACTTGGGAATATTTGTCTAATTCGAGAAGGTCGGGGGGGGGGGTTAATCTGTCGAAGTGATATGAATATAACAACTAAGATGAGAATAATAGTCTGAATAATCCAAATTATCAATCCTCATCTCAAATTCCGAAGCATCTTTATAATAATACGTGTGATTTTATCCTTATTTTCCAGAAATATTTAAGACAATAACTTTGTCGCCAGATAAAACTTTGTATTCACTGAAAAGATAATGTATGTAAAACGATTGCAACAAAATGACCATATGTGAAAAATTCTATTTTATCTGAACATGGCAACATTTAGTATTTTTGTGAAATAATTGAAACCATTGTTTGAATAAATAGCACACATTCCAATCATTAGTCACTTCTTTTGTTCAAATCTATTTTTAAAATGACAGTCTAGTGAAATGATATTTTTTCAGTTGCAAAATTATTTAAGTTTTTTTTCTTAATCTACGACCAAGGTGTAGTATCTGTTCTGTTGTCGATTAGAGAAGTTCTAGACTGGGGCTGGTCCCAATCAAGACTTCACTTTTTTTTCTTTGACTTGTCTCCCCGCGAAGGCAATAGGGACTTGTACTTCATTCAATCAGGTCTATTTTCAGAAGTTTGTAGGAATTTGTGAGCCAATACGAATTTCCATTCACTTGTAGACTTCATTCTCGTCTCAGATGCAAAACTGTCATTTTTTTTTTTTTTTCCTGTTCAGTTTTCAAGTGAGTGCATTGTGTAATGAATATGTTTAAGGTTGGATAAAGATTAAACTAAAATGATTGGGTATCTTTCAGAATGATCAGTACGCTGAAAACGCTCAAAAAAACAAATATACAACAAATAAAAGTAACTGTCGTCGATAAAAGTTAATTTAAAACTGACCTGTGATATTTGTTTGTATTTTTAAACCGTTCCAACTGCTATTTAGTAGAAATCAATAGTTTTATCACGCGAACTTGCAAAAAAAAAAAAAAAATGGCGCTTGCTCGTAAGACGCCATATTGGCTAAAGAAAACGAGTAAAAAATGAACAAGAAATTTTTTTTACATCTAATAAAACCCCATTTATAGTACGTAAAAATACAAACAAATATCATAGGTAAGTAGACAAATATCTCTTCTCGACGTAGGTTAAACTCACTTGTTGCATATTTATTTTTATAACCCCGTTCTCGTTAGTTTTTTAGACCCCGTCCGCGACTGTACTGATCATTCTGAAAGATACCCTATATATATATATGTGTGTGTGTGTGTGTGCAGACGATATTTGTTCACAAGATTGCTGTTTAAGAAAAAAATAACACCGTAGTTTCTTTTTTGAGGTCTATTCATCAATCTTGGGTCAGTTTGTCTACATGACGTGTTCTATTGATGTCACTCTGTGAACTCACTTTGGCTTTGATGACAGCCTCGAGGCGGCCTTAGAACCATAGCTTACATCCAGTGGCAGAGAGAAATAAATCCCAGACAACCGGAAACAACGCTGGGATAATTTGAGAAATACAAACTAATGTTATTACGTTTTCGTTCTCCTAGACTCTGGTCGGGCATCTAGTCTACCCTACTATTTCATCGCTAGCTAAGGGAGAATAGATGGATAGGAAATTAGAGAAACACACAAAAATATGAAAGCAGATTATCATTTCTGTGGATGTAATTTAATAAGTCATCTCAATTTGTACCAATATGTTCGGGCATCTTCCTTACCTGTTGCTAGTACCATGTAGACTAACCCTACCCGTTCCGATTAAACTGGAACCCTCATCATGCAGGTCTGGGCTTGTGGATACCCAGCAACACTGAGAAGGTGATATGTGGATATTTTTCAATCCTCTCATAATATTCATCATCATTCAACTGTCAATCTATCCATCTCATTAACTTATCTGTGAGTAATTTTTAGGCCTTAATAAGTGGTGACTCATTAATGTAAAAAAAAAAAAAAAGGTTGGATTAAATCAAATAAACTTGTATTTCTGTGGTATCTCTGTTTAGCGATGCAATTGAAAACAAAGCCCTATACCACGATTGAATAACATTTCTCAAGTAAAATTTGACAGGGATCTGATAGTGGTAATAATTTGTATTAAGAGGGTTTACAATCATTGTATGGAGTGTGCACTCGTGCCGGACATCCATAAATAAAGATAATGTTTTGCTTTATTTTCTTGAATATTATAGAATTAAAAACTAAGATTAAAAATGGTTATATGGGTCTCAGCAGAACTGGAGCAGGAGTACACAGGCCTCATTTATTCATTCCCGGGCAAAGCATGATAGTATGTAATATATATATATATATATATATATATTACATATTTCCACAATCTGACAATGCCACCGCCCACACAAACAATGAGAACCACATCAGGAAGCCCGAGATTGAAGTTTCGCCCACCTTTGGGTTCATTCAGTAGGACACATCTGAACTCAGGATTCAAAACTAGTCACTTGCATGCAAGGCAAGTACTCTGCCACCTAAGCTATCACGCCAGATAAAAGAATGTCTAACTAACACAGATCATGCAAACCGTTTCGAAAACTTGCGTCTGGTGCTTTTGGTCTGTGGCTTTCGTGGTTTGTGTGGACTGCAGCATTGTCTGATTGTGGAAATAATTATATAGTATCTCACATTAAATCTAATATGTATATATAATATATGGTTTGGACATGTGTTGAGGGTTGCCACCAACACTATCATGAAACTTGCTTTACGTTAGAAGTCACCGAGAGGAAGGCCGATGTTGAGATGGACAGACGGTCTGCACAATAATCTCTGTAAAACCGGCCTTCACCCACACCAAGCCAAATCCATCATTGCAGACCCTGCTGTAGCTTGGGATTAACGCAAAAGAAAAAGATATATATAATATAAAATTATTAGCCAGTCAAATTTTTTGTGGAAGAATAATGTTGACTACTACTAAGAATAAAAGAATTTTGAAATAGCCATCTTTTCTTCAAAATCTTTACATACTTTTACCAGATTTTTTTAACTAGGGTTGAAAGTCAAAGTATTAAAGTTGTCAAACAAGTATCTTGTTAACGCATACAGGTCTACACTACATTTAGTGCAGAGTCACCCAGATTACAGCTAATAGACTTCCTGGGCCACGATAGGTTCACAATCCTATAAATAATGCGGAATAAAAACAAAACAAATACAAGATAGAATTTAATAATTTATTTCCATGGTAGAAAAAGAGTCTTTCATCCCCCTCCCCCAATAAATCAGGTGTGTATCTGTCATGTGTCTATCACCAATGTGGTCTTACAAGCCTGAAGAAAAAAGGCCCCTGAAATTGACCGGACTGACCACAGGTAACATACATCAGAAATGGCTGATGAAATGGCCATTTATATTTAAACCCGCCTCTTTTGTCCAGTACATGAAACCTCTTCAAATTTTTTTTTCTTTTTAAAAATATATGTATATATTTTTTTTATTAACCACCCCACAAAATATGGTGGAAAGTGATGGCTGAGGGTCAATTGGTTATGGCGAACAAAGCATTGACATTGCTGCAACATCCCTGACATTTTTCTTAAAAATCTCAAAAAGCAAAATCAAAGGAAAAAAAGGTGCTCAGTGCTTCACCTAAACCAAGTATATCATCCCTGTATCTCTGTGGTGCCAGGGTGAATGCCCCCCTCCCCACCACCACCACCGGCATTTCCCACAAAGGGCTCCGAGGTGGGTGGGGAGCGAGGTGATGAAAAAAAAAACACATGATCATTTTCCCCCCAAAACACTTAAAAGATATCACTCTGATGGCTCAGAGGACGAAAAAATAACGTTTATTCCCCACATAACACAACTAAGAACTAAATGCAACAAGGCCATCCAATTGATGAAAGTAGTGGCGCACACTAACTGAGGTGTAGACAAATACACATTATTAAAATTATACCAAACACTTGTTCGATCCAAACTGGACTATGGCTGCTTCAGCTATGGATTAACCCGAAAATCGTACCTAAAAACATTAGAAACTGTTCACCACCACAGACTGGCACTGAGAGACTTCCAAACATTTCCTGTTAAAAGTTTGTACGTAGAAGCACATGAAGCTCCTCTAACCCTAAGAAGAACGAAACTAGCCTTACAATACTATTTAAAGATAAAATCATGCCCACTAAAGCCAGCATACAATACCATATTCAAACCAAATTACAAAGAACTGTACCAAAGGAAAAAAATGCAATAAAACCTATTGGCCTCCAATTAGAAGAAATAATTTTTTAAAACTAACATCTCGCTCAAAAAGATACATAACATCCAACTACTTATACCACTGTGGGAAATAACACAACCAAAAGTAAATTTGGAAATGAATAAACTCAATAAAACTACCACACATTCTTTCATTTTTCATGAAAAACTAAATGAAATCCTAGAAATCCCAAATATACCGCTATATTTACAGAATGATCTAAGGACAAGAACACAACAGGATGTGCAGCTGTACATGAAAACCAAACTATGCAACAACGTCTTCCTAGAGAAGTATTTATTTTCAGTGCAGAATCCAATGCCATAGATTTAACACGATATTATCTCTTAGAGTAAAAGGAAAAACTTCATTATTCTTTCCGACCCTTATTAGTATTAACAACACTGAAAAATAGAAATCTGAATAACCCACTGATCATCAAACTATTATGCAGAATAACATCATTGCTGAACACCAAAGAGATTATATTTTGTTGAATCCGAGGAAATGATATGGCTGACACAGCAACTGAAACCACCCCAAAAGAGCCCCTCAACAACAAATTTAAATTTATATACAGACGTCAAGAAAGACATCCAAGCATGTATTCATAAGAAATGACAGTTTAGATGGAGCAGTAATACATTCAATAAATTGTGGACAACATTACCTGAGAATGGAGGCAGAGCTGTAGAAAGTCACAAAAGAAGGAAGTCATCCTCTCTCCACTCGGTATTGGCCACACAAAAGCCACGCATTCATTCCTGCTTGAGCAGAAGGAGCCACCATGGTGTGACTTGTCAAGTATCATACACAGTGAAACACTTTATGTTAAAATGTGTTAATTTTGTTCCCATACGACAAAAACACTAATGTTGGTACTATGAAGGAACTATTTAAAGACATCAGAGTAGAAATCATAATGTCCTTTCTGAAAATGGTGGGTTTATACCTAAAAATCTAATATCTATAAGTTCAATAAACCAAACTTCCCTGGAAAAAAAATTAATAGCAGACTGTTTACTCAAGAAATATACACATATAAAAAGAAATTCATCCAAATTTGTTAAACATTTAAAAATATTATAAACCTCAAGCATAAAATCCTTTTACCAATATAAATGGAGTCGACATTAAATAACCCAAAGGGTTGATATGTCGTAAAACAAAAACGAAAAGAAAGCCATAAACAGGTTTCAATTAAAAATGAACTTTATTAACATGGGTTAAATAAATGAGCACGATGTCTGTCTATCGCTTGCGAAGATGAGTGTGATCACGTAGTTGTTTTATAGGTCCGGAGATGGCTCGTCAGTCCAATCAGAGCTCTAAAGTATCTCTCGCGTGTAGCGCACCTGTGGGATGATCCTATTGCAGAGGTGGTGACTGCTCTTTCTTTTCGAATAGCATGTTTACACTTGCGTTCCACAATGCATGCAGATTCAACAATCATGGCCCCTTTGTGACTTGCAGTGAGCCAGGAACATCTGTTCTGAGCTAGGTTTTCCCACAAGTCTGAATACAGCCCGAACTGTTTGAGGGACAATTTCAAGATCTCCTTGAACCGTTTCCGCTGTCCTCCTACTGTTCTTTTGCCTTTGGCCAACTCACCGTAAGGGATCTGTTTTGGGAGTTTTGAATCTAACATGCAGCATATATGACTCGCCCAATGAACCTGAAACTGTTGCAGCATGGTGTATGCTGATGGGAGGCTTGATCGGGCTAAGACTTCTGTGTCTGGTATCTTGTCTTGCCACTTGATTTTTGTCAGTCTGCGGAGACAGGTCATGTGGAAATGGTTCCGTTTCTTGGTATGTCTGGCATATACAGTCCGAGTCTCGCAGGCATACATGAGGATGGTAAGAATGACAGCTCTGTATACCTGAAGTTTGGTCTGCAGCCGAATTCCTCTATGATCCCATGTAGTGGATCGAAGATGTCCAAAGGCAGCGCTAGCTTTTGCTATCCTGTAGTCGACTTCATCGTCTATGTGTACTGCCCTTCACAGGGTACTGCCTAACATATTAAGAACATGAAGTGTTAATTCAAAATATGTATCGACTTTTGCTCTCAAATCATTAAATATTTTATCATCTTACAAATGATACCAGATGTTTAAACAAGATCTTTTTCTGTGTCACTTGCATATCATCACACAATTTCTTTAAACTAGTAAATTTGTTAGCAAAGGATCGAACATTGAGGATAAATCTTTAGTGTGATTTGCTTTTGTCTGTTTATTTGTCTTAACTTTAGTTTTTGGTGTTTAATGTAACAATATTATTGGAGTTCAACCACGGCCATCGTAATAACGTATTACGACGGCTGTGGCTCAACTCATTTTGTCATTTTCTCCTGTATCTGCATTTGAATTTATTTGCCAAAAGATTGGAATCTTGTGGTTTTATTAACAGCAGTTTCTACTGTGCAATATTTTTGTATACTTGACAACATTCTGGGTTTAATTTTCTTTTTCAACACTAAAACTTTGAAATCTTTGTATAGGTTTTGTAGACGCTTATTAAACTGGGTTAGACTATTACTCTCATTCCTCTTCCTATCTTGATATCTCTTAGCAATTCTTCTTGAATCCTTTCACTAGATACAATCCACTTGAAAATATATCTTAACCAACGCCATTAGTCAATCGGCTATGTGTCCACTATTTGAAAAGGTGATGCATTTTAATGTTTTAGCTTCACTATTTCAGTGCTGTTAACTTTTACCATGTAGAATATTTTTTTATTTAAATTTAATGTACTTGTTTAATATTTTTAATGAGTTTTCGGCCTTTTAGAAGAATTCTGCTATTTATATTTTTGAATCAAGAAAGGCGGATTTTCACTTTAATTACTAGAGCCACCCATGAATGTGAGTGATTTACTTTTTGGTCGTAATCTTTTTTTTTTTTTTTTTTTTTTTTTTTATAAGAAAAGACTGATTTCTGCCAAATTTTTAGAGATTCGCCCTTTTTTTTTTTTTTTTTTTTTTGTCGCTATTTGGCTGGATTTTATTTCTCTTTCCCTTTCTTGCTTTGTATTGCTTTAACTTTCTCTCTTTTTCCGTCTTGCTTTTCCTTGCCTTCCTATTTCCTCTTATGACAGTTCTCTCTGAAAACAAATGTTAATTTTGCTGTGAGGGCTAAGTCTTCAAACGATTCATTAAGGGGTAGGGGAGTTGGATTACTTTTATTTCATTAAAGAATGACTTCCTGTCTCCTTCTCCCACATGCACACTCGGTATGTTTCTCTTAATTTTAACTTTCTTTAATTGATTAGAGTTTACCAAAACTAAGCCATTAAAAAATTAATCTGAAAAATTGACCTGTCAGCTCAATTAATCTGATTAACTTATTTATGAATTTGCCTGTTTTTTTTTAATTTCACTAATTAAACATTTTTCAACTTATTTTAAATGTGTTTTTACTACTTATCACTATTACATTATCCAAGTTATTTTTAGTTTGTGCTGTCCTCACACATAAGGGAGGGGTTTTGATTTCAGCCCTTTTTGCCGTTGTAGACTTGCATCCCTGCTAGAAAAAAGCTCATCACTAAGCAAACCTGCCAGGTATAAACAGATTTTGTGTATTTACATGTTCAAGTTGTATTCACTTGTGCTCCTTATAACAGACTATGCTTCAAAACACCATTACAAAGTTGTCACCTGTTTGCATAGCAATAATATCCTGTTTGGTGTAATACTATGCCCCCCCCCCCCCCCAAGAATGTTGAGTTGGGAAATGATTTGCAAAAAGGAAAAGTGATAAAGAAGTAAAATAAATGGGCAACATTGAAGAGGCCAACGAATCTATTGAACTTCCTAGACTGGATGGCGCCCTGGCCATTAAGTGTTAGCTCTTACGTGACCAGAGTGTAGACTGAGTAGAGAGATAGGTGTAGTCAGTTCCGGTGACCAGCTGAGGGTGACTGAGAAAAAGACCGGACGTCTAGGATTTTCGATTGAAAGTGGATATATCTAAGACGAGTTAGAGTTCGAGGAGCTTGGGGTAGACCTGAGAAGTGAGGCGAGGTAGAGGGCTGGAGACTAAGTAGACAAACAAACAAGTCTGAAGGGGCATACGACAAAGTTATTAAGCTGAGATTCTGTAGTTGAAAGACAAGAACTTAACTCAGATGTGGATGCTACCAACAAGTCAAATATACAATGTATATCTCTGTATTTTTATTGTGAGTTTGTTTTTGCCTTGTAAACTAGTGCACGCATCCTCAGCGATTGCCAAGACGAGAGACAGCGTGGCCAGAACAAGAAGATAAAAAGAAAACCACGGCACGAACGTGAGGGTCAACAACATCACATTGGAAAGTTGTTTTTTATAGCATCACCAAGAATTGTCCATAAATTCTGCCATCTGCCTTAAAATATAACTTGCCTAAAACTGTACCCATCTTTATTAGTTCAATGACACAATGCTCTCTAGCCCAGTTGAGAGCAGTAAACCATGTCTATTTATCAATCGGTTTCTCTTATTTCTAATAAACACAATACAAATCTGTTAACACACAGCCCAAATATTCGGACTGCAACCAAAGAAATCTTCTTTCACTAGTAATAAGTTATATATCGATAAATATTACTGAAACTTTCTTGACCACCTATGACTCATTAGATCAGTTATATTTCTATAAATATTATTAAATATTTGAAATTTCACTATTTTCATAAATATTTTGAAATTCAAAATTACTGCTGCTGCTTTCAAAAAAACAAAGCTGTCCAACTCATGCCAGCGTGTACGACGGACATTAAACCGATGATGATGATGATGCACATCCATACTGTTAGTATTATACTAGATCACCCATTTGATCGGTATTTGTTATATCTATCTTATCTATAAAGTTGTAAAAAACTATCATCCATCCTTTGACGTCAATTTTCAAATAAATACGTATATTCTTGATAATAATCTTATCATTTGTTTTTTATCCCCCCCTCTTCCCTTTCCCTCTATCAATGATCAGTTTCCCTTGACATCTATCAAAGCAGCGAGAGCTGATTTGATAGATGGCATCATTTACTGTGCACATTTAACTTACCTTTTTTCCCCCCTACACCCTCTCTTTATCTCTCTCTTGAATGTCAATTCCTGATCAACCTGAAATGAAATAGTATTAAATCCTGTCCATCGCCACAGTTAAAATCTTACATGTTTCAGTTATTTGTATTCTCTGACCTACTCAAAGTGCCTTCCTGGAATTTCAAACTGGACCTTTTTTTATTTAAATCCGCTGGGGAGACTGCTCTTATTCCGCATTCCTCACAGCATTTTTTAAGTTCTTTCGCCAAGGATTGAACTCATAACTTCCAGGTAGAATTCACTCTAGAATATCTTCACCAACACCTTCATCTATTAGGCTATGTCAAATAATTGAAGGGGGGGGGGGGGGGGGGGGTACTTCAAAAAATCATATGTAAAAACAACTAGTTTAAAAGAATGAAAAAAACGGTAATCACTCACCGTGTCTGTGTTTATGTAACAGCATTCGCCCCGGTTAGGTTGGACCAGCTTCCTCCCCAACCCTAATACCACATCTCAAATCATAGCAGCCCATGTGTGATGGTATTCCGCCTTTTCTTGGAATTCAGAAAAGGCAGATTTTTTTTTTAAATTATTTTTTTAACAAACACTAATTTCTACCAAATCGCTAGAGCTTTACATCCTTATTTTTTCGTTAGATTTCTTTCTTTCTCTTACTCCTTTGCTGTATCTTTCTTTCTCTTTTTTTCTCTTCCTCTTTGTCTCGGCTTGTTTTGCTTTGCCTCACTTGACGATGCGCGTAAGGGGAGCGAGGTTTCATCAAAGAATGATTTCCTTCCACTCTCACATACATGTACACACTGAGGGTCTTTCTCTTACGGCCATTTTTTTTTCTTTCTTGATTTCTTCAAAATAAACTTTGAACATTCTTTTTACACATAGCTAATTTTAATGAAATTTAAGTTAGAACATATCAGTCGATACTTTCATACTGAAAGTAAAAAAGGTATTGTAGATTAATACCCTCCGTTACCCTATCACCAAAAAGAATGAGATTCTACTTTTCTTTTTAGGTAATTATGTGGGAAAACCCTTAAAAAAAAATTATTTTAGAATTTAGAGCGGGGGATACATTTCGCATATAAATTAAACGTTAAATTATCCCCCCCCCCCATTTCCAGACCATTTTAGCATTTTAAGTCAATTAACCCTTTCTTATTTTTTTTGCTATGAGAGATAAATTCAGTGCATTTTTTATTTTTAGAGTGGTCTACTTTTTTAGTCGATTATATGTAGTTTCATGAGGTATTTTGATTGGGAGCAGGAATGCCACTCGAACTTAGGGTTGGGAGGGGCTTGCACCACTGACTTTTTTTTTTGTTGTTGTTGTTGTTGCTAAACTTTCACTATGAAAAAAGTCATTGTATCAGGAGTGAGATATTTTCTGGAGCGGTAGTGATTCAACCCTTTTTCAGCAACCTTTAGAAACAGATTTGATGTAAGTCTTCCATTTCAGGTCTGGAGTGAAGATCAGTCCTAGAAGCTTATCAAAGCAGGGGGCTTTCTCAAGGAGAGAGAGCCATTCATTTCAATTGGGGCAAAGTGACAATTCAAGCATTGGTGGTGAAAAGAGAGAAGCTTGGTTTTAGACGTATTAAAAGTAACCAGCCACCTTTTTCCTCCATTGTACGGCATGCTCCGGGTCAGAAGAGAGAGAATCAGAAAGATTTTGATCATTAAACATCCTAGAATAGGATTTGGGAGATCATTGATGATCAGGAAGGGGGTTGAGCCCAGAATGGATCCTGTTGATACGATGTACTTCAGACTTCTGCTCATCGACTACTTTTATAAACCTAACCTATCAAAGGATTTGATGGTTGAAAAGACATTTCCAGATATTCCCTAGCTAGCAAGCTTGTGAAGTAAACTTGTGCCAAACCCTATCAACGGCTCCCCCCCCCTCCTCCATCAATAGATTCAATGACCCTGTGTGATATTAAAGTTATTATATCAGCTGTTGATCTTGCAGGACGAAATCCATATTGCTTGTCACTGAGTAGGTTGTTTTTGTTGAGGTGGTTGACAACTTCTTGATTTATCACAGATTCCAGCAACTTACTCATAACGCACAGTGGACTGATTGGTCTGTACTGAGATGCAGAAGACCGATCTCCAGTATTTTTATATACTGGACAGAGTGACAAATGTTTTCTAAAGTGATGGTAAGCATTTCTCATGTAAGCAACAATTAAACAGTTTTGTAAGCATAGGAGCTAATTTTGGTTGCAACTTAAGTACTCTGATTGGAATGTTGTCAGGACCAGTTGCCTTGCTGGTATCAAGATTTTTGGCAACATCCCGGACAGATATATGGATGCCGCTCAGTGTTAAGTCATAGGAGGGAATTCAGGAGGTAAGCGACCCTGATCGCAAAAGGTGGAATTTGATGCAAAGTTCTTTGCAACAAATTTATTTTTATCAGGTGCTGAGGAAATCACCTCTGGTCCATTAATGATGGTTGGAATAGAGAGCAAAAATGACTACGGTGCTCGGAGTAAGTACTACACGGAAGCAAATATAGGGAAATTTAGGGTCTTTGGAGATGTTCCGACCACATAAAAACTGCCCCTAATGTAAACACAAATTCCATGTCCATGGCCGATCAGTTTAGGGTTAGGGTAACCTTTAATCATGAAATCATTGATAGAAGCTGACTGGCTAATGCCAGTTTCACACAGAAATAATAGGTTCAGTTTGGTCTCCTGTAGGTGGATTTCAACCTCTGGAGGGTTGGAACGTAGACCCCTAATGTTGGAAAAGAAGACATGATAGTAAGGATCCACGTTAAAAGTTGGGGAACTGGGTTTAAACTTATCTTTTGTTTTAGAACTTTTCATGGTGGGATTGGAAAAATTTGTAGAAGAGATCAATAACTGTGTTCAGAGATGAAACACAGAATGAGTCAGCAGATTTCTTTGTAAACTATTGAAGAAAGAAAAGCCGTAACAGTTTCCACTAATATGGCATTGAGACGCCACACCGAAAACTACTCCACTCCATTCACCAAATGACAATACAGCAGTCTCGATATTTTGCAACTGCTGATAGGACAACGTCCTTGGAAGTTACTCCAAGGTTCAGGTCCTTGGATTATTAGGTGGATAACGTCAGCCCAGATAAAACACTTAGCCTTATTAGTGAGATGGGAACAAAAATAGAGAAAAGGAAATTTACTCCAGTCATCTCCGCACTAACTAACAACCAACCCAAGGAAGAGCATTTCTTTCCCGTGTCAGAAACATCACTCTTGGATGGTGAGGAGTAAGGGAGGAGGGAGTTACGGGGCTGTCGAAAGTACATCATCAGTGCATTTTCTACTTTCCATTGTGCCCCATTATCCCTCATCTCTCTTAATAGATAATGTTGTAATTTTGATGGTGTCATCCAGTTTTATTATACAGGGACCAGATAACAAACGAGCAACATCCAGTATTAGTACTATATAGATATGTGTGTTGTTACGTGCTGACATTCAACTCTTGCTTTGCTTAAATATTTTTTTCTAAACTATCATGGCTTCCTTCAATTCGTCAGCATCTAATGACTTTCAACCTTTAACGAAGTGAATTATTGGAGATTTTAAAATATTAGAAATTAATTGTTGGGGAAAACAATTCTTCAACTGACTTCATCCACCCAACCACTGTTGATTCTACATGTGACTTTGGATCTTATTTGTAAGTCTAAAGTCTCATAGAACTGATGCTTAATCTCGGTTTAATGGCATTAAGAGATATTTGGGAAAAAAAAGGGATAATTAAATGGAAGAGTTAAAAAAAGAATGTAAGTGGTAACATCTTTCTCTTAAAACTTCTCTCTTCACATCGTCAGTCACGGACACACTTTTCCTCTCTCAGCTGCCCTTTTTCTGGCAACTGGTTCAATATGATAGAAAGTCATCAGCAGTTGACTGATTATTTTGACCTAGTTTCAGTGTTTTGTAACTACCACCAGTAAGAATGAAAGTAATTTTTCTGACCCCCCCCCCCCCCCAACCTCTTCTGTTAACTGATTTAGTCCTTGGTAACCGCAAGGGAATTAATAATACAGTAATTCTTTTATACCATAACCAACTCAGATCATATGGAATCTGATGATGTAAATGTATCTTTGGTAGTTTTTGCATGTTAGCCACACATACACACAGAAATATAACTTTCCTTTATTAGATAAAAATTCATTTGACTGTTTCTTTAATCAAGAAAAAAGTTCTATTTGTAATGCTGAAGTTCTTACCTCATCTTTTGATAATTAAAAATATTTTCCGTTTTTATTTTCAGGAAGTGGTTTTAACCGTGCAACTCAAAATGACAGAATATAGTGATCTTGATAGGTAATTACTTTTTATTTAAATTTTATTTTTTCTTCTAAACAAAATGTGACTGTAATCGTCGGTCTATTTTATGTGATTAATCATCTTTGTTTGTATGAAAACATAATCAAGGAGTCTCACTACTGCAACTCGTGTCGCCTACCATTGTAATTACTGTCCTTTCATTAAATCTTGTTAACTAGCAAAGAGTTTCTTCCCGACTAGTTGAACATCAAAGCCATAACATGAATAAAGATGTGATCAGTTAAAAAAATTGAATGAAATATAATTTTAAAAAGTTATAAAATTAAGTTTCGTACATCATAATTATATTTATCTTCGTTAAGAAAATTCATTCATAGTTTGTTTGCCCTAAAAAAAATTATGAAAACTTTCTATATAAAAAAAGGTTACAAGGTTACTTATTTTATTTTAATCATATAATTGTTTAAAAACAAAGATTGAAAACAAATCTTCTTCCAAAAAACTAAAACAAAATGATTCTACCTTTTCTAAATTCAGTCGTACTCATTCATAACTTAAGAAAAAAAGCAGCAGCTACTGCTGCTGCCCCTCTACTCTATTTTCAAGCTTTGTGGGGCGTTGGGACGTTTTCGTGTTCCTCATTTAAAAACACCCGATCGGCAGAGAAGGACGTTTGTTTTTTTTACTTGCGACCATCGCACGAGTATATTTCAAAAGGATTCTTTATTTTGATTATATCAACAGAAGCGTTGTTTTCCTTTCGCCAGGTAAAAAAAAAAAAAAAATATTTAACGACATTTCGGACACGTCTACTTCACTTATGTGTCACTATTTTGTTCATACAAGTGGAATTCTTGTTTTATATTTCACCAACAACATCTTGATAAGCAACTCACTGGTAATGTATGACATTTGTACATGCTTAAGTGGAAACGACATCAGCCCTAGTCAGATGGGAACGGTGGAGGTCTTGGACTGCCAAAAGTGTTCAAGTTGATAAAGGATAGGCATCCAGTCGTAAAATTGCCTTAAATACAATGTCTAGTCGAAATACAGCAGGAAAAAAGAAAGGCAGTGCCAGTAGCACTAATGCTGCTGGTAATGTCTTGGGCTTCGTAGATCCCAGGATGCGTGGATCTTCAGGGCCTATGGATTCCATCAAGCCTTGCCAAAGACAGGAGTGGAGAGGAAGACTTAGATTTCGAGACTAGACAATCAGACCCCACCCTCATCAGAGGATTAATTGTGGCCTGATTCAACAAATAAACCGGTTGTTGATGATGTTGTGCAGAAGGTGATGTGAGGCCAACAGACAAAACCAGTTATGGAGTTGTCATTTCTCCATCTAAAAATATTGTGTTAATAAGTGAATAAAATCTATTTCATCTCGATGCTTAATTTGCAGTCATGTTTATTTGCTTAGACGGTGAATCTTTTTTTTTTTTTTTTTTTTTGTAAAATATTAGTTCAGTGATTTGTCTATATTTCAATATGAAGAAAATTGAGACAACTTTGTGTGTGTATTTATGTGGATGTAACTTTAAAAATTATATTTTTTATTTACTATTAATCAAATATTGAAATAAAAAAGGCAATGAAATAAAGTCCATCAGAATGCATTTTGATTCCTTTGTAAGTAAATCAGCCATTTTAATCTTTTAATAGTTGAAAAAGAATTTTGAAAGGAATTTGGAAACATTTATTCTGTCAAATAGAAAGTCATGTCTAGCTCCAATGCTTCATTTATTAAAAGATTGAAATTTTTTGGAAGCTTTTACATCCAATAATTTAATAACGATTAGAACATTACCTTAACAATAATTTAATGACCAAACGATACTGTAATAATTAAATTTAACTTTCAAAATCCTATTTAAAAAAAATAAGCTGCATGGTTTTAGAATGAAAGTAAAACTCCCAGGCAATACTGTAAGAAAATCTTAAAATCTATTAGATTTCCTGACAATTCTCATCTGCAAAACATTTTTGTTTTAGTGTTTTCTTGCTACATGTATGATTAGCTATTCTTTTACCACCAATTCAAAAGTAGTATTAATGTTTTTGTTCTTTAAATTGTTTTTCTATCGTGATTAAACATGTTTTATCAAAAACAACACTAGTTTTCTCCATTTTTACATTACAAAGAAGTCTGTTTTTTGTTTTTTTGCTACAAAGTTTGTCAAAATAATTTTTTATTCAATTTATTGGCAGACTGTAACCGCACAAATGACGACCTAATAATACTTTAACTTTTTATAGAATTACTGAAATGTCTCAAAATTCTTTAAATTCAGTAAAAGATGGGTTTTAGAATTTGTCATAACATTCTTCTTATACAATCTTTGTTTATTAATTCTGCAAGTGTGTTGTCTTCATATTTATTCATATATTTGTTTATTTGTAGACAAATTGAACAGCTGAGAAGATGCGAAATCATTAAAGAAAATGAAGTTAAAGCCCTTTGTGCAAAAGCCAGAGAAATCCTCATTGAAGAAAGCAATGTACAAAAAGTAGATTCTCCTGTCACAGTAAGTCATTGCATTTCCATATTAATTAAATTGTCTAATCAATTCTTGTATGCCTGTATGTGTGATTCTTGCGTCAACAGGACTTGCACTTTTTTTTTTAATCAATTATTTATTGAAATAAAAAATGCAATAGGGTAAAGTACCAAAACAAACTTTTTAAAATTCCAGTTAAAAACAATTTTTAAATTATGAGCAATAAACAGTGTATTTTGCTTTCCTTGTAAGCAAGTCAGCCATTTTAATCTTTTGTTAATAGTTGAAAAGAATGAATTACTTTGTGACCCTTTGGAATTTGAAAGCATTTCAACTGTTGAATAGTTAAACTGAATATGCGGAGGATGAAAACATCTATGTAAAAAAGCAAAATGATGTGATATTTTTTTTTTTAATTATAAATCCTTATTAAATTGAAAAGGACTTACCACAAGATGAATGATTTGTGATTTATACAAAAAAAATAGAAGCCTCTTCCCTATAGCATTATATTTATAGAAAAGAGAATTCTAATTGCATAAGGGTCAAACAATTAAGAACGGAAACCATCAATAATAATAAACATGTCAGAAAGAATTGTAGCCAACATGTGATATTGTGTCTGATCAACTCCAGCTGGGTAATCTGGAAGAAAGTGTATGATGTTGAGAAACACTTATTGCAATCAGAATGACATTATTAAGGGTGCATTAAAATAATTTCACTTTTCCCATTGTTATAATCAGATTAAGGATAAACATTAAGAGCCCTTTCAAATCTATTACAATTTTGATAATGATCTCTGATGAGTTTAATTCCAAGAACAAAATTTTTTCTTTTCTGAATTTGAACAATAGCATCCATTTTCATAAATTTATGATAGTCATCATCCTAATACCAAAAATGTTTTCCTTTTTAAATTCTCTACTGTGCATTTTTATAAATCTTGTTTATATTTTTTCTCTCTCTCTAGGTTTGTGGAGATATCCATGGTCAGTTTTATGATTTAAAAGAATTGTTTAAAGTTGGAGGTTATGTACCAGACACAAACTATCTATTTATGGGTGATTTTGTAGACAGAGGTTTTTACAGTGTAGAAACATTTTTATTATTGTTAGCTTTAAAGGTGAGTATTTACATTTTCTTTCTTCCTCTTTGACTAATGTATTTTTCATTATTACGACTCCTGGGAAACGCATTTCACTAACAAATTTGTTTTTAATGATTTAAAGTTTCCAGGAGAAATATCAAAAATAAAATGTTATGTTATGAAAGTTGGTAATTTCCATCAAAGACCATTATTTGCATTTCAATAATTAGAATTTTCATAAAATTCTAATATTATTTTTTGTCTAAGTTTGAGAAATTAAATAGTATCTGAACATGTGATGTTAACAAAGGTTTGGTATGTTTGTTTTTTTTCCCCCATTATATTTTTAGTCAAATATTTACTTTTCCGTATTTAATTGTTTTCCTTTTAAATATTTGAGCCTGATGACTAATCGGTTATTTTTTTCTTGTTACAGGTCAGATATCCCGACAGAATAACTCTCATTCGGGGAAATCATGAAAGTAGACAGATAACACAAGTTTATGGATTCTACGACGAATGTCTAAGAAAATATGGTTCCATTACAGTTTGGCGCTATTGTACTGAGATTTTTGACTTCCTTAGTCTATCAGCAATAATCGACGGCAAAGTAAGTGGTTTCGTTTTTTATCTGTATAGATCTCTTTTCATGTCACATTACGTGTCAGCGTAACTTTTATTTGGTGTAGTGATTTTCATTCTGAGAATCATTAAATTGCGATTTGGATATTTTTTTTAATGGCTTGTTTAAGGACACTTCCTGAAAGAGTGCTTGTGCAATGGGGAGTTTATACTGAAACAAGTGTTGCGCAATCTCAACTGCACTTCTGACATGGCTTGTAGTCTGGTGATAGCCAGGATAACCAGGTGTTAGGCTAGGATAAGAGTCATTTAGTATTTTTCCTTTTCCGAGACTTTTAGTCCCTACTATACTTTTATTATATGCTAGCATGCACACCCAGTGTTGCATGGGAATGAGTGAGGACCCATATGTACTCCTGTCTCAAGCCAAGTCCCATATTACTTTTTTCTTTTTCTTTTTTTATAATTTTCAAGAAAATAAACTAAAACATTGTCTTTGCTTCTTAGTCTGTCATAGCTGCCATAATATTATTGTAAACCATTTGAATACAAAATGAATACAACCAAAAGATTCCTTAAATAGTTTACTCGAGGTGTTTGATCTTGAGATAGAGCTTTGTTTTCAATTGCATTGCTAGACACAGACACCGCATTTTATCATTTTTCTTCTGTTTATCCCATGCAGCGGGATCTGGCTTGATTTCTCCCTCCACCATACATGGTGAAAGGCTTAGATAGGATGAAGTCCGACAATCTTTTTGGTAGAAGCCATCCAGCCACGTTTGCTTTTGATGTCCTCTCGGCTTTTTCCCAAGGGCTTCCATTAAATCTTGTTTTTGCTACAGTGTTGTCGTTTGCGCCCCCTACATGTCAATACCAGCACAGGCGATTTTTAGACAATCAAGTCTAGTCAAACCAGGAGTCCAATGCAACATTTTCATCTCCGTAGCTGATGGCCTTCTTTCTACTTATTTTATCAATGGCCAGCATTTGGAACCATACAAAATGGCAGGTCGTACCAGTCGGGTAGATTTTGGACTTGATCACTGATGCAGAGATCACAGAGGACACCATTTCAAACAAACGCATTCATTGTATAATACTTACAGAAACATATGGAATGCTTCCTCTTCTCTTTGTTTGGTAATGGTTAAAAGGTGAAACTCTGCTCTTCTACCCAAATTGTATCTTTTTAGATCCCACATTTGCATATTGAGGTTTTTTTATTCTTTTCCTAAAGATTGTTTCAATGTGAATTTAACTAAAGCATTTTTTTGTTGTTTTTTACTGCAGATTTTTTGTGTCCATGGAGGTTTATCACCATCAATACAGACATTAGATCAAATTCGAGCAATAGATCGAAAACAAGAAGTTCCACACGATGGACCCATGTGTGATCTACTATGGTCGGATCCTGAAGGTATTTTACTCTCAAAACTCATACATTTAACATCAGTCTACCACAAATTATTTTTACTTGTTATTTAAAATACTTTAATTATCTCAAATAAAAGCATAGACATTAGAACTTATAATTCCCTACAGCAAGCACATTACTCTATTTTAATTTTTTCGTTCCTTTTTCATTTGACTTTAATGTTTATTTCTAAAATCAAATTCACAATCGAGTGGGAGATGATCTTTTCCCGTCCCTTTTACACAGAAGAGATGTTGCTAGTATCTCTCTACTGTATCGTTATGTTCATGGTTGATGTCAACTGAGCTTCAATCCCTCCCCCTGTTATTCACAGCAAGAACTCGCCAAGCTACAACCACAGCAAAAGGCTTTCCTTTCTCTCGTTATCAAAAACCTAACGGAACTTCCATAAACAAAATTTCTTTCCTAGAACATTCCATCTGTGGAACAAGATACCACGAGCCTGCTTCCCAACCGATTACAACATGATCGTCTTCAAGTCTAATGTAAACAAATACTTGTTGAGCCATCCTCTTGGATAACCAATTCCTCTTAAGTAATCTTCTGCCCATTTCACTCGTTGTTTCCAATCCTGTCGTGGCGGCGATCATCATGCAACTGAGAATCTCTTTAACCCTTATCCTCGAGTCGGCCCTGGACCTTAATAACTCGTGACAAATCTAAAATAAAAATCTATTAATTAATGATTTATTTAAAATAGTTAATTAGAAAGTAAAATGTAATTTAAGTTTCAAAAACCCTATTTAAAAAAGAAATTGGGTAAATAAAAAAAATATTAGTTTCTTATTTCTCTTTATATAATGCTAGGCGTGCATATATGTTTATATATTGGTATGTATAGGAGTCACTTCTAAACTAATTAACCAATCATTATGAATTTTGGAGCACAGCTCCTCAGCATAAAGATGTGTAATGTGGGCTATATTTAGTTTTGTAAAAAGGGGGGTGGAAGCACTTTGTGAAAATTCAGAGACCTCCGATTTGAAATTTTAACAATAAGTATGAATATCAATTAATAAATATTCACAAAATCATTAAAGGGTTTTAGGGGCATAATGAG
The DNA here is from genome assembly GCA_963556195.1 of Sepiola atlantica. Lineage (NCBI taxonomy): Eukaryota > Metazoa > Mollusca > Cephalopoda > Sepiida > Sepiolidae > Sepiola > Sepiola atlantica. The sequence goes on from OY744522.1 coordinate 72,240,446, forward strand.
CACAAGGTATTCTTCTTATAAATTAAAAGTTTTTAAAAAAAATTGTAACCATGAAATATGTTGAATGTTATAAGGCGTCCGATCACTATTTTTTTTTTTTTTTAAACCAAAAACCGTTTGTATATATATATATATATATATATATATTCGTTCATTGAATGATATTTTCCAAAGAGAAGACATGTGGGAATAAAAATGAAAGTAAAAAGATTTACGGCTTTTAGTTTGGGCTCTTAGTCTGGAGAGGTTAAAAAGCTTTCCCTCTGTTCTGGTTTAGAGGTAGATACCTTCAGCTGCAGAAAGAAATGCACGTTTCAGCATTCCAGCAAAGAAGATTCCAAACTGGGTGGGAGACAGGATGCAACCCTGTTTCACTTTAATCAGTATGTTAAAGGCAACTTATTTCTTTTTCTCGACTTGCTAAATTATAAAAAAAAAAGTTACTAGCTTGAATATTCTATTTCTTTTCCTCTGTCTCTCATCTCTTATATTTATTTGTAGTGGTTTCCTTCGAATGAGTTTTGTTTTTGTTTTCTCTTGGCTTTCGCATATTTGAAGAAGGTATGAATCATACCAAAACATTACATGAATTGAATAAAGCCTATTTCATATAAGAGGATTGTTATTCAATCTGATTATGTCAGATTGTTTTTCTGTACATATATATGTATGTACACTTTCTTCTTGGTAGTTAATCAGTTACCTGGTGCGGCATTCACTTTGATCTAGTTGAGCCTGATTCTTCTCGGGGAGAAAGTTTCTAGGGAATTGAATTCACAAGCGGTCCCCGGTCACCTGTATATCCTGAGAGATGGCGACGTTGGTTTTTGCAGGGAGGTATCGCCATCCTCCCACATACAGCGCCTGGTGTTCCTAAATGGTCACTCATCTCGTACTGACCCGGCTTAACATTGCTTAACTTCGGTGATCTAATGAGAACCAATGTGTGAACGTGATTATGCCGTATATTGTTAATCAGTTACAATAGAATAATTCAATTTTTCAATTCCTGGTTAAGAAAATCTTGAAGTGTTTGGATGTACTTAAAAAAAAAAATTTTTAAATGCATTTTTATTCTGAAATATTAATTTTAAAGTAATTCAGGTTGAAGACAAGTCTACTCTCCTTTTCCTTCTCTTTAATAGAAGTTTTGTAAATTTCGATGATATGGTTCTAACTATTTTTTTTTTTTCTTTTTTCAGATATGCAAGGATGGGGCGTATCCCCCAGGGGTGCTGGTTACCTTTTTGGCAGTGATGTTGTGTCACAGTTTAATGTTGCCAATGATATTGACCTCATCTGTAGAGCACATCAGTTGGTTATGGAAGGTTACAAGTGGCACTTTAATGAGACCGTATTAACGGTTTGGTCAGCTCCTAATTACTGCTATAGGTAAGGAAATCCTTTATGATTTTATTAATAGCAAAATATTTGTTTTAAATACTTTAAGTTATATGATCAGTGTAAGTATTAATAAGAAACAAATATAATTGAATTAAAGATTTTAATTGTTCTGTTTCTTTTGTTGTTGAAACTTGGTTGATTCTTTACAATAAGTCGACCATGAAAAAGTTTTTTATTGTGGATTCTCCAATAGTCATAAACTTTTAGAATCAACAAATAGTTTTTCTTCATTACTGTGGTGGACATGATGATCTTGAACCACGAATCGAGCAGTGGAAATGGTAAATATTTGCGTCATTAATCAATTGATCGATAGTCCACCACCTCGTAATTGCTAAACTTCTTTTCGACCAGCAGTATGGATTTAGGTAAGCCCGTTCTACTGTCTACTGCGGATATCCTAATGTTCATCTCTGAACGCATGTACCATACACTGGATAAGGCAGGTGAAGCTAGGGCGATAGCACTTGATATATCCAAAGCCTTTGACAAGGTCTGACATGAAGGCCTTCTCATGAAAATTAAATCGTACAGTATTACTGGGCGAATATTTAATATCAGATTCTTCCTAGTCAAAAGAAAAATCGAGGTCATCCTCGATGACCGCACATCTAAACATGATATTAATGCGGGTGTGCTCCAGAAGTTGATCCTTGGGTCTTTATTATTCCTTATCTTCATAAACGGCCTCCATGATGAAATTGTCTGAGATGGGCATATTTGCTGATGACACCATGCTCTATTCTCGACATGTGGGCAAAATGAACGCGCGCATATCTACGGCAATGGCTGAATCCTTAGAAGATGACCTCCAGTCTCTAGTGGAATAGGGACAGAAATGGACAGTTACATTTAATTCTACTAAAACAAAGCTCCTCTCTTTTAACAATTATAAGAAACCTTTCCAACTATCGATAGCCATGGCTAATAGTACCCTACCTAAGAATTTAACATTCAAACTCCTCGGCATAACATGAATTGGAACAAATACATAGAAGATACTGCCAAGTCTGCTGCAAATAAGGTTTTCCCTATCAACGTAAACACCCCCGAACAAACTGAAACAAGCAGAAAAATCCCACCCTTCACTCTTCTTTCCTCGAACTGTGAGCCTTTGGGATTCCGTTCCTGCTTCCCTCGCTGTATCAACATGCAGAAATTTAAATGTAATGTGAACAAACATCTCGCTGCACAACTCCCCACTTAGGATGACCCTATAAATATGGCCTCTAATACGAAGTACTCCTTACGTCTCAGTGGCAATGTGCCTTGTTTTTGGGGTGAATAAAAGTAAAAAAGATCCTTGTTGATGATTTGCATCAAAGTTTTTTTGGGTCGTACAACTTTCCTGCATTTTCTTATCCAAGAATCACTCCTCCCAACATGGCCTAACCAGCCAACTGATCATCAGTAACTGATCAAGCTTTGCTATATTTAGCTTTGCCAACAGAGTATCAGAGCTGATATGCAGAGTCTGATCTAACTCGACATTGTATGTCCATCTGATCATTGTTCTGTCATTACGCTGAAAGTGGGCAAAGGCCCAGCAATCACATTCATACTGCATCATACTCCTAACACATACATTATTTAAAATTACATAAAAGGTACTTGTTATGAATAATACATGATAGCATTATGCCTGTCGCCATATTGTTTCAACTACAGTATCACAAATTGGGTGCTTTTAAAAAGAAACAAAAAGACAACTTTCTTTTTTCATAGCTAGGTGATTATAAAGAAACACTGAAACTTGGAATATTTCTCTTTCTGAATTCTGGTTTTGTTGAAAGCAAAATTCTCGTTAGTATTCTGCATTTTTGAAAAAAAATTACCAAATGTTACATTTTTAAAATAAAGGAAAAATATAAAAATTGATTTTAATTCAGTTCTGTAATCAGAATAAATATTTTTTTTTAGATTAAAAAAAAATCTTTTATTAAATTCCCCAAATTGTAAAAATTCATGAATTAACATTCATAAATATTTTTTTTTTCTTTTTAACACTTATTCTAAATTACTAATAACTTTTAATATTTACTATAATTTTTTCTTACCTTTCAGGTGTGGAAATGTGGCTGCTATCTTAGAACTTGATGAACATGTACAAAGAGATTTTACTATTTTTGAAGCTGCTCCACAAGTGAGTATTTTGGTTTAATCCTAAACAAAGAGTGACTGACTTGCTTCTCGCAGTCAGCAAAAGTATTGATTAGAGTTTCAGTAATTTAAATACTGATCTTAAAATTACTATAGGATGATGGCATAAATTGTATTGTGATTAATGTGAAAGAATTCTGTTTATTGAATTTGAAAATGTTCATCTTGAATTGTTTGTCATCTGTTGTATATATGAATTTAATTTTTTTGTTTTTTGTCTGGTATAAATATCATTTATAAAAAATTAGCTGTTTTGGTTGACCCAAACATTATTTAAAATAAAGTTAAAGTGTAGTTTTGGACTGTTGGAATACCTGATGGATTTAATTTTGTAATTTATCTTTTTAAATACAATGTGTGTTTTAAATTGGGGAGGGGGGGGGGGGTAAATAGCTTCTAAAACTTTCAATATTATAATATGTAAGGATTTTCTAAGAATATTTTTTAGAGTTTATAAATTAATAACAAAAGATTAAAATGGCTGACTTGTTTGGGCTTTGTAACTTTCAATTTAGAATTGGATTGTAACGTGTTAAGAATCAGCTCTGTCCGCCAGGAGAAAACGGCGAAAAATAACTTTTGAGCACAAATTCTAAACATTTCTCCACAAAATAAAACGGTATTCATAAACGGAAGTATGCATTATATTAAAATCAAAACAATCATTAAATTTAAAAACAGTTTAAGAATAGTTAATTTATTAAATTTCCTTCTGCAAATTAGTTGACCTTACATCGTAGATCACATGCACATCATCATGATCATCATTATATTTGGTTTAATATCTATTTTACATGCTGGCATGTGTTGGATGGTTATAAGCAGTCTATTAGCAAGATGTGTTTCTGTTATGTGAATTTACAAAGGGAATTTTAATGTCAATGTTAGTGCTAAAAATGACAACTTTATAAATATACAAAGAACTATGCATGTCAATTAGTTTGTACCCCATAAACAATACAAATAAATACTGATGTAACCTCCGACCTTCAGGTGCATCTTATCGAACTTAAGAATCTGTACGGAATTGTGAACGGAACATCTTATTTAATCTACGGGGGTAACTTGCTCTCGTTCCGTAAGCCATGACAGGGTAGAAGTCTTAAGCAATTCGTAATTGTATTCTTAGTATTGCTTGTACTGAGGATTGAACCTTAAACGTTCCGAAGACTCGCTTAGATAAAGCCTTTAAAATTCCGTACAGATTTCAGTGTTCGACAAGAAACACCTGAAGACGGTTGGAGGTTACATCGTCCGAAACATATCTAAGGTCACAATAATTCAAATTAGAATATTTTTTTTGTTGTTTACTTATATTTCCATTGTTTTAAATTTTTCAATTTATCTAATACAGTCAAATAATGAGTACAATAAGACGCATGTGAAAATAAAAACCTATCTTGACTGTTTATATGAACTTGATAGTTTAAGTAAGATACTGAGCAACTGGAATATGAGATTTTGTCTGGTTTGGTCTTCCTCACTTATTCATTTAGTCTTTCTCTGCAATAGCGGGTTGTTTCTAATGCACAATCTATATAATACTAAAACTCTATTGTTCTTGTATGTTTGCAATCAGCTTTCAGCTTTCCGGTTTTCAACATCCGGTTGCGCATGCATAAATAGCATCGTCTTCAATCTGTTATTCCAATTCCGTTATTCTCTATTATGATTAACGAACGCATGAAATTTTTCATTCTGGAAATTTTTAAACAATTTCATTTAATTTCATCAAATAGTTTATTTGTTTTCTTCACGGCTAAAAACATTCAACGGGAGGACTTCGTAAAGTCTGTCGCAGTTTCAAAAAAACTCCTCCCTTTTAAAAAACAAACAAACAAAAAAACAACACTCATTATTAATATCAGCAATACTAGCGGTCGGTGAACGAAACCACCTCCCACTTTCCCTCTCATAGATTTCACCACTCCTACTCCCTCTGTTTTCGTTACGTACGCGAGAAAGCCTGCTGTACTCCCTTCCTTTCTCAAATCGCCCTAACCAACCACTTATAATTCAGTAACTGTAATTTAAAAAAAAAACAATTATAATAAACAGAACGACTCATAGAAATCTATCTATATTCTTTTTTCATTTTAATATACTTTCATAGAAATGCTTCTGTTATGTAAAAAAAACCTATTTTCTTTATGCCACAAGTGTCATGCTCATACATGAATTCCATAGCTAATATAACAAACTGACCCAACGGGTCACGGGTGGTCTAGTATATTATAAACTTACAGATAGACTTGGCATTGCCCAAGTGCAAAACATGTTGAAAAATTTTGTCTAAATTTATTCAGGTCGCATGTTTATTATTATCTAAATGAATAAATGCAAAAGTTTTTTCCATTTATCACTCCTATATTACCATCAAAACGGGTTACTGTTATTTAAATCAATAATAAAACATATTTTGAAATACTCTATATATAGTACAGAGGAAAGATCCAAAGACAATCATTTCAATGCCTAATTAGCATTACGATTTTTTAAACAGTTCATAATAAATTAATGTTTGGTTTTACACATTTGTAATTTTATTGTGCTTTTTTGTTTATATATATATATATATATATATATGCAATAATTTCATTGATTGTTTTAACAGTAATTAATTAAAATGGTTTAATAAAAAAAATGAATAACTTACTAAAAACCTTTCCTCTAACATAACTTCCTAGAATTCTTACTGACAGGCAAAAAACGAGAAGAAAAAGGGAAGGGAGTGGATGGCTAACTGACTGGTTAGCTAAATGTCTTACTACTCGCTTTCTCTCTCTATATCTACTCTCTGCCCTTCCACTCTTCCGATAATGACGCGGTAGTTATCTCAAACGAACTGATTTCTTTTCCTGTTGATTCCATTAGGGACTTATTTAAATGATAAATAAATTTGTATCAACATTACCAAGATGTGAATGTTTATCTATCCGAATAAATGCAGAAGTTTTAGTCTTGTTTCCAATAAACTTATGAATGAAATGTTTATTATTTAAAGTTTTGGTTTGAAGTATTTCAAGAAGCAAACTTTGTGAAGCGATAGTAAACTGGCAAAACGAGCTAGTATCACAATAAATTAAATTCATCAAAATCCTTTACAATTTTGAAATAAATAAGAATTAAATTATTGCCACTTTTATAGGTTTTTTTGATATATTTAAAAAGAAAGAAGTTTAATTTTAACATTTATATGAAATACCTGTCTCAGAACTGGTTTATAATACTGGGCACCCTGGAATGTTTTAATGTGCATGAGTTCAGACCCCCAAATATTTCAATGCAATTATTTTCTAAATATTACTATGGAGAACAGTTGCGTGAATGTACAACTTACACAATTGAACGTTCATTTTGAGAAAAGTCTTAATTTGGACACATTAGCAGTGTTTCCACTGTCGACCAGACATATGTATGCTGTATGAAAGTGAAACCTTGTCAGCGAGAGTTGAGGACATGCTTTGCATGGATAGAAATGATATGAGAATGATATGATTGATGTGTAAAGTGAGTCTTAAAGACAGGCTTAGATCTGATGACCCGAGAGGAAGATTAAATTTGGACAGTATAGGGAGATGTTTGCAGGACGGGAGACTTTGATGGTATGTCCACGTTGAAAGAATAGATGAGGTTAGTAAATGTAAAATAGTTGAAGTAGCAGGTTCAATTCACATGGGGAAAGCCAAGGAAACTGGGAGCAACTGATAAGAATGAACTTGAAAGAAAGAGGGATAAAAACTTGGCCTAAGATATTAGTTTGGAAGTCAACTTCTAAAAGCCATCCAATGCATGCCAGTTGATGTTAAGCCCCCATTTGAGCGAGCATCATGAAGCATACACACTTTGTGAATGTTTCACCGTCGATTGATGGATGACTCAAGTCAAAGACTCTGAAAGGGATGGAAAATTGCTCAAATGTTCTTAATCAAGATAACCTTGTATAATTTAACTACAGTTTTAAAAAGCGTTCTAATCAGAGATAAAATCAATCTTAGTTTGGAGTTTGGTTGGAGGTTTTCTCTCTTGGGGACTTAAATGTCATTTTGCAATTTTTATTCACATTCACTGGTGTAAAGTTAAATCTGATTCACTACCTTAAACACTATTTGCTGCAGCCTATTGCGTTTGTATAGAGAACAAACAAATTTCCTCTTTTATTTATATTGTGTGTGTATATATATATACAATAATTTTATTAATGTTTGTATTACAGAAGATCAAAACATTGGTACTGTCAGTTTCAAATCCTAACAAAGGGGACCTATGAAAGAGCTCTTTACCGGACTCTCTTCAGCCTCTGTTTATGTCTGTTTCCCGAGCACTCTCGAGAAGGATACCCATGAGATAGATCTAGAATTGAGTGAGGAACTCTGTGTTCATTTGTGCCCAGCCCATAACATCCTATTTACTTTATCATTTTTTTATTTTTTTATATATTCATGTTTTGGAGTGGGGCCCAGAGGATGTCTTCAACATTGATTGATTGGGTGGGAGGAGGTGTAAGAAAAGTGACATTAATTGAAATAAACTTGTAGTTTTTAACCACCACTCAGTGTTTCCTAGGAATCCATAAGACCCTTGTGCACTTCTGCTCCAAGCCCTGGACCACTATCAACATTACAATGCTTATTTTTTAAATTTCTATAATTTTTTAAGTTATAAATAAAACATTTTTTTTTTTTTTTAAAGATATGAAGTGTGAATGCAACCCTCACAATAACGTACGTTCTTTGATAAAAATAAAATATACTTATCCAAGTACTCTGGGTAATATAGTTTCAGTTATATATGGTTATGTGGCGTCTATCTCTGAAATCCCAAGAAGTTTATGAACGAACAAACAGGAACTACAAGTTTGTTTTTTGTTTTTTTTTTAATTTATTCAGAAATGTGTAAAAAGAAATAATTTCTTGAAATTTATTTGTATTAAAATGTATATTTACTAATTCAAAAAAAATTTTTTTTTCTTTTTCAGGAATGTCGAGGCATCCCATCTAAAAAGCCACAGCCTGATTACTTCCTTTGATAGCTTGTTCTCTTCCATCCCATATGTACTTTCATCAAATTTAAACACTGCTCAGCATTCATCCTATTCACAATTCATTCCTCATTTTTAAAAAAGTAAACAAAAAAAATATGAAAAATTATTCTACAAGGAAGGAAAAATATTACCACTCTTCCTCTTCCCCCTCTTTGATTTTTTTTTTTCCCTTTCTTTCTTCCCTCCTCTTTCTCCCAGGTCAAATGCTCCTCCTTGTATTTGTCTCTTGAATTAAGTCTAACCAGTAAACTATTTTGTATATAAATATATCTAAACTCTCTCATATATACACATACATACACCCACACAAAAAAGAAGAAAACAGTACCGTCTGAAGATGAGCTCTTTGTCTGTAGTTTCTGGCACTTCCAAACGTCATTGTCTCTGCCCAAATTGCAGACAGGTCACCACTTTGATAATCTCTGCATTGGATGTAGTCCACCCTTGGACTTTTCTTTATGCCTAGAAATAAAATGTAGACCAGGGTTTTTCTTTTTCTTTTTCTTTTTTTTCCTCCCCTTTCTTTTTCCTTTTTTATTTATTTTATTTTTCTGATTCCTGGGCTAGAGATATGTGCTAGCTTCACTTTTGAAAAGTACTCAGAAACTTAGTGTACCTTATTATAGTGCTGGTACTCCTTTGATGTCAACCATGTTTACTCCGACAATCCAGCATGCCCCATGCAAAAGTCAAAGTAGGTCTACTGTTTTGTTTTGTGTGTGTGTGTATATATTTAAAAAAAAAAAAAAAAAATTCTCTTCCGCTCCTCCATGCCCACCCCCCTCCTCCTCCGACTCCCTGTTAAATGATGAAAATACACAATCCAACATAAAACTTCCTAGTTGACCTCCATGGAAGGTTTGCAATACAATAGCCAAACTGATAATTGGAATTTAATCAAAACTTCAAAATCTTTCACATGAGATTCAGCCTGTCCGTTCCTTGTGTGTTGGCCATTTTTAACAATGTACTTTTTTTTATTTATAACAAAAATCTTTTTTTTCTCTAATTGAATAAATACCAAAAGTTGGACATCAATAAAACAGAAAATTTTTAAAATTCAGCTTTTCATAACTATTTATATTAAATTGTTTTAATTAGAATATTCATATCCTGATGAGTTTTCCAGAAATCTATTTTAAGAAATTAAAAAATTTTAATGAGGGAAAATTCTCTGTGAAACATTTTAATTTCATTTTTAATTTACAGCTTGGTTGGTCTTTCAGAAATGTAATCAGTCAGATCTTTAAAGCGACCAAACTTTTTTCTTTCCATTTCACAATCATTAAATATTTTAAGTATCTGTAATTTTATACATTATGTGCAAATATTTTTAGTGTCTATAAGCAACCTTTCTTTATAAAGAAACATTTTTAAATACAGAATTGAATTTAACATTTCTCTTATTAATTCCTGTATATGTCAATCACTCCCGATGCTTAAGTAATAGTCCAAATTTACATAAGCATATTGTTATATTTAAAAATATCTATACAAAATATATTTTTGTTTATTTCTTTTTATACAAAAATCAAACATTGGAAATTTGCAAGAAAATAACAATTTTCTAAACATAAAATATAGAAATATTTTTTCTAACTAAAAGCTGATTACTGACACCTAAAGTCTACTGAGACATTAAGAAATCCAAACAAATTGACCCTTTTTAATCTAAAATTTGTAATTTCTACTTTAAACAATAAAAATAATTCTGATTTTCAGTCTTTCTCAAACCTTATTTCCCAAGCTTTCTACTCCAGCAGTCTTCTGACTTTTGAGAATTACGAACCCTTTGACTAATATCTGTTTGTTCGTTTTTTAACTAAAAACTAACATAGGTCTCTATTACTTATATTTCTATGTAAGTTATCTATGCTACCCTGGGAGTTCCATGACATCATTTCTGCTCTAGTCTGATCGTATTTGTGGAGTGACCAAGAAGTCCACTATTTTGCATCGGCCAAAATGTGTGACATACACAGCCAAATATGACTGAACTTCAAGACTTTATTCTGTAATGACCTACTTTGGTTTTTGGCTTCATAGAACTAAGTTTAGAATTATAATAAAACATTTTTCTTTTTATTAATGAGTAAATAATTTATTGGAATAAACTAATATATATATATATATAAGTAAATTTCGTGTACAACAGAATCGTAGGATCAATTTTAGAGGAAGCATTATTTTAATCAATGAAACAGGCGGGTGGGGAAAAAAAAGGAAAATTGTTAAAATTACCTTAAGGCCTTATCGTCTGACCCTCTAAGAGGAAACGTCTAAAATATATATATATATATATTATATGGTGCGTAAGGTATTTGAGGACGTAGATTATTTTTTAGCAGCAATAGTTTTTGACTATATTTTCTATATTTCAGAATTATCAATAATTACACGACAAATAAAGAGGCACAGTTATCATGACTATAATGGCTGAATATAGCAAATTAGCAATAGAAAATTGCTTGATCTTTCGTTTCTAAAGTTTGCAAAGAGTTAAAAGTTTAAGATAGAGGTATCACCATTATCAAAACCCAAGATTTTCTGTGCACTGATAGCATTAGAGCATCTGAATTTGTGGGAAGTACAGCACACTGTTGGTGGTAGTTCTAGAAGATTCATGGTTGTAAAAGAACAGTGTTTAAGAAAAAAAACAATCTGAAATGTTATCAACAAACACGTCAGATACAAGTTTTATTTGATGAGTAACGGTCATTTTACACTGGTAAAGGAACCAGCACGCAAGGCTTATGGATTGCGGAAGATGTTCATGATCACATGAGACTGTAATCTTAATACAATTGTGAACTTTTACAACAATAAAGGGGAGTTCTGGATAGAGATAATTACAGAGGCTAAAGTTGACTGTTTGAGCAGCAAATAAGAAGTCAGATAAGTAATAGATGAAATGCAGTTTGGCTTTATGCCTGGGCAAAGTATCACTGATGCTATATTTATCCTGCGACAAATGCAAGAGAAGTACCTTGGTAAGACAAAGAACCTGTTTTTTCCTTTTTGTGGATTTGGAGAAAGCTTTTGATTGAGTGTCAACATATTTCTTGTAAGCTTTGCATAAACTAGGGGTAAACGAGTGGTTGGTGAAGGTTGTTCAAACAATGTACAAAAGTGCTCAGCTGTGTTCTGATACTATGGACTGTAGACAAGAACCCTGACATGATTCACCAAGGTGCACAAAAGCAATCGAAAGTAAGATGGCGCGGAAGTAGTCAGTCACTGCCCCTCCCTGAACAATAGAAATTAAGTCAAAAGACCTGGCTTAGGATTACCAGTTCTAAGTTAATATATTTAGGAGTCAGTTTACGACAGTTGGCGGCTTGGTGAGGTCCCCCAAGATGTTCTGTTTGAGGTGAGGGAGATTGCAGATCGGCGCAGACCCGAGATGAGCTGACTTCAACCGAACAACAATGACACCTCGACAGACAACTATTAACAGATATTTGGGTGGTCCCTTTCGGTATCACACACACACACACAGAGTACAACTGCTTTTATAAACGATGGCTCAGAGTTTGTGTTCTCTCTTGTGAGTGTGTTGCTTTTATTTTTGCATACTTATAAACCAGTGCTTGTGCCCTCAGAGATCGTCAGTGGAATTGACAGCACGACCAGAATAAAAGATGAAGACGAAAACCACGACACACACAAGCGTTGTGGTGGGTAATTGTCGAGAGGCGGGACATGGTTCTACAGTGTTAGAATTAACTGCACATTAAGTGACAGCTTTAATGTTAAAGTAGGAGTACATCAAGGTTCTGTATTGAGTCTGTTGCTTTTTGTTTGTATCTTAGTGTTGTCTCGAAAGTTGTGTATTGGTTGTCTGGAAGAGATGCTTTATGCCGGTGATTTAGTGTTTGCCTGTGAAACATTGAAAAGTCTACTTGTTAAGGAAAGGCTATGGAAAGTAACGGTCTGAGAGTGAACATTACCAAGACTAAAGTGTTGATCAGTGATTGTGTTAGAAATCCCTCCGAAAAAGGAAAGTTCTCCTGCTCAGTTTGTGGCCAACTTAATTTTTGTGATACTTGTAAGCATTGGATATGCAAAAATTGCAATGGAATTACTGGTAGGTTGAGAGATGATAACCAGTTTGTGTGAAAGACAATAGAGATGAATGAGAACTCAGATATGGGAAAAGTATATTTGGATGCTGAGGTTGTCCAGATATTTTGTTACCTTGGTGATACCATTGCAGCACAGGGGGTGCTGGTGTTATTACTAAAGTTAGGAGTGGATAGACTAACCAGGGAAGAGTCTATCAGCATGTGTATGCAGTGTGATGATGTATGAAAGTGAAACCTGGCCAGTGAGGGTTGAGGATATGTTTTGCATGGGATGAAATCATATGAGAATAATACGATGTATGTGTAATGTGAGTCTTAAAAACAGGCTTAGATCTGATGACCTGAGAGGAAGATTAAATCTGGACAGTATAGGTAAGTGTGTGCATAACAGGAGACTTACCTTGTACAGCCGTTTTGAAAGTTTGGGCGTTCATAGATGGTAAACGTGGCAGGTGATAAGAATGGATTTGAGAGAGAAAGGATAAGTGAAGACCTAACCAGGGATGGGTTGGTTTAGAAGTCAATTTCTAAAAGCTGTCAAACATATGACAGTATGTAAAGCAGACATTAAACTAAATATGATGACATGACCCTCACCCTCTAACATTTGTCCTCCTAGCTCCTCAAATCCCAATCTTTCGAATGATTTATTAAATGTATTTGTTCAGTTTATAAAAATTGTGACAACTGAATCATTCTGTTAATAAATTGTTGAAATTCAAAAATCAGTCCAGAATGATGGAATTCATAAATATTAGTGACGTTACACAACAAGCAAAACATCAGTAAAAAGAGTTAAACAAGAAATTACTTATCTGCGATGGAAAATGTTTGTGCTAATTTACAATTTTCTGACATGTTTCTTCATTTTGATTGCTATCACGTTTTCAGGCATTTTACACTTCATAGACACATGATCGAGACAACTAATATATCTTGAGGTTCTGAGTTCAATTCTGAGCAGAGTTATTTAGACAATTCGACAAGTTAAATGAAAGAATGTCGCAAGGCCTGGGAAATGGAGGGTTTACAAAGGGTCCGACACCAAACACCTGCAGAAGGCTGATGGGTAAAATGGCCGAAACGTGATTACAACAACCAAGATGGGGAAAACAGTATGAAAATTGTTAATAAGAAATAGATTACAAAACAATTTATCTTAAACCAACCGAGGTAAATCCATTTTAACTTTAGCAATTTTAGTTCACCTTGTTTGAAAAGATTATTTAATTTATTGAAATAAAATGATTATCTTAGCACAAATCGTATTCCAAAAGTTTTAAATTAATTGCGATTAGTTATCCCATTAGAACAGAGAATTAATTTTTTGTTATTAGAATTATTAACAAATAAAAACAAACTTAATTTTATATTTTGCATTTAAAAAAGAATCCAATTTGGTTGTTAGTTTAATTTGATTAACAACCAAATTGGATTCTTTTTAAAATGCAAAATATAAAATTAAGTTTGTTTTTATTGCAATACTTTTTAATTAAAAATTATTTCTTTATTCATTAAACTCCCTAAAGCCAATAATTTCTTCTTTTTTTTTTTTAAATTTTATATTTATTTGACTAATAACTAATTGGTTATAAAAAAAAAAAATTACCAACGAATTGTCTTGAAATTGACTGCTACAAGTGAAATTAGTAGTAGTATTTTAAGATTTTCATAATTGACTAGCAGACAGACCCGACGTGGCTCGGGATTAAATGAAGAACACTGTCCTTTTTCATTATACTTATAACACCACACACCCACCTAATATAGTCGGAAGAAGCTAAAACTTTGGAAAACTCTGAATTAGTGTCTTCTACATATGATATACATATTTGAAGTTATAAGAGGGTTCTGCACCATGGCTAACTTGAGGGAGGGTAGAGATTCTGGATCACTTCTATTGTCTTCCCCCAGAGAATTTTATACATGATTTAAATTTCATAAAAATAGGATATATTTGCAGTTTCAAAAGAGTTCTTCCCTTATAGCCCCTTAGGCATGCACTTAGAGATTTGAGACTACTTTCATTGTATTTCCCAGAAAATTTTACATAATACACTTTTAGATTTTATGTAGATTCTCTAACCTTTCTTTGTAAAGGAACACAGACATTGACATTTATATATAGAGAGAGATTATTTTAAAATTACATCATTAAAAATAACCTTTTATTTTGCAATTAAAATTAGTTCTTCATGTTTGTTTTTAAAAGAAATTTTTAATGTGTCACCATAGCAACTGCATGTTGAAACAAAAATTTTCAGTGATGAAATGTGAACACATTTTTATTATTAAGACTGCACTTTGTTGGCCACTTTTAAAATATGCTTGTTTAAATGAATACTTGCCTTGCGTTTATTATTATACAACACAATAAATTAATTGCACGCAGTTCTTCTTTCTGTTCAGCAAAGTTCAACTTGTGGAAAACCAACATAACATTGAAGGGCGTTTGGATTAAAGGAGTCGTGCTCAGTGTCCCTAATGTGTGTGTGTATAAATATATATATATATATATATGAGAGAGAGAGAGAGAGAGAGAGAGACGCATATGAGATTAAAAATAAATAAAACTCGCTAACTTGTAGTAGCAAAGAAATTTTAAGATGTCTGTGAGAATATATTAAGAAAGAATTTTTCAGATTCGTATGTACACACATGTTTACAATTGAAAAAGAAATAAAAATTAGTTACTTTTGGTAGCAAAGAAGTTTTAAAATTTTGTAAGACGCCCATTAGAATTTTTTACACATGAGCATGTATTTTTTTTTTTTTTTTTTTAATAAATCGAAGAAAATGAGTAATGGAAGGTTTGAATCGTGCCTCACCCAGTGAATTAGGATGCCGTTTTAATTTACCAATTTTAACAAATGGTGCGATTTCATTGGATAATCAACTGATGATAATCTAATAAAATAAACAGTGAATCTCGCCCAGTAGAAAGAATTATTGGGACGAATAGAATAAGAAGGCAATTGGAATTTCTTTTTTATGTGAATAACACATGTTGAAAATTTACGTAAATGCTGGTAGTCAGAATCAAATATCAATTTGTCAGATGCACTGCTATTTAGGTTTAACTTTGAAAGTCCGATCGACTTAAGTTTATATATTAGATATATATGTATATCGAGGCAGCATTTATTCTTTAAAACGTATTTCACTAAGTATGACGACAGACAACGTGTGTCTGCATATTTTTCTTTTGATCCTTATAAGTTTTCGGGTTTCAAGCTGGAACTGGCCGATATATGAGCCCTAGTATTTTCAGATCCATCTTCAGGGGTAGTTATCAAGTAAAGAACATGTGTTTTAAATATTTATTAATAGTTTTGCCGTCCATCATATTTAATGAAATATGAAAATATGTATATATATATGAAATTAAGTTTGTCAGATTTTCGAACTTCAAAGACCTGAATAGCAATGCAGTGGATAAATCAATATTTAATTCTGCTTAACCTTTTTCTTTTGTTAAACGTTGGTGCATGTTATTAAAAAGAGTAAATTTTAATTCAGTTTTCCTTTGTAAATACTAATATCTTGGAATATTTTTTTTGAAAGAGAGGCCATTATTCTTTACAGCAGCAAATGTAAATTACAGATGGAAGTCATTTTTGCAATCAGCAGAAAATTCTGTTACAGTACTAAATAGTCATACTAATACATTTTTCGTTTGTTAATACTAAATAACATAAAAAACTTTTACATTATTATTTCGATAAAATCTAACATGGAAAACACTACGTAATATATGAAAAAAAATATTTAATTTCTATGTTGATTCAAGTCACATGACAAAAGATTCATGAACAACGCCCGGTTGTTATTCTGTAACTACAATATCAATGCTTAACCTTACCATAAATACAAAACTGATTTTGTTGTAATTGGATGACTTAGATTTGTTATTCTCTATTAAAATGCAAAAATCACAAACTTTTAATTACTCTAATAAGCAGTACATTTCCTACTAAAAGAGTCGCGAAAAATGAATTCTTTGTTATTGGTTTCATTCTTAAACAAGCAATTTCATCTTCTACCTTGAATTCATTGGTTATGTCCAAATCCACAATAAAAACACCATGGATAAAATGCAATCGATTTGGGGTAAACAGAATTACAATACATATCAAGAAAGATTTATTTTTTTGCAAAGATACGTCACAAATAGATTTGTATAAGGAAGGCAAGGGAGAATATTCTTCCTTATTACGATCAAGGGAGATAACTCTTTCGCGACTCATTCATAAGCTAAGTTAGAAAACACATTGTTTATTGAGAAAAAAATGATTATTTTGCTATTTATTTTATTTTTAATTCTTTTCCTAGACATCAACCACGCAATATCTATATAAGTTTAATTTAATTTTGCTAACTCCTCCACCGGCCAATAATAATAGTACCAATACTACTAATCTCAATGATGGTAAAAATTTAATTCCATTATGTTGGTTCTCCAGCAGACAATGATAATAATACCATTAAGAATTTAATTCCATCATTATATAATAATGATTCTCGTCTTAATAATAATATTAAGAATTTACTTCCATTTCGTTAATTTACCAAATCAAGTTAATAATACTAAGAATAATAACGATAATAATAACTTCTGTATAATTTTGGTCATTCGGACTACATTTTATATCTTGAGTGTTATCATCACAACGTTTGGCCGCTGTAACCTCCGGCCTTTTTCAGGTGTATCTCTTCGAACTCGGGAATATTTCTGTTGAACTCGCATTTTATAGTTACAGAAAAACGGTTCTTAGTCTCTTCTAAATTATAAAATTATTGAATACAGAAAAAATGATTTTACAATACTTATGCGATTTAATTTTATTCTTTACATAATACGTCCGATCGTTACACAAATAATGATACTTTGGTAATGATTCCTGGGCAACGCCAGGTAGGGGCAGCTAGTATATAAAAGTAATGTATTTATTCATTATATGAGAAAAAAACAAAGGAAGAAGGTTAAGCAGAATAAAATACGGATTTGTCCACTGCATTTCTATTTAGTTTTTTACTAATGTTGGTGGGTCTGAAACATAAAACATAAAAAAAAACACAAACCCTAAAGAAATTAACAAAAATGATCCCAAAACATTAAAGTTATTACTTTAGGACAATGGTTGCGTTTCTTTGCTAGTCCTAAAATATCGGATACATTGTTTTTATCTCAGCAACAACATGAACAAAATAGATATAAACAGATTGATGCATACTGTGTTGATATATGTATATATCTATCTATATCTAGTAATAGTATGAAAATATATTTATGGCAAGTAAACTACATGGAACGTTCATGTCTCATTCCTGAAGGAAATCATCAGGCTAAATATTACTACTAAGCTCTACTCATGTATTGAGCACTGAAGTAAATACTGAAAATATATATATGCAATACTTATAATATTATGTGTATATACTTGACATAATAATAAATACCTATCTATATCTATGTACTTATATAGGGCGATTGATAGAAGTAGTGAGAGGAGGCGAATAACGTAAATAATTAAGAGTAGAGAGAGGGGAGGAGGGGGTATAACAAATACTAACCTAAGGGGTCGTCTTATAAAATTGGATCTTGTTTATTTTCTTATGATTATCAAGAAAGAAATATATTTACTTAAAAATGGATTATGTCAAAGGATGAATGGCAGTTGCCAAAAGGTGTAGACATGTGTGTTTGTTTGAAAGCAGCAGCGGTCGTGACTGCTCACTGCTTTATCAACCAGTGTAAAAATTAAGAAACTATATATTTAATAATATATATAACAAATAATCACCCAACAGATCATGGGTAGTCAAGTACTTATATGAAATAGTTTTTATTAATGAAAACAAAAGGAAATAAATTCACTAAAGACATTGTAGGAAAGAGACATTTGATCACAAGTAAATTAATGACGGTCTTTTCTAACGTTATTTATCACCTTTATTTCACGTCTTCTTCAACAAGCAAAATAAAGCAGTTAACGAAAGAAAACTTGTAGCAGTAGTCCCTACTACAACAACAGCCGCAGAATAACAATGTCTAAAATATTTGCGTGGCTTGAAAGCGTGGTACTGATTGGAGCAAGTACTTAATTTCAATTAGAATTTAACAGTTGCTATATAAAGAATTGCGTTCACGCTTTCCGATTAGTTAGCCGTGAGAAGGCCAAGCTGTGTAACCAACCCACATCGCTCAGGTCGACCACCAAACTCCTTTAGCTTCGGACCATCGGCGTCAGTATGTAGACTCCATTATCCAAGATGGTGACATGTCAGGCTTACTTCCAAATAATAACAATATGAACCAGCCTTACAAATTAACTCTTATTCTTATCTATCTATGTATGTATGAACTTTTGAATAACATTCTCCTATTATGGACTTAATACCATTTTCCTCGTATGGACTTATAATAACCTCTCTATTATTAACACCTGTCATTTACTTGTTTAGCAAAGATGACTAATAAAGGTTAATATAAAATGTTAAAATGGGACTTAGTCTTTAATTCTACAAGTTATTAAATGTTCGTGTGTTAAAAGTCAAAACGAGGAAACTGTTATTATAAGTCCATAAGTCTGAACAAAGAAAAGATTATGACCGTACATATACAAGTTGGAGTAGGAAGTTCGTGAGACTAGAAGGGTTTGTATTATTATTACTAGGAAATCAGTCCATGTTCAGTGACGTTGCTATCTCTAGAAGTTTAATCCACGTGCCGATGATGCCAGTAGCCAGAGGCTACAACGGGTTTCATTTGTGCGGCAAGGAGTAGTGTCTTGAGTGACAAGGATTTGTTCAGCAAACTGACCTCGCTGGCTCTATGTGGAAAGCGCAAATGTGGGTGTTTATATAGGTTTAAGGAACAGATGCCCGGCTCCAGACAGATTGTTTCTGATTGGCTAAAGTCTGATATAGGCAACCAACCAAGATTGTGCATTCTGATCCAATCAGTATGAAGCATTTTTCAAGCAAATATCGAATGATTTAGACATTGCTTCTCTGCAGTTATTGCTGTTATAGGGATCAGACAACATAATGAATAATACAAAATGGCATATAAAAAAATGAATAAAAAACCTTAACAAAAATACAAACAAGAACCTGTTATTGTCCTTACATAGTAATGTTTCTTCACTTTAAAAAAAAAAAAATTTTATCACGCTGTTTAATACCTTTAAATAAAGGGTTAATTGAGATCATGGGGCTGGGAGTAAACAAAAAGTCACAAAGAGAAAAAATGCGACTTATACAGGACTTGAACGTGTGCCTCTGAAAGTGAGACAACCTGTTGTGGGTGTCACCTTAACCACTTAGCTAAGAAGCCCAACTGTCAGTGAAGGTGAAATTTGTATATATACCTCGTGTCTCCTGGTTTGCAATCTGTTGATCTATGTTCATGTTTTTAGTATTATAAACCATAATCTTCTTTAAGTGGCAAATATACGATAAGGTAAACATTGGAATTTATTTCCGAGAAATATATTATGTATCACATTGCTTTATTTTGTTGGCATTGCTCACCGTATTCACCCGGTTGACATTTAGTGTGAAAACTTTTGTTTACATAGATATGAAAACGAAAAGTAAGTATTAATATATACAGAGTTTAATAGATAAATATGGACAGCCATTATTCTCTAATTTAAATAGGAACAGAATATATAATGCCAAGATTTTAAAAACCTCAAGTGCAGATTATATTGATCTACGTTATAGTCATATTGTGTATGTGTGTTTGTGTGCATTTACTGCACAGGCCGTGATCGTCTTCTCATCATCTTCGTCTGGATTCAACACTTGATTTCAACACTGGCCTTAGTGTTAACCATGTGGTCTTGGTCAATGCTGCAACAGAAGTATTCTTCCTCAACAAAACCACAACTCCAGTTTAAAACAATTAACAATGTTTTATTTTGTGAAGCTACAATTATATTTGGTTTTTCTACCAAACGACAATCACTTCTAGCTGCACAACAGGCTTGCAAATCAAAACAAACATATCTTCCAACTGAACGCAAACAATCCATCAGCTTATGGGCCTAAAGGGCCATCTGTCTCTGAGAACCACAGAAACCTAACTGCTGGAATATATATCACTATCACTTGGGCAACACCGAGAGACAACTTGAGATTATCAGCTGTTAATCTATGGATATAAAAAAACTGACTAAGCATGAGGCCTACCATCTGGTATGAACTTTACTTTTGGAAAATCTCAAGTGGGTCATAATCGCAGCATGGAACCTCGTATTTAAGAGAATGTTACTATTTCAAAGGTGTCAGCCATTTTGTTGGGCGTCTTTCTTCTAAATATTTCTTTCACTGTAGGCCCGTCGTTTACGATGCATTGTAAATATGCACCCCACTAAACATGCAGCATTGCACATGTTTACAATAGTGATTCATAAACTTTTCTGTAAAAAAACATCTAATTTGTATTTTGGTGTCATTTACTCGAGAAAAAAAATTGATAGAAAATTCATTTAATTAAATTGTAGAAAACTTTCTTTCAATCAATAGAATATTTTTTAAATTACATTTTTAAACCTTGACTGAGATTTTGTTATTGGTAATATCTTCTATATATGGCCATAATCACGCTGAATCACCGGTTCTTATTAAATCACTGAAGTTAAGCCTGGTCAATACTAGATGGGTGACCATTTAGGAATACCAGGTGCTGCATGTAGAAAGACAGTGACACCTTCAGAAGAACCTCCCTGTGTGACACGAGGAGTTTTCTGGTTAAATGATGAGGGATAAGATCTGGCCCACATGCTTTTGAGATGTCTAGGTTTTCTATGATATCCCGGACATTAGAAGGGATAATGATGAGATCATCAAGTATGGCTTCTGTCCACAGTGGGAAATTTGGGAAGGAGTGGTTTGTGGAGTCTAAGGTGGAGTTTAAGGCGAACCACTGAGTAAGCAGCTCAGCCTTCTCAATTACTATTAGTGTTGGGACAATTAATTGGAATCAGGAATCGGAAAAATCAGAACTTTTTGGGGGTATTGGAATCGGTTTCCGATTCCAAAAATGATTCTTTTAATTTTTTTCTTGACAAAAAAAATGAAACAAACACAATGTATTTATTTATTAGAAGATTGTTATTAACAACGTAAGACTTAAGGGCCACAGGACTTAAAGTTAGGAATCCCATTCCCAGATTTAGCATTGACTCTCCAAGTCTAATTTTTTTTAAATTATTAGTGAATTATGGTAAACAAAATAAATATTCTTGAGTTCACTTACAACTATTCCCTTATAAAACCTTTTGAAATGTTCAAATTTATTTTCACACCTATTTGCTAAACGTCTATATGACGCCTCTCAGAGAATAGTTTTATTTTGCTGGCGCCGTCTTGACCCTGGTAGTTGTCTGGTCACCGTGTATATATCCTTTGAAATAATTAATGTTTAATTGTATTTTTTTTCGGTTTGAAATTCTTTAAACCTAATGCTTAGTTCCCTTTGAAATTAATTAAATCAACTTTCAATTTATGGAGAATTTGAAAACGTATGACTGCTAAGCTATCTTTAAAATAGCTATTTTCACTGAATTTAAGTAAAAATGGCACCGGTAATAATGGCACAAGTGGATAAATAGGAAAAGATAGCACAAAACAGAAAACAAACAATTTCATAAGAATGCAGTATTTACAAAGTATAGATGAAAATCTCACAATGAATTTATCAATACATAAAAGAAAAACATTTAAAAGTTTGTCAAATTAAAAAAGAAATTATATTTACATTAAAAAGTACTTTTCTATGAGATTCTACTCTTTAGGTGATTATGTGTGAACACACTGAAAAAAAACAAACAATTATTTTAGAATTTAGAGTGCGCATATAAATTTAACGTAAAATGATCCCACATTTCCGAGCCATTTTAACATTTTTACCATTAACCCTAAGTCCGACCGGAGTCGTAAAACCATGTGTAATAGCTTTATTTTTCGTATTACCCCGAATGTAGAGCTAGTAGTAGGTATGAGGTGTGTTTTTTATGACTTTTTAGTTTACTTTAACAATGACATATTTTATACTAAAGTTTGATCAGGAACATTAACATGGCCAAAATTGGTTATATGTCCTTTAAACGTTGTCTGGTCTAAAAGCGGTGATTATTTTACATTATATTTTTATGCGAAGCTGATTTTTTGTTGTTTTATTTATTTTTACCACTAAGTTTTTCAAGCTGTTTACATGTATCGCCGAAAAAGGTGGAGAATCGCATTTTTTTGTGGGGGGGTTGCGGTATCCATTCACCGCTACCAATGTTTATAAACATTGCGAACTCATACACCTCTTTCACGGCCACGCCTCTAAAAAAAAACAAGAACAACTTTGTCAGTGTACTTTTCCACTGGGGCATCATCAGCAATCGTGGTAAATTTCCACTTGTTTTTCTGTTTTGCAATCGCTCACACAGTTCAGCTTTCTATATCACTTTCTAACAATAATCCGAAATACCAGCATCTGAAAAATGTAAACACGGTCAACAAACTTTCCAGTTATTTTTGACCATTGTTTCTTTGCTTCATGGGATCGGCAGCTGCAATGCCGTTTCTCCTAAATACATACGGCAGGTTTTCAACCGAAAAGGTAATTCAGTCAGAGCGTCAGGAGACTCCCAGAACCGACTAAGACTCGCCCTTATCTCATCGTCGAGCAAGAAGCAGAAGAACTCAGCAGCAGTGCAGCAGCAATAAAAACAGCCATTTTCAGGGCTAACACAAACTACTAATGCAATAAACCTTCACACTTTGCTACTGCCTAATTCATCCACCTGACTAGCCTGCCTCTCACCAGCTTCCTGTAGTGCCTGCTCCAGCTTCCTGCAGCACCTGCTCCAGCTCACTCTTGCACCAGCTTCCTGCAGCGTCTGCTCCAGCTCACTCCTGCACCAGCTTCCTGCAGCACCTGCTCCAGCATTTCTTACTCTTGCACCAGCTCCCAGCAGCTCTTGCTATAGTCCTTTCCAGCAACGTCTGCTCCGGCTCCTTTCTTGCAACGATTCCAGCTCTTGGCCACGTTCACCCGAACCGGACCTATCTGAGGCATCTCATCACACCTCATGGATGTCCACATCAATCTCAGTGTGGCGTCATCCTTCCTGCTGTCCAGGTTCCAGTTCTCCCTGTTCCTGTCGACCCAGCCTTTCCTGCTGTCCAGTTTGTTCTCTCTTCTTTGTCATTGCCGTTTACTTTGTTGCCTGTGTCTCCTTTCTTAGTTGTAGGTCCGATCACACACATCAACGATCAGTCCTTATTTTCTTTCATTAGAAAAAGTTATAATTGCGAATTGACGAAAAGACACAAGAAAACAAGCACCGATAATTTCATAAGAATGCAGTATTTACAATGTACCGGAAAAATGTTCCAAAATAAAATAAAAACATTTTTGTTAAGAAAAAAAAAATTACTGATAAATATTTATTGATAAAATGATATTTTTAATTTTTTTAAATTACTTTATTTTTTAGTTGATGTTTGCGTTCGAATTATTTTGGTGTGCTTTTGTCCGGTAGGCTTTTGTCCAGTCACCGCTAAAGCCCCCCCCCCCCCCCCCAAAATGAGATTTTACTTTTTCATGAATTTAACGTAAAATGAGCTCTCATTTCCAAAACATTCTGGCGTTTTAGAGCAGTTAACCAAAGATGTTTATTTTGCTCTGGAAGATAAATTCTTTGCGTTTATTTTTTAAGTGATTATGCGTGATTTGACGACCTTCCCAGGCGGACTTAGGGTTAGTGGTAAAAAAATTTAGTGACCATCCCTAAAAAGTTAGAATGACCCGGAAATGATGATCATTTTACTTAAATTTATATAGGAAACTGATCTCTCACTCTAAATTCTAAAATAATTGTTTGTTTCTTTTCTTCTTTCTGACACGTTTTTCAAGGTGTTCACACGTAATCACCTAAAAAAAGTAGAATCTCATTTTTGGGGAGTGATTTAGCTGAGAGTGTTAATCTACAATTTTTTTATTATTATTATTACTATTATTATTATTATTATCTGTATATTGCTTTTTTTTTAACAGTAAAACAAATCAATCTACTACATATCTGTTATATTGACAGTGGCAATAACTGACCAAATCTTTATAATATTCTTAACATGATGAGGGGGCTTTGTTAACTATTCTGTTTCTACACGGTCTTCTTATTTTGCATACCAATTTCCAATTTTTTACGAAAAAATTCAAATAGCATTAACGACGAACATATGCAAATCAGCTTTGCTTTAAAAGAGAAATAAATCTCACTATTTTCAATCGATTACAAGAAAAACATTTGAGAAAAAATATTTAGAAAGATCTCGTGAAATATACGCCCCGGTCCCTAAGTGTATTTTTACCTTTGTAAAAATATATGCACACATTATACAGGGGTTTTACAGTAATTCGAATTTTTTTTTAAAGTAATAAATCTCTAATTAAATATTTAGAAATTTAAAAAGAATTGGAATCGGTAATTATATTGGAATCAGAGATTTAAAACAGAATGGGTAATTGTATCAGAATCGTGAAAAACTTTGGAATCGTCCTATCACTAGTTGCTATGCAAGCGATATCATAGATCATGGATAGTGAAGGAATTGTTGATTGCCCATTATTCACCATACTATTATAGACTTATTTCTAAAAGACGTCCACAAATGCCAGCACGTAAAACAGATGTTAAACAGAACATGATGATTACTTTAGTTTGTAGATTGTCAGCTTTTGAACTGTCAGGATTTCATTAGAGAGTAGGTTAAGAGAGAGCTGAAAAGATTGTAGATTATTAGCATCAGAATTAGACAGAGATAATATCAGTCACAGAATAAATTGCTAAATTATTCATTTTTGAATATGTGACAACATAGCTGGCGCCAGGAAGGACATCCGGTCTATAAAAATTTTGTTTCACTTAATTAGGAATTGACTTCAAAGTGAAAGAAAGGATTTGATAGAATGAAGGATAAATAAAGACCTGGTCAGAGATAGGTTAGCTTGGATATCCATTTCTAAAAGCCGTCCAGCACATGCCAGCATGCAAAATTGACATTAAACTGAATATGATATTTGAAATGTTGCATTTTAGAAACTTTTGCTTTGCTGTTTTTGTATAAGCCTGAATTTAATTTTGTTATTCAGAAAATCGGATTTGAAACGAGCCTGGCTTTTGCTCTTTTCTGTTTGTACTTGTACATATTTCGAAGATTGTATTTATAAACTATTACAAGAATCTTTTTTCGTTTTGCATACAAAAGGGATGTTGATAAATTACATAAAATCGAGGGAGATAAGAGGAAAAAAATTAAAAACCTAACTTTAGATTACAGTTCACAGGGGAAGGCCAAGGAAAACATGGGCGGAGTGAAAACATTGGACTTGAGAGAAAGAGGAATAAATAAAGACTGGGCTAGGTTAGGTTTGAAACCAATTTCGGATCAATTAAGTTTTAAGGACCCCAGAAAAATGCCAAGGCAAGACGAATGCATTTGGGTCTTCACCAGCTTCTCCCAGTTGACCTTCGCACACACACATGGACTCTGTAAACAAACCTATTAAGCACTCTGAGATACTGTCTATATTGTAGAGATGAACAGCCCAAAGATAGATCTTTGCCTGCCTAATTTGCATAACTATTTTGTAAACAGTTCATAATTAATGTTTTAAGTTATCCATTCGTAATTTTATTGTCCTATTTCTTCCATATATATGCAATATACAGGGTATTTAGTTATAACCTTATTTGTCTAAAAATCTTATAGGTTTCCCCTCCTCGTTTTATCATTCTTGTAACAAGAGCAGACACCTTAAGTAAAAAATTCCCAAATCTAAGTGTAGCCCTCACGATTCTAAAACCCTCGAATATGCAGAACAAAATTTCACTAATTTTGTGTGGCATTCATACAATATCAAATGGGAAAGCATCTTTCTTATCAAATAATTTATAGACAAAAATCCCTTCCTCAACTACAGTGTCCAGATCAATGAATGTTGCACGACTCCCGTTATGTTTGCACTTCAATTCTAGTTCTTTAGGGTAAATCAAATTGTATGAATTTTCAAACTCATCACCAAAATATTATCTTTTTACCGCTTACACCCATGAAATGTATACGCTCGTCCAGCATTACTAATCATTGAGAACATATATACATATTTGTATATATGCAAGTATAAATTGGCCCCAAAAGAGGTGGGTCTATATCCATTGGGATTGACTGCAACAGTAATTTATATTTTACTTTAGAATAACTTTCGAAAATGAGATTTTCAACTATTGCTTTAAGACTAGATCGTGTAAAACTAGATTTACACTTTTTTTGTATTATACCAAAAACTCTTTTTCTCTCTAAATCTAAAAGTTTTATTTTTACTCCCTTCAAAAGTTAAATCCATTATTTTATTTAATTACTTAATCAGGTCTCTAGATGTGGAATCTTAGTATATGAAGTACTGAAATTATAAGTCGATATAGATCTGGCTCTTTTGCATGTATTTCTAGCTTTTCTGTCACATGCAGGGAATTATTTATTAGATTATAAAAAGATTAAAATTGCTATAAAGCTTACTCTTTAGGTGAAATTTATTTACTTGACTGCAAATCATTTGAAAAATTCTAGAAACGACTCTACGAATTGGTTTAGTACTGCAGACCTTAGATGCTATTATTAAGTGAGCACAATTGTTTTTTTATGCATTTTAGGAATTCAATATGTACATCTTATTTTCCATGTTTAATCCTAATTTCTCACATAACTTGATTTTATTCTAAATAATTTCATTAGGATCACAAGTAGCTATCTTATTTGTGGTAGATAACGTCCCAGCTATACCAACTTCAGACTATAGTCTCTCTCTATATATTTTTATATATAAATTCTACATTATTAGCAGCTTTGTCAATTGGAGTAATCACAAATTCATTATGAAGCTCACTAAGAGATTTCTAAAAACCGGACTTGTATTTTGAGGATGTTTAAAAAGTTTTTTGTTCATACATTTAAGAATGTCTTCCTTCCATAAATCTTATATTTGTTTATCATATAAGTAAAGCTATCCAATGCTTTTGTGATCGCTTAAACATATCTAAATGAATAAATGCGAAAGTTTTTTTCATTTATCCGAGCTAGATTGATATCAAAACACATCAGGCTTATTTAATTCAATGATATAACAAAATATTTTCAAATACTGATTGGTAAACTTCCAAAACACAATCAAGGCTATACTTTATTTGCATATTTATTTTATAAACAGTTTCTAATAAATTAATATTCTGTACGATTCATTTGTAATTTGATTCTCTTATCTTCTTCTATATATGCAATACTTTTGTTGATATTATTATTATTATTATTATTATTATTATTATCAGTAGTAATATTAATTAAAGCGATTTTATGAAAAAGTTTAAAATTACAAATAATAGATTTTGTTTGATTCTTTTGAAATTCAAATCCCAGTTAAGTTTACGCACGAGAACATTTGCACATGCCAAAAACTTAGATTACTTTAGAATAATTTATTTCTAAAATAAACTCTGCATTGAACGCAATGACTAACAAAGTTTTTCTTTTAATAATTAAATAATTATGTTTATTTTTAAAACTAAATTTGTTGTTGTTGTTGTTGATGATGATGATGTTGATGATGATGATGACAACCATTACATTTGCCATGAAATAGAAAAAGAACCCACCTTCTCTCATCTTTCTAAATTACGAAAAAAAATAATAGATTCATCCTTTTTTAAAAATCTTCAGTAAGTTTTTATTTTACTGTCTTTAATAAAAAAAAAAAAAGCGAAAACCACAAAGTAAACATTTAAATTTACTCAGTAATATAATTGTTTTTAACCAATCGACGTTCTGCTTTTTTGTTTATTCATTTCATTATACAACCAGTTTTTGATGGGGAATTCATTTTCATTTTTATGCTTATACAAAATCAAACCCTTTAACTTTGAATATAAAAAAACAAATTAATTACATTTTTGTTTATCGTAATTAATAAAATGTAACGATGTTCATACATAGTAAATTACCTCAACATTGGAATATATAAAATAACACCATGACAATCATCTTTTTGTTGTTTTTCTCCAAATTACCAAACAATGTGAAATGAAAATAGTTTCTTTGAAACTATAGCTTGATTAATTGCTGATCGGGGGGGGGGGGTTAGGTAGTTTTTGATAGTTTAACATAATTATAACATAATTTGCCCCCTTTAGAAGTTTTCTCCATTTACTATTTTCTATGATATTCAAATTACCTGTTAATATATAACCACGGTCCTTATCACAGAATTGTGAGTTTAGACAATTACACTTTAGGATATTAATGCAATCCACATTGCTTGTCCTAATAACAGTTTCTTTATGCTTAAATATATTTTTTTAAATTTCGTATTGTTGGTCATAATTTGTATGTTACCAATGGGATATTATCTTCCATAAGTAATTTATTTGGAAGCATCTGTACAGTTTCCCTATTCCTAAAGATTTTTACCAGATTAATTTCATCAAGCCCTTTGTTCTCAGACAATTACACATACATTTCGGTGAATATATTTATTTTTAGTAATCTGTGGTTTATATAATTTAGTATCTATGATATCCAGAGATGCTGATAGCTATGCGTCCTATGTCATAAAAATCTAAAGAGACGCAGTAAAATCTTATCCATGTGTGATACTATGGACTATCTCTCCCTCCCAAGCCAAGACCCCGCGCGCACACAATCAAGAATGTTGACTTGGGAAATGACTCACTGATCAAAAGTGATATAGGTCAACCTCTCCAAATGAGTGGCGCCTGGCAGGTTGTTTGATAGCTGAGAGTGGCTAAGAGGGCGAGTCATTTCCATTGATCAACTGGGTGTGACTGAGACAAAGACCAGATATTTATGATTTCCGGTTGAAACAAACGATATTTAACATTCCGAGTTTGACTTTGAGCAGATGGGAGCAGACCCAAGCAGTCAGTCAGCGCTCGGTAGATTATATCGGGGTAGACTAGCAGATCGGGTTGAGCAGAAGATGAGATGAGCTGACGAATGAACGACAATGATGTCTTGACAAACAAATTATCTCAGTTGGGTCATAGCTGATACACTGGAACTTAACTAATATGTGAATGCTAGCATTTGAGGGTTCTTTTTTCTGCAACGATGTCACACACACACAATGTATCTGAATTTGTGTTTTTACTTGTGAGTCTGCGTTGCTTTTGTTTTTTGTATACTTGTAAACCAGTGTCTGTGCCTTCACCGGTCGCCAAGATGACACGCCCAGAAGTGCTTGTGCCCTCGGCGGTCGCCAGTACAATAAATAACATGGCCAGAACGAGAGATGAAGATGAAGAGAAAACCATGGCACAGAAACGTTGGGACCGGCATATGGTCTTACACATGCATCCAAGGACTCAAATCAGAAGGAAGGAGAGAAGCCACCTAGGTCGGCAGGCCTTTGATGTTTGTCCATTGAGGTAGGTGCGGGAGTGCTTGGCGAGGACAGAGAGGGGTGAGAGAGTCAGTCTCTGTGTGTGTGTGTGACGGCTTTGTTTTGTGGATGGAGGGGAGAACAGTTTCTATAGAGAAGAAAGAAAAGACAATCTTATGTGTGCTTGTTTTGAAAAGAAGGGAGAGAGAGAGAGAGAGAGAGAGAGAGAGAGAGAGAGAGATCCCTGTTGGCTCGTTATCTCTTTGTGAAAGAAATAAAATAGGAAATTGATAAAACTAAGGAGAGAAAAAAGAAAATCATTTTTTTTTATAAGCTGATGTTTAGTGAGTGTTTTAAGTTGCATTTGCAACTAGTTTTTGAGATATCGACTTATTTTGAATGTTTTGATTTTGTATGAATGAAATATTTTTTTGATTAATTGCTATAGAAAGAAAGGAGAGGTTAGACAATACTGTTGTTGATCGAGTGCTCTTTGTTTTGCATTTTAAAATCGATAAAGTCAAATAATTTGTATATAAAAAGAAAAAAATGCTAGCGTAGGTGGAGTGTATGAATATGGGTGTTGACATTTTCGTGTTGGGAATGGGAGCAATCCCTGGGGCATGGTAAAGTGAAGGGAAGTAAACAAAGATTTTAGTTCGGTGTAAACTGGAGATATTACCTCGGGACCAAAACCGAGGGGGCGAGGAACCGACAGCGACGGTGGGTGGTGAAAAGAACGGAATTGTTCCAAAGAACTCCATGTCTTGAGATTCCGAGTGAACGATCTGAGTGGATGGAGCGGTGATTGGGGATGGATCCAATTGGTTTGAGTTGGTGCATCACCCTGGTGAGTGCACACCCCTGTATGTACATATAACTTGGACATAAATAGCCCTCTGTTGTTGTTGTGTGATGATCCATGGAATCACTCTGGATCGATGACACCACTGTCACCCACACATAATGCCCAAGTTGAGAGTGAAGAGGTTGTTCAGTGCTCACCCAATCAAAGGCCCATCTGGCTAAATAAGTGTCATAAATTGTGTATGGGAGAACTAGGAGAAGTTAGAAACGAAAGTGTTATTTTGTACAATTCATGTTCGGTGGGGAATGGATATAGGTTGTGGTGGACACTCGGTTTCCTTGCACATGTGTGCACATGGAAAACTGAAACAGCCTCTTGGGCTGTCATATTCATATTATTTTAGAGATCTAGGTTTGAAAAAATTAAATGTTGAAATCATGGAAAAGGTTTTGTTAAAGAAATTTTTAAATAGTAGAATTATGGGAAAGGTTTTTGGTTGAAAAATTTTTAATAGTAGAATTATAGAAAAGATTTTTGAAAAATACCTGCCAGTATGCAGAGGACATTTGGGCTGTTGACAGAATTCTAGGATTGCAGAATTATGGAAAAATTTTTTGGGTGTGTGCTGCAGGTGTGCAGAGGATATTGGTACTGGAAGAAAATATATTAATGAATTGTACATTGCCTGTGAAAGAGAAATGAGCTGAGAATGTGAGTTGTCTGCCTCTCACGTGTAAAAGATTGGATGAGGAAGAAAATATATTAATGAATTGTACATTGCCTGTGAAAGAGAAATGAGCTGAGAATGTGAGTTGTCTGCCTCTCACGTGTAAAAGATTGGATGAGGAAGAAAATATATTAATGAATTGTACATTGCCTGTGAAAGAGAAATGAGCTGAGAATGTGAGTTGTCTGCCTCTCACGTGTAAAAGATTGGATGAGGAAGAAAATATATTAATGAATTGTACATTGCCTGTAAAAGAGAAATGAGCTGAGAATGTGAGTTGTCTGCCTCTCACGTGTAAAAGATTGGATGAGGAAGAAAATATATTAATGAATTGTACATTGCCTGTGAAAGAGAAATGAGCTGAGAATGTGAGTTGTCTGCCTCTCACGTGTAAAAGATTGGATGAGGAAGAAAATATATTAATGAATTGTACATTGCCTGTGAAAGAGAAATGAGCTGAGAATGTGAGTTGTCTGCCTCTCACGTGTAAAAGATTGGATGAGGAAGAAAATATATTAATGAATTGTACATTGCCTGTGAAAGAGAAATGAGCTGAGAATGTGAGTTGTCTGCCTCTCACGTGTAAAAGATTGGATGAGGAAGAAAATATATTAATGAATTGTACATTGCCTGTGAAAGAGAAATGAGCTGAGAATCTGCTAGATTCAGGACAAATAATAATGAAAGTAATGGTGAGAGTGATGATGATGATGTGTTAGAGAAGCTATCCCACAGCAAATGGTAGATTCGGAATTAAGTTAAGTGAGAAGGAGAGGCCTAAAACTAATTGAGATCCCAGTGATGTATGATATTGAGATTGTGGGTGGCAAGCGAGAATGAGCTTGACCTTCCCAGTTGTTGAAAAAATAAAAAAAATTTTAAATTGAAAAACAAAAATGTTTTAACTACTATAGAACTGAAGTGAATTCAAAATAAATGAGAAACAAAAATATTTTAACTACTAGTCATTGTTTTTTTATTTTTCTTCTTAATTCACTTCAGCTCTAAGTGAGGACTAGTAAAAATTTGAAAGAAAAGGTGTATACAGAAAAAAAGAGAGAACAAACTCTATTGATAAAAGAAAAAGACAAAGAGAAAACAACTATGCTTTGCATGTGCATGATTTCACTATTGAAAAAAAAAAAAAGGAATGTAGAAAAGTAAATGAACCACTGTAGAAAAAGAAAGTAAATAATTTTTAGAAAGATGATGCCTGCTTAAACGAACATTGCATCCTGGACCTTTTATTGATGAACTGTTGGAAGTTGCAATTTAACTTTTTTTTTCTCTCCTAATGATTGTTGAGGTGATTTTTTTTTTTTTCAGCAAGACTGAGTGAAATGCGGCAAGAGGCATTTCCCACATGGGGATGGGTAGAGATGTAAAAATACAGTAGGTGGCATTATTTTTTAGTGATGCATATGAATGGCGGTCGTTGCAAGTGTTAGATGCTCAACCGGAGGTGAAGTGAAAATATCTTTGGTTTTATTTGGGCCACCCCAGAAGTTTGTTTCCCTTTGAGATGAATTAAGGATCTCATAAAAGGCGGTAATCATGCTGGGATGTTCACGGATTGTCGCCATGATAATTCTCTGTCTGACATTTATCCCCGGGGATATCTCAAGTGGTCAGTGCCTGGGTGGTTTATGACCAGTGAGAAAGACCCGGCCAGGAAGGAAGAGATGGGAGGGGAGATCTGGCCCATTGGGCATGACAGGAAGTTGTTTTTTGGGGAAGAGCTGGCGATCAGTTGAAGCTGGATGCCCTTGGAAGCAGGATGGCCCATCTGGGTCTCTTAGCCAAAGGACTGTGTGAGACTTGTTTCCATTTTGACGGGATAGAGAGATCTCATTTGCAACTCTGCCATTCAGCTTGGGGAACACAAGTATCATTTATATCCAACAAATAAATTTGTTACTTGTTGATAAATTGGACTCATGGTTGTTACTTGGTATGAGGGGTCTTTGTTGCAGCACTGAGTGAGATCGCACAGCAACAACCTTTGGACCAGCACAATGTGTGAAGATGATTACGGCCAGTGCAGTGAACGCACGAACAAACACGCATATATATATACATGTTCACAAACATACTTTCTAATGAAGGCCTGTAGAGTGAAACTGGCAATTTTCTCCATCTGATACACTGCAACCAATATTGTGTCATTCTAACATTTCGTCATTGACCATGTTTCGTAGCCATACAAAAGTATCGGTTGGACATCTGTTGTATGCTGCCACTCTCTATACAATGGGATCTGTATTTTGTAAAATTGTTAACAGCTGCCTGATATACGTTGTCTTATAGTTGTGTCAGTTCGCCCACTGGAATTAATTGTGTTACCTACGTAGGTAGGTGAATTTATTGACTCTTTCAGCACCTGCAACAATTTCTTTTTCCATAGGAGTCAGATTTCGACAGGTGCTGCAAATGAAATTAACTTTGAACCAGTCCAGAGACAAAGAGAGGATTCTTCATGGTAAGACAGGGTTCGCGAAAGTGAATTTATTTGTCACAGATTTAGAAACAGAGTGAAGGAAGAGTAGAATTTTTATGGGTTCAACTGCCATATGTCTTTAAAGTTTAATTCAACAAAGTGACTTCATATACAGTGACTGAAAACGCAAGGATAACTTTGAATATACAGCGGTTACTATGAACATAAAATTATGTTGTGAACACTCAAAGTAATAAATGAGTATTAGTCCAACTTTGAAAAACAAAAAATAAGCATGTAGTTAGTTTAAATTCAAAAGTGATTTTGAAACCTTTTAAACTGTCGATTGGAAAGTAATTTCTGGCTTGAATTAAAGTTTAAAAGTAAAAGTCAGGTAAAATAGTTCATTTGTATTCCTAATTGAAAAAACAAACATTAGTTTACACGCTCCCTTTGCGAATCAAAGAACCGTTTTTTATATCACTATCCAGATTGAACAAGTTCTAAAAGGAAAAAAAGAAGCAACATTTTTATTTTGAGATCAACCAGACTTTTTCACAGGCGACATTTTTTCATTTTAAAACAAAATAAAATAAACGTAAAAATGCTATTTAGATTTAAGCAGTTAATTCCTACTTCAGTCACATGATCACTTCCGCTGGACGGGGTCACATTTATACTGTTATATTTTTCCCTAAATAAATTTAAAAAGAATTATTTCCTTATTAGATTTTTAAATTCTCGTTTTTCTCATTTTCAATCACTTGATGTATCGTCCCATAAATATTCTGTGGATATTCATTCAGAAAATTGCCTGTCTCACTGTAAAATCTTCCATTAGAAATTGCATTGCAAAATGACATCTCAACTAGTACGGCCATGTCACCCGCTGTCATTCGAAACGTTCCCAAGTGTTGATGACCCAAAGCCACACGGTAGGCCATCTAACAGAAGGGATCAGTTGATGACGACCTGATCTCTGCGGATGGCCCGAGCGAAATGACAAGACAGGAGAAGTTGGAAGTCAATCATGAAATGTCTAACTTCAACGAAGACGAAAAATGAAAATAATATTTTTTTTTTATGGATATCTCTCCAGACAAGGCATGAAACCACTTGAGCTAAAAAAAAAAAAAGTTACCACTTCAAGGTCAAAAACTAGCCAACGATTAATGTTAGATGGATAGATTCTTCCCCCTTTGTCAGAAACATCGCTCATAGAAATGTGAGTACTAAATAAGGAAAGCGAGAGTTATGAGGCTGCCGAAGGTAAACCCAAAGTCCACTTTCTACTCTCCTAAAATATGCATTGGAATTATCGCTTCACCAACATATTGTATATTACATTTATCACAAGACATCACCATCATCATCATATTCAGTTTAACGTCTGTTTTACATGCTGGCATGTGTTGGGCAGCTTTAAGAAATTGACTTCCAAAGTAACCTATCCCTCTTTCACTCAGATCCATCATTTTTATCACTTCCTCCTATGTTTTCTCCTGTGAACTGAACCTGCTACCTCAAGTGTTTTACATCTACTAACCCAGGAATGCTTATCCATTCTTTCAATGTGGCCATACCATCAAAATTTACTCTTCTGCATACATCTACCTATACTGTCAAGATTTAATCTTCCTCTGACGTCATCAGAACTAAGTTTCTCTTTAAGACTCACATCACACATCCATTGTATCATTCTCATATAATTTCTCTCCATTTAACGCATGTCCTCAACCCTCACCCACCAGGTTTCACTTCTATACATCACACTGCGTACACATGCCTGATAGACTCTTACTTTGGTCGACAGTGGTAATGCTCTGCTAGTTAGTAATGGCAGAAGTTCTCTGAACTTACTTCATCTACTCCTTATTCTTGCAATTACACTAACACCTGCTCCACTCTGTACTCCAATGGTATCGCCAAGGTAACAAAAGTTCGACAACTTTGCCATTCAGATATACTTTCTACACATCTGAGTTCTCATCCATCTGCATTGTCTTACACTTCTTGCACGCAAATGGGTTATCCTCTCTCAACCTACCAGTAATTCCACTGCACTTCTTGTGTACCCAATGCTTAGAGGTAACACAAAAAATTGAATTACACCCGACCCCCTTTCCACAAACTAGGGGAATTTTCCAACACTACAACTACTGATCATCAGTTTGGTCTTGGTAACATTCACACTCAGGCCTTTATTTTCCATAGCATTCCTCCAAGTCTTTAACTTAACAAGTAGAGCATTCATTGTTTCACTGGCAAGTACTAAATCATCAGCATACAGCATCTCTTCCGTAACTCTCTGGTGAATGCTTCTAAGACACAAATTAAAAACAACAGACTCAGTACAGAACACTGATGTACTGCTACTTTAACATTAAAGCTGTCACTAAATGTGTGGTTAGTTCTAACACAACTTAGAGCATTTCTGTACATTGCTTGAACAACCTTCACCAACTACTCGTTTATGCAAAGCCCACTTGGTACTCTGTCAAAAGGTTTCTCCAGGTAAGATACAGGTTCTTCTTCTTACCAAGGTACTTCTTGTGCATTTGTCTCAGGATAAATATAGTACCAGTGGTACTTTGCCCAGCCATTAAACCAAACTGCATTTCATCTATGCTTATCTGACTTCTTATTTGCTGCTCAATTATTTTCTCAATCACTTTCAGCATCTGATCCATCAATTTTAAGCCCTTGTAATTACCTCTATTTAATGCTCCCTTTTACCCTTGTTACAATTCACAATTGTACTAAGTTTCCAGACTTTCGGGATAACCCCTTCTTTTATGATCTGACTTGTCAATGATATTTCCACCCACAGCCTTCAACGTCTTCCAGCCTTACCCTTCTTCATCTTACTCACAGCTTCCCATACCATTTCTTTTTCAATTCTTATAGCTCCAGCAACTTCTAGATTTTCACGGTTCCATGGAAACTCAGTATTCAATAATTTCTCATAGTGGCATTTCAAACCATCTCTCTTGTCCTGTTTATTTGTAGGGAAAAAAAAAAAAAAAAAAAAAAAAAAAAAAAAAATCAAGCTTCCCAAAAAGGGGCACTCTGGATCTTACCTCAGTTTAGAAGGATTTTTCCATACTATACTTTGCTCCTAGCCCGAGGAGGCAAAAACGGAAGATTACGCAAGTTATTTTAATAAACGAAATATATACGCTTTTTTTTAAAATCGGCTGACTTGTAATCTTTCATTTTGCAATAAACAAAACAATTCATCGTTTTTTTTGTTTTACTTTTATTTACTAAAAAAAAAAAAAAAAAAAAATTTTAAACGCAGAACATTCTATATTTCGTGTTGTGTATTTTAAGAAAAAGTGGAGGGTTATAGGAAAATACTTTCTTTTCTTTTTGTAGGGAGGCGAGTAAATAGCGAAGTTTTATTTGTTTGTTTATAATTGTTGCTTACAGAAAAAAAAGCGACCACGTGTATTGCGAGGTCAACCGGAAGACACCGGTGACTTCCGGAACATGTTCCGGGTGTTGTGTTAATGAACTGGGGGTCCTTATTGTACTCTTGATCCAAGAATTCTAACAAGAAAGATATCAGGGAAACCAATGCTAACAATAGAATCAACCGATTCATGCAAAATGAATGAATCAGAACAATAAATTTCAATTATTATTAGTAGTTGCTGAAAATTCAAATTTAAATTTAATAAAATATTTTCTATTTGAAGACCCGTAATTGCTAGAAAATTCGGCAAAATTTCTTATTACCATGAAATATCTAATGAAAAATTATTCTGAAAAGGGCTAAGGCTCATAAATCTGTTTATTGGACCAGATAGCCCATAAATCAAGGATTTCAAAAAGTGTATACTTTAACATCATGAGGCTTAGCCGTTTTAAAAACATTTAGTACTTTATGAAAAAAGTATCACTCGAAAATGAAATAAAAACAAAAAAACCCTAAATTTTTCTGGAAATATTTATCTATTATCCATTTTTTGAGATGATCCATTAATTTCCAGTATTAACAAACCTAAAAAATAAGTAAAGAGTGTGCATGTTAGGACAGTTTGGAATTTGGGAGGGTTTCTCCTGAGGTTGGTAAAGTTTTGCTTATGAAAAACAGACTTCGACCAAGGTTGCCATCTGCAGATGTATTTCCACAACTTTCAAATCTCATAAAATGGCTCAAAATTATGCAATGGAATTATTTTTTTCTGTTTAATCAGAAGTTTTTTCTTTTGATATATTAAAAGTAGAATAAAGTTAATAGATCGATATTTTGCCTATTTCCACTTCTGGGCCTATTGTGAACCGGTTTATGTTGTCATGATTTCTTCAACAGCTATTACTTTCACATCATTTAACAGATTTCTGTCCTTTTTCCTAACCAGCAGATAATCTACTTAAGTCCTTGCCATACTAGATTCATATGTAACAAGATGGCTTTCCGTTTTCCTAAAATAGATGTCCATTGCAAGACCAAATTCTAAAATTCTACTCCTATCACCATATACATTTCCGCAATGAACTCCCTCAAAATCAGAGATTTTTTTCCAACATGACCATTCAAATCTCCAGCCACAGCAAGTACTTCCTTCTTATCAACCTTACTAATTACTGCAATAAGTCTATCATAAAACTCATCTTTCACATCTTCATTCAAATCACATTGTGGTGCATAAAAGATATAGCCGTGAAGATTTTCTCACTAGCCAGCAATTTCATCAGTATGATTCGATTAACTTCAATTACTTTATCTACCCATCTCGGCAATAAAAATACCAAAACCACCTGTTCCCATAACGATTGATAACCAGATATTTTTTATTAATAACATATACATAAATATTATAATATAATATAATATAATATATATAAGATGTGAGTGACCAATGTCAAAAATATCCAAAATCGAAATGAATTTCCCAACCTGGGGAACCATTGCCCCATCACCAATTTCCCAACCGTTACCGCTAGAAATAGAAACCTTCTTAAACAAATCCCATCTAAGTTTGTTATTTACAACTGCATCGATTTGCTGAAATTTAGTTTCATTCATAGTCCCTATTTACTTGCCTCCCCACGAGGGCAGAGTTAGACACAAGGTCGTTTTTTAATGTGTGTAATATTCAGCTCCCCAAAAAGGGGCAATTTGGACTGAGACATAAATAGAAATTGCCTTGGTTTAGAAGGATCTCTCCCTCATCGATCGAGGACAGAAAAGATGAAGTGTAGCATCAGAAAAGATACTACACTTTCCTCCTTAGCCAAAAGACAACTCCAATCAGTTTTAACTTAGAAAGTCAAACTTAAGAGAAAGACGCCAGTGCATATGTGGGAGGAAGGAGATAGGAGTCATTCTCTGAGTAAACAGAAGTCATCTAATTACCCATCGTTTGAAGTCTTAGCATAAGAGGGGGAAAAAGCCAAGACAAGACGGAGAGAGGAAAAGAGAAAAATATAGATTATATATGTATGTATGTATGTATGTATGTATGTATGTGAGAGAGAGCAAGAGAGATATGGAATGAGAAAGAATCCAGCCAAATAAAAAAAAATTAGAAAGTAGGGCTCTAGCAATTTGGTAGGAAAAAAAAGCCGGATTTCAACCAAACAGCGATTTAAGCGGAAATCTGCTAAAAAGGCAGAGAACTCACATTTCTGAGATATATATATATATAAGCAAGAAAATAAAATCATAGACATTGTTTCTAAACTGAACTTTGTATATTCAAATGAAGTTAAAGAATTCACTCTTAAAAACAATAAAAAATGAGAACAAAAAGTAATTTATTTGCTTAAATGAAACTCGATTCGTTCATATCAGACCTTTTTTTCTTTTAAACTGAGAAAAAAAAAAAATGTTCAACCATTCTTTACAAATTAATGAAATCAGATTTTTTTTCATTCAAGGATTTTAATTTCATTTGTTTATTTTAGTGCCAATGAATCTTAGTTTATCTGACAAAATGGATTAAAATTCTTATTCTAAAACAAAACAAAAAACAATAAACAAAAAAGAATTTCTTAAAAAAAAAAAAATATAAGTACATAATAAACTTGAATCTTTCTCATAATTATCAAGTCACTGGCAGCACAAAAAGTTAGGGTTTTATTTTTTATTTTAAAAGTCGTATTTCTTGCCTTTATTTTGAAAAAGTGGCAGTCACTTTTTTTTTTCCTTTTAAAAATTTATAGCTTTTTTTATTTTTTGCATAAATTAGCACTCCAAGCATAAATATGCATTGTGGAGTGCAAAGTTTCGATTATTTCAGATATTTTCAGTGAAAAACATTTGTGTGTGTGTCTATGTGTGCTTTGATGCAGACACCCACATATTTCCAAATTGAAATAAACAATGTTCCCATTGAAAGATGGAAGAGAACTCCGCTTTAGCAAATCTTGTAAAAAAAAAAATCAACTGACATGATGAGGAAGAAGAATTTTTTTTCTCCACTGCTTTCCTGGTTCTTCTTTTATCTTAAGTTTATCGGTAGATCTGAGATTTTTGGATTAGAATGTACTCATTGTGGGTACAATGCCACATTCTTTCCACACTCATTTGAGAAACCATTAAAAAAAAAAAAAAAAAAAAAAAAAATCTTTCAACAATTGACAAGGGTTCATCTTGAAGAAAGAAAAAAAAAAAAACAACCCTTGCCAAATCCAAAAATTTGTTGCTATTTCCAAATTGCCATTGAATGCCAAGTGCTCAAGAGCTGGCAATTTCGTGTTGGTGGTGAGTAAGAATGGTTGATTTGGTTTTTCAACTTTCAAAATTGTTCAAGACTCCTTCCCTTTGTGGGGAAAAAAAAGAAAAAAAAAAAAAGAAAAAAAAAGGGGGGGTGGGGGAAAGGGGTCAGGTTCAATAGAATTGCTCCCTAGTTTCCCTAGGGAGTGGACGCTGTTAGCTGAAATCCGTCTCTGACCAATTGCTTTCAACATCACTTCCTTCTAAATCACCCTGAAATCACAGAAAACAATTTTCATATTTAATCACTTGAAAAGATGAGTTACTAGCTCGTGTTGCCGGCAGCTTGTTATCGCTTCAAATTTTGCTACTTGAAATATTAATTTTAAATAATAAACATTTCATTCATTACTTTGTTGTAAACACAAAAAAAATTCTTTCATATAAACATTAACATTTTAGTAATTTTGATACAAATTTATTTATCTTTTAAATTTGATCTAAAGAAGGAAAAGAAAAAAGAAATCAGTGTTCCTTTTCACTTGTGATCTATTTCTAAATTGCAATTTGAAAATAAAGTTGCTCACTCTAAAGAAAGGAACATTTGTACACAAATGCTAAATATTTGTTCAGGAAATAAAACATTGTGAAATAGAACTATTTGATACATTAAAATCAAAACAATCATTAAATTAAAAAACAATAAATAATAATTAATAAAATGTCTTTTTTCAAAAGCAATATACAAATGAGTTAACCTTGCGACTAAATAAGCAGTATATAAAATAGATGGTGTTGTGACAAAGTATCCGAGGCCTCATGTGGATCGGGTACCTTGGTGACGCGCTAGTATGCATCTTGGTGGTGATGCTACACCGACTGAGGGCCCTGCGACGAGACGAAGTGGAGATATAAAACTAGTATATATTTGATGTAGAAATGAACTTATTCGAATGACAGAACAAGACGCCAGCTAGTCTCGCAGAATCGTGTAAGATATTCAAAATCAATTACCATCAGAGGCGAGGAGACAGTTGCCAGATAGAAGGTAAAGATTAAAGAATTCCATATCGCAAATTTAATTCTGAAATATCAATAAAGCAATATTATTGTTTGGGGTGAATGGCGTGTTTTAGAACCACGATTCTGTGACGGTTGTTTTGAAGACGAGTCCACTTGACGGAGATTTATTTGGGCCTGTCATCGTTAATTACAAGCCAGGCACAGAGCACCTCCAGCTGTGTGACAGAATGAGAAATCGTTTGTTTTTGGCGATAACGATGGGCTGAAAAGAAAATCCCATTTATTTTAAGAAAAAAAAGAGTGCGGCGCCCGTCCCCACCCTCCCCGAGAGAGGAAAACACGCAGGAAGTAAGATGGTGGAGAAGGGGTGTGTACGACCATAGACATCCTCAATAAAAGAATGTGGTTTTTCACGCATGAGCAAGAGTTGGATTGAAACAGACAGGGTTGGACTGATGCCCGGGACAGTTGAACTGACGTCTGGGCGCGCGCCAAAGTGGCGTGCGTCGAAGAAAACAAACCGGACACAATTGTAGCCACCGCCTTCACCCGTTAATTTGTGACTTAAACAACCACTTGTGTAAAGAATTCGCACACAGAGAACTAGCGAAACAACTTTTGCTAAAGACATTTACAAGCACGGTAGACATTAATCCTACCATTGACCAATGTAAAATCAATTCTTTTATTTTATTAATAATTACTCTTCTATACAAAACAAATCCAGACCGAGTTGTTGAACATTGTTCTTTTCCTTTTTGTTCTGCTTTGAATGATCTTTCGCCCCCACAGAGCCAACCAGTTGCTGTTCGCCCAGTGATCGCTCGCTGATATAAACAGTTTCAATATGGGAGTGTGTTTGTAGCTGGACGAGACGACCAGATCGGGGACGTCATCATCATCGCCATCCCTGCCTAGAGGAACTTGGATCTTTTTTTTTTATTATTGCCACGACGATCGGCACAGAGTGGGGTTCATAGTGTCTATTGTGTAAAGTTGAATTAAGTGTTTTGACTTTACTGTTCATGTGAGAAATGGACCCAACTTTTGGATTTATTCATTTAAATAGCCAAGAATGCATTTCTAATGTAATAAAGAAAAAAAAAAGCAAAGCAAAAGATGTAAGGTAAACTTACTAAAGGATTATTACCATCATTGTCACTCCCTTCCATATCTTCTACCTCCACATCATAGGAACCTTCGAGGCCATTGTCGGTTTGTTTTTCTATTCGTTGGATTCCTTCTTTTGCATGCAAGTTGGCTGGATCCATTCTGAATTTGTAAAAATTATCAATTTTAAACACAAAATATTCTTTCATGGATGATAGGGGTGGAGAGGGGAGGAGTGACACACACACACACAAAATGTATACGTCTATATATAAAGTATAAATTTTTTATTCATACAAACATTTTTGGCAACACATGTGCATACATGTTTCAGCTGCGACTTTATTCCAAGTCCAGCTTCTTCAGTAAATATACTGACAGTATATTTACTGTGACCCGAGGAAGCTGGAATTAGAATAAAATCCCAGCTGAAACCATATTAGCAATACCCATCGACCATAAAACGCTTTGGATAAGCACAGATTTCAAGGTAGTTCTACTAAAATAATCATATTTTAAAAACCAAACACTTTAAGTCCTCAAAATAACACCATTTTGTTCGGAAATGGATATCCTTTCGCATGCATTAATGAATAA
The DNA here is from genome assembly GCA_963556195.1 of Sepiola atlantica. Lineage (NCBI taxonomy): Eukaryota > Metazoa > Mollusca > Cephalopoda > Sepiida > Sepiolidae > Sepiola > Sepiola atlantica. The sequence continues at coordinate 72,283,969 of OY744522.1, forward strand.
TAATCTACATGATATATTTGAAGGGTTTTGAGAAAATAAAGTCATAAAAATGTTTACGCCATTAAACAGCCATTTTTGTAACTTTTTTTTTAAACCCCCAGTTCTTTGAAAAATTCATTACCACTCCTCTTATGAGGAATTTCGTCATGAAATTTGGAAACCTATCAAGGAGAGATGGATTTTAATCTTTTTCATGGTATGAAATAAACTGGCCTATTGACTTAAAAATAAGACATCAACATGAGTATTGAACATTAAAAAAAAAAAAAAAAAAAACTATTTTTCATGCCCCAACTAGTAATTAAATCAATCTTTTTATGCATTAAAATTATAATTGTATGCTGTTTTCTCTTTCAGTAGCAGCAATTTTTAATTACCCTATCCGAAAAAATATTTGACTTGTTTCACACACACTATTATTGCTGATAACCTTATCAGCCAGCAGCAGCAGAAAAAAACAAAAAAAAACAAACAAAAAAAAAAAACAAAAAAATTTCTTTGCTTAAAATTTAATTTAATGCGGCTTGTGGTACATTTTTATAAAATAGTGGCTGCTTCAAGAAATATTGGTTTTCACATATACTCAACTTTCGACCTTTAATTCTAGTCAGAATTGACTTTCTAGCTGCCAATTAAAAAAAATGAATAAGATTCTACTTTTTTAGGCGATTACGTGTGAACGCCCTAAAATCTTTACAAAAAAAAAAAAAATAAAAAAATTTAGAATTTTAAGTGGGAGGAGGGATCAGTTTCGCTTGTAAATTTAACATAAAATGGTCCCTCATTTTCTGGCCATTCTTGCCTTTTAGAACAGTTAGTTAGCCCTCCAAATTCTTTTGATATTTTTTCAAGCTGAAAAGTTAGTATAAAAAAATAATTACCCTACCATCAACCCTAGGTTCGAGTGACAAGCCCACCTCCTAAAAGCTGCCTTCCCTTGAACGTGTCGTACAACACTAAATCTGAGTGACAAGTTCCCCCTAAAAAAACAAAAAACAACTCGTTTGGTGCGAGTGGCAAGCCCCCCCCCCTCTCCCCTCCTAAAAACCTTTCCATAACCCTACCACTAAACCAAAGTCACAGTGGCAAGCCCTCACCCAACAAAAATTTTCTTAAAACTACATATCGTCTAAAAAAAAAAAAGAAAAAAAAAGGCAGACCCTTCTCCCTCAAAGAAAAACGCACATGATTTATCTCCCATAGAAAAAAAATGGACTGCCCTAAAACAGGATAATTTTACATTAAATTCCTAAATAATTGTTTTTTTTCTTTCTGCCAAGGTTTTCAGGGTAATTATGTAAAGTAATTATCTAAAAAAAAGTTAGAATCTCATATTTTGAAAAGGTGTGTGGGATCAGAATAATTAATCTACAATAATACTAAAGAAATCTTGCAATATATTCATTTTTAAACAGTTAGTATTAGATTTCAGTTTCTTCTACATCAAATGCATTACAATTCAACTTTGAGTTTTCTAACTTTTCTTTTAATGAATACATGGTATTTTTAAGGTATTGCAGCATATTTATGCGCATTTACTGCAGATTACTTGGAAACCATTAATTTCTGGAGATTTTCAGTGGCATATTCTCGGATTCCTTGCACAAAAATCTTGTGTTTTAACAAAGATATAACATTTTTATTGAAAAAAAAAAAAACATTTTTTTAAATAAAAATATAGTGTAAAAACGTGATGAAACACTTATGGTCTTAAAGAGGGAATATTATCCAAAAATAGTCATAACTTCCTTACTTTTTAGTCGGATTTAAAATTTTTTTAAAGATTCTTTCTTAGATCATCAAGCTCTTTCTATGTATGCGATTATTGAGATATTTTAAGCTATTTCAATTCTTTCATGTGTATTGCTACAGGTATGTACATCTGTACCCACAAATGTTTATATAAATCAAAATTTATACTAAAATACAGCTCTACTTGTTATTGAGCACTATCTTATAAACACTGTAGCTTCATTAGATTTATATCTATGAACTACAAATACTACTATATATATATATCTAAATGAATAAATGCAAAAGTGTTTCATTTATCCAAACTATATTCATATCAAATCACCCCAGCTCAAACTAATTCAATTATACATATTATAGGATATTTTCACATACCGTATATATATTCACAGAAAACCTGACTAAACACTCACGGTTATAAATTATTTACATATTTATTTTTTAAACATTGTCTAATAAATTCATAACCAGTATGATTTACTTATAATATGATTATCCTATTTTATTAAATATACGAAAAACTTTTCTTGATATCAATATCTTAATTATTATCCGTAGTAATATTATTTAAGCGATTTAATGAATTAAGTTTAAAATTCAAAATCATAACTTCCGGTTCATTATTTGTTGTTTTTTTTGGTTACGTTTTCGAACACGTATATTTACACATAGCAACAATCTTGATAACTTTCGAATAATTACTTTTTACAAATAAAGTTTGCATTAAACGCAATAATTACCAAAAGGGTTTCTGTTGATAATCAAATACATGCGTTTATTATTTTTTAAAATAAATTTGTTGTTGTTGCTGTTCTAATTTACTTCCTCTCATGAGAGCAGAGTTAGGCACAATGTAAATATTTAACGTGAGGAAAATCCAGCTCTCCAAAAGGGGCACTCTGGATTAGAAGTAAAATGTCAATTACCTCAATCTAGAAGGATTTCTCCTTCACTGACCGAGGACATAAAAACTAAGTGCAGCTGCAGGACACATACTACATTTTGCTCTTATAAAGAGTCAACATTTTGGTAGTAGTCATGACGACTTTATTTGTCATAGAGAAGAAAAAAACCTCCTCTAATCTTTTTAAATTACAAAAAAAAAAAAAAAAAAAAAAAAAAAAAAAAAGATTCTATTTCTTTAATATTAATTAAGACATTTTTCTGTCTTTTATAATAAAGGCAAAAAGTACAAGTACCCATTTTGAATTACTCAGTAATATTTAATTGGTTTATTTGACCAATCGATCATGTGTAGGGGGGGGGGGATAAGACGAAAAGTGGTAAGAGGGTGCTCCAATAATGGGTGAACTTGTAAACGGTTGTCTGGTCAGTCACTATGGCAACAAGGATTTTGATTGGATGATGTAAATATAGTTTTATTCATTAACAATGTTTGAGGCAGTTTTTTTGTTTTCATTACTAATATTTGCAATTTTTCAAATAAAAATTAGCAAAAACATCTTAATGTAAACTATTAGACAAAAGTTATGAAAATTAAAATCACAAAACGATTTATCTCAAATAACAAATGCTATTTCGTCACATGGTCTGGTATGTAGTACTTCCAGATGACCACAGATTAATTCAAGAGTTATCAAATTTTCAAAATAATTTAAGCATTGTCACCAGCTGGGGAGGTGGCACTCAGAGCACTCTTTCTTGCCTTGAGAGAGTACAAAATCGATTTCACAATCTAGTCAGAGATGATCTCTTCTCTCTCTTTTTTTAAAATGTACTAAGTCACCGCTTATCAAGGCCCAAAGGCCACGGGAGGATAAGGGTTAATGAGTTTGCCATGTGAACTGTAAGACAACACCTTGAAGATTGGTGACGATAGTTGAAACTGGGCAGAATTTGATTAAGAGAACGGCTCAACAAGAATTTGTTAACATTGGACTTGAAAATGACCATGTCTTCCCTGCAGATTCTTTCTCACATGAGACATTGCTAGTCTTTCCCTACTATCGTAGGTGCTACATGGTAGGTGCTTGACTGAGCTTTAAGCTCTGCTCCCCCCACCTTCTCAACAGGAACTCGTCTATCAACACTGCAAAGAACTCTTTCTTCCTGTGTACCTAAAATCAAATTGAACTTCCAAAAACAGTTTCTTTCCAAAATAGACTACAACATGGTCGTTTTCAAGTCCACAGATATCTGTTGAGTCATCCTGTGAATCAATCATAGTTCTTAATCTTTTAATAGTACTGAAAATCTCACTAACATTTATCCTTGAGTGGCTTTTGGCCTTGGCGAGTGGTGAACTATTAGTATATATATCCAATCAAAATTGTTGTATACGTTTATCATCCTGTTCCAGTCAGTTTTGCATGCATTTTCTGCAAGTGCTATTGCAAAAAAGAATTGTGCCTTTCGATGATTGTACAATAGCTACTTGCTCTCACTAATTCATTTTCGGTTTGTGATGCAGTGTGATTTGCTATAGTCTTGTTTTTTTACTAATTATTTTGTAGCTTTCTGCTCATCCACATTCTTTGAATTTTGTAAACACTCATTGCTTTCTGGACAATTCTGTAAACCATTTATAGAAATTGTCAAGCCGACATGGATCTTATACTAAACAAATACCCCCCCCCCCCTTATGAAAAAAAAGTAATAAAAAAAAAGTTACCTGAGTGCAATGCTGTAATGGTTGACAGCCTCTAAGGCCTCGTTGGTCTGAGAAAGGAAATCTCCGAGCATTTGATGAAGATGACACGTATTGTGATTTACAAGAGTTTTACGTAATCTGCGGGAGGAGGAGGAAAATATGAAATTTAAAAACTGAATTATTAATCAAAATCAATTGGTTTTATCTAAAAATTATCACATTTACGTTTTTCTAACAAGTTTCTCTTCATCAAGAATACAAGTTTATCTGATGGAGTGAAATGAAGAAATTGAAGAATATTCCTTGGTCTTTTATCTAGAATAAGCAGTGCATCCCTGAGAAATGCATGCTTGTCTCATTAGGCAAAGAAGATGGACATTTTATATTAATGTTCATATTTTTTTTTTATTTATAACACCAAGTGAATACTGAAAATGTATCGTTTTGTCCAATCAATATGTTTTTAATATTGGAAATTTATTTCCGAAAGTATACATTATATTATGTATTAAGCTTTTTTTTTTTTGTTGACATTGTTTGTGATATTCTTTGTTTATTTCCAGCCCCACAGACTAACTAATACCTTGTTTAATATTATCTGCGCAAACAATAGCATCAACAACATAAAAAAGAAAAGAAGCAGCTTAATACATAATGTATACCACCGGAAATAAATTTCCAATATTAAAAACAAAAACATTGTATTTCGCTGCAGATGCAGCAAGGAGATATGGTTACACTGTTAGTAAAATCGTAAACAAAGATTTGCCACAAGGCTTGGAAGATGAGTTATTTGTACAATTTCCATTTTCTCTGGACATATGACTTGTTAGTCAAATGATCCAAGACAACACCCATGTTGGCGGGCCCTCTTCAGAGGCATAGGTTCGAATCCTGTACAGGTCTCATTTTTCACTTTGTGGTATTCTTTGTTTATATCTTGTTTATATTTATATCTTTGTGGTATTCTTTGTTTATATCCAGCCCCACTACAAAGGCTTGCTTAATAATATTATCTGTGCAAACAATAGCATCAACAAAGAGTAGCTTAATACATAACATAATGTATAATGATCAATATGAATAAAGGACAAGTGAACGTTTTGTTCCAAGAATTTCATTCTAGGGTGTCATACAAATTGCCAGACACCCTAACCAAGAACCAGCGGCAATTTTACTCTCACTGTAAACTCCAGGGTATTTTTCTTTTATAGAGTATTTGCCCCATCAAAAACGACTAGAAAAATGTTACATTTTTTCCAACAAATCAATGAAGCATTAAAAAAAAAAAAAAGAAGATAGTTGACATTATTATATCAGAATAACATTTATTTACATTTCATACAATGGACTATTTAGATAAGACTCATCAAAATGAGTCTTATCACAATTATCGTTTAATGCTAGATTACATCCAGCGACCACAAACAATTCTCACTTTTATATTGTACTTGTTTCTTCTTAGATATTGTTTATTAGAATTTATTTTTAGATGTGATTGGTTTGGTTCGTTTTGTTTTACGGCATATCAACCTCTTATGGGTCATTTAATGCCGATTAGATGTGATTTAACTCACAGCTTTCAGATTATGAGAGTTTTGTGTTTAATACATTTCGCCCACATTTCTCATCCACATCGCACAAAGCAACTTTCTTCTCTTTTAATCTGCAATCATCTGAGGATACAGAACCAAATTGTTCCTCGACCACTCAAAATCAGACAAGACTGTTCGACTTTGATTATCAATGTGCTATAAAAAAAGGTGGAGAAACAAAAAAAAAAAAAAAATTAGGAAAGTCATTTTGCAAGAGAAATCTTTTGAAGAAATACACATCCTTCTATGCCCCCCGCTCTTCCTTCGATCAATCATTGTAGATATAGTCCCCACTGAAGGCTCCAAAGATATGGCCACCATGATCGATTAGCCATCATGTAAAGATATTTAAGGATATCCAACAATAACAAGGACATTAAAAGATTCAGCATTCTCAGCAGTTGCAGCTCCCACCACCATCATTGGAAAAAGGCAGTAACCTGTCAACACCTGATAGCAGTGAAAATCTCAGCAAACAACATCAGCATTGCCATCTGCATGAATTTAAAATGTGAAACACTCGGACTCTAGTATTTATTCAACACTTCCTAATTAAAGACTGGCGGGGGGGGGGGGGGGGGGTGATAGTTACACAATAAGCAACTGGAATACACTGATGTGTAGATGTTTTGGCTAGCTGCCGAAAGATGTTTGCATTGTTTGTTTAATTTTTTTTTTTTTTATTATTTTTTTAATTTTTTTATTTTTTTATTTTTTTTATTGTACATGTAAAAAACGTCTATCGTCATTTTAATTTTCTAAAACAGACTCATTTATTTTTTTATATGCAGAACATTTTTCAATATTTAGAAAGTGAAAACAAAAACTAACAGTTCAATGGCCTTGTCATATTGTTGCTCCTTTCCAAGTATAAAAGTCATCACATAAACCGCTTCAAGGTAAGAACCATCAAGTTTCATTGCTTTCTCCACATATTGTTTGGCCTAAAGAGAGAAGCAGCAATAAAAGAAGATAAGAGAAAGCCTTCAGTTATGAAAATAAAAAGTCATAAAATAAAACAAAAGTGGATTTTACAATGAACAGAATCAAATTTTCCGTACCAGAAATTTGTCTGAAATTAACAGAACTTATAGATTTCGCTCTAAAACTGATAATAAAATGGGAATTTGTGAAGATTACAAGAAATAAAGTCTTTGGAATTATAACGATACCATTTTTCTTTGAGTTATAAAAAAAAAAATTTTTTTTTTTTAAATCTTAATACTTGACTTTTGTTAATAAACTTTAATTATAACCAGAAATGACTTTGTAGTTGACAGTTTAATGGAATCAGTGTAATCACTCAACTCATTGTAGATTTTTCATACAAAAATCAATGTAATCACTCAACTCATTGTAGATTTTTCATACAAAAATCAATGTAATCACTCAACTCATTGTAGATTTTTCATACAAAAATCAATGTAATCACTCAACTCATTGCAGATTTTTCATACAAAAATCAGCTCAAGATTTTAATGTTTATTAAAATATTTTTCAACTAATGAGAGAACCAGGATTTCTTCCTACTAATACAAGAAAACAATAACCATTAAGAAAAGGCGTAAAGCTGCCTGGAGTTAATCAAAGACTAATACAAAGCAAGTTTTGAGCAAGACAATCAGTCAATCATTCGGCTCACAGAATCTGTTCATCATAAACACACTCGCGCATCAATTGTGAGAGAAATCAAGATGCACTGACAGTCTACTTTACTGACACAGGCAGCAGTCTACGACACTGACTCACACACATTAGTCTGTTCGTCATAAAAACATACATAAACAGATGATTAGATTCATGCAAACATTCTCCCCATAACCTTGCATCTATAGTGACTATTTCTATTTTTACCTTTGATAAGATATTTCTTCTTATCTTAATAAAGCTCCTTGTTATTTAGAACTGCGTTTGCTTATTCATTGAATACACATTTGTATCCAGGACGACCATTTTCGAATTTCAGTTATAAAATTAATTACTGTGACAACCATTTCAAACAATTATTTACACAAAAATAAAGAAAAAAAACCCATAATAGCCGTTAGTGATTAATTTGTGACAATGTAAAATTCGAAAGTAATTTTGATGCTGTTAAACTATTGATTAGAGTAATTTCTGGCTATAATTAAAGTTTATATAGGCAAAAAAATCATGTTTTTTTTGCTTTATAAATTAAGGAAAATCAGCATTTTTGATTGCACCCTTGTTGTATCATGGAACCAAAAAACTTTTGTTTGCAATTACTATTAGTAATTATTTTTATTTGCAAAACTTTCACCCACAAATCAACTTAAATCACAAGGAATGTATTAGAATATATTTATTTTATTTCCTCGTTGAACATTTGTTTTAAATCAATAATATCATGTCAAACATTATACAAAAAATATCTCGGAATGTAGAGCTCAAATTCTAAATATTTCATCAGACAAAACTTAACATGTTCATTCATTCGTTTTACCATTATTTCTAAATTCATTCAATTCATTCTTAAAATAATTTACATTAGATTTGCTATTTTTAACCTGATTAAACAATTTGTTCTAAAAGTATATTACGCTATAAAAAAGAAAAAAAAAATATGTGGTAGATTTAGTTTTCAAAATTTTTCTTGCCAATAAATTACCAATATACAAGAGATTGATTAGTCTGGTTAATTTCCACGTCGAGTTAAAAATTAGATTCAGTGGAATTTTTTATTTAAGAGTAGAAAGCTACATGTACTGGCTGTGACATCACTGAACAGTAAGCAGATGTGGCAAATTGGTAGAAAGAATTGGGTCTCTTTCATCTGTGCCACCAGAGAAGGCTTTTCATTAACTGTTTCCTTAACCCCCCCCCTCCCCGTGGGACATGGTGAGGTGATGTATTGTGTGTGTACATTTATACCCTGAAGAACAAATAAAACCCCAATTGGATTTGTTGATACTTCTTTTCTTTTTTTTATAATAAGGTTTTTAAAAACGGTTATTGGAGAGAAGAGGAGATGGAAAATTTGATTGCCACATCAACACCGAAACCCGACCAGTGAATCCCGTCAACAAAGTTGACGAACCGTGGGGATAGAGGAGAACACAGCATAGAGATCCAAGATCCCCCCTCCCCATCAGATAAGAAAAAATGTCTTCTATATTTAGATATCCAATTATTTTTATGAATATAAAATTTATTTTAACCGATAATGATTATATATATATATAAATATACATATATAAAGGGAAATGCATGTAAAAGGTTTTCTCGCGTGAGGATTTTCTTCCGGAAGTGATCTGATGGTCTTCTGGTGAGTTGCATGAACGAAAAATCCTGGTAATTATGTGTTTATTGCCGGTTGTTTGTTTGTGTGTGAAACAATTGTCAAGTTACATTGAATTATTTTGAAATTCAGCAAGAAAAAAAAAATGAAGACTTGGTCATTAGAATTTAAAATAATATTGTTTACACACACACACACATATATATATATTATATATACGAGAGAGAGAGAGAAGGAGGGACCAAACTGATAATCTTGTAAAAAAATCCATCACCATCTGCTAGAAATATTTCACTCATAAATTTCATTTTAATTCATATTCTTAAATTTGAAAAAAAAAAAAAAAAAAAGATAGAAAATGTTTTAAAAATCTTGAATAAACCTTAACATCTTTTGGAAAGGAGCAACAGCTGTAAAGATTTTACATTTTATTTATAAAATTCAGAAAAAATAAAATGAAAAGATATTTCAAGAAATAAATGTATTGTTTTAGGCTAATTCCAGTGAAATTCAACAAGGTTGTGTCATGAAGGTTCTCAGATTTTATTCATTGTTTTTTTTTCGTATAGCCAAGGGGTTATGGTTTCATGAATTTCAGGATTTAAAAGTTTTCTTTATTGTGGCACATTGAGTCCTCTAAAGTAATTCAAAAATAAATATTTCTATTTGGAGCCATTTCCAGGAGATGCAAATTACAGATAGGCTTTATATAACGTATCTAAATTTCTACTCACGACCAGCTGTACTTTTAGAATATATAGTTTTATGTATGGTTTAAAATTTTTTAAGGCATTGATTAACAATCAGTTCTAAATTACAGGTTTCTAAAGGTTGATGGTTCAATCCTTGCTACAGGCAATAATAACTAAGAATAACGTAATTAACAGTTCTACCTGGTTATGGCTGATGGAATGACAACAATCTGCCCCATGGATTAAATAAATATAAGTTATCAAGTTCAACAAACACTTTCAAGTTAAAAAATATGCACTTTAAGAAGGTTGGAAATTACATCGACCGACACGTGAAAATAACAACCAAAATGAGAAAAGTAGTCCAAATAATACAAGTAGTTTATATCGTTTTAATTTGAAGCTATTTAGATTAAAAAATCGGAGACCCCCACCCTCCAATGTTTGTTTTCATTTTTACTTTCCTGCTTTTTGAGTAACTGAATTCATGTATTCTCTTACGATTCCCGACTTTAGTATAAGGTTAGATGCTCACTAACTGTTATAAAGTGATAGCCACAAAAAAAAAAAAAAGCGACTGAAGAAGCAGGGATTTTTGCAATTTCTGGTTGACATTTTTTCTATACAGGCTAATCTAAAATAGTTAGATTGTTAGGGTATGAGAGACATCAGATGGTGACGATTAAATAAACATACTTTTCAAGAGATGGTTTAAGCCCTAATTGGAATGATTGGTCTCAGAAAATGAGGTAAACTCAATATTTTAAAAATTCTAACCCTTTTTGGTTTATTTAATACTAAATTTAGTTGTTTTGGTAAACGTCTTTATGCTTCAAGTTCTTAATATCTTCAAGTATTTATAAAGATTAATATACTTTGTAAATAGTATGGAAATGATAGATTCTATTTAACCTATAGATATTGACAGATACTACAGGAAAGCGAATGTGGATGGTTTGGTGGTTTTGTTTTATGGCATATCAACACTTTTTCGATGATTTAATGAGGAATTCAGTCATTTGTATGTTCAGATTTAGCATCTTCAAATATTTATAAATTAATATGTTTTGTCGGCATATATTTTATCTTGTAAATAATCTGCAAATGATAAATTTTATTTAACCTATAGATGGGAGGCTGACAGGTACTCCCACTCCAGGTCAGAGTGGACCTGGGAGTAATGGCAACTAAGGGGTTACCCAGGCTCTTAAATTGGAGACTCACTACCAAGTACTGGGTTAGGAAGTAGGATAGATAAAAAGTAGAAAGGAAAGAGTTGAGATAGAGTGGTGGGGTGTGTCGAACACCTTGCCCAAGAGTTCCTGAGGAAGCTTAGTTTTGTACCTCAGATCTTGCTGTATCGTTACACTTAAATTTAAAGCAATGGATGCATCGTAAGAATATTCAATCTTGTTTATTTGATGATACATTCAAATTGTTAACCAGAAACTGAAATGCTTCTTTTTTTTCTTATGTATACAAAAATTGTTTAGCTCGTATAGATAGGATTTCATGTGTCATATTTGAATAAAAATTGTTAATCTGATGAAAATAAAGGCAGTAAAATGAATATGAAACAAGTTTAAAGTAAGATGAAAAAAAAAAAACTCTTATGAAGAATTCAATACTTACTTTAATAGCTGTAGTTGGCTCTTCAGAAAGAACTGAAGCATAGAGCTGAAATAAAGAAAACTTTCTTTGGAGATTAATTGTTATAAAATAAACATCCTTTTATATTATTCTAGAAATAAATACATCTGTCGTTATATTAAAAAGGTATAGAAGAAATGCTTTTTGCATAGAAATAAATATATTGACCCCTTTCACAGGGTTCTTAGACATACAGGATGACAGAATTTTCTGATTATTATGAAGAATAAAATTTAGTGCAAACATAAGCTGTTCTAAACGTCTAACTTTACCCGATTGATATAATAACGAAAACAAACAAAAAACAAAAATTTCTTAATAATATTACATTTGTGTAATTACAATTATGTAAAAGAAAAAAGTAAAATCGATTTTCAATCAAAATTTTGCAAGCATTACAGTATGATAAAACAAAATTTTAATACCAAATATTTAAAATAAAATAAAGTTTTTTGACCACCTCTCCAAATTTTACAAAAAAAAAAAACAAGCAAATTCCAGTTTTCCCTATGCATGAATCCTGTTTTGTCATTTTTTTAGATAATTTCAGATCATTGACTTGAACATGTCTTAAAAAAAAAAAAATTTTTTTTCAAAATTTTACTAAAAAAATAAATTCCGTTTTGTTTTGTGAGAAATAAGGGGGGGAAGATTAAAATGGAGAAATATGGTTGTTACTTACAGTAAGTGATCGTGCATTGTTGCCCAAGTGTCTCACCGCTTTACCAGCCAGATTAATTGCTTCCCGTGGCCGATGACTTGCCATATAACAGTCTATCAAACCTACAACAGAGAATAGAAAACAAAGATTACTCTTAAATCTCTTACTACATGCACCAGCATTTATGGCTACAACCGACCAGTACCAGATTAAATGAGCATTACAAAAACAGTCACAGATTTTAGATAGAAAAAACAAAACAAAAAAAACAAAAAAACAAAAGCAACTTTAGTCTTAACAGGAAAAAAATTAAAAAAATGGATATTCTTAAGAGTCTGTTCAAACTGTAACAGTAAACGATGAAAATGTGATTTAAAATTTAAGTAAACTGAAGCATGATTAAAAAAAACAAAAGAAACTTATGCTAAACTTGTTCCTTTTATCCTTTCATGGGCTAGAGTGCTTAATGTATACTTTGTCCTATTTTACTCCGGGTGTGGATTCTCTTAATTTCATCTCAATTACACTCCATTATTCTGATGACTCAGTTATTTAACAGAATGTAAAAATAAAAAGGTAATTAAAATAAACTCACCTTTGTGTGCTTCAAACCTGTATGGAGCAAGGGTTACGGCTTCTCTAAAATGAGAGGCTGCATCTTGAATCTTTTTTAATTCTAACAAAGCGGAACCTTTCAGTAACAAAGCCTCAACATTTCTGTTATCTATCGTATAAGCCTAGAAAACAGAAATAAAATAATAAATTAAAAAAAAAAATCCAATTAATTTTCAACTTGTATGTTATTCCAATGTTTCAACCAATGTAACCACAAATCACAAATTTACTATAACACGCTCGAGTGAATAAGCGTAATATAGTGGTGAGTTTAGTAGCCTATGATGCATGTGGTTATTTTCCTAGGTACAGGGGAAAAATCATCTTTACTTTATATATAAGATTACTGCATGTAAAAAAAAAAACTTTTTTGATCTACCATAGTTATTAGTAACTAGCTGTACCTACCCTTTATTTTCATTTCGCTTTTGTCGTTTTTTTTTAAACCATGCATTTTTTTTTTTACCAAATTATTATTTCTTTTAATAGAATTTTGACAATTAAATTTAATACGATATTTAGTCATTTTATTGAACCAAACCGATAGAAAACTAATTTTTGTTAAGGTAATGTTTTAATCTCTATAAAATTCTTGGATGTAAATAGCTTTGAGAACTTTCAATATGAGAATTTAAGAATTTTAAAGCCATCAATGACTTTCTATTTGACAGTTTAAATGCTTATAAATTCTTTTCAAATTACGAAGGGTTAAAGTAATTCATTCATTCTTTTTTTTTTTCAACTATTAATAAAAGATTAAAATGTCTGATAGAAATGCATTCTGATGGATTTAATTTCAATTATTTTTTAATAGGATTTAAAAAATTTGTTTTATTTCACGTTATTGCATATTTTAATTTCAATAAATAATTAATAGTAAATTAAAAAAATATGTGTAAGTCACATAAGGGCAGGAAATACAGACACTTAAGTGGTCATACAATTTTATTTGTATTCACATTTGCATTTAATTTAACTTTTCATATAATTGCTTTTATATTTATTATAGTTTTAGTGGTTCTGTATTATGGCATATCTACCTTTTTGGACAAGCTTATTCAGTTTTTAATATCTTCAAATATAAATTAATTTACTTTGTAAGCAGATATTTTGTAAATAAATACTCTGTAAATAACAGTTTCTATTCAACTCATAGATATGATCCTGACAGGTACTACCACTCTGAATCAGAGTACACCTGAGAGTAATGCTAACTATGGGGTTATTCAAATTAGGGCCGCACCACTGGATGTAATTTTGTTGAGGGTGGTGGAGCTTGAGTAGTTGATAAATTGGGAAAATAGGGTAGTCCGAGAGAAAAAAAAAGGGTAATAAGTGCTGGAAAAGATAGATTTGAATTTTGGGATGGTGTGGTGGGGTAAAGGTGAACACCTTGCCCAAGTTCTTGGGTTAGTAGATGTAGAACAGTTGAGATAGCAGGTTCAATTCACAAATGAAGGCCAAGGAAAATATGAGAGGAACTGATAAAAATGGACCGGAGGGAAAAAAGGTATAAATAAAGACCTGTCCATGAATAGGTTACTTTGGAAGTCAAGTTCTTAAAGCCGTCTAATGCATACCAGCATGTAAAACAGACGTTAAACCGAATATGATATGATCTTTTCTTTATTTTAATTTCAATAAATATTCAATTAATAGCAAATAAAAAAAATAAAAGTTACGTATAGATGATAAGACACACACACGCAAGATATTGTCAGATAGTTTTATTAATACAAAAATTTCTGAATGTTTTGTTTGAAAAAAATAAATAAATGCATGGTACAATCACCTCACCATGAAAAGTGTTTTATTATTTTCTAAATTGTCCAATTTTTTATGTTAAACTCTTAAATTCTTAGTGTATTTCGATACCAAATAAATTTTAAATTAAAATAAAAACTTATTACGTGATAGCATGTCAAAATTGACATTTAATTTCAAGATTTGAACATTAAACAAAACATTTTATTGGACTATAAGTAGAATAAAATATAATTTGATTAATTTTTTTTTTCAATAAAAGTAATACTCACTTTTTGAGCAAAGTAAACTGCTTTTGGGACGGCTTTAATAACTTTTCTGTTTGCCATACAATAATATCCTATCACAATCCAAGGCTCAGGTGCATGCTCATTGCCACCCATCACATGATTAGCTAAACTGAAAAGAGCGGGAAAATACACAAAATTGAAACACAAACTGAAAGATCATTTTTTTGCCTTTTTACTGGAGAAAACAAAATTCACTCAAATACATGAAAACATTTAATATTTTGGACCATACAGGGAATAAGGACCCCAAAACAATGGACAAATGAAAGAGATGCCTTTCTGTCTTCACTGGTGTCTTCCGGTTGACCTGGCCACACACACACACACACACACACACAACCTTTTAATAAACAAACGAAACATCGAAGCATCGAAAATACTTTTTTCTTTTAAAACATGTTAATATTTATGTTGGGGGGGGGGATATATATTATATATTTCATGTAGGATGCGTTTATCCTTTTATTTACAAAACTTTTGAATTCTCGTTCTGAAATGTTCAATTTTAACAATGTAGGATTAAATGAACAAAATAAGATGTGATGATATATTGGAAGATTAAATAGAGGGATGATTGGCTTAATGGATAGCAATGTGGCCTATGGACGTGGCTGTATCGGGTTCAAACCCTTTTGGAACTATTGTGCTCATTTACACACTTATAGCATTGGGAAATGTGCCAACTTGAAATTTCCAACTATCTATGGGTAAAATAGTAGCTTGTGTTTAATGATTTAAAACTAGTAGGGCTACCCAGCATTGCCCAAGGGGTACGAATAATAAAATAGAAGAGTTAAAAAAAATTGTGTAATATCGTTCTTTTAAAACCCCCCCCCCTCTCTCTCTACCAACTGGTTCAATATAAAAAAAAAGAAAAGAAAAAGCTAACTGACCTAAATTCAGCGTTATTTTCGAAACAATGACCAGTAAGGATAAAAAATAAATAATTTTGTTTTGACATCTCATCCACAAAGTTGGTTCCCTGGTGACTCCAATGGAATCAATATTACAGCATTTTTTTTTTTACCATAACCAGGTTGAGATCACACTGAATCTGATAATGTATGTATATCTTGTGTAGTTTCTGACATTTAGTGGGGACGCACAATTACATCATTCCTTTACATAATCGATAAATCGCTTCCAATAGGTATTGTGTTTTGGTATTAAATAACCATAAAACGGTTGATAGGACGTAAAACCAAAGATGAACCTGGTCATAGTTACAAGTCCTCATTACATAATGACAAATTGAAGACAATGATAGAGGTCCGTCTAGAAGACAAAAACAAACTCTAGTAATCGATGTGAGGAGAAACAGCACAAATAAACAAGAAGTGGATAACTCATCAACAACGGACAGGGTTTAACATCATCATAAGCTGCAATTTGATGATGAGCACTCTTATTGATGAAAAGCGGTTTCAGTATCATGATCAGAAATTTTTTTTTTTTTAAATACCAAAGTGGTGTGGAACGACCATCTCTCATTCACTGGGTCCCAGGGTGGCAGATTGGGAAACAGTCCTCAAATAGCTAACTGTGAATAACCAATAAGCAGTCTCGGACCAACTGACAGTTCATTCTAGAGGGTGGTTAGGGACTAGTCCTAGTCAGATGCATTTCCAGGAAAAAAAATGAACTTGGGGATGTGTTACTTGAAAACCTAATTGACTGACTCAGTCGAGTGAGAACTGTTGACCATAGCTGGTCACTCACTTAGAGATTGTGTCTTGTGACATACGAACACGCATTAGAAAAAGATAGCATAAAGAAAAGGCAAATATTTAAAACAAAATAAAAGCGCACACACAGACACACACAAAAAAAAAACTCATTTGAACCTCCCCCCTCCCTTATAATCAGCATACAGCATAAGCCCCTTACTCCAGTGATAAGCCTATACTGCGATCAGCAGCCCTCATTCAAAAAAGGCAGGGAGCATTTGGAGATAGCGTAGAAAAAGATAACGGGGGGGAAAAAAAAAAAAAATAAATAAATAAATAAATAAAAATCGAAGGATGCTAGAATTGAAAAATAAATATGAATTTCAATTTCGCAAAGGAAGGTGTAAAAATAAAATTCTCTACCATAGGACACAAGCTTTCAATCTATTTGTTGAAGACCAAAGCAAACGGTTCTATGACCAATAATTACAAAGAGATGCTTAAACTCGAATATTATGAGGTATGCTCGTTTGAACCCCATGTCGGTAAACAACAAAATTCCGAAAAGACCAAAGATAATTTTGGAGAAAACCAAGAAACCATGCTGTAGGGGAATTTGAAACTACAAAATCAAAATTGATATTGGAAAAAAAGAAAAAAAAAGGAGATCAAAACCAGAGTAAAAGTCTTCGATTCAGATAAGTGACATTTCTTTTATTACAAGAAAATACAAACTACGCTGTATATGCTGCCAACGATTTATTTTTTATTTGTTTAAGTCCTGTTTATCTTATAATAACAATTTATTTGTTATTTCAATAAATGTTACATGTATTTAAAAATTAGTTGTTTGTTATTCACACCAACTCTTGATTGTTATTTCTGTAAATACTCGAACCTGAGAAAACCACATTTATTTTAAAACAGAATTATTATGGATTCCATTCACATCACATAATTTCTTTGCGGCGTGATAAAGCGACCGGGGTGGGGTGGGGTGGGGACCCAGTCGTAACAGTCTCATTAAAACACACAGACCCCTTTGCATTAAGAACGGCATCTAGCTGTAAAATCTTGCTTTAATTCCCATTATGACAGTTCTAAGTGAGGTTTTTTCATCATAATGGAAATTCTTCTTTTATTTTTTAAAACATATTTCACCCTAAACAAACAAGCCGCCACTGTAAATATAAGGGGTTACCGAGAATTATGGTGTAGGTTATGGGTGTCATCCTAAGTTGGGAGCAGTGTAGTGAGATGTCTGTTTACATTAGTTTTAAACCTCTGCATGTTGGTACAGTCAGGGAAACAGGGAGCATGGAGAGAGTTCCAGAGGCCGGCAGCACCAGGAGAGAAGCTATTGGAGTAGAAGGCTATCTGGCATCTGGGGACATCCACAGTGAATGGATGAGATTTAGCTGATTGTCGAGTTGGTCTAGTGTATTTACGTCGAGGGGGCACCAGAGTAGCCAGTTCATCGGAGCACAATCCATTGAATTATTTGTAAAACAAGCACAAGGATGCAACATTGCGACGATGGGACAGGGGCTGGAGCTTGGTTGATAGTGAGGGACCTATTAAGTTGGCGACTCTTTTTTGAACCTTGTCCAAGAGGGAGAGACTAGTGGATGATGCACCAGCCCAGATGTGGCAACAATACTCCATGCATGGTGGCTTTGTAGATATACAGGATAATGTTAGGTGTGAGGAGTTTACTAGCATGGTAGAGGGAGCCCACCTTCTTTGCTGCAGCCTTGGCAATATCTTCAATGTATTTGTTCCAATTCATGTTACCTGTGAAGGTTAGGCCGAGGAGTTTGAATGTTGAACTCTCAGGTAGGGTGTTATTTGCCACGACAATCGGTGGTTGGAGAGGTTTCTTGTAGTTATTGAAAGAAAGGAGCTTTGTCTTTGTGGCATTAAAAGTTACCAACCATTTATGACCCCAATCCACTACAGACTGGAGGTCAATTTCTAAGGATTCAGCCATTGTCTCGGATATGATTGCGTCCATTTTGCCCACATGGCGAGAGTAAAGCGTGGTGTCGTCAGCAAATATACCAATCTCAGACTCCATGTCAGAGTTCTTGAAGACTGGTATCACAGAGGCAATTTTCCAGCTATCAGGAAAGCAAGATTCAGCTAGGCATTTGTTGTAGAGTTTGGAGAGGACAGGGGTCAGTTCAGCAGAGCATTTCTTTATTACTATTACAGGTATAAGATCAGGCCCACAAGCTTTGGAGGTGTCAAGGTTTTTATGATGTGTCTTACCTGGGATGGGGTGATGACCAGGTTATCAAGTGTGACTTCGGTCCGCAATGGGATTTTAGGGAGGGGGTGGTTTTCTGAGTTCAAAGTGGAGTTTGAGGCGAAACGCTGGGCAAGTAGTTCAGCCTTATCAGTTGCTGTACAAACAACATTGTTGTTTGATAGTGGGGTAATCGTTGATTGACCATTGTTCACCACACTATTGTAGATTTTCCAGAAATTGCGAATACCTAGTTTCTGTGACTGAATGCGTTTTTTGGTTATCTCTGTATACTTTCCTTTTGCTTCACCTATCACTACTTTACAATTATTTCTTGACTCTATAAATTTCTGTCTATTAGCAGCTGACTTATGGTGGCCGAATTTACGGAATTTAATAGAGAAATTCATTTCATATTGTCATAGTCAACGTGAGACCTACATCTTATGTGGAAAAGATACGCTAATCAAACATGTATGTACATAAGAGTAGAATCTTATAATTTGTATTATTCAGATTACTGTTCTCAACTTAGGTGTTATTCTCACAATGTTTTGGCCAATGTAACCTCCGACCTTCTTCAGGTGCGCCTTGTTGAACTCGGGAATCTGTACGTTTTATATTAGAATTGCTCGCAACAACCAGTGGCGCAATGGATAAAATTGTTAAGCAATAATCGATTCAAAGTGACAGTCGCTTGGAGGTTGAAGGTTCAATCCTCAGTATGGCAATACTGAGAATACGATTACAAAATTACCCATGTCTTCTACCTTGTCATGGTTGACAGAACAAGAATAAGCCACCTCCGTGGATTAAATAAAGTGTTCTGTTTGGAATTTCGTACAGATTCCTGAGTTCGACAAGATACACCTGAAGAAGGTCGGAGGTTATATTGGCTAAAACGTTGTAAGAATAACATCCAAGATGAGAAAAGTAGTCCAAACAATACAAATTATTAATCCTCATCTCAAAAATTCCCAAATATAGAATCCTATAAGTCAGGAAATTTTAACTGATGCATCAAAACAATCAAATATTTTGGCCAACAGCTGTCATCTTGTCTTCCCTTCTTTATTACGACAATCTGCTCCCTTAACAATTACAACTTTTTGTGAAACGGGTTGATAAATACTTGCCATCCTGCCACAAGACAAACTATGAATTGCTAACAAGTCACTGCTTCAAGTTTGATTTATAATAAAGTTGTGTTTACCTTATAACATTCTATAGTTTGTGCATGAAACAAATTATTTTCTTCTATAAAATAAATAAAACTTACCATTCTAATTCAGCAATTTTCTTTTCTTTCAGATACAAGAAAGCCAATGTGTCAGTATTTTTGATATTAAGTCGGTCTGATAAGTGAGCCTGAAACAAAAGAAAAAGAAAGAAATTTATTAAAACTCCAAGAATAACAAAAACAATAACCTTTATTTAAAAACTAGCAGGAAGACCCAACATTGCTATGTACTTTTCCACTATGCTCTTAACACCATATTACTTTCTTTGTTTTTGTTTTTTTTAGGACTTAGTGTCTATGAACAGACATGCAGTCGATACATAACTTTCTCTGGAAATAAGAGATGCCCAGGCATACATAATACTGCATTGATGAATCCAAAAATTTATTTTAAATCTGAAAATAAGTATTTTAAAATCCTGAAATCTATTTTCAATTCTAATAATATACTGAAGACATTAAAATTTTCAAAACCTTTTTTCCAGCAGTTATGCCGGGCTTTCTTTATATCTCTCTGCAAAAAGTGACATTTAACATAATTTTTAAGTATTCTTTTTTTTCTTAAAGTAGATACATTTTTTGTGTAAAATGAATGAAAAAAATTTTTTGTTACAAATTTAAAATTGTTTTCTTTCAATTAAAGCAAAAAAAAAAGAAAATTTCAATATCTTAGTATAATCAAAACATTAAAATACTGTTTTCAGTATTTTAAAATACCTATTTTAAGACTTAAAATACATTTTTGAATATGGCAATGAATGTGTTTAAATGTTTTCAAGCCAAAATGGTGATTTCTTTTCTTTTACAAGGTTGCTAAACTGTAATTGAACCAACTTTTGTACCTTTTTGATAGAAAATGTTTCAATGAAAATTTGTTTTTAGACTGAAATTAATCTAAATGAAAATAAATCTCAATTTTAAACTAGCTTAAAATCTAGAATCTCTTCTTTCCATTAATTTTATTTCAACTTGTAATAATAACTAAAAAAATGACATACACAATTTATTTAATTAAATTTTTTTTTTATTTTTTTTTTTTACTAATGAGTTACCACTTATTAAGGCCAAAAGCTATTTGAGAATAAAGGTTAATGATATGGATGGATTGTCAGTTGAATGATGAAGAATATTTAATTTAGATTTAAAACTATTTCCTCTTCGGAGATAAGTGTGATAACCTACCTTCTGGAAGAGTTGCATTGCTTGGGGATAATCACCATTTAAGAAATGTGCTTCTCCTAATGAACACAACAGCCTGACATTGTTCTTCAAGTAAGGCTAAAACAAAGGAAATTACAAATATAAAGAATAAAGATAAAAACAATTGTTCTACATGTACTAATCCAACAACTTTCATCCATTCTTTTAATGTGGCCATACCATCGAAGTCTACTCTTTTGCAGTCATCTCCCTATACTGTCTTTAATTTAATCTTTCTCTGAGCTCATCAGATTCAAGCTTGTCTTTAAGACTCACATTACACATCGAGCGTATCATTCTCATATCGCAACCTTTAATGGCCAGGTTTCACTTCCATACATAATCACACTGCGTACATAGGCCTAATAAACTTTTCCCTTGGTCAACAGTGGTAACGCTCTACCGGTTAGTAATGGCAAAAGTTCCTTGATCCACTTTTAACTCTTGCAATCACTCTAGCAATACATTCAATTTGCACGTTTAGCGATGGAAATAACATTTCAAACTTAACCATAACAAACCAAAAAGCATAACTTTAGGCACACAGCCACAATTAATAACAATTTTTATACGGCTTGAGCGTATAGTTTTGCGCAGAGCACTATGTCGTATTGCAACTTTTTGAATATTTTATTTCATTCATCTGATCCCATGTTCACAACCTTTTCTTTTCTTTAAATATGTATATAAGTAGAAGGGGGAGAATCCAGCTAGCCACAAGGAGAGTGAAGTTTGGGCTTTTGTGCTGGTCAGATGTTGGGCTCTAAGTAGGAGTTTGAACTGCTGCCGAAACCGAAAGATTACTTAACTTCTAGCTGGTGAATTCTGTTGTCCTCCCACATTTTGGACTAGTATCTTTCAGTGTCATAAAATGCAAACTATGGATTGTGCCAAGAAATGTCAACACAAATAATAAAAGTTGTTAATTGTTCATAACACAGCATTGACACTTCATTTAAATAAAGGCTCTTTTATTCTAGCTATCTAGACGCTGTACTGAAATCGAACATTTACTGATTTTGAACTGCACACAACCACGGACCTCAACCTGATGCAATGACGGCGACCCACTTGATTAGATGTAGCACATGTGATGGCTACCATCCCATAACTCTACCTAATAGATGAATTGTTGTTTACAAATTTGCAAGAATCCCAAATTGACATTTTGAAGAAGTATTTTGCAAGTGTTTTTACACTTGCAAAATACTTCTTCAAAATGTCAATTTGTATATGTATTCCTTCAAATAGAAATATATCTAAGCTCTCGTACCTCTGGACATTGATTTAATGCACAGGGAGGTAACAGTGGTTAAGTGGATAACGACATGGACTGACGACCTGGATGTGCCAAGTTCGAATCCAATCGGTTTCATAGTACCATTTTTACTTAGGGATGTTGACAACCATTACGTGGTCTCTCCTGCAAGAAGCCAACAACAGAATCAAGCTGATTACAAACTATGTTGATTTATACAAATTTACTTGACTAATGCACTTTTCAGAAATTTCAATAACTTTCTACATAATTTATTATATCAAAACAAAATGAACGGTTTACAATCTTGTGAGAAAAGTTTTCTATTCAAAGAAATGTATATATATATATATATATATATATATATATATATATATATATATATATATATACACACAAAGATTTTTTGTTCACTTAAAGTAAAATAAAATGATGACCTTTCCATTTTCTTATAATGCCTGATAGAAGCAGAATCCAAAAATTAGACAGATTTTAATATTGAAGATAATTATTTTTCCTTACCTTACAATCCAGGGCCTTGAATGTTGAAATAGCACTGGGATATTCCTGGGCCACCATAAGGACATGCGCTTTGATCCACATTGTTAACCTTTTAAAATGAAAACAGTTTTTTATCAATCTATTAAAATTAATTTCATCAAAATTATTTGCAATTACTAAATAAATAACTTGAAATTGGTTTCATACCAGAGAAAATAATAAAAAAGCTTCATTTATATTTTCTTTGATTTTTTTTTTTAAGTTATGCCTCCATTTTCTGTTTTTAGTCTATTGCTCTTTGAACATGCAATTGAGTTTGAGAAGGATTTCACAAATATATCGGAAAAAGATATCAATATTATACAAAGCTGCCATACAACAGTTCTCATTAGCGACGGCGAGCAATGGACTAAAAACAGAGAAAACGGATCTTTTGATGTTTCTATGGGATTGCTAGACTCTGCAAAGGCATCTAATAGGTTTATATATTAAATAATAACATAGATGTAGAAGATATAGGTTTATATAGAGATGACGGTCTAATGGTAGTCAGGTAATCTACTAACGCGAAATACAACAAAATCAGAAAGATAATTCATAAGGAAATGAATAAACTAGGGCTTAAGATTGAAATTACCGGCAATGTCAAACAAGCTAACTTCCTTGATGTTACATTTAACCTAACTGATAACAAATATAAACCCTTCATGAAAGAAAACTCCAGCCCCATATATGTATATCCACAATCAAACCACCCTCCTTCAATAATCAAACACATACTCAAGTCAATAGAAAGTAGAATTAATAATAACTCATCAGACGAGACAACGTTTAACAACTATAAAAATATTTACAACACTGCTTTAAAGAATAGCGGGTACATAAATGCTGATATAAAATATGAGAATATAGCAACAAATGCGAACAACTCTAGAAATCGAGGCTGGAAAATAATCTGGTTTACACCCTCCTTTAATATGTTAAAAACAAATTGGTAAATTCCTACAACTTATAAACAAACACTTCCCACCTGGTAACACACTGCATAAGCTATTTAATAAGAATACATTAAAATTAAGTTATAGTTGCACAGATAACCTAGAAACAATAATTAAAAAACACAATAAAATACTTAAAAGGAATTATACAAATAGTGACATTGAAGGTAATTCAACCACTAACAATTGTAACTGTCAGAGACAGGATGAATGTCCCCTACAAAAAAATTGCGTCACCGCATCAGTAATATACTGTGCTAGTTCTATATAGGTAGCACGTCAAGGAGTTTTAAGGATAGGTATTATATGCACAAATTATCTTTTAGAAATAAAAAAAATACAGTAACACTTCGTTGTTCCGATACTTCTGGAAATTGACAGATGAAGAAAAAAACAAAAACAATAATTAGATGAAGCATAATAAGAAAAGCTAACACATGTAGATCACTCAACTCACCTTGTTTCTTATGTCTAAGTGAGAAACTTGAAATTGTAAAATTTAAATACAGGGAAAAATTACTCAACATCAGACAAGAAACAAGTTTAAACTGCAAACATTTCAAGGAACACACACTAAGCAGACTTTAGATTATGAATAACCACTATTATGTCACATTGTAATTTAATTATTATTTTGACTTTATTGACTTTTACTTCATTGTTAGTACTCAATTTTTTATTTTTTTTTATTTATTTTTTTATTTTTAAAATTCTTATGTCTTTTTTAACCTTAAGTCATCTATATTATCCCAAATCACTACACCTTGCATTCCCAGTTGATTTTTTTATTTTAAATTATTGTTATTTAATCGCAATAGTTATTAAGAGTTCAGTAAATGGAGTTCAAAACTGTTTGAATTATGCAAATATCCCTAGTGGTTCAAAAGTTATGAGAATTTAAAGGTCTAAAATTTGGGGTTAAAAGTTGACATCATTTTAACGCACAAATTACTTGAAATCACGGACCAATTCATAACAATAAATTTAGTAATTTTGTCATAGTTTCTTTATTCCTGGAGCAATTTTGATAAAACTTGGCATTATTATGTAAAATTCTATGTTCTTTCAGATTCTGCACTCAGATTTTATGTATCTCTATGTTGTAACCCATTATTTAGAGAATAAAGGTACGAATATTAGCGGGTTTTTTTTACTTATTACTTTATCACAAGATTATTCAACATTTTTATTTAAACATATGAGATTCAACCTTTCTTCAAGGCAATTACATGTGAACACTGAAAAACTTGGCAGAAAGAAAGAAACAAAAACAATTATTTTAGAATTTAGAGTGAGGATTAGTTTCACATAAATTTAATGTAGAATAATCCCATCTTTCAGGGCCATTATAGCGTTTTAGGGCAGTTAATCATTTTTTTTCTATATGAGATGAATCCTGTGCGTTTTTCTTTGGGGGGGGGGGGTCTCCTTTGTTTTCTTTTTTTTTTTGGGGGGGGGGCGATTATTTGTAGTTTCAGAGGGTCTTTGTAGGAGGAAGAGGGGCTTGCCACTCGGACTTAGTGTTAGTGGTAGGGCCAGGGGCAATTATGTGTGAACACCTTGAAAACTAAGCAGAAAGAAAAAACAATTTAGAATTTAGAGTGAGGATTAGTTTCACATAAATTTAATGTAGAATAATCCCATCTTTCAGGGCCATTATAGCGTTTTAGGGCAGCTAATCATTTTTTTTCTATATGAGATGAATCCTGTGCGTTTTTCTTTGGGGGGGGGGGGGTCTCCTTTGTTTTCTTTTTTTGGGGGGGGGGGGGCGATTATTTGTAGTTTCAGAGGGTCTTTGCAGGAGGAAGAGGGGCTTGCCACTCGGACTTAGTGTTAGTGGTAGGGCCAGGGGCAATTATGTGTGAACACCTTGAAAACTAAGCAGAAAGAAAAAACAATTTAGAATTTAGAGTGGGGGATTAGTTTCACATAAATTTAATGTAAAATAATTCACCATTTTCGCGCCATTCTAGCGTTTTAGGACAGTTAATCAATTTTTTTCTATGGGAAATAAATTCTGTGCGTCTTTCTTTATGTCTGCCTAACTCATAATTTTTCAATCCGTTTTTTTTTTTTTTAACTAAAGTTTCATAAACTTTCCTGACGTTATAAACTGTCACATTCTTAATATTTATGGAGAGCGTGGAAATGAAAATGTCAGAAAAATAAACTCGCGACGGCCACGTGTTTGTTTACACTCGGCTGAGTATAACCCGTAATTTTTCGGTCCGTTTTTTTCCAAAACTAAAAGTTTAAACAACTTTCCGGCTATTTAAATATTATTCAAATTTCACATGTTATATATCAAAATAATTCTAGATCTATTTTCTATTTAAAAATATTTGCGAATAAGATGCGTACTTTATAATTTTTGAAGACATGTCGGTTGAGTTTACTCTATCGTGTTTCGCCTTCAAATGCTCTAAGAAAAAAATATAACTGCCTAGTTGTAGTTTAAGGTGTGTTCTGATTGGCTGTAGAATTTTAAGAATATTGATAAATATTGGCTGCTTTAACTTTGAAAGGCAAACAACGTGTAAAATTGAGTCTAAAAAAAAAACAAAAAAACTCATATTTTTGATTTTCGGCTGTTTTAAGTAAAAACCGTTTGTTTTAACTCGCTGTAAAAAATAATTCAATGAATAAAAGCACACACAAATTACATATTCGGAAAGATTTTTTTTATTTTCTTTCCAACCATATATATATTTTTAAAATTGGACCAGAAATAAGCGAGAAATTGCGATTTGAACGCATTAAGGTACAAAATCACAAATGTCGCACGATATTGGCAGCAGGCTGGGAATGCTACTACACCTCACCCTATAATGACATGATTTTGGTACTTCCTCATAGTTATCACTTGTTTATATATAGAATAAACTATTGCAATTACATACACTGTATTTAATTAGTTTGCTTGCCTTTATGGTAATTGTAAGTTCCTTATATTAATACTAGAGCAGGTATAAATGTAAACAAATTGAACTGAGATAGATAGGAGCAATAATGAATGATATAAACCCTTTAGTTGTAATTATAGAAATATCGATGTTTATGTACATATGTATGTGTATGCATGCAAATGTCTGTATACACATGCGTATGTGTCTGCGTGCATATATAATCATTTTATGTATATTTATGTTATGTGTGTATGTATATGTGCATGTATCTGTAATGGTGTATATGTATATACATGTGTGTATGTATGTTATATATGTATAACGGTATGTATATATACATATATATGCGTGTATATATATATATGTGTGTATATGTATACATGCGTGTATGTGTATTATGGTGAATAAATGTAGGTAAATAAAGCTCAAATGGGTCCAGATATATGCATACGTATGTATATGGGTAGCTGAACTAATATCTTATATGTATGGGTATGTTTATACCGGTGTAAAAATTTTATATTTATTTTGTGTATACGTATGCGTAGGTTAATGGGCATATTTTTATGTCACTGTGTGTAGTTATGTATGTGTTGTATGAACATGTTCATATATGTGGGTAGGTATTTTTATACAGACATATGTATATGGTATGCTAGTATGTGAGAGTATAAGTAAAATATCAGTAGTACAAGCATTTACACATGTATGTATATATGTGAGTAGGTAGGGATGGAGGTACATTCTATGGTGATGCATATACATTAGTGTAAATCTGCACACGTGTTTAGAATGAGTTAATTCAAAAACCGTTAGAATAATGACAAAAGAAGCACATATATTGTAATATATTGTGCTGAACTAATCAGTGGAAAGGAAATGCATCCATAGGCTGTATGTGTGAGTGGATGTGGATTTTTGAATCTATATGTATACATGTATGTTGATATATATATATATATATATATATATATATATATTGTTACAAACGAAGGGAGATAGATCGAGATTAAAAGTAAGAAACCGTGGAAGGCACCAATAAGATATATACATATATATTCAAGCAGGATTCGGTTTTCATTACTTGTGTATACATGACGTTGTTCGAGGGGCGATTTCATCTGAAGAGGTTGACTCTCTGTGAAGAGTACAACTGAAACATGTATGCACATATGTAACCAATAGTGTTTGTATAAATAAAAATTTATACTAAAGAACAGCTCTACTCGTTATTAAGCACTTTTTATAAACACTGGAGTTTCAACGGATTTACATCTACAGAAACTAATACAATACGTGTACTATATATATATATATATATATATATATAATTTGATAAATGTTCTGAATTTGTTTCAAAAAATATTTTGATTTCAAACAATTCAGCTTCATCAAATTACCCCCCCCCCCCAAATCCAAACCGCCACCATCAAAAATTGTTCTTGTTTTATTTATTTATCCCTTTTTATTCAAGCAGTCCAATCATGAAAAAAATCTACTACTTACATCCTTAATTAGGCAAAACACCAAAAATCAACATCAGAAGACACTCAAAAAAAGAATGGTCTCACCTTACCCTCATAATTTCATTCACTAGTTCTTTGATTAAAAGAATACGCATAAAAAAGCATATGAATAAAGAAAATGTCACACACACACTTTATTTCCCAAATATCAGAAAAATTGGTATAATGGGTTCAGAGTTCACTTTAAACTTATAAACACAAATAGTACTTACTTTACTTTACTTATATATATATATATATATATATATATTTTATTATATTAAAAAGAACATTTCATCTTAGGAATATTGTTGATAAAATTTGGAGTTTGTAAAAGTCTGGTACTTGTTTATGACTTTGGTTTGATTATTTTGTTTTATGGCATATCGACCCCTTTTTTGGTTACTAAATAATCAAATCAATTTGATAAAAAATTTTATGCTTCAAGTTTTTAATATCTTTAAATATTTATAAATTAATTTATCTTGTAGTAAATAATTAGCCTGAAAAGGATAGATTCTATTTAATTCATAGGCACTGACAGGTACTATCAATCTGAGCAGAGTAGACCTGGCAATAGTATAAATAGCAATTTTGTTGTGGACAATAGTCCAAAGACAAGGTAAATAATGTGTACACATCTTTAACAGTCACTGTTATGGCCTATAAATGATCAATAAAGTGACAAAAAAGCAAGTCATTTGTTAAAGAAACCATAGACTAACCATTCATAATTTGATCCGTGAGGTAAACTATTCATCACCAAACTGATAATTTCAGCACATTTCACTCCGAGAGCGATCAGTCCCATAATAGATTCCAGAGCCAGCGGACATTCCCTAGAAAAAAAAAAAGTCAAAAACAACCGAATGACGGTGAAACAGTTAACTTGAAAAAATGCTGTCATTATTGCTAGAATGATTATGTATATTATTAACATTCTATATTAGTGAGAATCATTTCATAGTTTCTTGGGGTTCTTAAAATAGGATCTTGTCCTACCAAAACCAGTTTTCAGTTCTTTACTTAAGAGTTAAACAAAATTATTAATGGTACAGCAATGACTTAAGACCCAAACTTGTCATCAGACATATGAGGTGAGGACCAGCAGGTGCTGCCGATTATCGGTGCAGACATAAACCTGGATTTCATAGGAGACGGCTTGCTATCAAATGCAGAGGCCATCATAATCAACAGCTGAAAAGTCTGGGACTATTCAACTCATAGTTGGACGTGAGAGAAATGGTAAGTAAGGGGATTACTCCACATCCCTAGAACTACCAAACTGAAGCCATATCACCAGATATAGTTTTATGTCATGCACAAGTTTACACCACTCATAAAACTGTGGAAGCTGAAGGATCCAATCATCCGGGATGAGTTTGCTGAGAGATTTGTTCCATCATATCAGGATATACAAGCAGTGAGTATTGAGGAGTACTGGAACAGGCTCAAAGATGGGTTGAATGATACAGTGACTGAGGTGTGTGGAGTTTCATCCAAACACAGACTTGGTGGTGGAATGAGACTGTTGATCAGGCTGTTAGAGAGAAGAAACGATGCTACAGAGCATGGAAAATGGGTGGTAGTAGGGAAGCGTGCTGCTACAGTTACTGATAGAGATTTTCCTCAAAATAAATTCCCAGTCAAGTGACATCTACAAGCTCGCAAAACAGATGCGCTGTGACAATCAAGATGGCATGAGTGAAAAATCTATAAGGAACGACTCTGGTTTACTCTCATTGGATGATGAAGTGCAAAAACAGTCATAGAAACAGCACTACGAATGCTTACTGAACATTGAATTTCTATAGAACCCTGATGAGCTGTCCGATTAACCTCCTGTA
The DNA here is from genome assembly GCA_963556195.1 of Sepiola atlantica. NCBI lineage: Eukaryota > Metazoa > Mollusca > Cephalopoda > Sepiida > Sepiolidae > Sepiola > Sepiola atlantica. Next base: position 72,314,228 of record OY744522.1, read on the forward strand.
GAGAGTCCTAGTATCCAGTAGATGTTCACTGAAGCAATCCATAAAATGGGAGCTGGTAAGGCAGCTGGACCATCTGGTATAGTTGCTGAGATGCTAAAACCAACAGGTGAACTATGGGCTAGGCTGATGCATGAACTGTTTGAAGCCATCGTCAGAGAAGTACGTATATCTGAGGAATGGGAAGACAGCTTCATAGTAAGTCTGTAGAAAGGTAAAGGTGATGCATTAAACAGAAGGAACTACCGTGGACTCAAGCTTATTGATCAGGTAATGAAAGTCTTGGAAAGAGTTGTTGAGCAGCTGATTAGACAAGTATAGATTGCTGACATGCAATTTGTTTTCATGCCCGGTAGGAGCACCACAAATGTAATTTTCATCATACGTCAAGCAATGGAGAAACACCTAGCAGCTAACAAAACACTGTACATGACATTTGTAGATTTGGAAAAGGCGTTTAATCATGTCCCAAGAAGGGTCATTTGGTGGGCTCTGCGGAAGTTGGGTGTTACAGAGTGGCTGGTTTAGGTGGTGATGTCTATGTACGCCAATGTACGTAGTCGAGTGCAAGTCGGTAACAGCTACGAATTTGATGTTAAAGTAGGCATCCATTAAGGATCTGTCTTAAGTCTCCTTCTATTCATCATTGTACTCGAGATTCTATCACTGGAATTTTGTACCGGCTCTTATATGCCGATGACCTGGCCATCATTGACACTTCACTTTAATCACTTAAGGAAAGTCTGGATAGATGGAAGAGTAGCATGGAGGAGAAGGGTCTCAGAGTCAACATGGGTAAAACCAAGGTCATGATCGATGGTACCAACCTCAGCTTACTGAGGAAAACACCCGCGTGCCGTATGCTTAAGAGGAATAGGCAGCAACTCAATCATTTGCACCCACTGTTCAGGATGGGTCCACAAAAGTGCAATGGCATAAAGGGCTCTCTCAGAACATATCTTCACTGTAAGTGTTTGCATTGCGCCGGCACAGCAAGACCATTAGATGGCAGATCACTGACGGAGGTGGATACTGGTGACAACAAGCTTGAAGTAGTGACAAAATTCTATTACCCTGGCGACGTGCCATCGTCGGGTGGAGGCCGTGAACCCGCGGTAGCTACACATTGCAAATCTGCTTGGAGAGAGCTGCTACCAATTCTGACAAACAGACACCTACCAGCAGCTACGAGAGGTTGTACATACTCCTCATGTATCAGAAGTGTGCTGGTGTATGGCTCCAAAACATGGGTTGTTTCTGCCGGCACACTAAAAAAACTGCACCGTAATGACAAGACAATGGTTAGATGTATGGTGAGGCCTGAACAGAGCATACCTTTTGGGTCTCTGCTCGTGCAGGTTAACTTGGAAAGCCTCACGGACGTCATGCAGAAGAGCAGACGTTGAGTGCAGCAATGGCTGGATTGCTAACGCCCGACAGTTAAACGTGCCAGCAGAGAAGACCACCTGACAAATCCAAGTTGTCTTGAGAGGATGTGATCAAATGTGATAGGAGAGCCTTGGGTATGGATTCTGTCGGGTCTCAACAAAGACAAGAATGGAGGGGAAGACTTAGATCGAGACTGGACAATCAGGCCCCGTCCTCAGAGGATTAATTGTGGCCCGATTCAATAAACCGGTTGATGATGATGGGTATATCATTTAACTACACTAGATGTACACAAAATAGTTCAAATAAATAGACATTTAACAAACATTCAAAACATAAATAATGATGAATGTTATGTAAATATTTTATTACCTGATGACTTCCTTGTAACTTGTGATTGCTGGACGATCCATTCCAGACTGTTGGTATAATTGAGCCAGGGCCAAATTAATTTTAGCATTTCGTTTTTTGGCTATAATGCCTTCTAACTGGAACAGAATAAAAACAAAAACATAATATAGCTGAACTATGTGTGATGTGATAGAAATTAGTGTTGGGACAATTAATCAGAATCGGAAAAACTTAAGCCTTATTTCCGATTCCAAAAACGATTCTTATAATTTTTTTTTTGCTTGACAATGAAAAATGAAACAAACACAAGGTATTTATTTATTAGAAGATTGTTTATTTAAAACATAAGACTAAGGGCCACAGGTTATTTAGCATTTACTCTCCGAGTCAAATTAAAAAAAAATTTTTTTTTATTGGTAAACAAAGTAAAAAAACCTTTTGAAATGTTCAAATTTTTTTTTGTATCTATTTGCTAAACATCTATATGACGCCTCTCAGAGTTCACAGATGAGTATTAAAATGCTGGGACAAGTTTTTTAAAATTTTGTTTGCGCTGTCCTGGCCCTTGTCTGCTCACCGCGTATATATCCTCTGAAATAATTAATGTTTTATTGTATTTTTTCGATTTGAAATTCTTTAAACCTAATGCTCATTTCTCTTTGAAATTAATTATATCAATTTATGGAGAATTTGAAAACGTATGACTGCTAAGCTATCTCTAAAATAGCTATTTTCACTGAATTTAAGTAAAAATGGCACCGGTAATAATGGCACAAGTGGATAAATAGGAAAAAGGGCAAAAGTAAAAAATATAGATGAAAATCTCACAATGAGTTTATCAAAATTTTGGATACAATACATAGAGGGAAAACATTTAGAAGTTTGTCAAATTGAAAAAAATTATATCTACACTTAATGAGAGAAATGAGAGAAATGAAACTAAAATCATGATAAAAAGAAATCATAAAAAAAATGTGACTTACAATATTAATGGCTTCTTGATATTGTTTCAGTTGGCAATGGCACAAATGAATCTTGTATTTCACTTCGACTTCCGATGTTATTTCCTGCAGAAAAGGATAAAGAAAAACTAAATTTAAAGACGATTTATTCATTCAGTGAACAAAAAGTTTTGTAACAAATTAGATCATAAAAGACTGGGATCTTTATACAATTGTGAACTGTTAAAAGAATAAAGGCAGAAGTATGGATCGAGATAATTACAGAGGCTTAAAGTTGATGGATCAGGCTCTGAAAGGGGTTGAGAGAATAATTGAGCAGCAAATACGTCATAGATAAACAGATGAAATGCAGTTTGGTTTTATGCCAGAGTGAAGTATCACTGATGCTATATTTATCTTTAGACAACTGAAAGAAGTATCTTGGTAGAAGTCATACTTTGCTTTTGTAAATTTGCAAAAAGCTTTTGACAGTAATCCAAACTAAAAAATAACGAACCAAAAAACCCTGGTTTCTGAATTTCAAATTTTTCTTTGTACTTATACAACTGGAGACCCATAGCCACTTCAAGTATTTCCGGAATAAATATAAAAACTTAATTCATTTAAAGATTTGCAGTCAGTATAAAATTATCTCCCTCGTATTTTACTCTGCATATGGGACTCCATAGTTTGATTTGGGTAAATGTACACAAGAAGACATCAAATTTCAAAGATAAGATAAAATGTGTTTTTGATTTGTGAGCTATTTTTCGGTCCACCTCCAGAAAAGACTACATTTTGAGGTGTCAATTCTTCGAACATTTGTTAGAATAAAAAACAATTTATCTTTTTTTTTTTTATGTGTAGGTTCACTCAAATCAAACTATAGAGTACCATATGCAGAGTAAAAAAACGGGACATAATTTTATATTGACTGCAAATCTTTAAGCGAATCAAGTTTCTTTTATATATTTCATAAATTCTCGAAGCGGTCATGGATCTACAGCATCCATAATAAATTAAGTAAATATTTAACCAAAAAAATTTGCTCAATGAACAATATTTTATTTATATCAGCATGCATAAAATACTGCACCAATGAAAGTAAGAATGAGATTTCAATGAGATGAATAGACTTACCACATGAGCAATCCCTTTGCCTTTTGTTTTGTTGATTACTTTTTTTAATAACAAAGCTTTCCTGTACATACTCTAAAAAAAAAAAAAAAAAATCTAAAGCATTTGACAGAAACAAACATGTGATATATAATAATACACTAAGGCATTTCAGTCCATACATACGTTTATCACTTTTCACACACATTTAAAAAAACGAGATCATCTAATCAGCAAAAGGTAGTGATTGGTGATTAATTTGATGTCGCTAAGGTAAACAATTCAGATTTTACACATTTTAAAATGAATTGTTCCAAAATCAATTTTATGTTGTCCCGTCGACTAAAACAGTACAATTTTAAATAAATATATTTCAAAAAGTGACATTCGTTTTATTGATCTGAATAATATTTTGCAAACAATTATTTTTACGGTAAGACAGAATATTTATTATTTTAGAAAGAATTAAATTGCTACAATTTTAAATAAATAAACAAAGAGAAATATTCGTCTTATTTATTTCAAGACTATTTAGCTGACAATTATTTTTACGGAAGACAAAAAGAACAATGTTTTAATAGTATTGAGCCTGCAAATATTATTTCAAAAGGAATAGTATTATTAACAGTAAATTATACAGATTGGTGGAGAATTCACAGAGAAGAGCTGGCACAAGTGTGATTGCAAGAATTAGGAGTGGATAGAGTAAGTTCACAGAATTTCTGCCATTACTAAGCAGCAGAGCGTTACCACTGTCAACCAAGGGAAGACTATCAGACATGTGTACACAGTGTGATCATGTATGGAAATTAAACCTGGCCTGTGAGGGTCGAGGATATGCGTTGATATAAGAATTATGTAATGGATGTGTAATGCGAGTCTTAAAGACAGGTTTAGATGTGATAACTTCAAAGGAGGATTAAATTTGGACAGTATAAGGAGATATGTGCAGACTATGAGACTTTGATAGCATGGTCACATTGAAAAAAAAAATGGATGAAAGTTCTTGGCTAAGTAGATGTAGAACAGTTGAGGCAACAGGGTTAGTTGACAGGGGAAAGGCCAAGGAAAACATGGGAGGAAGTGGTAAGGATGTACTTGAGAGAAAGAGGGGTAAATAAAAACCTGGCCAGAGATATGTTAGTTTGGAAGTCGATTTCTAAAAGCCGTCAAACACATGCCAGCATGTAATACGGGCATTAAACCGAATATGATGAATTGACTCCTGAAATATATCAGATTCTAAACACTTTGAAACCTTGTTTTATTATCTGTTAAAATTATTGTTTCTATCTTTTTCTCTACCCATTTGCAATTTCTACATCAACATTATTTGTCTATCCTCCAATTTTCATTTTAGCGACAGTTCCCAAACTCTGGTTTCTTCTTCGAGGATTAAAAAAATTGGACTAGCCACATTTTTTCATGAAAATCATAATTACTTAATTATAAAATTTTGGTATCAGGTGAAGAAAGTTGTACAAACAAAATAATATCTTTATTCCTTTAGTTATCCAATCTGTTTGGTATGCATCCGAGACATAGCCTAAGGATTCCAATTTCATAGCCCGTGCGAAACGAAGTGACAGATGGAAAAATTGGGAAGTTATCGATGTGGAGGAAGTTATCTGAAGTAGAAGATTAAATTGGTTCATTCATGTGGAATGGGTGAAGGATGTTTTTTGAAGACCCAAGGAAATTGGTTTGAACAGAGATAGGTGGTCCATAAAAAGAGGGTAGAGCGTGAAGAAATTAGAAACAGTTGGTGGCTGAAGTCATGGGACAGATGCGATTGATGAATCAAGACGCGAGTGATAGAATATTGCGAAGACTGAATGAAGAAGTCTAACCCCATACAGGGAAAAAGGAATTAAAAACGACAAGAAAAGAGATATTCGTTTTACTAATTTAGATCTACATCTGTATCAACGGGAATACACATCTCAAGATGGGTTTATATTGACACACTAGTTTAAGCACTGGAAGTCAAACCCCAAAATATTTCAAAGCAATCAAAAAATCATACGACAATGGTGAAAACTGTGAAAAGAGAGCTTACACAATTGAAATAGGCTTAGAAAAAAATTGATAAAAAAAAAAAAAAAAAAAAGCTCCTATTAAAGGGTGGTTTAAATCTCATTAAAATCAGAGTTTAAACATCTTCAATGTGTCCAGTCAGCTTCCTCTGAAGGCAAACGTTTCTAGTGAATATCAAATTCACAAGTGGTCCCCAGTCACATGTGTATCCTACTCAGGCAAGATGATTTTAACAACGTTAGTGTTTGCAGCTTTTTGCAGAGAGGTGTCACTATCTGCTAACATAGTTACCCATCTTGTACTGATGTGTGAGGGGAAGTTCAAATCCATCCATCAAAAGCATGCTTGAGAATTATAATGATGAATAACTATAAAAGATCCTTACCTCCGATTTTCGATATTCCTTGAGCTGATAAAGAGCATTGGCATAATAGACGATACATTGATACTTTTGAGCCAATGTTAGTAAGTCAGAATTCTGGTCAGACAATGTCAATACAAGTGCCACCTGAAAATAGATTTTAAAGACGAGATTAAATCCAAAATTAGAAAATTAAAACCTGAAAATAGATTTTAAAGACGAGATTAAATCCAAAATTAGAAAATTAAAACCTGAAATGTTGATTTTAAAGACGAGATTAAATCCAAAATTAGAAAATCAAAACCTGAAAATAGATTTTAAAGACGAGATTAAATCCAAAATTAGAAAATCAAAACCTGAAAATAGATTTTAAAGACGAGATTAAATCCAAAATTAGAAAATCAAAACCTGAAATGTTGATTTTAATGAAACCACTTAAAAAAAACCTAAAAAAAAAAACTTAGCAATTATATTATACAGGAAAAGTTATAGTAAAAAGTCAGCTGTCTCACACAACGAGGAGTCCAAAATTATCAGCTAAGTGCATGGTGTAAAACAAGACCCACACTCTCCATCAAGTAAGTGATGACTGTTTTAGGATACAATGTGTGTCATGTCAGAAACCTACCTGGTCACAGGTGTTATATAAGGGTTTTCTTCGTTTTATTTTAATATTAATACTGAATGACATTATCAATATCGAGTTAAATTCAAAACAAATTTACTATCATCTTTTCTGAGCCTTCTTCACAATTTACGGTTGGTAACTACGTATCTCAAAGGATTTTTGTTGCTTTTCACGATATTTCAAGGAGGCTGACAAAAGTTCCATGTAATGTGGTAGAAATCCATGCCCTGCTTAATAATGTGATTAGATTGGAAGATGATATCCAACTTTGTGAGACGGCAGAGATTTCTATTATGAATTTGTTTAACTCACAAGGTTTGGGAGTTGAAAGAGTTCCAGAATTGTCCACTTCCTGGATTAGTTGTCTTACCAAGGCTTGATAGTCTAGTCTATCCTACTATTTCACCCATAGCTGGAGAGAGGAGATGGATTTATGTCTTTCTCAAGGGTATTAGTGAAAGTAATGCAACAGAACTTGAACACAGCATGGCAAGCCAGTTCGCACCACCACAAGGTCGTAGTACCAATACCAAATTTTAGATTTATTGCAAAAGTAAAGACGATTTTTAAGACTAAAGAAACTTAATTCAAAGTAAAAAAAGAATGGTAGAAAGAAAAAAGATGTACACTAAAGGTAGCTATCAATTATTAAAGTGATCCGACAAAGAGCTGTAATCAGGGGTGTCATAAATAAGTCAAGTATCATTTATCACACGTAGAAGGGGGGGGGCACCAACCCATGTAGAGTCACACGAGATGAAATGTAGGGGACAAATTTTCCATGATTATGGAATTGCTAACTTAAAACAGAATTTGGCTTATGTAATTTTTTATTTAAAAAAATTTTTTTTTTACAAATATTTGTTCTTATTTTCCTTTTTAAGAAACTAAAACTAATAAATCATTATTTTTAAAAAGTTATATTTTAAAGTTTTATGATGAAAGAAAATACTACACGGTGCCAAAAGAGACTCATCGACCAGAAAATTTAGAAAAAAAAAATCTTTCATAACCTTAGCTATCAACATACTTATATAATATATATACATATATATTAAGTTGTAGTTTCTGTTTATTTGTTCACAACCCCGCCTAGTTTTTATTTATTTTTTTTATTATGTCCTTTATTCAATAAATTATAATTTACTACTTCATAAGTGAAAAAGGGTTGAAATATATGAAAATAAGGGACAGTCAATCAAATAATTCGGCTCACAGAACACTTTCTCCGACCCTGTTTTCTTTTAATGTCTTTCTTCACCTCTGTTCTTCACAACATCCAGTTTAGAATAAACTCCCGATCCAAAATGCAAATTATTTTCTTTTATCAACTTAAATTCAACTTATGCAAATCAAGTTGGTTTGAAGAACTACATCTCTGGACTCGCTGTCACGGATGTTAAAATAAAGACATGGTGTCTCGACAAAAGCACTGGTCCCCATTACCTCACTGGGTGGGTGTCAGGAAGAGCATCCGGCCTATAAAAATAAGGAAATGACTTCCAAAGCTGTATTGGATTGGAAATGAACCTTGTGAGTTAATCATATAAGTAGGTGAATCATACTGATGAAGTTGACGAGAAGATTTTCACAGCTTTATCTGTTTATGCACCACAATGTGGCTTGAGTGAGGATGTGAAAGATGAGTTTTATGACAGGCTTATTGCAGTAACTAGTAAGGTTGTTGAGAAAGAAGTACGTGCTGTGGCAGGGGATTTGAATGGTAATGTTGGAAAGACTCCTGGTGATTTTGAGGGAGTTCATGGAGGAAATGCATATGGTGATGGGAATACAGAAGGAGAAAGTATTTTAGAATTTGGTCTTGCAATCGACATGTTGGTTGTTAACACCTTTTCTAGGAAAAAGGAAAACCATCTATATGAATCTGATACAGCAAAGACTCAAGTAGATTATCTGCTGCTTAGAAAAAAAAAAGTATAGAAAGTTTTTAAGCGATGTGAAAGTAATACTCGGTGAAGAAATCGTTACACAGCACAAACCGGTTATTTGCAATTTCATGCTGAAGAAACCTCATGGGGCGAGGAGAAAAGTGTGGAGGTGGAATGAAGAACATGTGAAACGTGAATTTAGACACAAAATGATAGTGTTTGGCTACCAGATCCACTACAGAAAGTGTGGAAGAACAGAGGAAGACGCTGAAGTATACACTGTTGGAGGTGATCATAAATTGTTGTAGTGTTGGAAAACTACCAAAAAGATGAAAGGGTAATTCCATGTCAAACCATTAAGAAATTTAGGCTTTTGAAACCCATATCCACAGATTTTGTTGTAACTCGCACCACAGATGGAGATCATAGTACAAACTAAGAAATCCTGAAAATTTGAGCATGTAACTCTAAGTGGTTTCCGATTTAGAGCATTTTCCGTTTCGCTGCTCAGTTCGTGGAAAGGGAGTTGGGTGCAATTCAATTTTTTGTGGTATCTGTAAGCATTGGGTACACAAGAAGTGCAGTGGAATTACTGGTAGGTTAAGAGAGGATAACCAATTTGCCTGCAAGAAGTACAAGACAATGGCGACGGATGAGAACTCAGAAATGGACAAAGTATACTTGGATGGCAAAGCTTTTGAGACTGTTGAAAAATTTTATTACCTTGAAGCACAGGCTGGAGCAGGTGCTAGTGTGATTGCAAGAATTAGGAGTGGATGGAGTAAGTTCAGGGAACTTCCATTACTAACCAGCAGAGTGTTACTACTGTCGACCAAGGGAAAGAGTCTATCAGGCATGTATATGCAGTGTGATGATGTATGAAGTGAAACTTGGCCAGTGACGGTTGAAGACATGTGTTACACAGAGAGAAATGATAGGAGAATTATACAATGGCTGAGTAATGTGATTCTAAAAGGCTTAATTCTGATGATTTCAAAGGAAGATTAAATCTGGACAGTATAAGGAGATGTGTCCAGAACAGTAAACTTCAATGGTATTGCCACATTGATAAAATGGATGAGTGTTTTTGGGTTAGTATATGTAGAACAGTTGAAGTAGCAGGTTCAGTTCAGAGGGCAAGGCCAAGAAAAACATGGGAGAGTGATAAAAATGGACCTGAGGGATACATAAAGACTTGGCCAGAGATAGGTTACTTTGGCAGTCAATTTCTTAAAGTCGTGCAATGCATGCCAGCATGTAAAAAAGACGTTAAACCGAATATGATGATGATTACAAGTAGTTTCTGCTAACGCCATTATTTGTTATCAATGAGACAGTGTTTAAATCCTTTTGTCTTTCCTGGTAAATGGCACAAAACATGTGTTCTCTTATGGGGCTGTTCATCCCTACATTCATTACAGTAAGTACCTCAATTGTCACAATTAGTATGCAAGCCAATAACTCTGAATCTATATTAAACTTTACCAGAATAGACACGTTCTATTCATCTCTTAATAAAATTATCTCATCAAATATTGTGCGCATAACTATGAATATGCGTTATTTATATAAAAAAAATAAAATAAAAAAAAATCGATCAATTGAAAATAGGTAATTAAAAAGAAAAATGTCGCAAATGAATTTAAGTTTCAAAATCCTATTTTAAAAAATAATTTGCACTTCTGGCACTATCTTATTTATAAATTTAAAAGTAAAAAAAAAATTGAAAGTATTTATGCAATTTAAATATCAACATCTCATAAGAAAACCAATCGATTTTATTGCAAAAACAATTTTTTTGAAGTCCATATTTATTCATATGAATTACCTTTGCAATTATATAAATATTTTCTTGCAAGAAATTTAACAAGACATAGGGGAGGGAACAATGAGAGAGGAGACAAAAATGAAAGTAAAAAGACTCCTGGAAAACATCAGGTGAGTGCAGCTAGTAATTTATATTATTTATTGTGGTTTGATTTTAAAGCAGATGAGTATGGTTTTTCAAGGCTATGTGAATTTGTTTAATTTTTTTTAAGATAAAAAATCTAAATTCAATTTTTTCAAAAAGTAATAAATGTTGAAATATGCCACCAACAAAAAAGAATATTGACATTTTTTTATCATTATTAAAATGCTGCCCGTAATGTATCCATTTAAAAAAAAGAAAAGAAAAAGTAAGACATTTTTCACTGCCTTCAAAAGCAAAAAAAATCCTCTAATTCTGACTTCATGGTTACGAGTATCATATGTCAAGAAATGGTCTAGAAAACAAAAGGGTAATCCATTATATAAAAGTCAATTCCGCTTGTGTATGTGAGTGTGTGTCCGGTTAAAACTCAGAAATCACCAAAGATACACTTATAAACCGTACATCATTGGATTGACTCCTAAGCTGATTATCGTAAAAACGAAAAATACTCTAATATTCATGTATTCAATTAGTGTAGGGGAGGGGGGGGGCACAGTGGGCTGGGACATGGAAATTGCCAAAAATGAACTTTACTCAAGCATTTATGGCTCTAAATGTTTCAAAACGTAGAGAAAAAATCCAGTTTAACAAAAAAAAAAATTAAGTCAAACGGAATCCTACAAGAAAAATGGTGAACATTTGAACATCCCATATTTTGCGATTTACGATATAATTATATCATCGGTTTCCAGAAAAGTGTTTTTTCCACCAAATTACTAAATATGCTTGTAAAATGAATAAAAGTGGCCTAAATAAGGTAATTTTTTCACATTTATCCAGTATTGGCCCAAGTTAACTGAATATAATAAAATCATTTAATGTCAGGTCCCCAATTACAAGAAAAATTAGTTTTGGGTCAATTTTTTTTTGAAAATCCTTAAAATTTACGTATTTTTCGCTATAAAATTTGATACATAACGGTGAAAATCTCAAAATGCCACAAGCCAGATTTTCTCCAGTGTACATTTTCTGAAAATATAGATAAATATATCTCTAAAAATCCATATATTGAGAATTCTGACTTGTGGCAATCCAAAATAAAGAGAATTCTCCACAGAAGCCAATTCTCAGAAATCTGATGCACGCCCGTTGTGATTGACTACTTAAATTTTGACCATTTCTTAAATATTTTGAGATCATATAATGCTCTGATGCTGAAATTTCTCATGGGAAAGCTCTTGAGGCTGAGAAATCCAAAAATGCTACCAGATTTATCCTAAAATCAACACATTTGTTGCAATTTAACAAAAAAACATGCAGATCACCGCAAAAAGAATTATGGAAACCCTTCCACCCTCCATTCTTCCGTCTTCTGTTGTCAGGAACATTAAATTTGGGGTTGATGGTAGTGGCAACCACGCGATCTACAGACAACTTGAAAATACCAAGACAAACAACATCATCATGTCTGTTTTGTCTGCTCTCCATCAATGATGACAATAGTGGTGAAGTCAAATGGACACAGAAATCGCCTAATAGTGCCCTGACACATAGACCGTTAGCACTTCAGGTGGGCAAGGAGTTAACAAAAACGCTCCAATCACTTCAAGTCTTTGATGATGATATCAATGCGATGAAGTCTTCTGGGTTTCAGAACGTGGTTGGGGAGATGTCGGTGTTGGTGAAAGTGAATGTTGCCTCACACATGATGGACTTGAAAGCTGCTAATTTGTATTTGGGTCTTGGTGGGGCATATTGTGACTTGTGTGACCATTCCAGAGCTGACTGCCATGATCCAGATGTTGTGCGAGCAGGATTCGAGATCACGCGAACGGTTGCTGACTTGAACTCCATTTTCAAGAATGTGATTGATGATGGCGATGAGATTGTCAAACAGCGTAACGACTATGACACACGTAAAGGTTTGACAAACAAACCAATACCAAACCATGAAGTCATCTCCGTTCAAGTCCTGCATGCGCTGCTCCGAACGTTTGACCACTACATGAAGATAGCGGTGCATTTGAAGGCCGAGGTCTTTGAGTGGACAGAGTCAGATACCTCCCGCAACCATCAATTCCTTGTGGCTGCCAAAAAGGAAATTCAGACTAAGCTGAATGAAGTCTTAGGTGAGCGCTGGGATTTCCCTGATACAACTGGTAAAGGTGGAACGTCGACAACTGGCAACACTGCACGAACTATTCTACGTCATGGTGGTAGAGACGTTGTCATCCAGATGCTACCAGCTCGATTTCAACACACTATGACACAAATCGGGCAGTATCTCTCCGTCACCCTTCGTTTGTTTTCGTCCTCTCAGAACATTGACGTCCAGGAATACAAGAAGGTTTCTACCACCCTTTACTTATTGTATCTGGAAAGCTTCCCCACACCCACCAGACCAAAGAAGAAATCCCCTCAGTCTATGGATCTGATGTGGATCAGTGTTCCTCCCACTCTACACAAACTGCTGGCTCACTCATGGGAGCTCATCGAGATGAACGATTGTCGTGGCCTTAAATGTTTTGATGAATCTGGGTTGGAGGCTAACAACAAAATTCTTCGATCCATCCGTCTCAAGTTGGCTCGCAAAACCTCGCAAGCAGATAATTTGGACGATGTGATTAACCGGTTGTGGTTAGGTTCGGATCCGAAGATAAATCATATTCGTCTACAAGCACAGCCGTTCTGTAAACATTGCATTGAATACGGGCGTTCAACACATTACTGCAAGATTGCCCACCCACTCTTTGGGCCTCTGAGTAATGATGATGCTCTGTTTGAGAAGCTCTGTTGCTGAAAGTTTATCCCTACTGCTTGATAAATTTATGAAAAATAAATTCATGTCAGTGACTATATCTGCTTATCATATGCATCCAACGGGCTCCAATCACTTCTCAGGGGAAAATTATATCTGATCCCGTCTTTTCTGCCTTTAATGCCCTAACAGGTTATCGTTATTTTGACCCCATTACCCCCCAGAAATGATCATTTTGAATGTTCTGTTCAAGATAGTAATAACCTTTGTAATACGCTTCTAACAAGCCCTCAATCACTCTCCGAGGATTGACTTAAACGTCAACTGTCCTAAACTAAACCGTCATGAAACCCAACTGTCGCAAACAACCGACTCAAACATATTTAGTCATACAGGAAATCCCATGTTCAGTCCTTTGTCTCCTCGGCCACTGCCCAGCTACTCATCCTATTTTCTGATCGCCTTTGTGCGACTTAGTGAATCATTTCCTCGGCTCTGGAGTATCACAACATATATGAAGTGACTACAACTTCTGTGGTCGAGGTTTCGAATTTTGCTAAAGTCAGCTATACCGATAAGTCGTATAATGGTGAAACACGCGTGTGGATTATCATATTTTATATACTGTAATATAACTTAATAATACAATCTATGAACCCAACTCATCACAACAAATCTAAAGTAAATAAATTAAATCAGGTTGATTACTAAACAGCTTATTCTAACAAACATAATTGTTGATAACTTCCTACTTCACAAGCTGAAAAATCAGACATCATATGTAATCAAGAAATAAATAAATAAAATACATTAAAAACAGATCAATTATATCATCAAACGTACAAATAAGATAAAACTATAAAATAGAAATAAGAGAAATAGAATAATTGTAATGTGAATAAATAAGTACTTACGACCCATTAAACTTAGGCCTGGAGAATATTCACTTTATAATAATGTTTACTTTAACATTCAAACAGAAAAAGAAAAAAATAAATAGATAAATAGATAAATATTGAAAGTATCTTTAAAAACAATTATTCTTAAACCTTAAATCACAGATCTTAATGAAGGGGAGACCACCCAATGGAGTGACTTCCCTTCCCGAAAAAATGTAAATTAATTAATTAAAATGAAACACTTAACGTAAGAATGGGCAAACAAATAAATGAAATATAAAAAATTATTAAATATACATAATAGAAAAAAAATATATATTAATAGTGACACTAAAATTTTATTTTAGTGTCACTATTAATTTCTAACAAATTGAATTTAAAAAAAAAATTCATCTCATTTTCTGCTGAATTATTCCCAACGGTTTTCCTATGCACGTTTGAAATAAAGTTGAACACAAGTCTGAGGAAGAGAATTTTTTCCTGAAATATTATGTTATACGAAACCTTCATTGACAGCAATTAAGATTGTAATATAAAAAAAAATAAGGTGAAAAGTGCAAAACTAATTTTGCAGATATATGCCTTAATTTGCTGTAGTTAGTTTTTATCAGTTACACCTCTGCATTTTATTGTCTTCTATAAATTACATTTATATAAACACTAAACAATGCTTCAAGCAAACTACATTAATACACACACACACATTATATATATATATAATATATATATATATATATATATATATATATATATATATATATATATATAAAAATATGGTATGGTAAAATTTTATTATTGTATGTATGTTATCACCTGCCGCTACTTTTTTAAAAGATGAGATCGCCCGATTGCCAAAGATGCAATGCAAAAAAAAATTTTTTTAAATTTTATCTGATGTCGCTGTTGTGTCGAACGTGAAACAATTTCTAAAACTAAAATACACTTTCTTGGCCTTCAGGCCAGGATCAATGTGTAGTATCTTTTCTGTCCAAATAAGGTACAATGATATTATGGGTCTGTGTTCGCTCCAGGCGTCCATAGAATAGAAATATGCCACAAACTCATACAAGGGTTTGAGAGATAGACCTCCATAATCAGATATATTCTGAAGCTATATTAACCAGAGTACATAGACAAGTTTGTTTCAGTTTGAACAAAGGTGGTGCAATAATATCATGGGGTCTGCATTTGCGCCGGACGTCTATAGAATGCACGGTAGCAATATACAACAGATGAAGGTAGGTCCCGCTACTATGTATATAATATTTTACCTAAAGGGTAAAAAAGTACTAGACATTAATTTGTTGAAATGCTCAGAAACACATTCAAAAGTCCTGTATGTATTTTTTTTATCATAATTCACCCCAAACAATGCAAGCCACCACTGTAGACGTAAGGGGCTACTGAGAATTAAGGTGTAAGTTTTAGGAGTCATCCTAAGTTGAGAGCTGTGCAGCGAGATGCCTGTTTACATTAGTCTAAAATTTCTGCATGTTGGTACAGTCGGGAAACAGGGAGCAAGGAGTGAGTTCCAGAGGCCGGCAACACGAGGAAAAAAGCTATTGGAGTAGAAGGTTCTCCGGCATCTGGGGACCTCCACAGTGAATGGATGGGATTTAGCTGATTGTCGAGTTGGACTAGTGTATTTACTTGGAGGGGGCACTAAAGCGACAAGTTCATCGGATCTTGCATAAGAGGGAGAGACTAGTGGATGATGCACCATCCCAGATGTGGCAACAATACTCCATGCATGGGTGGATAGTGGCTTTGTAGAGATATAGGATAATGTCAGGTGTGAGAAGTTTACTAGCACACTAGAGGGAGCCCACCTTCTTTGAAGCAGCCTTGGCAATGTCTTTAATGTATTTGTTCCAATTCATGTTACCTGTGAAGGTTAGGCTGAGGAGTTTGAACATTGAACTCTGAGGTAGGGTGTTATTTGTCATGGCAATCGGTGGTTGAAGAACTTTCTTGTAGTTATTGAAGGAAAGTAGCTGTGTCTTTACGGCATTAAATGTTACCATGTATTAATGGCCCCATTCCACTACAGACTGGAGGTCACTTCTAAGGATTCAGCTGTTGCCTTGGATATGTGCGCGTCCGTTTTGCCCACATGACCAGAGTAGAGCATGGTGTCGTCAGTAAATATACCTATCTCAGACTCAATCTCATCAGAGAGGTCGTTTATGAAAATTAGGAACAATAAAGGTCCAAGGATAGATCCCTGGTGTATACCAGCATTTATGTCATTGTTTGGATGAACGGCCATTGAGGACAACCTGGATCTTTCTTTTGGTTAGGAAGGACTTAATGATATTAAATATTTGTCCAGTAATACCATGAGTGAATTTTTATGAGAAGCCCTTTATGCCAGACCTTGTCAAAGGCTTTGGATATATCAAGCGCTACCACTCTAACTTCACTGTCCTTGTCCAGTGTATGATATATGCATTTGGAGATGACCGTTAGGATATCTGCAGTAGATCGTGCTTGCCTTAATCCATACTGACGGTCAGAAAGCAGTTGTGCATTAACAAGGTGCTGGACTATCGCTAGATTGATGATTAAGGATTCAAAGATTTTAGCAAAGATCGGGAGTAGACTGATGGGGCGATAACTCCGAGGATCAGTTCTGTCTCCAAAATTCTTGAAGACTGGTACCACAGAGGCAATTTTCCAGCTATCAGGGAAGCAAGATTCAGCAAGACATTTGTTGTAGAGTTTGGAGAGGACAGGGGGCCAGTTCAGCAGAGAATTTCTTTATTACTATTACTGGTATAAGATCAGGCCCACACGCTTTGGAGGTGTCAAGGTTTTTTTTATGAAGTCCCTGATCTAAGATGGGGTGATGACCAGGTTTTCAAGTGTGGCTTCGATCTGCAATGGGATTTTAGAGAGGGGTGGTTTTCTGAATTCAAAGTGGAGTTTAAGGCGAAATGCTGGGCAGGTAGTCCAGTCTTATCTGTTGCCGTGCAAACGACATCATCGTGGCTTGATAGCGGAGAGAATTGTTGATTGTCCATTGTTCACCAAACTAGTGTAGACTTTCCAGAAATCACGAGTACCTAGTTTCTGTGACAATGCGTTTTTTGGTTATCTCTGTATGCCTTCTCTTTGCTTCACCTATCACTATTTTGCAATTATTTCTTGACTATAAATTTCTGTCTATTCACAGTTGACTTATAGCGGCCGAATTGTTGGAATGCTTGCTGCCTCAGTGCAATAGCAGCTTCACATTCCAAGGTGAACCATAGAATGTATTAAAACGGTACTATACAGCAATAATCCTGTATTTGGTCAACATGAAACAGAAATGTGCCCTGAAAAATATAGGCTTAAAATGGAACGCATAAAACAAAATAATGTTTTTACCAGTTTGGGTTTGTAGAATTCCTAATTTTCACATCTAAAAGTTTGGAGGTAGACATCTTTCTTCTTCAGTGGCAAGCCCAGAACTGATTCTCAAAAATATTATCTTTATCTCTTTGAGAAGGAGAGGGGTATCATGTGACCAGAATCCTAGAATGTATACTTGTAAGAGCGAGGAGGGGAAAATGTGGAGAGATAAAGTAGAAGGGGAGAAATTTGTTTAACAAAGAACTTGACTGGGTCAACAAGCTGGGTTAGATACACTATATAACTTGTAGGTTAGATCTTTCAGGAGGTTCTAAAGAAATTCTATGTGATCCTCCCTATCTCTCTGTTTGGATGGAGCAAGTGTATCGGTGGGCAGCTTAGGCATAGGTCATAGCCATCAGGGAAGAAATGGCTGAGGTTCACAGGCAGTTGTTTTCGATTGTAGAATCGCGATTGGTTAACCATCTCTTGCAACCTTGCTCAGGATTGTCATGCATGGGTTCGCCATAATTCGGGATGTGGTATAGGCCAGGGAAGAAACCAGCTCAGCCTGACCAGGGTGAACGCCATTGCAACAACATTCTCAGTTAAATTATTTAAATACAAAATGTGCATTGTAATTCCCACACCCCAAGTTAAGATAGTTCTAAAAATAATTGTTTTTTTAAAAATCCACTAAGATTTAAACTCCTCATTTATTAAATCTTATGTTTAATTCACTTTGAACTTCTATAAGATGCATTAAAAATCTCAGATTCTATTGAAATATAGTTTCTTTTTTGTTAGAGTCAAAAAGCAATAATTATGTCATGTTGCAAACAGGTTTCCTTTTTAAAAAAAGTAAAGATTTATTTAACCTAAATATCTCTGGTTGTATAAAAGAAACAAAATGATTTTTACATGAAAATTTTCAAATACGTCTTTTGTTGTTGAGTTTTATGGCATGTCGACCATTGTTGGGTCATTTTATGCTGAAATCATGTTTTTGTATACGATTGATTTGCTGATTAATTTGAAGAGATATTTTGTTACATACAGAACCTGGTTTTCCCAAATTATCACCCATTTAGTACTGGCCAGTTTCAACATCACTTAATTTCAGTGATCTTACACGAACCGGTGTGTCAAAATGATTATAGCCATACAAACATGTCTTTAAAAAAAAAAAAAAAATGATAAAAAAAGATTTTGATGATAAAAGCAAATTTAGAAAAATATGTTTGACATTTTTTTGTTGTAAAACTATTTATGCAACAAGATCCGACAAAGAAATCAAATGGAGAAAGAAACTACATGTGACAACATAACAAAAATCAGTTAAAATGCTGCATTTTTTTCCTCATCCAAAGTAAGACATGCGAATCTCCGAAGGAAAAACGATTGTTGGATCAAGTGTTAAAACCTATCGGAGATTATGGTTTAAGAGAGAAATATGAATAATGAAATATTTATTGGCAAATAACCAGAATGGCGCTTGATAAAACAATTATTTGAAAATAATGTTCTCCTCTGATGCTTGATGAAGGCAAAATGAAACTTGATGTCATTGATTGGAAGATTTTTTAGAAAAGCTTGGACTGGCCATAAGCATTCATCATAGACAAGAACTTATCCGACAGGCACATCAGGATTTGTAAATGAGTGAATGTTATTTCATTTATCGTGCATCTTGACTCACAGAAACACCGGTTTATCTCTGAAATTATCATTTGATGGTGGTTGTCCTGGTTTATGTTAATAGGAAAAATATGAGAAAAGTCCAAAGTGATGCTGCGGATAAAGAGGAAGATTAAATATTGACTTGCCAAGAAATTTTATTAACCACAAAAAGACTGAGGCATTGCCAAAAAAACATTTCTTTCTACCCTGTCGACAGCTAACTGATAAAGAATACACAGAGGTGTGGAGTTAAAGTAACAGAATCTGCTGACCTTAAAATTAGTGGATTGCCTGTTGTGTGCAGTTGATGGGTAAGTTCAATGTTGCTAATGCAAAAATATAGAAAAGGGCAAACGGACATATCTATTAGACTCATTAAAATTCGAGATAAATATTGGTAACAAAAATGGCTTCCAAATGGGCACAAAAGGACAATTTCTATTTACTTGCCTCCTCAACGAGAGAAAAGTTAGACAAGGTCGTTTTTTATGTGAAAGATATCCAGCTCCAAAAGAAAAAAATGGAACTCTTGATGGAACAAAAATAAAAATTACCCCAGACAAGAACCTCCCCTCCAACAGAACGAATACTACACCTTGATCCTAGCCCAAGAGAGCGCCAATCTATTGCATAGTTATCTTTCTTGAAAATTACACCATATTGTGAAAAGTCTTCAAACAAAAAGCTTGAATTGATTCATTTGACGAGCCTCAGACTTCTCATCTAGTTCAACATAGAATGTTGCATGCCACCAGGATGCCATACTCAAGCATTACAGGTTGCTACAGACGGCCAACAAGTGGCTTGTTTTCAGATGGGGATCTTACCCCCTTGTACAGGGATGCAGTCGACAGATTTTTGGCCCAATCAACAAGACGGAGATGCCTTATAGA
Source organism: Sepiola atlantica (assembly GCA_963556195.1). Taxonomy (NCBI): domain Eukaryota; kingdom Metazoa; phylum Mollusca; class Cephalopoda; order Sepiida; family Sepiolidae; genus Sepiola; species Sepiola atlantica. Next base: position 72,334,415 of record OY744522.1, read on the forward strand.
ACATTGCCAATAAAGATGAATACAAGAAATACCAATACAGACATGTTTGTCTTCTTCCGATAACAGATTTTGAATTGTAAAGCCTTGTTTGAGTGACGAAGTTTACCCTTCGGTTCCCAAAATTAAAATGCTTAAACTCGTTTCTGCACACATGGCTTCGCACACACATCCACTTGAATTAATAAAAACAAATAAAGAGATTTTAAGCCAATCAGATGCATTTCTCTGAATTTATCAAATCTGCTGTTTTGATTCACCCGGAATGCATATAAAGCCAGATTTTTCATCCAATAATGTTTAGCCCAAATCCACGACAGTACTAACATCAAGATTTCTCCAGCCCCTCTGTCGGCCTTGGGAAAGCTGAGAATGCCCTTTTCTAAACTCACGCACACATAACCACTGACACCAACGCACACTAAAGGCGACACACACCGCTTGAATCCCCTTTTCAAATTCGTCTGCTGATTGAAAACAAATATATAAACTTAACCACTTTAATACTTCATACATTTCTCAATGAACTTTCTAATATGAAAACAAATGATTATTGGCTCTATTTAATCACTTTCAATGAAATGTAATTTATGTAATTGAGTGAGGAAGTTTTGATTACGATTTTTCAAACCTGTGGATAATTCACAGCCCTTAAATTATCGACTCAGGCTTCCTCAATATCTTAACTAATGAATCCCCCTTGTTCGGCAAGAACTCTCAAAATATAAACAATTATTCTATGTTTTCCTATCTATGTAGACATCCATTTTAAAACATATATAAAATATCTCTTTTGTGAACTTATGCTTTTGTACTCTTCATAATGTTTGTCTATCATATAACATTTCTCTCGCTCTCTAACACATATGGATATTACTTAACTGTTTTCTTTAAAACTGGTTCTTCCCAAAATCTTTCCCCCAAAACTGGAACCCTAAAAAGGGTCCTCCAAAGCCTTCTAGTTCTAGAAACTTGAATAATCTAATTTTTTTGTCTTAAATGAGATTAAAAAAAAAAATTTACAAGTACATTGAACACGCATAAATTAACAAATATACCAAATTTTTAATTACATATGATAGAAAATAGACATGTTCTCCTCAGACACGGTATGTACATCATGTAACATGGCAGTCCAAAAATCTTGTTATCCCTACCAAAAAGTAACAATAGAAAAAGAATCACTAAAGAAACACAGCTTCCTAAAATATCACACAGATCATTGTCACGAAAATGTGCATACTGACCTTCTCGATGTGTAACAATGTCAATGAAAGTGAATAAACTGAATCCTCCAGAATACGTGTTTCTATTGCTGTATTAATTGTTTCTATATTGTTACTTTCTGATAGGGCTAAGAAGACTTTCAGATCACCCTGTAGAAACGAAATATTGAACTAAAAACAAAAAATTAAAGAAACGTCAACTAAGGAATAAAGAACTTTCCTCAAAACTATATTCCTTCCTACCTTTACTTTTCTATAATTGTTTTTAGAGCAGTAATACATTTTTAAATTTTCTTTCAGATAGATTTCGTTTTTATTTTTTAGTAATAAAAAAAAACTTAATCGTAATTAATTCAGATTGCGGCATTTCTAGAGAATTTAAAACGAATTATTTATTTTTAAAACCCTAAACTAAGTTTTAGGTTTAGTTCGGTTCAAATTCTGTTTAAGCACCCGAGATCACATAGCTGAACTCTGCAAAGAAATTCAAAGATTTTGTTGTCTAAGGGAAGATAAATCAAGCAACTCCTTTAATCATGTTGAAATACGTCAAAATAGAAATGAATTTTATGTCGAAATGATTCTCCATAAAACTGGTTCGTTTTAAAAAAAATTGTTTTTAAATAAACTATTAAATTAAAAAAAAGTAATATTAAAACAATAATGGCTAAGAAATAAACTAAAAATGATTTATTATAAAAAATATGATTTTGTCGGTTAATGTAAATTAAAATGTAACATTTTAAAAAGTAAAAACTATCACAATCCATCAATTTAATTACGAAATTATTTTGAATAATATTTTAAAAACAATTTTATAGAAAACTAGAGGGACCTGTGCACGGACGTTGTCCGGGAAAATGGAAGAACTCAAGCTCTCAACCCTGAACCACATATAAATCTTTAATATAATTTTACCATCAATAATGGAAACTTCTGAAACATGAAAGTAAATTATTTTCTGTTTTCCAAGGAAAGCAAACAAATTTAGAAACAGAAAAATATATAAACAATTCATTGATGAAATATGAATGATAGGTAATAAAGAGATCATAGCTATTTTTTGAGTAAACATTATTTATGTAATTGTTTACTAGCTTTTTTGATCTTTATTACATAATTATAATCCCAGAAAATAAACATTGGTTTAGATTTAAGAAAAACTTTAAAAGAATTCGACCATCTGAATGTATCCAAGTCATTCATTGCAAATTGCTTTAGTAAGAAATACGACGAACGAATGAAAAATTGAATAAAAATTTAAAATGTATTAAAAATTAAATACTTCTGTTTCGGAACATAATACATTTTTAAAATGATTTTAATTATCGATACAAAAGCATTAGATTTTTTTTCAAAGAGTCGAAAGAGAACGACAAAACATTTAAAATAGATTTCAATTTCAGATTGTGTTTGCCACGTTAGTATTATCCGGGTTTGTTTTGTCATTTTAAAAAGAAAATAATCTTATAAGCATCTGTTAGATTCTATCTTTAAACCAAAAGCGACAGGATTGTTTTAACTGAAGAAATAAAAATAAGATAGGTTTAAAAATACAAAACAGGAGGGAATGAGACATGATGAGGGGGTTAAAAAGGGAAAAACAAGCACCGGTTTAATTTTTGAACCTTGTTGAAGAAAAGAGAAAACAGCAAGTTCCATAACAAACAAAATGAATTAAAATAAAATAAAAAGTAGAATTAATAAACACGATATTCACCAACATCAATAACAAATATAATTGTCACGATGTATTGTTAATTCAATAAATCTATATCAATTTACAAACTAAGAACAATTGTGCAAGTAATTTTATTAATTTTAATTCAAGTGTTCAACTAAAACCGTTCGTATATTTGAAAAGTGGAAATAACGATTAAAAGAAATAACGAGCATTTCATTTTTTATTATTATTATATATTAAAAAAACACTATACATCAGTTTGATCTTCCATCGATACCTTTGGTTTCATGGAAAAATCAATTATTTTGAGTAATTCGGGATAAAATACATTTAAACAGTCTTTCGTTGAATTGGTATAAATTCACATACTTTCTAGCAAGTCTTACACACGAGCACCATATCCTGTATATTCAACCAGCGGTATTTACCCAGTGAAGGGCCTAAGGAAATATAATTCATAATTTAATCATGCTTACAAATTTTTGGGTGCTTCTCCAGATTAGGACCCAAGCTAACCCTGGCCCTAACGACGCCAAGTCGATTTTAGCTTGGGTCCTAATCTGGAGAAGCACCACTTATATATATATATATATATATATATATATATGAGTGTTTTCTTTTTTTATACTTCTGTAGTTTACGGACCGTGCTGAAATAACATTATTATTTAGAAACACATTCTTAACAGGGGGAGGGGGATTTGTTAACTATTTTCATCTGACAATTTCCTAAACAAAAGATACCGTAAAAAAACTATAAAATCCGGTACTTTATTAGATTAGGACCAACGCTAACTTTGACCATGACCCTAACTCTAACGACGGGGTCAAAGTTAGCGTGGGTCCTAATGTAAATAAGCACCGAAAATCCTATAAAAAAACCACGGTCCGTAAACTGCAGAAGTACCGTATTTTTTAAATTTTTTTTTCAATAAATATTCGATCAACTGTAAACAAAATAATTCAATGTGTATTTATTAAAGTTACGTATAGGCGAGAAACACGAGATATTGTCCGATAGTTTTATTAATACCGAGATTAAAAGAAACTTAATTTTAGGAGTCATATAAGGGGTAATTTTTTTTCGAAAAAGATTTTTATGAACTTTTAAATTTAAATCTAATATTCATATTTTGTCAAATGTTGAATTGTGTATTTAGGAGTCAATTAATGATGAATTATAAATATTTCGTCAATTTTCATGTTTTAATAGTTAACTTACATTTTTAATAGATGGTTGTTCATAGTTAAACGTTTAATATTCACAAACCGTGTTGCATTAAAAAAAACAAAAAAAACATTTACTTTTTTCTAAACCGTTTTGATTGTATTTACAACTTATATAAGAAAATCAAAATTGCTGATTTAATGACTTAAAACACAGATTTTTTAAAATTTAGGTTCAACTTTTTAATTATTTGCTCAAATTTTAGCTGTATGACTTTTAGTTTAATTACAGATTTAAACAACGGACTGTAGATATATTCATCTCTAAATAATAAAAATGTATATTTCACAAGTTTCAACTTTTTAAAGTCTAACTTTTTACTTACCAGCTGTTTTAGATCGCTATAAAGCTCAGAATCGTATAAACGTTTCACGTTGTCAAAAAGACTCATTTTTTTATCTGTTCGATCGGTGTTGGTCTTCGGTTAAATCCAGAAGTTTAAAAAAAACATATAGGAGGGAAAAAAAGAAACCCGTTTGATATTAAGTTTACAATCGACCAGACATGTAAACTCTTATAGGCTTCTTCTTTTCTCTTTCTACCTCTCTCTACTGGGTAATAAAAATTGTGTGACACAAGGAGGAAGGGGGAGGAGGCAGAGAAGGGCAGGTGGAGGAGAAAAAAGTTTAGTTGATACGAAAACCGAAAATAACGAAATACGGAAAATAGGAAACGAAATATGGAAAACGGAACGAAATAGACAGGCGTGAAATAAACAAACACATTTAAATCAAATATTAAGTTTTATTTTTATTAATAAATTTTGTTTGACAGCAAGACAAATTAAAACTAGTCAATATATATATATTTTTTTAATTTCTTAATTGTTTTTTTTATATTTCGTGTTAATAACATATTTTGTTTGTTTTTTTACTTTCGTCTCCCCTGTTCTAGGTTAGAGAGGTGGAACAACACGCTCGATCTCTCTCAGAAAATAAACTATGCACAAGTTATGACCAAAGGAGCTGATCGTATGCAATAAGCAAACATTGGAGTTTTAATTGAACAAAGTTTATTTGTCAGTTTAACCCAGGTAAGAAAACAAAACAACTTTAACAAAACTAAAGAATTCATTTTTTGTTTATGACCATAAAATGCATGCTTGTTTAACGAAATATTTTCTCATTTCCTTGAAACTTTTATGATTTACTAGGTGTATTATATGGTCCTGGGTATGACCTTAAAATACATCCAGTGGTGAATCCCCACTTTAACAACTTTGGGGGGGGGGGGGGGTGGATTTACCCCTACTCTCATGCCCACTAGTGACCCGGAGTGGTAGTATCTGCCAGGGTACCATCTATGGCTAAAAAATAGAATATATCCCGAGCACGACACTTAAACAGCTTCGTTCAAAGTTTTCGCCTCTACCCCATATCGAAATCCATCTTTCCAAGCCCTTTCTACCTTTTTTTCTGTCTACCCTATTTCCCAACCCCATCAATTACTCAATCCCTCCTCCCCACCAACCACCCTGTAAAACCTGTTACTCGGGGCCTTGCAAGCCGAGGACCGATACTAATCTGCAAATACAACTGACATAACACACATTTGTGCGCTATTCGTTGTGATATGTACCCACAAGACACTGGCTGGCGATGACAGATAGAATTCAGCTGTATTCGGGTGGTGACATATTGTCAGATGGAGGGCTGGTTTGGAAAGAATAATTCAATTCATGTTTACAATTTGTACAAAATTCATTTTACATTTTTCTTATAAATTTTAGATTTATAAAATTGTTTTATTTTTTCATTATTTTATTTTTTTATAAAAAATAAATAAATATAAATAATAATTCAATGCATATTTATCAAAGTTACGTATAGGTGTATTGTGAGAAAAATATATATTTAAGAATAAACGGAGCTGACATTATGAAAAAACATATTTGCAGGGTTGGAATTCGTGTCTGTGTAAAAAAAATCACATGGTAACATTTTTAGCATAAAATCAATCAATATTTGTTAAATTAAATTGACGTGACATACATTGTGATTTAAAAAAAAAACCCTATATATTTGCATTTTATTTAAGGTTAAAATTTGAATTAGGCTACTTTAATAAATTGGCCACCATAATTAGTTTGGGATGGGTTTATTTTCTTTATATATATAGCGACGTTGAGCATGGTCAGTACTAGATGGATGACTATTTGGGAATACCAGGCGTTGTATGTGAACACCTAGCTATGGGCAAAGCTTCTTGGCCTTTTGGCTAAGATCAAAGTGTATTATCTGTTCCGATGGATACTGCACGCCTGTCCTGTGCAGTTCTAGGAGGTCCACCCTCCCAGGCTTTGCCTCCCCTCTTTGGGGAGGAGTAAGTTTATTGCTTACTGCCTGAGGCGCCCCTACCGGGGAATGCCGACGGGGCTGCCCAGGCAATTTTTAAATGGCCAGAGTGCTCACCACTCGGGCGCTGGCTTTTCAAACCCCACTTTCTCGACCCGATCTTGGGTCACATCTTACTTGTGGGAGTAAGATAAAACTGGCCTTGTGCCTAACTCCTGGGGAGGAGTAAATAAAACCTAGCTATGGGCAAAGAGGCGCATTTTCATACCACGTCGAGGATACGTCCTCGACAATCTGTCCGATAGAGTTAGGTGGCTTTTTTTCTATCGGACTGATGTATGGTTCTGTTCAGCTGTAGGAGGTCCACTCTCCCAGGCTTTACCTTCTCTCTTTGAGAAGGGATTAGTTTATTGCTAATCGCCTGAGACGGCCCTACCAGGGAATGCTGACGGGGCTGTCCAAGCATTTTTTGAAGGCTAGAGTGCTTTGGCACTGGCTTTTCCTTCAAACCCACCTTTCGACCTTGTGTCACCTCTTCCTGCGGTGGGAGAGAAGTAAATGCTAGCTATGGGCAAATAGCGTCGCCAACAAATCGCAGTACCTAACGTGATGACTATGGCAAAAAATCCTGAATGACAGTCACCAATAAGGTGGACGGAAACCATGGAGGGGTGATCAAAAACCTTGATGGTGATATATATGGTGTTACAGAAGGTCAAGTAAGAACAACATGATACCGTCAGTTTCAAGTCAACGTGTGTTCAAGCCTCGCTGACTATTCTATCATCGTTGCAAAATCCTGTTTAGGAAAATTGGTAGAACTTAACCTTCTGTACCACCATATATAAATAAATATTACGCTCTTTTTATATAAATAGAGATTTTGTTCATTCGTCCGTCACAATTTTTTGAAAACGTAATAAATACATTGTAGAATTTATCTCATTTCGAAATATCAGCGCTCTTAACTACTTTTAGAAATGTAGAATATTGCATTAATAGTAAATAATAAAGTGTTGCAAGGCATATCATTAGGGAGAAATTAATGATTCATTTCAGCAACAACTCGTTCTGTGATGAACAACATGGATTTGTTCCAGGTAGATCCTGTATGACACAACTGATAACTTGTCTTGACGAGTGGACTGAAATACTGGATTGAGGGCACCCTGTAGACGTTGTCTACTTGGACTTTAAAAAAGCCTTCACACCGTGCTGCACAAGAGGCTGGTGGACAAACTTGAAAGCTATGGCATTAAAGGCAAAGCTAAGACATGGATAAGCAACTTCCTACAGAACTGCATCCAACGCGTATCAGTAAATGGCCACGTATCCAAGTGGGCTGATGTCACCAGCAAGATTCCTCAGGGAAGAGTTGTCGGGCCGGTACTCTTTGTTATATTTATCAATGACCCTCCGGATGCTGTCAATGGTGTTGTGCATGTTTTCGCTGCCGCTACAAAGATGTACAGCAAAGCTACTACATCAGAGGACACAGCAGCAATACAAAGTGATGTGGACAAATTATCAAAGTGGTCGGAGGAGTGGCAATTACTGTTCAACGCAAGCAAGTGTAGTACAATGCATTTCGGGCAAGAACAGAACAGCATACACAGTGAAGGACAGTAACGGAGAAATTAGAGATCTAAAGAAATCCGAAAAAGAAAAAGACCTGGGTTGCACGTTGACAACAAACTCTTTTCACCAACATGTTGATGAAGCCATCAAAAAAGCAAATCATGTTTTAGAGCTTATTAAAAGAACGTTTGTCAACTGTGACAAGATCGTCATAAAGAAATTATACACAACCATGGTTAGGCCAATATTAGAATATGGAAACGCTGCAAGAATCCACCAATATGTCTGAGATAACAACAAAATGGAAAGAGTTCAGTGGAGAGAAACAAAGTTGTTTTCCTCAATTAAAAACCTGCCATATAAGGAGAGACTTAAAGATATGAGATTAACATCAATGCACTGCCGACATGAAAGACACGACATGATATAAGTGTACAAGATGTTAACAGGCAAGGTCAACATCAACCAAGAACAGCTTCTACCACTAAATACCAACTCCAGGATAAGGGGGGAAACAATTTCAAACTGACGAAGAAGCACAGCAGACTCAACATCAGAAATCATTCGTTTGGACTTCGAGTAGTGAACAACTTGATCTCTCGTTCAAACTGGTCGATGATTGATGAAAATACCACATGTAGTTATGAGATTCACTGAAATATCCACCAATTCATGATGTGACACAAGGTTGTGCTTAATGCGGGAAGTACAGCTTACTCAAATGGGGCCATTCTGGACGGGATAAAAAATAGCGTTTATTGTACCTGTTGGCATTCTCAGGTAGGGGCCCCTCAGACAATCAGCAATAAACCAGTCTCCTACCCATCATCACCTCCTAAGAAGGAGATAATGTCCGGGACGATAACCTTCTGAGACTGACCAGGCAATCTAGTCATACTAACCGGGGTGGGGTGGGGGGTCCTTGACAATCTAGGGACTGTCTTTAAGCTCTTAGCTGACACCTTCTTTGTCGGAATGAGGTAGTATGGCTTTGTTCTGTCCTAGGAGGCCATTCTTCCAGACAGTACATCCTTTGACTGGGGAATGCCAATAGATTCGCTCTCAGCTATTTTTGTACCCTTTCAGAGTGTCATCTCTGGATAATTGGATCCCCCCCACACACACACACACACACACATTGAACTGACTTGATGTCAAACCTTGCTGCACGTAGGAAGCGGGTAAATTTTTATATCATGAAAACTGAGCCATCCAACCTGGAGGCCAGGACGAAATGAATGAGTTCAGAAAGGCTCCTACCGATTTTATTTGTTTGTTAAATACTTACCATTTTCACACACTAGTTTTTGTAAGATCACCAAAGTTAAACGACATTGAGCCTGGTCAGTGCATAAATGGGTGACTATTTTGGAATACCAGATGCTGTCTGCAAAACCCGGTCGTAGTGACCTTGAAAGCCGAGGACCGGTTACTAATCTGCAACTACAACGAACAGTCTCGGGGCATCTATTGTGATCTTTGTTAACCAGACAATTCCTGGCGATTACAGATTGATTTCAGTTTTTCCCACTCTACTGATCACTCTGATGGAGTTTTCTCTCTTCTTATTTAAACATGGCATCATTTATTTTTTTAACTTCAGTTTTTATTTCCGTAGGCAACATTATTTTAAAAATTTAAATACAGTTTAAAAAAAATATTTTTGCATAAAAAGAGAAAGAGCTCGAGAGCTCCATCAGATTGATAATTAGAAATACCATCATCATCTACAGTCAATCGAAGGTCAACAGGTCATCATCATACTTCTGTAGTATGCTTGGCAACACATTGGGGTCACCAATTAAATCATGTTGCAAGTAAGAAGAACAGTTTATCAGTGAAAGGGGAATGGAACAACAGAATTAATATTTACATATTTTTCCTTTTATTATGTTGTAATCAGGATTATGAAGTTGGAAGACATAAGGTCCAACTCCAACTCCTAGGCTTCCAAAATATCCAACTCAGACTCCTTATTTTAAAGTCTTCCAATATTCAAACTTTTGAGATTAAAAAATCTGACTTGGACTCCTAGCATTCTTATAAGTCCGACTCCTTCCAAAACCTCCGACTTTCTATGACATCGATTCTGCAACCCTGGTTGTAATGATTAATATATTTTTCTTTTAATGTTCATTATTTAACTTCAGTCGAAGTTCTCAGAAATCAAGGGGCCCCTTCCTGGGGCTAGCACTTGATCTCTATATGAGATACATAGATATTCGAATATTCCATTAAAGTTCTGTTTCCCTGTCCAATATTGAGTTAGTAAAGAAGTTAAGAACATTAATTTTCCTCTCTCCAATTGACCAGTAAACTCTGTTATAGTATATTTTTCTTGTGGTCTGTTGGTCTGACCGAATTCCAGGACAAGAATTAATCAAATCTGGTGGAGTATCCAGTTAAATGCTGTTACTTGAGATAACATTACTACGAGAAGGTGCACCATTCCTCGTATGAGCCAGTGTATAGCCGTATCGAGGGGATCTTTTTTGGGCTTCGAATGTTATTTTGAATATGTTGTGATGGGATACCGGACTCCCCTCAGTCACTAAATAAGTGAACTAGTCTTGACAATAAATATGACTACGAACAGTAGTATGGGGATTCGATTGTATTCTGTTAAATCTATTAGATTATCTGTAGTTACTATTGTTTGTACAAGATATGTACGTTGGAATGAACAGACTATTTTAAGATCTTTACATTCTGGGTTATTTTGTTATTTATCACTACTTATCAAGTTATATCAGAATATTTGGTCATGGTTTACTTGTAGGGTGAAGTATCCTCATGTCAGGTTGTACTGACAAACTCTTGTACAGAGAGACCAAAGACACTCAAGGATTGTATCTAATTCAATGTGTGAGTTCCCACGTGTGTAGGTATGCATTATTTTGAAGCTATAAAGTTGCGGTGTTGACGTAGATGTGTGTGTTTCTAACCATTATAATGGGACCATATTAATCTGAGATGACGTTAGTTATCTTACATCATACCTCTTCTGTTTGCTTGCAAATCGCTGCAACTGGAATTTTTGGTTAATAAGTTGTTCTTTTTATCAAAGTAAGGAAGCTCTTAGACGTTTTTTGATAAATTGTGCGGGAAGCATTCTGATTGGTTAATGAATACTAAATTGTGAATTGGTCATGTAACCTTGTTTTCTGGAAGTTGTTGTAGACAATGGTTTAGTATAATTTCCCTTTCCATTTTTATGTAAGCATAACTTTATGAAGTGCAAAGAAAATGAAGGAAGGAAAGAAAAAGAAGAATGAGACTTAAAATGGCAGTAACATGTTTTGTTTTTTATCGTCTTACCAAACATTACTGCATTTCTACACTTGGTTTTGTCTTTCGCATGATCTTTTCAATCGCTGGTGTAGATATTCGTCCATTTCAAGTTTCTGTTTACTGCATCTTCGAATATTAGTTTGGGCCTTCCCTGATTCTTCCTTCCTTCATACAATTGAGAAGTCAGCAGTTGCCTTGGTAGTCATTCAGATTTGATTCTTTCCAAGTATATTACCCATCTGAGATTCTTCTATATTTAGTAGATCGACCATAGATGGTAGACCTACATGTTGCAGTATTTTCTGATAGGTGCCCTTATCCTATCAGACGACATTCCTCACTTCCTTCGGATGATGCATAATGTAGCCTGTTATGATGTGGTTATTCACTGAAAATAAGAAGTAATACGAGCAAAGGGGACAGAGGTCAAAAAGGACACAAACACGATGTTACTTGGTCGGTCGCCTGGTGCATAAGAACGATACACGTGAGCACTCATGTTTATATACATCAGAAAGAACAAGGGAGATAATTACAGATTACAAATAATTACAGTGCAAGGGAAATAACCGTTGTCGTTCCCAAAATATACGATTAAATATTACATAGCCATGGAGCCTTTTCATTTCAGCACGGTATGTATTCCATGTTTCCACTCCATAAAGAAGAGTTGACAAAACAAAAGCTCTGTAGAATTTGTACTTCACTTGGATAGTAATGTGTCGGTTTTTCGATAGTTTTTCCTGAAGTTTCTCATAATCTGTGCTTCTTTTGCTTATCCTAAAAAGGATTTCATTGTCCAACTTAACGTTTCCGAGGCTGTGGCCCATCATTAGTTTCTCACATTGGATGGTTCTGAGTAAATACTTAGGAATCTCAGCAGCTGATAGATGGATTCAGTTTTCTAGATGTCGTTCTTCAAACTGAACTGCTCTGGCAAATGCGTCAACTTCTTTCTGCATATTGGTCGCACTGTGCGCCACTAGTACCCTATCATCAGCAAATAGCATCTTTCTTTCACAAACTTTGGAATATGAGACATCGGAAAACCTACTTCAGGCAGAATATCATGTCCATGGTACCTCTGTCACTCCTGAAACAATTATAAGAATTATCGATTTCTTAATTGTTGTTACAAGAGATAAATAAAAAGAACTAAAATCCTTACTTATAAAAATATAACAGGATTTATTTTTGTTTATAATAATACATGAATATATGAAAAGATGATTTATTAAGATGTGTAGGAGCACGTTAACAGAACTGGTTTGGACGAAATCGGAGCAATGGATAATGATGTTGTCATTTCGAAGATTAAAGTGGAAAAAAAGAAATGGACTTCTAAGTGACACCTTTTATATGGGCGATCACATGGCTAAATCAACCAATGGTTGACTGCCCTGTCGTCATGTGATCTGGAACCTCACACATTAGGAAAAAAGCAACCCCAACACCATATTGTGACTCTGCTAGAACATCTGGTGTGATGGATTCAGAGCCGATAGAAGTGATATGCCTCGATAGTTGCTACAGTCTTTTTGTTGTTGCTCTTCTTAAAGATTGGAAAAATGCTGGCAACTTTCCAATCCTGGGGCACCTGCTAAATGTGCAGATGTAATGGACACATCTTAAGAATGGAACCATTCTCGTTTATTTATTTTTTTCAACAGTTCCAATGCATTCACTTTAATTATTTACTGCCTCACATTTGCAGTTGTTTTGCCTCTTTTATATGACAGAGGTGCAAGACAATTATTTCCTTTAAAAAAAACATAATACTTAACTTTTGCCTTTAAACATTGATTCAAGACAGAAATTTTCTACTCAGTAGTTTAAAGGCTTCACAATTACTTTTCAAATAAGTAAACCCATGTCGGTCATTTTAATCTACTATTAATAGATTCCAAAATGGCTGACATGTTTTTACTATCGTGGCACTTCTAAATTCAAAAATAATTTTGAAACCTTCAAAATAATGAATGGAAAGTAATTTCTGGCTTGAATTAAACTTTAAGGATAAAAGTCAAGTTTTATGATTTATTAGTGCTCTGAAAACAAAGAAAAGCATTAATTTTCTCATGCCTCTGTCATATCTAAAAAAAGATTTTTTTTGGTCAATCTAATTAGTCGATGTATTTAGACCTACGATTGACTATGAGATTCCATTTCTTGTTCTCAGGTCAAGTGTACTCTAATCATGTTAACGATAGTTTCAGCTTTTAGATGAATGAATTTTCTTTTTTTCTGACAAAATAGGGATATATTCCCATGAGAGCATGTTTTGACACAGGTTCTGATTAACTATAACCGATCTAGGATAAATTCAATGGAGGTGTATAGCACTATGACTTTTCTAGGACAGATTCAAGTGAGGTGAATAGAACTATGATATCCAAGATAGATGAAAGTGAGGTATATAGTACCATGATTCATCTAAGACAAATTAAAGTGAATTGTATAGCACTATGATCCACCTAGGATAGATTAGAATGTAGCGTATAGCACTATGACTCATCAAAATTCTTAAGGCTGTAAAAAAGGACAGAAAGCTCTTGAGTGATGTGAAAGTAATACCGGCTGAAGAAATTGTGGTACAGCATAAACCAGTTATTTATGACTAAGAAAGCTCATGGGATATTCTAACTGGAGGTTTCATTGGTTCCTGATCGCATACGTTTCGGATATATTGTAACTGTTTCTGTTACCCGGGATGTATCCGTAATTCTTTGTCATCATCAGTAACGGTCAAGATAAGGGCATGATAAGAATACAGCATCATCACATGTTGCAGAATGTCACGCTAAGATTCTGTTTTAAAGGAATGTAGCAATTGGTGTCTTTTCTTTCCTGTAACTGAGTATGCACTAAAATTTTGTCAAATTTGATTCATACACAAATCGTTGCAGTGACGATTTTTCTCTGAACTATATTCAGCAGTTAGCCATGCTTGTTCCAAATAAGAATCATTCCTAGGTGGCAAGGCAACTGAATATATTGTGGTATCAATTTGACAAGGTAAATGAGGCTGACTACAACAAGCATTAATACGAGTATCAGTAGAATTACTGATGGCTGTTGGTATGGACTGTACCAGCTGATGAGGCACTGAGGTGTGTTTGTGTTCAAAGGCGTACAAATAGAGATTTGCTTTGTTTTAATTTCCTTTGTGGGGTTGGCTAGAGTCGACTCTCCCAGTAACAAGTCTGACACAGTTGAAGATGATGGTTTCTCTGTCATAGAGAAAAGGCCTTGTGTCTTCTTCAAAGCATCCACTTAAGTTTGGGTTATGCTAATTTCCCTCCCAGTCCTGATTCTTTAAATCAGCTTTATGCTTGACTTTGTCATTGATGTATTTCAATTTTGTCTAGAGGGCGGCAACTTCAACCAAGATTTCTGCTGATTTGAAGAAGAAAATAGGCTTGAACATTGACTGTGTCCGCATTCAGAAAGAATATTCAAGATTGGGTATATGAACACGTTTGTAGGTAAGGGAAATGATTAAAATTATTTTTTCAACATGTATATAATGACATATATATAAAGAAAATTATAATATTGTAAATATAGATAAAAATGTATGAATGTTTTTGTAACTCTTTTAGAAATCAAAACTGTTTTATGCTGGCTGGACACTGACGCCTTTGAAGTCTGTCTGCTACTGAACTAATTATCAGGTTGGATGGAATATGAAATCGATTGGAATTTCATATTTTTTGTAAAGAACACAGACTAATAATCTCTATAATTGACTGGCTCGTCAAAATCAAATATCGATTTATTAGGTTCAATGCTATTTCTGTCAAACTTTGAGAATCTGACTGACTTAAATTTAAATATATTTATTGTATACTCGTTGAATCACAACTACTACCACTATTTATTTTACTTTGATTTCATTCGAAAATTCATAACTTATGATATATCTCTGATAATATTTTTCTTGCATAATTAAAATAATGAATCTCTGTACTTCTATATTATTATTATTGTTATTATATAGAAGTATTATTATTCTTCATTATTCTTATGTAGAAGTAAAGGGACTTATTATTTTTCCAACTAATTTACATAGGTGCTTGTGGTGTGTCTGTACACACCACAAACATGTATGCAAATTAGTTGAAATAAAGAGTCACTCTTTCTCTAAATTCTAACAGACATTAAAACAGAGAGAGTGGTTGAATCAACATAAAGTGAGAGAGGCTGAGAGAAATACATTGAGAGAGATAGGTGATTTGTTCAGTTAGTTATAAATTATGGCTAATAAGAACAATTAAAACAGAATTTTTTTTCAAACATAACTCAATCCCAGAACTAAAGTATAATTTACCATGAATTTTGTATCATTAAAGTATATAGGAAAAAGCCTTAGGGAAATTAACGTTGATTAACTCACATTTAGTATAATAATAATAGATATTAATCAGGTCGAGAATTCTTCTCAGATCCTCCTGACTCATTCCTTCCAACCGTCTGTCAAACACCGCTGTCGGCAGGTCCTCCAGATAACATCCAGAGTTTTCTACAAGTTGGTCAATATGGGTGACGAGGTCTTCCAACGGATATTTTGCTGCATAATGGATTCCATAGGAGAGTGTCACTCACATGTTCTGATTTACTTCTCCAAGAGTAACCATCAAGTTGTAGTTTTCTCTCTTCTAGCGAAGAGAAAAGTTCTCTTGGTCGGTGTTTCCCTCAGCTGATGTCCAATGCAACTAGCAACATCCTTATATATGATCAGTCAAGTGATCCATCAAGTCGTATCCTTCTCTCTTGTAGCAAAATTTAGAGAAGAGGAAGGTCTCTTGTTTGGGTGTTTCCTTCAGCTGATATCCAATACAACTCGTGACATCCTTGTATGTTTTATCAAGTGGTGTTTCTTGTTGTTTCATCAGTGTCCAAGCTGTTAAGTCGTAGAGCAAGACAGATTCAACTGTGGCCCTAAAAAAGTCCCTCATAAGATTATCAGCGAGAGAGGACTTCCAGATAGTGCACAGTCTGCTGATTGGATGTTGCTGCCGACATATATAAATTTCTGGACGGACTTGATGTTGTTGCCGTTTTTCAGTTTAATTTCTCCTTCTTGGTTATGTCTGTAAATTAGCAAGTAGTAACTGCATGAAAAGTAGTCAATGAAATCAGTGGCCAAAAAAAACAGTAGCAAAGCAAAGTTAAAACAAGAAGATTAAGAAATGGAAAAAGATTACTTTGAAGACCAGCTTGGCAAGCCTTCTGAAATTGTAGAGAAACTTACACAAAGAATAATCGAACAGGAACTCAACATCAGGAAGGAAATTTTAAGCATCGACAAATTGGCAGCTGCAAAGAAGTAAATAAGTCGTGGAAAGGTTTGTGAACTTGATAACATTCCTACTGAGGTTTGGCTGTCAGATGACTTTGACAATGAGTTACTCACATTTTGCAATCAAGTTTATCTATCAGGCCCTATTAAATGCTAGATAGAAGTTTGTATATTCCCCTTTCCAAAGAAGAGTGATCTTGGCCAAACAACAAATTATCGAGCGAGGAATAACACTTAACTATAATAGCTTCCAAAACCTACAACCTGCTTCTGTCGAATTGCATTTGGTCTGAGCTAGACAAAATTCTGCACAAAAACCAAGCGGTTTTAGACAAAACAGATAAACAGTTGGCCAAATTCTAACTATCTAATTGAGGGTGTACAATCAAAGAATCTCAAAACTGTGCTTGTATTAGTTGATTTCTCCAAAGCCTTCAATGCCATCAATCAAGGCAAACTCAAAGAGATCATGTTGGCATATGGGATCCCTCGAGAGTCAGTATCATCTATCATCACACTGTATAACAATCTTCGCTCCCTATGCAGATATAGAATTCTTCAATGTTATTGCAGGAGTCTTGCAGAGAGATATGTTTGTTCCTTTCTTTTTATCCTGTGCATAGGTTATGCCTCGTGAACATCTGCTAAACATGGATCTGGAGTTTACCCTTGAAAGAGCAAGAAGTTCACATCACCCAGCAAAAACAAGAAGATTACACAGATGACTTTGCCTTGTTATCAGACACGATTGATGGTGCTAGCAAACTTCTCTATCTCATCAAAGAATGAATTTTCAAATGGGAGATTGTGTCCATATTATATCCCCTAAAAACTCTTTGAAATACTCCAAAGAAATTGAAATTTGAGGAATATTTATTAATTGATGCCTTATATCTATTGTTAAAATTTCACACAAATCGGAGTTATCTGAATTTTCATGAAGGCTTCCACCCCCTTTTTATGAAACTAAATTTAGCCCATATTATCCACTTTTATGCCTATCAGCTGTGTTCCAAAATTCATAATGATCGGTTCATTAGTTTAGGATTTTATCATGTAAAAACGATATATATATATATATATATATATATATAAAGAAATGTGATACTTAGAAAGCAATACAATGCAGAGGTGTGACGGATAGACACAAGTTAGAGCAAATAAGACATATAATGGTGGAACAAATTAATTAGTTTCACTCTTAATACAATGTATACATGTATATTTATTTATTTTTTTTCACAAACACACATATATCTGTTTATCTACACAATAAATAGATATATGTGTTTGTGAAAAAAAAAAATATATATATATATATATATATATGTGTATGTATACATTGTATTAAGGGTGAAACTATTTAATTTGTTCCACCATTATATGTCTTATTTGCTCTAACTTGTGTCTATCCGTCACACCTCTGCATTGTATTGCCTTCTAAGTATCACATTTCTTTATACTAATAAACAATGCTTCAAGCAAACTACATAAACCTCTTATATATATATATATATATATATATATATATATATATATATATATCAATTTTAAAAGGGGAAAAAACTAGAGACACATTCGGGTTATACAGATTATAATTTATTTTGACCTGGATCAGTCTCATCAGATGTATAACCAACCGCATTTAGAATATGAACATGAATTCATGTTCTAAATGCGGTTGGTTATACATCTGATGAGACCGATCTAGGTCGAAATAAGTTATAATGTGTACAACCCGAATGTGTGTCTAGTTTTTTCCTCTTTAAAATTTATTTATGCTCTGTTTAAATGTACATTGAGCTCTCTTACTCGGATTTCCATCGAAATCATTCGAACCTGCACACACTATATATATATATATTTATTAATTTTATATGTACATAAAAGTAATCCATGGACACATGTTTCTGGCTCACAGCCGTCATCAGCATGACAGACTTGGACAAAGATCGAACCTTCGATGTTGATGTCAATAGTCTGGCGTTTTACCTCCAGACTATGACGATATGTACGATTTTTATCACCTAAATATTTAATGTATTTTTATGTAATTATTTTCATCGGTGATTTTAGCGCTTGTTGCTTTTTTAGTAATATACTATTATATCAATTGTTTCACTTCCTAAGTGATAAAGATGCAGAAGATTGCATTATTAGTCACCTTTAACTTTATAGGACATATTTTTCGTTAATATATATATTTTTATTAATTTTATACATACATAAAGGTAAGCCATGGACACGTATTTCTGGCTCACAGCCGTCATCAGCATGGCTAACTTAGACAAGGATAGAACCTTCAATGTTGATGTCAATAGTCTGGCGTTTTACCTCCGGACTATGACACCTTGCCTGGAAATATGTACAATTTTTATCACCTAAATATTTAATGTATTTTTATGTAATTATTTTTATTGGTGAGTGTAGCGTTAGTTGCTTTTTTAGTATACTATATAACGTCCTATAAAGTTAAGGCCAACTAATAATGCAATCTTCTGCATCTTTATCACTTAGGAAGTGAAACAATTGATACAGTAGTATATTACTAAAAAACCAACAAACGCTACAATCACCAATAAAATAATTACATAAAAATACATATATATATATATATATAAACATACCTCACTATGCACCCCCTAAATGTTAAAGTTTACAAAAAAATAATGTGTCGTGTTGCCTAGAATATATATGCCAAAATTCATAATGATCAGTTCATTAGTATAGGAGATTATCCTGTACATATATATATATATATATATATATATATATATATATATATATAGCCAGCATGTAAAACATACGTTAAACCGTATATGATATATATATATATATATATATATATATATATATATATATATATATATATAGCCAGCATGTAAAACATACGTTAAACCGTATATGATATATATATATATATATATATACTAGCTGTATGTACCCGATATTGCACACATTGCTTTATCTTTTTCTTTTGTTTTTCTATTTTTTAAATTATGCCGTTTTATTTAATCAAATTATTATTATTTTTTTTAATAGGATTTGGAAAGTTAAATTTAATTATTATGATATTGTTTAGTCATTAAATTATTAATTGAATTAAATTGTTATAAATGTGGAACCCTGTTCCAACAGTAGTCGCGACAGCTGCAGAAAAAACAATTTCCATAAATACTTAATTCTGATTGGTTAATTTTTACAAAATTCTCAATTTCGATTGATTACTGAAATCAGACTTTAACCAATCTGAAAGAGTTGCTCTGGGAGCCGAGCACCTGTTTTGCACTACTAATTAAAGTACAACTCAAAAGCAGTCAACAGTGATAGATTCAATCTGCCACACAGACCCTTGTCAGCTACAACGTGGTGTCATCAACTATTACCAAACTCTTTGTGGGCAGACCCAAACTTAGCTTGGCTACTAGGCCATAAGTTCTCAGCAGACGACACAAGAAACATGCATGCACTCGCTCACATACAAGTTCAGACATACACTGACAAGATAGAAAACAAGCACACCGCTTACTCAGTCAATCTAAAGCTTCCACACACATCCTTGTCAGATGTTTCCATGACAGCACTGTTCAATCAGTTGTTATTACTGAACTGTTCATGCAGGTGAATTATGCTTGTGCACAAAGGCTGTTCCGGCTGATAAAAAACTCCAAATCTTTCATTTTGGTTATAATGAACAAATACTGATTCTCTTCTTCACCGAGTTAATAAATAAATTTTGATTAATATTTGTATGAATTGTCTTTGTCATTTTGGGATATTGCTTTTCCTCTACATAAAACTGTAATTAATTTTGTTAAGCTAATGTTGCTTTAATCTCTATTTATAAAATGATTGGGTGTAAATTGCTTTCAATACATGAGGTCTCCACTTAGTTTGCATAACAATCATGCTTATTTCATTACAGACTCTATATCCCAAGCACGTTGTTTGGTTGATACTGGGGCCGCTTGCAGTATTTGGCCACTAAAACTTCTCAGTGAAAAGCCACCAGTGTCACCCATTTCACTGCAAGCCGTAAATCACTCTCCTATTCCCACGTACGGTCAAATTTCTCGTTCTTTAGACTTGGAATTGCGCAGAGACTTTACGTGGGTCTTTATAGTAGCCGATTTACCCTACCCCATTCTGGGCTCGGATTTTCTGCACAACTTTAATCTCTTAGTGGACATGTGCAGACAACAGCTGATAGATGCTAATACGGAACTTTCTGTTCTGGGTTTGAAATCGAATACCTCATCTATCAGCCTGGTATACTTTATTGCCGCAATTGATGACCCATACCAGACTCTACTACACTCTTACCCGGAGTTAACTAACTTTAATTTTGTTGTGAGCAAAACAACTCACTCAACAAAACATTATATTGAGACCACAGGAGCTCCTGTTTTCTCACACCCTAGTCGCTTACCTGCAGAGAAACTAAAAGCGTCGAAGGCGGAGTTTAACCATTTGCTGCAACTGGGAATTATACACCCCTCATCCATGAGCTTCCCCTTTGCATATGGTCCCGAAGCGCTCAGGAGATTGGCGTCCGACTGGGAACTATCGATGACTCAATGCCATGACAGTACCTGATTGTTATCCAATCCCACGCAGGACTTTGCTTCATCTCTGCACAGTTGTAAGACCTTCTTCAAACTGGACTTAGTTAAGGCTTACCATCAGATTCCACTGAATCCGGCCGACATACCCAAAATGGCGGTAACAACTCCTTTTGGAGCGTTTGAATTCTTGACTATGCCTTTCGGTTTGCGAAATGCGGCTAGTACCTTCCAACGCTTCATGGATGAAGTAGTGCGAGATCTTTATTTCGTCTATAACTACATAGACGACATACTTGTGGCAAGTGCCTCACTCATCTACGCCTACTCTTTGAACGGTTTCAGCAATACCAGGTGAGGATTAATCCTGGTAAATGTGTTTTTGGTGCTTCGTCACTAGTTTTCTTGGGCCACATTATCAGCCCTGAAGGCATATCTCCCTTACCTGAAAAGGTTAAAGCTCTAGAAGACCTTCAACCACCCACTTCACTTTGCCAACTAAGGCACTTCCTCGGTCTGTTAAACTATTACAAACGCTTTATCCCACACTGTGCGAATCTCCTGTCTCCTCTTTCCGACCTGTTATGTAACAGGAAGAAGAAAAATGAGCAGATTTCACTGAAAATTTTCATTGAAGTGAAGGAAAAACTAGCGACAACATCTTTGCTTGCACATCCTGTGTCCAATGTCCAGTTTTCACTGGTCGTTGATGCATCGAGCACAGCTGTAGGTGCAGTGTTACAACAGCAGCACCAAGGTCAACTACAACCTCTCGAATACTTTTTGAGACAAATGAAACCGGCAGAACAACGTTACAGCACGTTTGGCCGTGAACTACTGGCAATGTACCTCGCAGTGAAACACTTTCAGCATTCACTCGAGGGTCGTCAATTTGTGATCTACACTGATCACCGTCCACTTACATACGCACTGCGTGCTAAGCTGGACAAGTATTCTCCTCGCGAAACTCACCACTTGGATTTTGTTTCGCAATTTACTAACAATATCTGACATATCTCTGGTGAACAGATTGCTGCGGCAGATGCCTTGTCCCACCTTCCTATAAATTCTCTGTCTTCACCTTCGGATATCGATATACAATAGAGGGCCTTAGACCAGCCGCGTCTGGACACTCTGGATCTGTCGTCACCTGAGTTTGCAACTTGCAAATTCAAATACCTGCCCGTGCCCACTTCGGACACGCAGATCATCTGTGACACTTCAACAGATTCACCTCACCCCTTTGTTCCACTGACTCATCATAGGGTTGTTTTTGATACCCTTCACAACTTGGCACACCCCGGACTCAAAGCCACAGTGAAGCTGATTTCAGCTAGATTTTTCTGGACGAATATGAGGCACGACATCACTGCCTGGACACGTTCCTGCGTATCCTGCCAAAAGTCAAATGTGCACAAGCATATCCGTGCACCGCTTGGAACATTCAGCACTCCAGATGCTCGGTTCAGTCATGTTCACATTGATCTGGTTGGACCATGGCCGGTCAGTCAGGGATTTACTTATCTCCTGACCTATATAGACCGCTTTACACGGTGGCCAGAAGCCATTTCCCTAAAGACATTTCGGCTGAATCTATAGCGCGACCCCTTATATCGGGCTAGATATCGCGTTACGGAGTTCCCACAACTGGTGGACAGTTTGAATCCCTCCTATTCCAGGAACTTTCCAGGATTTTAGGGATTAAACGTATTCGTACTACTAGCTATCATCCAGCTTCTAACGGAATGATAGAACGCTTCCATCATCAATTGAAAGCTGCATTGCGTGCTTATCTTGACCAACAGCGATGGAGCGAGTATGTACTTATTGTCCTTCTTGGATGTCGTGCTGCGATCAAAGAGGACCTCAGATACTCTCCAGCCGAACTTGTTTATGGACCTCTATCATTGTGGGGTCAGATGCTGATCCTGATAGATTTAACAGCAACAGATCTAGCTCTGTACATAAACCGACTGTGAGCTTACTTTAATGAGCTTCCACCTATGCACCCTAGGCAACAGACCATTAAATCTTAGGTCCTGAAAGACATTTCGTCATGGACTCATGTTTTTGTTAGAAAAGACTCCGTGAAAGCCCCTCTTACTCCTCTTTATACTGGTCTTTATCGCGTGCTTTCACGCACTGACAAACTTTTCACCCTTGACATTGGTGGCAAAAAAGACACTATCCATTGACAGGGTGAAAAGAGCCTTTCTATACATAGAAACACCTGAGCCCCATATTCCCCCTACTGTGCATCAAACAGCTGTAACTACACCTGTACTGTTGGAAACCCCTAAAGACAATTATGTCACCACCACACGTAGTGGTCGGCGAGTACATTGGCCCAAAAAACTGTGTAAAACTATATATATATATATATATATATATATATAGAATGAGCTTTTTTGAGTCCTTGTATTCTATTATACAATTGCTGTTTTTCCAAAAAACTACTTTTCACAGAAAAGATACACATTTTAAAAAAAAACTACTTTACACAGAAAAGATAAACATTTTTCAATAAATACTTTTCACAGAGAAGACAAACTTTTTCCAAAAAATATTTTTCACAAAAATACAAACATTTTTCAAAAAAAAATACTTTTCACAAAAAAACATTTTTTCTAAAAAAAAAATACTTTTCACAGAAAAGAAAAACATTTTTCCTAAAAATACTTTTTGCAGAAAAGCCAAAAAGAAAAACAAACAATTTAAAAAAAAAACTTTTTGCATAAAAGGCATAAACCTTTTCCCTGCAAAGCAAAAAACTTTTAAAAATTCTGAATTGAAAAATTTTGTATTTTTGTTTCTTCCCACTACTACACTTCCTTTTCTTCTTGTCGGCTTTCAGCCTAAGCAGGGGATGATGTAGCAGCTATAGATTAGATTTACTTTGTAATGCGTATCAGTGTCTCTGTGAGCTGGTTTGGCCAATCAGCTCGCAGGGCACATTGATATCATTAGTTCCCTAAGGGACTACTTGAGGTCCCTTAGGATATTGCAGACGATGGACAGACGGTACCCTGGCACCAGCCAGAAAGGATCGCCTCAGCCTTTCTCCTGACTCCTTGTCCACTGCTTCGGCTGAAGATATTTGAACTAAGAACAAATTTCTTCTCCTTTTTTCGGACACTGTCCAAAGTTTCTTCCACCTATACCAAATGGTATAGGTAACCTTTTATCCGAATAAACCCCTTTCGTTTGTTGTTGTAAAAAGGTTTCGTTATTTCATTTCGTGTGTTAAATTAAGATAGGGATAACAATCCCTCTATTCTTACAGATTTGCTAAAGAATTTTAAAGCCAGAAATAACTTTCTACTTGACAGTTTAAATGCTTTCAAATTGCTTAAAAAATTTGAAGTATCATTAAGTAATGAATTCTTTTTTTCTTTTTTTTTTTTTACAATTATTAACAAAAGATTAAAATGGCTGACTTGGATTTAATTTTGCAATTACATTTATCTTTTAATTAGGTTTGTGAAAAGTTGTTATTGCATTTTTTATTTAAATAAATAATCGATTAATCTATTATATAAAGGGCAGTTGTCTGTATGTCTGTTTGTCTGTTTGTTTGTATGGCCAGATACTCCTCCGAGAGGACCCAACAAACAGTCACACGGTTGACATCATCATGACCGGCCAGCCCCGGGACGTATAATATCTCAGAACCGGAAAAAAA
The DNA here is from genome assembly GCA_963556195.1 of Sepiola atlantica. Lineage (NCBI taxonomy): Eukaryota > Metazoa > Mollusca > Cephalopoda > Sepiida > Sepiolidae > Sepiola > Sepiola atlantica. Next base: position 72,359,258 of record OY744522.1, read on the forward strand.
AATGGACTCTTCGAGGGTCGACTGAGCACTTTTCTCCAATGGGGGGGGTGCCTTTTTCCTCGATTTTCAACGTTGTTTAGTACTAATTTGAGAAAAAAAACAAAGAATTTGAGAAATAATGCACCGTCATGATTTTAACAGGAAATGACGTCAGAGGAAATCCCTAACGGCTCTTTTTTGAACATGAGTTTATAGTGAAGCAAGTGTTGCTTAATCACAAACGGCACTTTTTTTGAACACGAGTCCATAGTGAAGCATGGGTTGCATACTTACTAACGGCACTTTTTTGAACATGAGTCCATAGTGATGCAAGGGTTGCGTAACTCCTAACGGCACTTTTTGATACATGCGTTTATAGTGACGCAAGTGTTGTTTAATCAATAACGGCACTTTTTTTAACATGAGTTCATAGTGAAGCAAGGGTTGCTTAATCCTAACCACATTTTTTCTGTTGACATGATAACATCCTCCTAGGTATTACCTCCTCCTTTTTGAGAGTTGGAAGTTAGTCAGTAAAATTAAAGTAATAAATAATTATGTTCCCCCACTGTTTTCAATAATATTTGTATGCTCCCCCATTGTTTTCACTAATATTTGTATACATATTGTATACATATTGAAAAATTGGGGTGGGTGTGGGGGGTGTCGGCATTCGCCGGTGTGAGCGCCTCAGGAGAAATTTGGGGGAGGGGGGGTATCGACATTCGGCGGGGGGCGCATCAGGCGAAATTTGGGGGAGGGTCAGCATTTGCCGGTGGGGAGCCTCAGGCAAAATTCGGGGAGGAGTTACGCAAGTATGGTCGCCTCAGGCGAAATTTGGGGAGGAGTGTCGGCACTTTTTTTGAACACGAGTCCATAGTGAAGCAAGGGTTGCTGAATTACTAACGGTACTTTTTGATACATGCGTTTATAGTGACGCAAGTGTTGTTTAATCAATAACGGCACTTTTTTTAACATGAGTTTTTTTCTGTTGACATGATAACATCCTCCTAGGTATTACCTCCTCCTTTTTGTATACATATTTAAAAATTGGGGTGGGTGTGGAGGGTGTCGGCATTCGCCGGTGTTAGCGGCTCAGGCGAAATTTGAGGGGAGGGTCGGCATTCGGCGGTGGGGCGCCTCAGGCCAAATTTGGGGAGGGGGAATGTCGGCATTCGCCGGTATTAGCGCCTCAGGCGAAATTTGGGGAAGAGGAGTGTCAGCATTCGCCGGTGGGGCGCAGAATTTGGGAAGGAGTGTCGGCATTCACCAGTATGAGCGCCTCAGGCGAAATTTGGGAAGGCCGAATTTGGTGGCGGGGGAGTTGCGGCATTCGCCGGTGTGAGCGCCTCAGGCCAAATATGGGAAGGGTGAGTGTCGGCATTCGGCGGTGGTGCGCCTCAGGCGAAATACGGGGAGGAGCGCCTCAGGCCGAATTTGGGGAGTAGTGTCGGCATGGGGAGGCCGAATTTGGGGGAGGGGGAGTTGCGGCATCTCAGGCCAAATATGGGGAGAGTCGGCATTCGGCGGTGGTGCGCGCCTCAGGCAATTATGAGCGACTCAGGCAAAATTTGGGGAGGGCAGCGCCTAAGGCGAACTTTGGAGGAGTGACCGTACTTTAGGGGAGAGGAAGTGAACAAAAGGAAAAGGGATTCAAAAATAAAATGATAATCTGATTTTTGATTCGAGAGTGTAAGATCGACACCTATCGGATAGGACTAGATAATACACTTTATCTCAAGGCAAAAATGCCGAGAACAGATACTACACTTTGATCTTAGCCAAAAGGCCAACAAAAGCATCCGAAATTGAAATTCTGAGGTTATTTACTGGGGTATTTATAACCAATCTACACCTGAACAGCGGTCTATCCACTAGACACTGTTTAAATTACATTATTAAATTAACAAGTAATAATAACTAGGATTTTCTTTCAAAAAACATTGTATACTACTATTTAACAAATTCTTATATAAGTTTGGAATATCAAAAATGAATTTTAGACTCCCCTAGGCCGTTTTTCTCTAATTCAACATAGCTTTCATACGCCATTACCGAAAATGACATTAATTCACTTCTTTTGGCTAACATCAAAGTGTAGTATCTGTTTCGATGGATACTGCACCCCATAGACTGGTATCGTCTTGGCCTTCGGGGCTTCATTCCGTCGGTCTATGGGTTTGTCCTGTGCAGTTCTAGGAGGTCAAATTCGATAGTAAATTCGAAATAATCTAATGTATTTATGTACTAATCCGATAAAAATGCAGAGTCACTGTAAACATCCCATAATCCCTTGCCGGATGTACCCGGTCTTGTCCTAAATTGTGTCCGGTTGTATCAGATCATCCAATAACTTCTGTCCGGATGCATCAATAACAACATAGTAATCCTACGTTAAGAGTGTGTAGTGAAACAAGGGTTGCTCAATCACATCCGCACCTGTCCCATAATCCCTTGCCGGATGTACCCGGTCTTGCTCTAAATTGTGTCCGGTTATATCATGACGTCAGAGAGTGGCAGATAATTTGAAAAATAATGTAAAGTGGCGGGAAGAAATTCACTCACACTACAACCTTTTAATAGACGCTAATATTCCTCCCCCTCCCTTCCGTTATCATGATAGGCATTACCTCCTCCTTTCATGTCGCATTTCTTCTGTTGACATGATACCATCCTCCCAGGTATTACCTCCTTCTTTTTGAGAGGTGTGAAGTTAGTGTAATAAATAATTATGCTCCACCATTGTTTTCACTAATATTTGTATACATATTAAATAACGTTTCAAGAAGTAAGGTAAGAAGAGAAATAATTATGCTCCACCATTGTTTTCACTAATATTTGTATACATATTAAATAACGTCTCAAGAAGTAAGGTAAGAAGAGAAATTATTATGCTCCTCCATTGTTTTCACTTATATTTGTATACATATTAAATAACGTCTCAATAAGTAAAGTAAGAAGAGATATAATTATGCTCCACCATTGTTTTCACAAATATTTGTATACATATTAAATAACGTCTCAATCAGTAAATTTAAAGGAAGAAAAAATTATGCTCCGCCATTGTTTTCACTAATATTTGTATACATATTAAAAAACGTCTCAATAAATAAACTAAAAATAGAAATAATTATGCTCCGCCACTGTTTTCACTAATATTTGTATACATATTAAATAACGTCTCAATAAGTAAAGTAAGAAGAGAAATAATTATGCTCCACCATTGTTTTCACTAATATTTGTATACATATTAAATAACGTCTCAATAAGTACAGTAAGAAGAGAAATAATTATGCTCCGCCATTGTTTTCACTAATATTTGTATACATATTAAAAAACATCTCAATAAATAAAGTAAGAATAGAAATAATTATGCTCCGCCACTGTTTTCACTAATATTTGTATACATGTTAAATAACATTTTTTTTTGAACTCAAAATATTTCGCTGGAGACATTGAGGGGTCGGAGAAAATTTTAGGGGTCAATCCGCACTTTTTAGGGGTCAGGCAAAATTTGGTCTTTTTTATTTTGTTTTAAACTCAAAATATTTCTGAGGGTTATGTGAGAGTGAAAAATTAGTTGGGATGAGGGGCTGGAGAGATTTAGGGGTCAGGCCGCACTTTTTAGTGGTCACGCTAATTTTTTGTTTTGAAGTCAAAATATTTCTCAGAGTTGGAGGAGAGTGAAAAATTAGGGGGCTGGAGCGATTGAGGGGTCGGCGAAAAATTTTAGGGGTCAGGCCGAACTTTTTAGGGGTCAGGCCAAATTTTTTTTGTTTTTTTTGGTTTTGAACTCAAAATATTTCTCATGGTATGGGGAGAGTGAAAAATTAGGGGGCTGGAGAGATTTAAGGGTCGGGGAAAATTTTAGGGGTCAGGACGAACTTATTAGGGGTCAGGCCAAATTTTTTTCTTTTTTTTTGTTTTGAACTCAAAATATTTCTCATGGTTGGAGGAGAGTGAAAAAATAGGGGGCTGGAGAGATTTAGGGGTCGGGGAAAATTTTAGGGGTCAGGACGAACTTTTTAGGGGTCAGGCCAAATTTTTTTGTTTTTTTTTGTTTTTTTTTTGTTTTGAAGTCAAAATATTTCTCAGGGTTGGGGAAGAGTGAAAAATAAGGGGGCTGGAGAGATTTAGGTCTCGGGGAAAATTTTAGGGGTCAGGACGAACTTTTTAGGGGTCAGGCCAAATTTTTTTCTTTTTTTTTGGTTTTTTTTTGTTTTGAAGTCAAAATATTTCTCAGGGTTGGGGGAGAGTGAAAAATTAGGGGGCTGGAGAGATTTAGGGGTCGGGGAAAATTTTAGGGGTCAGGACGAACTTTTTAGGGGTCAGGCCAAATTTTTTTGATTTTTTTTGTTTTGAAGTCAAAATATATCTCATGGTTGTGGGAGAGTGAAAAATTAGGGGGCTGGAGAGATTTAGGGGTCGGGGAAAATTTTAGGGGTCAGTACGAACTTTTTAGGGGTCAGGCCAAATATTTTTGTTTTTTTTGTTTTTTTTTGTTTTGAAGTCAAAATATTTCTCAGGGTTGGGGGAGAGTTAAAAATTAGGGGGCTGGAGAGATTTAGGGGTCGGGGAAAATTTTAGGGGTCAGGACGAACTTTTTAGGGGTCAGGCCAAATATTTTTGTTTTTTTTTGTTTTGAAGTCAAAATATTTCTCATGGTTGGGGGAGAGTGAAACATTAGAGGCCTGGAGAGATTTAGGGGTCGGGGAAAATTTTAGGGGTCAGGCCAAATTTTTTTTTTTTTTTTTGTTTTGAAGTCAAAATATATCTCATGGTTGTGGGAGAGTGAAAAATTAGGGGGCTGGAGAGATTTAGGGGTCGGGGAAAATTTTAGGGGTCAGGACGAACTTTTTAGGGGTCAGGCCAAATTTTTTTGTTTTTTTTTGTTTTGAAGTCAAAATATTTGTTAGGGTTGGGGAAGAGTGAAAAATTAGAGGGCTGGAGAGATTTAGGTCTCGGGGAAAATTTTAGGGGTCAGGACGAACTTTTTAGGGGTCAGGCCAAATTTTTTTCTTTTTTTTGGTTTTTTTTTGTTTTGAAGTCAAAATATTTCTCAGGGTTGGGGGAGAGTGAAAAATTAGGGGGCTGGAGAGATTTAGGGGTCGGGGAAAATTTTAGGGGTCAGGCCAAATTTTTTTGTTTTTTTTTGTTTTGAAGTCAAAATATTTCTCATGGTTGGAGGAGAGTGAAAAAATAGGGGGCTGGAGAGATTTAGGGGTCGGGGAAAATTTTAGGGGTCAGGACGAACTTTTTAGGGGTCAGGCCAAATTTTTTTGATTTTTTTTGTTTTGAAGTCAAAATATTTCTCAGGGTTGGGGGAGAGTTAAAAATTAGGGGGCTGGAGAGATTTAGGGGTAGGGGAAAATTTTAGGGGTCAAGACGAACTTTTTAGGGGTCAGGCCAAATTTTTTGTTTTTTTTTGTTTTTAAGTCAAAATATATCTCATGGTTGGGGGAGAGTGAAAAATTAGGGGGCTGGAGAGATTTAGGTCTCGGGGAAAATTTTAGGGGTCAGGACGAACTTTTTAGGGGTCAGGCCAAATTTGTTTGTTTTTTTTTGTTTTGAAGTCAAAATATTTCTCAGGGTTGGGGAAGAGTGAAAAATTAGGGGGCTGGAGAGATTTAGGTCTCGGGGAAAATTTTAGGGGTCAGGACGAACTTTTTAGGGGTCAGGCCAAATTTTTTTCTTTTTTTTGGTTTTTTTTGTTTTGAAGTCAAAATATTTCTCAGGGTTGGGGGAGAGTGAAAAATTAGGGGGCTGGAGAGATTTAGGGGTCGGGGAAAATTTTAGGGGTCAGGCCAAATTTTTTTGTTTTTTTTTGTTTTGAAGTCAAAATATTTCTCATGGTTGTGGGAGAGTGAAAAATTAGGGGGCTGGAGAGATTTAGGGGTCGGGGAAAATTTTAGGGGTCAGGACGAACTTTTTAGGGGTCAGGCCAAATTTTTTTGTTTTTTTTTGTTTTGAAGTCTAAATATATCTGATGGTTGTGGGAGAGTTAAAAATTAGGGGGCTGGAGAGATTTAGGGTTCGGGGAAAATTTTAGGGGTCAGGCGGAACTTTTTAGGGGTCAGGCCAAATTTTTTTGTTTTTTTGGGTTTTGAAGTCAAAATATTTCTCAGGGTTGGGGGAGAGTGAACAATTAGGGGGCTGGAGAGATTGAAGGGTCGGGGAAAATTTTAGGGCTCAGGACGAACTTTTTAGGGGTCAGGCCAAATTTTTTTATTTTTTTTGGTTTTGAACTGAAAATATTTCTCAGGGTTGGGGGAGAGTGAAAAATTAGGGGGCTGGAGAGATTTAGGGGTCGGGGAAAATTTTAGTGGTCATGCGGAACTTTTTAGGGGTCAGACCAAATCTTTTTCTTTTTTTTTGGTTTTGAACTAAAAATATTTCTCAGGGTTGGGGGAGAGTGAACAATTAGGGGGCTGGAGAGATTTAGGGGTCGGGGAAAATTTTAGCGGTCAGGCCAAATTTTTTAGGGGTCAGGCCAAATTTTTTTGTTTATTTTTGTTTTGAAGTCAAAATATTTCTCATCGTTAGGGGAGAGTGAAAAATTAGGGGGCTGGAGAGATCTAGGGGTCGGGGAAAATTTTAGGGGTCAGGCGGAACTTTTTTAGGGGTCAGTCCAAATTTTTTTGGTTTTTTTTGTTTTTATTTCAAAATATTTCTCATGGTTCGGGGAGAGTGAAAAATTAGGGGCTGGAGAGATTTAGGGGACGGGGAAAATTTTAGGGGTCAGGCCAAATTTATTAGGGGTCTGCCCCAATTTAGGGGCGGCGATATGTACGTATTTAGCTTCCACACCGGGGCGGCGATAGGTACTTATTTAGCATTCAGCGGTGGTGATAGGTATTTATATAGCATGTGCACATGGGCGGTAATAAGTACGTATATAGTATGCACACCGGGGCAGTGATAGGTATGTATTTATCATGCGCACTGAGGCAGCGATCGGTTCATATATAGCACGCGCACCGGGGCGGCGATAGGTACGTATATAGCACGCGCACAGGGGCGGCGAAAGGTACATATTTAAAATTCACACCGGGCGGCGAAAGGTACATATTTAAAATTCACACCAGGGCGGCGATAGGTACGTATTTAGCATTCACACCGGGGCGGCGATAGGTATGTATTTAGCATCTACACCGGGGCAGCGATAGGTATGTATTTAGCATTCGCACCGGGGCAGCGATATGTACATATTTTGCTTCCGCACCGGGGCGGCGATAGGTACGTATTTAGAATTCACACAGGGGCGGCAATAGGTACGACTTTAGAATTCACACCGGGGCGGCGATAGGTAGGTATTTAGCATTCGCATCGGGGCGGCGATATGTACGTATTTAGCTTCCACACCAGGGCGGCGATAGCTACGTATATAGCATGTACACATGGGCAGCAATAAGTACGTACATAGCATGCGCTCTGCGGCGGCGATCAGTACATATATTGCACGTGCACCGGGGCGGCGAAACGTATGTATTTCGCATTTGCACCGTAGTGGTGATAGGTACGTATTTAGCATTCGCACTGGGGCGGCTATAGGTACGTATTTAGCATTCGCACCAGGGCGGCTATAGGTACGTATTTAGCATTCACACTGTGCCGGCGATAGTTACGTATTTAGCATTCACACCAAAGCGGCAATATGTACATATTAATTATTCGCACTAGGGCAGCGATAGGTACTTATGTAGCATGCACACCGGGGCGCAATTGGTATGTCTTTAGTATTCGCACTAGGGCAACGATAGGTACTTATGTAGCATGCACACCGGGGCGCAATAGGTATGTATTTAGCATTCACACCGGGGCAACGATAGGTACTATTTAGCATTCCCAACGGGGCGGCGATAGGTACTTAAATAGTATCTGCACCGGGGCGGCGATAGGTACGTATATAGTATGTGCACTGGGGCGGCGATAGGTACGTATATAGTACGCGCACCGGGGTGGAGATAAGTACCTATATAGAAGGCGCAGCTAGAGGTGTTACTTTTTATAGAAATATGTCATACTATTACCCTGGGCAATAGGAGAAATAGTGGGGAAGAAACAACTTTTGCAAAAGGCAAAATTAGAAAGTAGCGGCGAAATGGGGCGACCAGGGAAGAGAAAGATAGCAGATAAAGAGACGGCTATAGAGAGAGGGAGCGGACATAGAAGTTTGAATATAAAGATGTTACACACACGATCTTTCTTCAAATATATGTTGTTATGACCCCGAGCAACGCCGGGTAGCCCCGCTAGTCTCCTATATAAAGGGCAGTTGTCTGTATGTTTGTTTGTCTGTTTGTTTGTCTGTTTGTATGTCCAGATACTCCTCCGAGAGGACCCAACAAACAGTCACACGGTTGACGTCATTATGACCGGCAAGCCCCGGGTCGTATAATATCTCAGAACCGGAAAAAAAAATGGACTCTTCGGGGTTCGACTGAGCACTTTTCTCCAATGGGGGGTGCCTTTTTCCTCGATTTTCAACGTTGTTTAGTACTAATTTGAGAAAAAAAACAAGGAATTTGAGAAATAATGCACCGTCATGATTTTAACAGGAAATGACGTCAGAGGAAATCCCTAACGGCTCTTTTTTGAACATGAGTTTATAGTGAAGCAAGTGTTGCTTAATCACAAACGGCACTTTTTTTGAACACGAGTCCATAGTGAAGCATGGGTTGCTTACTTACTAACGGCACTTTTTTGAACATGAGTCCATAGTGATGCAAGGGTTGCTTAACTCCTAACGGCACTTTTTGATACATGCGTTTATAGTGACGCCAGTGTTGTTTAATCAATAACGGCACTTTTTTAACATGAGTTCATAGTGAAGCAAGGGTTGCTTAATCCTAACCACATTTTTTCTGTTGACATGATAACATCCTCCTAGGTATTACCTCCTCCTTTTTGAGAGGTGTGAAGTTAGTGTAGTATCAGTAAAATTAAAGTAATAAATAATTATGCTCCCCCACTGTTTTCACTAATATTTGTATGCTCCCCCATTGTTTTCACTATTGAAAACTTGGGGTGGGTGTGGGGGGTGTCGGCATTCGCCGGTGTGAGCGCCTCAGGAGAAATTTGGGGAAGAGGGGGGGGGGGGATCGGCATTCGGCGGTGGGGCGCCTCAGGCCAAATCTGGGGAGGGTGAGTGTCGGCATTCGGCGGTGGGGCGCCTCAGGCGAAATTCGGGGAGGAGTGTCGCATTCGCCAGTATGAGAACCTCAGGCCGAATTTGGGGGAGTGTCGGCATTCGCCAGTGTGAGCGACTCAGGCCGAATTTGGTGGAGTGTCGGCATTCGCCGGTGGTGCGCCTCAGGCCAAATTTGGAGATGGGGGATTGTCGGCATAATGCAAAGTCACGATTTTAGCAGGAAATGACGTCAGAGGAAATCCCTAACGGCACTTTTTTGAACATGAGTTTATAGTGAAGCACGGGTTGCCTTATCCCAACAAAACATAAGTTTTTATTGAAGCAACTGTTGCTTAATCCCTAACGGCATTTTTTTTTAACATGAGTCCATAGTGAAGCAAGGGTTGCTTAATTCCTAACGGCACTTTTTTGAACATGAATCCACAGTGAAGCCAGGGTTGCTTAATCAATAACGGCACTTTTTTGAACACGAGTTTGTAGTGAAGCCAGGGTTGCTTAATCCTAACTGCATTTCTTCTGTTGACATGATACCATCCTCCCAGGTATAACCTCCTTCTTTTTGAGAGGTGTGAAGTTAGTGTAGTATCAGTTAAATTAAAGTAATAAATAATTATGCTCTACCATTGTTTTCACTAATATTTGTATACATATTAAATAACGTCTCAATAAGTAAAGTAAGAAAAATAATTATGCTCCACCACTGTTTTCACTAATATTTGTATACATATTAAATAACGTCTCAATAAGTAAAGTAAGAAGAAAAATAATTATGCTCCACCATTGTTTTCACTAATATTTGTATACATATGATATAACGTCTAAATAAGTAAAGTAAGAAGAAAAAAAATTATGCTCCACCACTGTTTTCACTAAAATGTGTATACATATTAAATAACGTCTCAATAAGTAAAGTAAGAAGAAATATTATTATGCTCAGCCATTGTTTTCACTAATATTTAAATACATGTTAAATAACGTCTCAATAAGTAAAGTAAAAAGAGAAATAATTATGCTCCGCCACTGTTTTCACTAATATTTGTATACATATTAAATAACGTCTCAATAAGTAAAGTAAGAAGAAAAATAATTATGCTCCACCACTGTTTTCACTAATATTTGTATACATATTAAATAACGTCTCAATAAGTAAAGTAAGAAGAAAAATAATTATGCTCCACCATTGTTTTCACTAATATTTGTATACATATGATATAACGTCTAAATAAGTAAAGTAAGAAGAAAAATAATTATGCTCCACCACTGTTTTCACTACAATGTGTATACATATTAAATAACGTCTCAATATGTAAAGTAAGAAGAAATATAATTATGCTCAGCCATTGTTTTCACTAATATTTGAATACATGTTAAATAACGTCTCAATAAGTAAAGTAAAAAGAGAAATAATTATGCTCCGCCACTGTTTTCACTAATATTTGTATACATATTAACTAACGTCTCAATAAGTAAAGAAAGAAGAAAAATAATTATGCTCCACCATTGTTTTCACTTATATTTTTATACATGTTAAATAACGTCTCAATAAGTAAAGTAAAAAGAGAAATAATTATGCTCCACCATTGTTTTCACTAATATTTGTATACATGTTAAACAACATTTTTTTGTTTTGAACTCAAAATATTTCTTAGGGTTGGGGGAGAGTTAAAAATTAGGGGGCTGGAGAGATTGAGGGCTCGGGGAAAATTTTAGGGGTCAGGCCGAACTTTTTAGGGGTCAAGCCAAATTTTTTTGTTTTTTTTTGTTTTGAAGTGAAAATATATCTCATGGTTGTGGGAGAGTGAAACCTTAGGGGGCTGGAGAGATTTAGGGGTCGGGGAAAATTTTAGGTGTCAGGACGAACTTTTTAGGGGTCCGGCCAAATTTTTTTGTTTTTTTTTGTTTTTTTTTCTTTTGAAGTCAAAATATTTCTCAGGGTTGGGGGAGAGTGAAAAATTAGGGGGCTGGAGAGATTTAGGGGTCGGGGAAAATTTTAGGGGTCAGGACGAACTTTTTAGGGGTCAGGCCAAATTTTTTTTTTTTTTTTTTTTGAAGTCAAAATATTTCTCATGGTTGGGGGAGAGTGAAAAATTAGGGGGCTAGAGAGATTTAGGGGTCGGGGAAAATTTTAGGGGTCAGGCGGAACTTTTTAGGGGTCAGGTCAAATTTTTTTGTTTTTTTTTGTTTTGAAGTCAAAATATTTCTCATGGTTGGAGGAGAGTGAAAAATTAGGGGGCTGGAGAGATTTAGGGGTCGGGGAAAATTTTAGGGGTATGGACGAACTTTTAAGGGGTCAGGCCAAATTTTTTTGTTTTTTTTTGTTTTGAAGTCAAAATATATCTCATGGTTGGGGGAGAGTGAAAAATTAGGGGGCTGGAGAGATTTAGGGGTCGGGGAAAATTTTAGGGGTCAGGACGAACTTTTAAGGGGTCAGGCCAAATTTTTTTGTTTTTTTTTGTTTTGAAGTCAAAATATATCTCATGGTTGGGGGAGAGTGAAAAATTAGGGGGCTGGAGAGATTTAGGGGTCGGGGAAAATTTTAGGGGTCAGGACGAACTTTTTAGGGGTCAGGCAAAATTTTTTTCTTTTTTTTGGTTTTGAACTCAAAATATTTCTCAGGGTTGGGGGAGAGTGAACAATTAGGGGGCTGGAGAGATTTAGGGGTCAGGCGGAACTTTTTAGGGGTCAGGCCAAATTTTTTTGTTTTTTTTTGTTTTGAAGTCAAAATATTTCTCATGGTTGGGGGAGAGTGAAACATTAGGGGGCTGGAGAGATTTAGGGGTCGGGAAAAAATTTAAGGGGTCAGGACGAACTTTTTAGGGGTAAGGCCAAATTTTTTTTTTTTTTTTTTTTTTCTTTTGAAGTCATAATATTTCTCAGGGTTGGGGGAGAGTGAAAAATTAGGGGGCTGGAGAGATTTAGGGGTCGGGGAAAATTTTAGGGGTCAGAACGAACATTTTAGGGGTCAGGCCAAATTTTTTTGTTTTTTTTTGTTTTTAAGTGAAAATATATCTCATGGTTGTGGGAGAGTGAAACCTTAGGGGGCTGGAGAGATTTAGGGGTCGGGGAAAATTTTAGGTGTCAGGACGAACTTTTTAGGGGTCAGGCCAAATTTTTTTTTTTTTTTTTTTTTTTTTTTTTTTGAAGTCAAAATATTTCTCAGGGTTGGAGTAGAGTGAAAAATTTGGGGGCTGGAGAGATTTAGGGGTCGGGGAAAATTTTAGGGCTTCAGGACGAACTTTTTAGGGGTCAGGCCAAATTTTTTTGTTTTTTTTTGTTTTGAAGTCAAAATATATCTCATGGTTGGGGGAGAGTGAAACATTAGGGGCCTGGAGAGATTTAGGGGTCGGGGAAAATTTTAGGGATCAGGACGAACTTTTTAGGGGTCAGGCCAAATTTTTTGTTATTTTGTTTTGAAGTCAAAATATTTCTCATGGTTGGAGGAGAGTGAAAAATTAGGGGCTGGAGAGATTTAGGGGTCGGGGAAATTTTAGGGGTCAGGACGAACTTTTTAGGGGTCAGGCCAAATTTTTTTGTTTTTTTTTGTTTTGAAGTCAAAATATATCTCATGGTTGTGGGAGAGTGAAAAATTAGGGGGCTGGAGAGATTTAGGGGTCGGGGAAAATTTTAGGGGTCAGGACGAACTTTTTAGGGGTCAGGCGAATTTTTTTTGTTTTTTTTTGTTTTGAAGTCAAAATATTTCTCATGGTTGGGGGAGAGTGAAAAATTAGGGGGCTGGAGAGATTTAAGGGTTGGGGAAAATTTTAGGGGTCAGGACGAACTTTTTAGGGGTCCGGCCAAATTTTTTTGTTTTTTTTTGTTTTTTTTTCTTTTGAAGTCAAAATATTTCTCAGGGTTGGGGGAGAGTGAAAAATTAGGGGGCTGGAGAGATTTAGGGGTCGGGGAAAATTTTAGGGGTCAGGACGAACTTTTTAGGGGTCAGGCCAAATTTTTTTTTTTTTTTTTTTTGAAGTCAAAATATTTCTCATGGTTGGGGGAGAGTGAAAAATTAGGGGGCTAGAGAGATTTAGGGGTCGGGGAAAATTTTAGGGGTCAGGACGAACTTTTTAGGGGTCAGGCCAAATTTTTTTGTTTTTTTTGTTTTGAAGTCAAATTATTTCTCATAGTTGGGGGAGAGTGAAAAATTAGGGGGCTAGAGAGATTTAGGGGTCGGGGAAAATTTTAGGGGTCAGGCGGAACTTTTTAGGGGTCAGGTCAAATTTTTTTGTTTTTTTTTGTTTTGAAGTCAAAATATTTCTCATGGTTGGAGGAGAGTGAAAAATTAGGGGGCTGGAGAGATTTAGGGGTCGGGGAAAATTTTAGGGGTCAGGACGAACTTTTAAGGGGTCAGGCCAAATTTTTTTGTTTTTTTTTGTTTTGAAGTCAAAATATATCTCATGGTTGGGGGAGAGTGAAAAATTAGGGGGCTGGAGAGATTTAGGGGTCGGGGAAAATTTTAGGGGTCAGGACGAACTTTTAAGGGGTCAGGCCAAATTTTTTTGTTTTTTTTTGTTTTGAAGTCAAAATATATCTCATGGTTGGGGGAGAGTGAAAAATTAGGGGGCTGGAGAGATTTAGGGGTCGGGGAAAATTTTAGGGGTCAGGACGAACTTTTTAGGGGTCAGGCAAAATTTTTTTCTTTTTTTTGGTTTTGAACTCAAAATATTTCTCAGGGTTGGGGGAGAGTGAACAATTAGGGGGCTGGAGAGATTTAGGGGTCAGGCGGAACTTTTTAGGGGTCAGGCCAAATTTTTTTGTTTTTTTTTGTTTTGAAGTCAAAATATTTCTCATGGTTGGGGGAGAGTGAAACATTAGGGGGCTGGAGAGATTTAGGGGTCGGGGAAAATTTTAGGGGTCAGGACGAACTTTTTAGGGGTAAGGCCAAATTTTTTTTTTTTTTTTTTTTTTCTTTTGAAGTCATAATATTTCTCAGGGTTGGGGGAGAGTGAAAAATTAGGGGGCTGGAGAGATTTAGGGGTCGGGGAAAATTTTAGGGGTCAGAACGAACATTTTAGGGGTCAGGCCAAATTTTTTTGTTTTTTTTTGTTTTTAAGTGAAAATATATCTCATGGTTGTGGGAGAGTGAAACCTTAGGGGGCTGGAGAGATTTAGGGGTCGGGGAAAATTTTAGGTGTCAGGACGAACTTTTTAGGGGTCAGGCCAAATTTTTTTTTTTTTTTTTTTTTTTTATTTTGAAGTCAAAATATTTCTCAGGGTTGGAGGAGAGTGAAAAATTTGGGGGCTGGAGAGATTTAGGGGTCGGGGAAAATTTTAGGGCTTCAGGACGAACTTTTTAGGGGTCAGGCCAAATTTTTTTGTTTTTTTTTGTTTTGAAGTCAAAATATATCTCATGGTTGGGGGAGAGTGAAACATTAGGGGCCTGGAGAGATTTAGGGGTCGGGGAAAATTTTAGGGATCAGGACGAACTTTTTAGGGGTCAGGCCAAATTTTTTGTTTTTTTGTTTTGAAGTCAAAATATTTCTCATGGTTGGAGGAGAGTGAAAAATTAGGGGCTGGAGAGATTTAGGGGTCGGGGAAATTTTAGGGGTCAGGACGAACTTTTTAGGGGTCAGGCCAAATTTTTTTGTTTTTTTTTGTTTTGAAGTCAAAATATATCTCATGGTTGTGGGAGAGTGAAAAATTAGGGGGCTGGAGAGATTTAGGGGTCGGGGAAAATTTTAGGGGTCAGGACGAACTTTTAAGGGGTCAGGCCAAATTTTTTTGTTTTTTTTTGTTTTGAAGTCAAAATATTTCTCAGGGTTGGGGGAGAGTGAACAATTAGGGGGCTGGAGAGATTGAGTTGTCAGGGAAAATTTTAGGGGTCAGGACGAACTTTTTAGGGTTCAGGCCAAATTTTTTTCTTTTTTTTTGGTTTTGAAGTCAAAATATTTCTCATGGTTGGGGGAGAGTGAACTATTAGGGGGCTGGAGAGATTGAGGGGTCGGGGAAAATTTTAGGGGTCAGGACGAACTTTTAAGGGGTCAGGCCAAATTTTTTTGTTTTTTTTTGTTTTGAAGTCAAAATATTTCTCATGGTTGGGGGAGAGTGAAAAATTAGGGGGCTGGAGAGATTTAGGGGTCGGGGAAAATTTTAGGGGTCAGGCCGAACTTTTTAGGGTCTGCCCAAATTTAGGGCCGGCGATAGGTACTTATTTAGCATTCAGCGGTGGTGATAGGTACTTATATAGCATGTGCACATGGGCGGTAATAAGTACGTATATAGTATGCACACCGGGGCAGTGATAGGTATGTATTTAGCATGCGCACTGAGGCAGCGATCGGTTCATATGTAGCACGCGCACCGGGGCGGCGATAGGTACGTATATAGCACGCGCACAGGGGCGGCGATAGGTACATATTTTAAATTCACACTGGGCGGCGAAAGGTACATATTTAAAATTCACACCGGGGCGGCGATAGGTACATATTTAGCATTCACGCCGGGGCGGCGATAGGTATGTATTTAGCATTCACACCGGGGCAGCGATAGGTATGTATTTAGCATTCGCACCAGGGCAGCGATATGTACGTATTTAGCTTCCGCACCGGGGCGGCGATAGGTACGTATTTAGAATTCACACCGGGGCGGCAATAGGTACGTATTTAGAATTCACACCGGGGCGGCGATAGGTATGTATTTAGCATTCGCACCAAGGCGGCGATATGTACGTATTTAGCTTCCACACCAGGGCGGCGATAGGTACGTATTCAGAATTCAGGGGTGGCGATAGCTACGTATATAGCATGGACATGGGCAGCAATAAGTACGTACATAGCATGCGCTCTGCGGCGGCGATTAGTACATATATTGCACACGCACCGGGGCGGCAGAAAGGTATGTATTTCGCATTCGCACCGTAGTGGTGATAGGTACGTATTTACCATTCGCACTGGGGCGGCTATAGGTACGTATTTAGCATTCACACCAGGGCGGCTATAGGTACGTATTTAGCATTCGCACTGGGCCGGCGATAGGTACGTATTTAGCATTAACACCAAAGCGGCAATATGTACATATTATTTATTCGCACTAGGGCAGCGATAGGTACTTATGTAGCATGCACACCAGGGCGCAATTGGTATGTCTTTAGTATTCGCACTAGGGCAGCGATAGGTACTTATGTAGCATGCACACCGGGGCGCAATAGGTATGTATTTAGCATTCACACCGGGGCAACGATAGGTACTATTTAGCATTCGCAACGGGGCGGCGATAGGTACTTAAATAGTATCTGCACCGGGGCGGCGATAGGTACGTATATAGTATGTGCACTGGGGCGGCGATAGGTACGTATATAGTATGCGCACCGGGGTGATGATAGATACGTATATAGTATGAACACCGGGGTGGAGATAAGTACCTATATAGAAGGCGCAGATAGAGGTGTTACTTTTTATAGAAATATGTCATACTATTACCCTGGGAAATAGGAGAAATGGTGGGGAAGAAACAGCTTTTGCAAAAGGCAAAATTAGAAAGTAGCGGCGAAATGGGGCGACCAGGAAAGAGAAAGGTAGCAGATAAAGAGACGGCTATAGAGAGAGGGGGCGGACATAGAAGTTTGAATATAAAGATGTTACACACACGATCTTTCTTCAAATATATGTTTTTATGACCCCGAGCAACGCCGGGTAGCCCCGCTAGTCTCTTATATAAAGGGCAGTTGTCTGTTTGTATGTTTGTTTGTATGTCCAGTATCTCCTCAAAAACTACGCGACGACATGTCAAAAAGTTGACATCTACAGGACCGCACAAATCCCGGATGTAAAATATCTAAAAATCGCGAAAATCGATTCATTCGCTGACACTCAACCGGACCACTTTCCGACAAAAGGTAGCAGTTTTTTCCGTATTTTTCACGAAATTTCAACGTTAATATGTAGTAAATTCGAAATAATCTAATGTATTTATGTACTAATCCGATAAAAATGCCGAGTCATTGTAAACATCCCATAATCCCTTGCCGGATGTACCCGGTCTTGCCCTAAATTGTGTCCGGTTGTATCAGATCATCCAATAACTTCTGTCCGGTTGCATCAATAACAACATAGGAATCCTACGTTAAGAGTGTGTAGTGAAACAAGGGTTGCTCAATCACATCCGCACCTGTCCCATAATCCCTTGCCGGATGTACCCGGTCTTGCTCTAAATTGTGTCCGGTTATATCAGGTCATCATGACGTCAGAGAGTGGCAGATAATTTGAAAAATAATGCAAAGTGGCGCGAATAAATTCACTCACACTACAACCTTTTAATAGACGCTAATATTCCTCCCACTCCCTTCCGTTATCATGATAGGCATTACCTCCTCCTTTCATGCCAAATTGGGGGGGGGGGGGGGACCGCATTCGCCGGTGTGAGCGCCTATGTGCATTTACTTGCATTATTAATAGACGATAATATTCCCCCCCTCCCTCCCTGTGGCCGTTCTGTAATCATGATAGGAATTACCTCCTCCTTTCAGGCCAAATTGGGGGGGGGGGGGTACGGTATTCGCCGGTGTGAGCATTACCTCCTCCTTTTTTGAGTAGTATCGGTTCCGTTGTCATGATGCACTGATCCCATGCATTACCTCCTCCTTTTTTGAGAAGTGTAAATGTAGAATAGTATCTGCTCCGTTGTCATGATGTGCTCATCCCATGAATTACCTCCTCCTTTTTTGAGAAGTGTAGGGGTAGGGTCGTATCGGTTCCGTTGTCATGATGCCCTCATCCCATGCATTATCTCCTCCTTTTTTGAGAAGTGTTGAGGTAGGGTCGTATCGGTTCCGTTGTCATGATGCCCTCATCCCATGCATTATCTCCTCCTTTTTTGAGAAGTGTTGAGGTAGGGTCGTATCGGTTCCGTTGTCATGATGCCCTCATCCCATGCATTATCTCCTCCTTTTTTGAGAAGTGTTGAGGTAGGGTCGTATCGGTTCCGTTGTCATGATGCCCTCATCCCATGCATTATCTCCTCCTTTTTTGAGAAGTGTTGAGGTAGGGTCGTATCGGTTCCGTTGTCATGATGCCCTCATCCCATGCATTATCTCCTCCTTTTTTGAGCAGTGTAGAGGTAGGGTATGTGTGGGTACCCTGCTACCGCACGAAGTATGTGTAGGTACCCTGCGACCGCACGAAGTATGTGTAGGTACCCTGCGACCGCACGAAGTATGTGTGGGTACCCTGCGACCGCACGAAATATTTGTGGGTACCCTGTGACCGGACGAAGTATGTGAGGGTACCCTGCGACCGGACGAAGTATGTGTGGGTACCCTGCGACTGCACGAAGTATGTGTGGGTACCCTGCGACTGCACAAAGTATGTGTGGGTACCCTGCGACTGCACGAAGTATGTGTGGGTACCCTGCGACTGCACGAAGTATGTGTGGGTACCCTGCGACCGGACGAAGTATTTGTGAGTACCCTGCGACCGGACGAAGTATTTGTGGGTACCCTGCGACCGGACGAAGTATGTGTGGGTACCCTGCGACCGGACGAAGTATTTGTGGGTACCCTGCGACCGGACGAAGTATTTGTGGGTACCCTGCGACCGCACGAAGTATTTGTGGGTACCCTGCGACCGGACGAAGTATGTGTGGGTACCCTGCGACCGGACGAAGTATGTGTGGGTACCCTGCGACCGAACGAAGTATGTGTGGGTACCCTGCGACCGCACGAAGTATGTATAGGTACCCTGCGACCGCACGAAATATGTGTGGGTACCCTGCGATTGCACGAAATATGTGTGGGTACCCTGCGACCGCACGAAATATGTGTGGGTACCCTGCGACCTAACGAAGTATGTATATGGGTACCCTGCGACCGGACGAAGTATTTGTGAGTACCCTGCGACCCCACGAAGTATGTGTGGGTACCCTGCGACCCCACAAAGTATGTGTGGGTACCCTGCGACCCCACGAAGTATTTGTGGGTACCCTGCGACCGCACGAAGTATGTGTAGGTACCCTGCGACCGCACGAAGTATGTGTAGGTACCCTGCGACCGCACGAAGTATGTGTGGGTACCCTGCGACCGCACGAAGTATGTGTGGGTACCCTGTGACCGCACGAAGTATGTGTGGGTACCCTGCGACCGGACGAAGTATGTATAGGTACCCTGTGACTGCACGAAGTATTTGTGGGTACCCTGCGACCGCACGAAGTATTTGTGGGTACCCTGCGACCGCACGAATATGTGTGGGTACCCTGCGACCGGACGAAGTATGTGTGGGTACCCTGCGACCCCACGAAGTATGTGTGGGTACCCTGCTGCCTGACGAAGTATGTGTGGGTACCCTGCGACCGCACGAAGTATGTGTGGGTACCCTGCGACCAGACAAAGTATGTATAGGTACCCTGCGACCGCACGAAGTATGTGTGG
Source organism: Sepiola atlantica (assembly GCA_963556195.1). Classification (NCBI taxonomy): domain Eukaryota; kingdom Metazoa; phylum Mollusca; class Cephalopoda; order Sepiida; family Sepiolidae; genus Sepiola; species Sepiola atlantica. The sequence continues at coordinate 72,378,745 of OY744522.1, forward strand.
GTACTCTGCGACCGCACGATGTATGTGTGGGTACTCTGCGACCGCACGAAGTATGTGTAGGTACCCTGCGACCGCACGAAGTATGTGTGGGTACCCTGCGACCGGAGAAAGAATGTGTGGGTACCCTGCGACCGCACGAAGTATGTGTGGGTACCCTGCGACCGGACGAAGTATGTATAGGTACCCTGCGACCGCACGAAGTATGTGTGGGTACCCTGCGACCGCACGAAGTATGTGTGGGTACCCTGCTACCGGACGAAGTATGTATAGGTACCCTGCGACCGGACGAAGTATGTATAGGTACCCTGCGACCGCACGAAGTATTTGTGGGTACCCTGCTGCCTGACGAAGTATGTGTGGGTACCCTGCGACCTAACAAAGTATGTGTTGCTACCCTGCGACCGGACGAAATATGTGTGGGTACCCTGCGACCTAACAAAGTATGTGTTGGTAGCCTGCGACCAGACAAAGTATGTGTGGGTACCCTGCGACCGGACGAAGTATGTGTGGGTACCCTGCGACCGGACGAGGTATGTGTGGGTACCATGCGACCTGACGAAGTATGTGTGGGTACCCTGCGACCTGACGAAGTATGTGTGGGTACCCTGCGACCGGAAAAAGTATGTGTGGGTACCGTGCGAGCTGACGAAGTATGTGTGGGTACCCTGCGACCGGACGAAGGATGTGTGGGTACCCTGCGACCGGACGAAATATGTGTGGGTACCCTGCGACCGGACGAAGTATGTGTGGGTACCCTGCGTCCGGACGAAGTATGTGTGGATACCCTGCGACCGGACGAAGTATGTGTGGGTACCCTGCGACCGGACGAAGTATGTGTGGGGACCCTGCGACCGGACGAAGTATGTGTGGGTATCCTGCGACCGGACGAAGTATGTGTGGGTACCCTTCGACCGGACGAAGTATGTATGGGTACCCTGCGACCGCACGAAATATTTATAGGTACCCTGCGACCGCACGAAATAGGTGTGGGTACCCTGCGACCGCACGAAGTATTTGTGGGTACCCTGCGACCGGACGAAGTATTTGTGGGTACCCTGCGACCGCACGAAGTATGTGTGTGTACCCTGCGACCGGATGAAGTATGTGTGGGTACCCTGCCACCAGACGAAGTATGTGTGGGTACCCTGCGACCGCACGAAGTATGTGTTGGTACCCTGCGACCGCACGAAGTATGTGTTGGTACCCTGCGACCGCATGAAGTATGTGTGGGTACCCTGCTGCCTGACGAAGTATGTGTGGGTACCCTGCGACCGCACGAAGTATTTGTGGGTACACTGCGACCGGACGAAGTATGTATAGGTACCCTGTTACCGCACGAAGTATTTGTGGGTACCCTGCTGCCGGACGAAGTATGTGTGGGTACCCTGCTGCCGTACGAAGTATGTGTGGGTACCCTGCGACCGGACTTTGTATGTGTGGGTACCCTGCCACCGGACGAAGTATGTGTGGGTACCCTGCGACCGGACGAAGTATGTGTGGGTACCCTGCGACCTAACAAAGTATGTGTTGGTACCCTGCGACCGGACGAAGTATGTGTGGGTACCCTGCGACCGGACGAAGTATGTGTGGGTACCCTTCGACCGGACGAAGTATGTGTGGGTACCCTGCGACCTGACGAAGTATGTGTGGGTACCCTGCGACCGGAAAAATATGTGTGGGTACCGTGCGACCTGACCAAGTATGTGTGGGTACACTTCGACATGACGAAGTATGTGTGAGTACCCTGCAACCGGACGAAGTATGTGTGGGTACCCTGCCACCGGACGAAGTATGTGTTGGTACCCTGACGTCAGAGAGTGGCAGGAAGAAATTCTTAATTATTAATAGACGCTAATATTCCCCCCCTCCCTATGGCCGTTCTGTTATCATGATAGGCATTCCCTCCTCCTTTCGGGGGGGGGGGTGTCGGCATTCGCCGGTGTGAGCGCTTCAGGTGAAATTTGTGGGAGGGGTGGGGGTGGTATCAGCATACACCGGTGGGACGCCTAAGGGAAAATTTGGGGGAGGGGGAGTGTCGGCATTCGCCGGTGTGAGCGCCTCAGGCCAAATCTGGGGAGGGGGAATGTCGGCATACGGCGGCTCAGGCCAATCTGGGGAGGGGAGGAGGGAAATGTCGGCATTCGGCGGTATGAGCGATCGCCTGTGGAGCGCCTCAGGCGAAATTTGGGGATGGGGCGTATTGGCATACGCCGGTGAGGCAGGCGAAATTTGGGGGAGGGGGAGTGTCAGTATTCGCCGGTGTCAGCGCCTCAGGCGAAATTTGGGGGGAGTCGTCGGTGAAACAGATCCCGACCTTGGGGGTATATCAACCGGTACTTTAGGGGAGAGGAAGTGAGCTAAAGGAAAAGGGATTAAAAAATAAAAAGATAATCTGATTTTTGATTCGACAGTGTAAGATCGACACCTATCGGATAGGACTAGATATACACTTGATCTCAAGGCAATAATGCCGAGAACAGATACTAAACTTTGATCTTAGCCAAAAGGCCGAGAAACATCCGAAATTCAAAAATTTAATGTGATTTAAAGGGACTATTTATAACCAATCTACACCTGAACAGCGGTCTATCAACTAGACACTGTTAGAATTACATTAATAAATTAACGAGTAATAATAACTATGATTTTCTTTGAACAAACATTGTATAATACTATTTAACAAGTTCTTTAATGAGTTTTGATGAGCAACAATGAATTTTAGACTCCCTAGGCCGTTTTTCTCTAATTCTGTTTAGTGTAGTATCTGTTTTGATTATGCACTCCATAATCGTCTTGGCTTCATTCCGCCGGTCTATGGAAAAACGATTCACTCGCTGACAGTCAACCGGACCACTTTCCGACAAAAGGTAGCAGTTTTTTCGTATTTTACACTACTTTTTCAACGTTAATATGTAGTAAATTCGAAATAATCTAATGTATTTATGTACTAATCCGATAAAAATGCATAGTCACTGTAAACATCCCATAATCCCTTGCCGGATGTACCCGGTCTTGCCCGACATTCAGCCCGGTTGTATCAGATCATCCAATAACTTCTGTCCGGATAAATCAATAACAACATAGGAATCCTACGTTATAAGTGTGTAGTGAAACAAGGGTTGCTCAATAACATCCGCACCTGTCCAATAATCCCTTGCTGGATGTACCCGGTCTTGCCCTATATTGTGTCCGGTTATATCAGGTCATAGTACTCGGCGTTGTCCGGGAAAAAAGTGCTCAATGTCCTAGATAGACCTACTGTAGTGATAGGTTTGCATAATATCTTAACAGCATCTACGCTGAAAAGGATGGGGGGATCGATAAGAGTTATTTCAGTAGTGCTCAGGAGGCCTCTTTGATTTTAAAATACTCGGCGTTGTCCGGGAGAAAAGTGCTCAATGTCCTAGATAGAGCTACTGTAGTGATAGGTTTGGAAAATATTTTAAAGCCATCTTCGTTCCCCTTTGGACTATTTGGCAGATCAAAAGGAGGGACACCTAAGTGATTTCAGTAATCCTCAGGAGGCCTCCTTTGTTATCAAAGTACTCGGCGTTGTCCGGGAGAAAAGCGCTCAATGTCCTAGATAGAGCTACTGTAGTGATAGGTTTGGAAAATATTTTAACGCTATCTTCGTTCCCCTTTGGACTATTTGGCAGATCAGAAGGAGAGAGGATACCTATGTGATTTCAGTAGTCCTCAGGAGGCCTCCTTGATTATCAAAGTACTCGGCGTTGTCCGGGCGAAAAGTGCTCAATGTCCTAGATAGAGCTACTGTAGTGATAGGTTAGGATAATATTTTAACAGCATCTACGCTGAAAAGGATGGGGGAATCGATAAGAGTTATTTAAGAAGTGCTCATGAGGCCTCCTTGATTTAAAAATTACTCGGTGTTGTCTGGGAGGAAAGTGCTCAATGTCCTAGATAGAGCTACTGTAGTGATAGGTTTTGAAAATATTTTAACGCCATCTTCGTTCCCCTTTGGACTATTTTGCAGATCAAAAGGAGGGATACCTAAGTGATTTCAGTAGTGCTCAGGAGGCCTCCTTGATTTTCAAAGTATTTGGCGTTGTCCGGGAGAAAAGTGTTCAATGTCCTTGATCGAGCTACTGTAGTGATAGGTTTGGATAATATTTTAACAGCATCTACGCTGAAAAGGATGGGGGAATCGATAAGAGTGATTTCAGTAGTGCTCAGGAGGCCTCCTTGATTTTCAAAGGACTCGGCGTTGTCCGGCAGAAAAGTGCTCATTATCCTAGATAGAGCTACTGTAGTGATAGGTTTGGAAAATATTTTAATGCCATCTTCGTTCCCCTTTGGACTATTTGGCAGATCAGAAGGAGAGAGGATACCTAAGTTATTTCAGTAGTGCTCATGAGGCCTCTTTTATTTTTAAAGTACTCGGCGTTGTCCGGGAGAAAATTGTTCAATGTCCTAGATAGAGCTACTGTAGTGATAGGTTTGGATAATATTTTAAGAGCATCTACGCTGAAAACCTATTTAGCATTCGCACCGCGACAGCAATAGGTACGTATTTAGCATTCAGCGGTGGCGATAGGAAGTATATAGCATGTGCACATGGGCGGCAATAAATACGTATATAGCATGCGCATCGGGAGTATAAAAAAAATTGGGGGGAAGGCAAAACATTTATTTTGTCTTTTATCTTTTTCATTGAAAATATTTATGTGTATGGGGGAGAATGAAAAAAAAAAATTTTCGGGGGGGGGGGCTACAAAAAATTTTTTTTTTTCTTTTTTAAAATAAAAATATTTCTATGTATGGGGGGAACATAAAATTTTTGGGGTGTAAGGGGAGTCAAAAAATTTTCTTTTTTTTTTCCTTTAAATTAAAAATATTTCTAAGTATGAGGGAGGATAGAAAAAAAATTTTCTTGTGGGGAGGCAAAAAAATGTATTTTTTTCTGTTTGTAACTAAAAATATTTATATTTATGATAGTGACAATACATAAATGAACACTATTTTGTTTTTCTAACACGACAGGGCCGAATAAATATAAGTTCTTACGTATGCGAACTGGGCTGGAGATTGGTATATATATAGTATGTGTACCCTTGCAGAGATAGGTAAGTATGTAGTATGCGCACCAGAGCCGCGATAGGTACGAATATAGTATGCACACCGGGCCGGCGATAGGTTTATATATAGTATGTGTACCGGGGTGGCAATAGGTACTATATAGTAGTGCATAGGGGTGGCTATAGCTACATATTTAGCATTCGCACCGGGGTTGCGATAGGTATGTATTCAGCAATCGCACCGGGGTGGCGATATGTACATATTTAGTATTCGCACTGGGGCAGTGATAGGTACATATGGTGTATGAACACCTGGGCGGCAATATGTACGTATTTAGCATTCATCCCTGGGCGGAGATAGGTACTTATTTAGCATTCAGCGGTGGCGATAGGTACGTATATAGCATGTGCACATGGGCGGCAATAAGTACGTGATAGGTATGTATTATGCATGCGCACTGGGGCAGCGATCGGTTCATATATAGCACGCGCACCGGGGCAGCGATAAGTACGTATATAGCACGCGCACCGGGGCGGCGAAAGGTACGTATTTAGCATTCACACCGGGGCGGCGATATGTATGTATTTAGCATTCACACCGGGGCGGCGATAGGTATGTATTTAGCATTCACACCGGGGCGGCGATAGGTATGTATTTAGCATTCACACCGGGGCGGCGATAGGTATGTATTTAGCATTCGCACCGGGGCGGCGATAGGTATGTATTTAGCATTCGCACTGGGGCGGCGATAGGTATGTATTTAGCATTCGCACCGGGGCGGCGATAGGTATGTATTTAGCATTTGCACCGGGGCGGCGATAGGTATGTATTTAGCATTTGCACCGGGGCGGCGATAGGTATGTATTTAGCATTCGCACCGGGGCGGCGATAGGTATGTATTTAGCATTCCCACCGGGGTGGCGATATGTACGTATTTATCTTCCGCACCGGGGCGGCGATAGGTACGTATTTAGAATTCACACAAGAGCGACGATAGGTACGTATTTAGAAATCACACTGGGGCGGCGATATGTATGTATTTAGCATCTGTACCGGGGCGGCGATATGTACGTATTTAGCTTCCACACCGGGGCGGCGATAGGTACATATTCAGAATTCAGGGGTGGCGATAGCTACATATATAGCATGTACACATGGGCAGCAATAAGTACGTACATAGCATGCGCACCGGGGCGGCGATCAGTACATATATATCACGTGCACCGGGGCGGAAATAGGTACGTATATAGCACGTGCACCAGAACGGCGAAAGGTATGTATTTCGCATCTGCACCAGGGTGGTGATAGGTACGTATTTAGCATTCGCACCGGGGCGGCTATAGGTACGTATTTAGCATTCACACCAGGGCGGCTATAGGTACGTATTTAGCATTCGCATCGGGCCGGCGATAGGTACGTATTTAGCATTCGCACCAAAGTGGTGATAGGTACGTATTTAGAAATTCGCACCAATGCGGCAATATGTACATATTAATTATTCCCACTAGGGCAGCGATAGGTACTTATGTAGCATGCACACCGGGGCGGCGATAGGTACTATTTAGCATTCGTACCGGGGCGGCGATAATTACTTAAATAGTATCTGAACTGGGGCGGCGATAGGTACGTATATAGTATGTGCACTGGGGCGGTGATAGGTACGTATATAGTATGCGCACCGGGGTGATGATAGATACGTATATAGCATGAACACCGGGATGGAGATAAGTACCTATATAGAAGGCGCAGATAGAGGTGTTACTTTTTATAGAAATATATCATACTATTGCCCTGGGCAACGTAGGAGAAATGGTGGGTAAAGAACAGCTTTCGCAAAAGGCAAAATTAGAAAGTAGCGGTGAAATGCGGCGACCAGGGAAGAGAAAGGTAGAAAGATAAAGAGACGGCTATAGAGAAGGGGGGGGGGGAGAAATAGAAGTTTGTATATAAAGATGTTACACACACGATTTTTCTTCAATTATATGTTTTAATGACCCCGAGCAACGCCGGGTAGCCCCGCTAGTAGTAAATAAATAAATAAAAATAATAATGTGTAAGTCACGTAGAGGCGAGAAGCACACATACGAGAAATGGTAACAACCTTATTCAAAAAGATAGAGATTAAAGATATGAAAAAAAGGTAATTTCCTTGATTTTGTTTTTGAACAAGGAGAGTAACTCAGGTTAAGTCAAAGTTTTAAAGTTATCGCCCTTGGCCCTTCCCGTGCGTTTCGACAGTAAACACTTTAAACCTAACCGTCGCTACTTTCTACCAATTTTCACAGAATGTTTTTGCAGTACTTCAACTCACTAGTAAAACTTTATTATTATTCTTTATTTCTAAAATCTTTATTTTAATATTCATTATTTCTAGTTTGAAGTATTTGTCTATTTAACTTTCTTTATGCGTCAAATATATAGATATCTAAGCATGGCCGTTGTTCAGTGCACAATCACCACAATGTAGAAAGAGTGATAAAAAAAAAAAAAAAAATTTTTTTAAGTTAATTATTTGATCTCGAGAATTATGAAACTAATGTCTTTTTACGTAAATTTTAAAGTGTTGATGATTTATTCTCATTGAAATAATTTGTCTTCTCTTTTTAAAAAATTGAACAAATTTCTTTTATTTTGTTTCTGGCGGGAAATACGAATTTCGAGATTTCATAGAAATACGTATTTTTTTTTTTGTATTTTGAAATCATATTTATGAATATTTTCACATGGTTAAAAAAGACTATTAAAAAAAGGTTTTCCCATGTTTGTTGTTGTTTAGACTATACCCGCGTATTTTTATTTTTAATTGAATTATAACTTTTGGAGGACCCTTTTTAAGGTTCCAGTTTTGGGAGAGCCAAGTTTTATAGAAACATTTTAAAGAAAAACAGTTTTAAGTAATATTCAAATGTGCGAGAGAAATGTTATATGATAAACAAAATAAAGAGTACAAAAGCGATATTTTATATATGTTTAAAATGAAGGTCTACAAAGATAGAAAAACAGAATAATTGTTCCGTATTTTGAGTGTCCTTGCTGAATAAGGGGGGTTCATTACTTGAGATATCGAGGAAGCCTGAGTCGATAATTTAAGGGCTGTGAATTATCCATGGGTCTAGAAAATCGTAATCAAAACTTCCTCACTCATATTTCATTGAAAGTAGTCAATCATCATTTGTTTTCATATTAGAAAGTTCAGTGAGAAATGTATGAAGTATTAAAATGGTTAAGTTTATAAATTTGTTTTCAATCAGCAGACGACATTGAAAGAGGATTCAAGTAGTGTGTGTCGCCTTTAGTGTGCGTTTGCGTAAGACAGTGAAAGAGTTAATGCATTGTGTCTGTGTGTGTGTTGATGTCAGTGTGTTTATGTGTATGAGTTTAGATACAACGTTGCTGTTAGCTCTCTCGTGGATTTTGGGCTAAACATTCAGGTGAAGGAAAAATCTGGCCTTATATGGGGTCGAGGTGGCTCCAAAAGGATAATTTCTATAAATTCAGAAAAATCTGCTGATTGATTCAAAATATTTGTTTTTATTAATTCTGGCGGATGTTTGCGCAAAGCCGTGTGCGCAGAAACGAGTTTAAGCACTACTATTTTGGGCACCGTGACCGAAGTGTAAACTTTGCTGCTACAAACTCATACAGCACCAATCGACATAAACTTGAATAAAGTAAAGAAAAATCGACCGGAAAAAAAACAAGGTTTTATTAAATATGTGACTACATTTGATCCGTTGGGTCAGTATTTGTCATTTTCACCCCCTTTTTTTGCTATTAGATATAGTAAAAAATCGCCCTGGATGACCTCAAAAAGGATGAATTGTATCCTTTGGCAACTTTTGAACAAAATAAAGCTTTAAATGGCACTTAAAGATGGATGGATAAAGAGGTTCAACGTCCAGAGGTCTAGAGGGGTCGTCTAGATAAAACATCATAAATATCCCCCTTCTCTCTGGTTTGATTGATGACGTCATCCAGGGTGCACAGTTAGCTCACTCTTTGATGGATTATGTCATCCATTTTGCACGGTTATCGCCATCTGTTTTAATAAAATGATGAGTCATCCAGTATAATACAGCTAATAATTGTCACTAATCGGTCCAAAATATAATTTTCAACCAATCTGTATATTTTATTAGTTGTATTTTTTGTTTGATTTTTTAGATGTTCTACGACCTCAAGGTTTCACTTAGAGTAATTCTGGCTCCATTTTTTAATACGGTAGATTTACAAGACTCAGAATGCATTGATAAAACATGTAAATAAAAGCGCTTTAAGTCATATGGGCAAAACAGATGCGCACATATCCGAGGCAATGGCTGAATCCTTAGAAAGTGACCTCCACTTTGTAGTGGAATGGGGTCATAAATGGATGCTAACATTTAATGCTGCTAAGACAAAGCTATTTTCCTTCTACAACTACAAGAAACCTACCTGAGAGGCCAACATTCAAACTCGTCGGCCAAACATTCACAGGTAACATGAATTGGAACAAATACATAGATAACATTGTCAAGGCTCCTGCAAAGAAAGTGGGCTCCCTCTACCGTGCTAGTAAACTTCTCACACCTGACGATATCCTATATCTACAAAGCCACCATCTGCCCATGCATGTAGTATTGTTGTCACATCTGGACTAGTGCACCATCCACTAGTCTCTCCATCTTAGACAAGGTCCAAAAAAGAATATCTAATCTAATAGGTCCCTCACTATCCACCAAGCTCCAGCTCCTGTCCCATTGTCACAATGTTGCATCCTTGTGCTTGTTTTACAAGTACTTCAATAGAATGTGCTCCGATAAACTTGCTGCTCTGATGCCACCTTGACGTAAATACACTAGACCAACCCGACAATCAGCTAAATCCCATCCATTCACTGTGGAAGTCCCCAGATGCCGGAGAGCTTTCTACTCCAATAGCTTCTTTCCTCAGGCTGCCGGCCTTCGAACTCCTTTCCTGTTTCCCCGACTGTACGAACATGCAGAAATTTAAAACTAATGTGAACACGCATCTCGCTGCACAGCTCCCAATTTAGGATGACCCCCAAAACTTTCACCCTAATTCTTAGTAGTCGCTTGCGTCTACAGTGGTAACTTGCCTCGTTTGGGGTGAACTAAATTAAAAGAAAATAAATAAAATACTTTAAAACACAAAAAAATTATGCAGATGGGTAGAAAAGTAACCTTTCTTGCTTGTGGTAACAGTTATTTGTTGACTATTTGTTTGTTTTTTTCACCCCTTTTTTCTCTGTTGGAAATTGTTAACAATCACCTATCATACTTCTTTAGGCTTTTTCTGGACTTGTTTATAATATTTTTCCGGACAAATTTTCATGTCAGCATTTCACGTGTACAATGAAACTTGCTATAACTTACTGATTTATGTTATGTTGTTTTTTTACTAAAACATGGTTTCAGTAAAATTAAGTTGTCTTGGAGTAATGCCAAAACCTTTTTCATTAAATAATTAAGTGACTGAAATAGGAATAAACCTACAAATTAAATTCTTATATTGAAAAGTTAAACTTTTTTTTTTAATTTGGTGCTTTTTGATTTAACGACCCAAGCTAAAATTTGTAAATATGATTCTAATTTCATGTTTGTGTAGAAAAGAAATATTTAAACTTGTAAAACTAAACCAGCAGTTTGTTTTAAAGATTTAAAAAATTTTCTTATTGGGCGAAAAAGAAGTTCACCCGCAGCAGCCATTATTTATTAGATATAACACAGAAACTTCCAAGGACGACACTTCCAAGAATTTTACTCAAATCGAGTTTTCCTTAATTAATTTCTTGTAAAATAATATTAACATTTTTGGAAAAATAATTTAATGATGAAGAAATAAAAATCAGTTTTGAACTAAAATCGATCAGCCATCTTATGAAATGTTAAAATTTAAATTGCATAAATACTTTTGAGTTTTGTTTTTTAGTTCTGAAATTTATAAATGATAATTTAATAACAGAGTATATGATGGTCTTTTAAATTTTTTTTTTTAATTTTAACAAATTATTTTTAATTTTTATATAGGATTTTGAAATTTAAATTTATTTATTACATTTTTCTTTTTATTTAACTATTTTAAATGAATTAATGGATTTTTATTTTTTTTTTAGAATTTTACAAATCACATTTATACATATTTACACACACACACAATATTTGATAAGATAATAATGGTGGTGGTGGTGGGGAATGGCTGGAAAACGGTATTTAAGTTGTCGCCTTCGACATTCAAAAGTATTTTTGAAGCCTTTAAATTGATGAATAGAAAGTACTTTCTGGCTCAAATCAAAGTTTATAAGTAAATGTTAAGTATTATGGTTTATTTCTGTTCTTAACTTTGGCATTATAAACTGGCCACAGCAAAATATAAACAGGTTAGACATAAACACAAGAAAAATGTTGACACTGTACAGAATAATGTATAGACATCAGTATCTACCAAGGTTGAATTTGCCCAGAGGAGAAGGAGGTATGCGTCTCTCAGAAATTAACTATCAGCATCGAGCCACTATTGTGAGAATTGGCCACATATCTGATGAGCTCCTGGAACCCAAGGCTTATGATAGTACATCAACATCAAGAAACAAGAGCCAGTAAAACAACCTCCATCACAAAACTGCCTAAACATTTTGAACAAGACTGTCTCACAAATGAGACAAACATTAAATAAGCATGCCACGGAAATAGCCCAAAAGAGCTACCAGAAATACATCAAGGCCTTCCATCATATAAAACCAACAACATGCCAAATATTTTCTGGAAGAACTATCCCAGAAATATATAGATAAGGAAGTTTCTGTAGAATGGCTCAAAAGAGGGTCATTCCACCATGATCAGGAGATGATGATGATGGCTGCCCAAGATGCCCAATGCTTTTAAGAAGATGAGTGGTCTCCGCAACAATAACAAGTGCAGGTTCTACTACACAGAATTAGAGAGTGTGAGCCACCTGATATCCAGTTGTAAGGTTCTGCTGGGCACAGCTACTATACAATGCGACACAACAGAGTGTGTAAATATCTCCACTGGACCATCTGTAAAAAATTGAATATCCAGTGTAGCAGCAAGTGCTGGGAACATATACTAGAAAGAACTGTTGCAAATAAGTCATACACCATCCATTGTGACTATGCAATCCCTACAGCTACATACTTAGAAAACAGAGCTGTCAAACCTGACATGGTGATACAAGACAATAGGGAGAGACTAGAAACCCTAGTTGAAGTCAATGTCCCTAATAATGCTGGTTTAAACAAAGCCGAGAGGAAGAAGAGTATGGCATGAAAAAAAAACTGGAATTTTAGGAAGATGTCAATCATTCCAGTAATCATAGGAGCCACCGGACTCATGGAAAAGAATTTTAAAATATACCTGCCGAACCAAGTGCAAGAGGAATTCATACAATTGCACTTAAAGGGACCGTTAGAATCCTAAAATGATCTCTCGGTTGGAGTCTCTGAAATAGTGAGTGAATGCCTGGCATCCAGTAGGATGCCTAATCCCCAGCAAAAACAAAGAGAAAAGAAAATTAAAAAAAAAAAGAATAGTATTTTTCGACTGCAAATGAATCTCTTTTTACTTTTATTCAAAAAAATATACTAATAATTATTCATTTTTCTTTTTTCTACTTTCAGTTTGACTTAGCAAATATGAAGATGGATTCTATGCATGCGAATGCTGCCTTAGCGATGAGCGTCGGCATCGGGTTGGGAGTGGCTATTGGCTGGCTACTTCGCGGACGGTTGGGCTCAAATTTCTGTAAAAAAATGAACTCCAAATTAATTAAGGAGGAGGTAAGTAATGCAATGTTCCTCATCAAAAAAAGTTAAGAACTTTGTTTTTTTAATTCAGAACATTTTCTAATCTTGGTTCTACTAAAGATGGGAAGAAGATTGTGTATTGCCAATCTTCTAAATGCATAGGCAGACCTTTAAACCTTCCAATTGTTCAAATCTGGGGAATATTCGAAAAAAATAAAGAAGCTTGGAGTTTTCTCAGATAATGTGGAGAATTGTTAAAGCAACAATTTCAGATTCAACTAAACAGAAGATATTTATTTTAACAAAATAATGTAACATCTCAGATTAAATACATATATTTTTATCTATTTAATATATAAAGTAAAAGCCTTACATTGGTGCTTGATACTTTTATTAACAAAAGCTAGATATAAAAATTTGTTTTCTTAGTCGGATAGGGCACATATTGGTCCATGTTGTTAGAAAAAAATATATTACTTCCAATCGATTTCTTTGATTTTTATATTTTATCCTGCTCAATATTTGAGTTATTTTAGTATGATTTAGTTCATATAAAATGATTTAATTCATATAAAGTTTTAAAAGATAGGCTCAGCGTCAATGAGTAAAACAAACATGGAAGTAAAAAAAATCAAAAGTTTTAGCTTTAATTATCATTAAAAAATTCTAATAAGACCACATCATTATCCAGCCAAGTTTGATTATAAAATATAGAGTTTTCTATTTTCAGATTTTTTAATATTATTTCCTCATACAGGGACACTATGGATTGGGACAAAATAAAACATTTCCCTAGTCAAGTCATAAAGGAGTTCTATTACAAACGTATAGAGATTATTTTTAATAATGGAATATTTAACATTGCCGGTGTTTATTTGCTTTGACAAGACGGCAATTTGGGACACAACATTAGATTTTAATTAGTTTTAAATTAATGAATTACCACATTCATACGTATTTATGCGATCGTAATTCAAATGTTTCATAAGATGTCTGATCTATTTTAATAGTGTTTATATTCTCTTACAAGCTATTATTTAAGGGAAAAGACAAAATTAAGAGGGGGGGGGAATAAAAATGAAAGTAAAAAAAAAAAAGAAAACACGAATGTTAGCTTTATACTAACTTCAATAATTGACTTTTATGGTATAACTAGCAAATTTATGCTGCTTCCGGTTGTATATTTTTGCTAGGCTGGGAGGATGTCATAGTGAAAGAACTACATACACTGATCCTCAAAGGAGGAGGTAATGCCTAGTAGCATGGTATCATTACTACAGAACATATACTACAATACCCCCTTCAAAATAGAGGAGGTAAAACCTGGGAGGATCTTCCCCATAAAGAAGGAACAACAGAATAGATACTACACTACACCCCCCAAAAAAATAAAGGAGAAGGTAGTACTTGGGAAGATGGTCTCATGACAACAAAACAGATACGACATTAACCCTCCTTCAAAGGAGGATGTAATACCTGAAAGGATTACCCCCACTCCCTTAAAAAAGGAGGAGGTAATTCCTGGAAGGACGATGATTACAGAACCGATATTATACTGCCCATCCCCATTAAGAGATAATACAATAATAGATTAAATCAGATTTTTTTTAAATTTAAAAAATGCCTAGTCATAAAAACTTTATTTTTTAATATTTCCTTGGCCTTTTGGCTCAGATCAAAGTGTAGTATCTGTTCTCAGCATCCCAGCGATATCAAACGGGAGAGGGAAAGGAGGAGACAGATAGATAGTCAGCCAGTCAGAGACAGATAGACACTCTGCTAGTAGCTAGCTTGCTAACCAGCCACCCTCTTCCTTCTTTTTCCTTTCTTGCTTATGTCGGTTGGTAAGAATTCTTGCGAGCGATGTTAAGAATAGTTTTTCTTAAGTTTTTTTATTATATCATTTTAATTTATTGCTGTTAATATCAACAAAACCATTGTACATATGTAGACAAATAGTACAATAAAATTAGAAATGAATAACATCAAATATTAATTTAATATGAACTGTTTAAAAAATAGATATGCAAATTAGCCATTCCACTGACTGTCCTTAGATCGTTTGTCTCTACTATATATAGAATATTTTAAAGCTAAGATCAAAGTGTAGTATCTGTTCCGATGGATACTGCACGCCTGTCCTGTGCAGTTCTAGGAGGTCCACCCTCCCAGGCTTCGCCTCCCCTCTTTGGGGAGGAGTAAGTTTATTGCTTACTGTCTGAGGCGCCCCTACCGGGGAATGCCGACAGGGCTGCCCAGGCAATTTTTAAATGGCCAGAGTGCTCACCTCTCGAGCGCTGGCTTTTGACCCCACTTACTCGACCCAAGCTGTGGTCATATCTTACTTGTGGGAGTAAGATAAAACTGGCCTTGTGCCTAACTCCTAGCGAAGGAGTAAATAAATATGTTGTATTAATAATTTAAATAACAGTAAGATCGTAATATAGGAGTGATAAATGAAAAAACTTTTGCATTTACTCATTTAGATTATTTCCGCCATGGGTCCATGTGGAATAATGGGTTCCATTCAACAGGAATATTCCCAAGTTCGAAAAAGTATCTGGAGAATGTCAAAGGTTACATAGGTGGAAACGTGAAAATAACAATGAATATGAGAATAGTAGTCCGAATAATCCCAAAAGAAATTCTATCATTATCTCAAGAAGATCAGAGGTTACACAGGCTGAAACGTTGTGAATATAACAAGCAAGATGAGAATAGTAGTCCGAATAATCAATATACAATTTCTATCATCATCTAAAAATTTCTGAAACTTTATTGATTTGATAATATCATTAACCATGTGTGTGTCTCTCACCTGTAGGTAAACTTGATGGTAGTATATGTATACAGATTGCAGACGATATTTGTTCGCAAGATTACTCTCATCATCATCATCCAATTTATTTTTAACAGGCCTTTGATTAGTCGTCTATAAGAGGGTGGGGCCTGTCTGTCAGTCTTGATCAAAGTCTTCTTCTCTAAGCTTGACGGTCGCGAGGATCAAAGTTCGCAATTTCCAGGATTGCACGTTCGCATTTACACAGCTCATCCCAAGAGAGCTTTCTTCTTCCAGCCTGCTGTCTTGATGCGGTGAACATGTCTGACTAGGAAAAAAAAAACAGTAGTTTCATCATTTTCATTTAGGCGGGGGGGGGGGGGGGATCTTTTTCTTTTAATTTCTAAGGATTCGTTTTTCTATTTTTAACACTTTTTTCCTCAGTGGCTCTAATTATATAATATTTTTAAAATGTAACACGAGGTAAAAGAAAAAAATTAGTTTAGGCAAATTAATAAAATCATCATCATCATCATCATCATCATCAACAACCGGTTTATTTGTTGAATCAGGCCACAATTAATCCTCTGATGAGGGTGGGGCCTGATTGTCTAGTCTCGAAATCTAAGTCTTCCTCTCCACTCCTGTCTTTGGCAAGGCTTGATGGAATCCATAGGCCCTGAAGATCCACGCATACGGTAAAAAATAAAGAAAAATATTTGCTAAGTAAAGAAAATACAGAAGATGTCAGGCAAAGTGTGGTTGATGAAGTTCTCTGACAGCCAGGCCTTGGTCTTTCTGCTGCTATGGCAGGACACTGAGTCTTGCTGTCATATGTACGGCCTACCTGCAGCTACCTGGTCGATCCATGCTTTCACTACCTCACTCAGAATGTGAATGTAGGCATCAGTGTTCAGCCATAGGCCCTCAGAGAAGAAGTGGGATGACATGAGATCACCTTCATTGCTGACGACACCGAAGACCATGGTTGTCACTGAAAACTTTCTCTGCATAATTCTGGGCATGTCTTTGAATGAGACAATGATCTTGGCAGCAGTTTTCTAGCTAGAGAAAAACGACAGTATGTCTGTCTCCAGTGGGTGTTTTGACTTGTTGATCAGCTTCTTTGCATGCTTCAGTTGCTTTTCTTTCATTGTCTTTAACAGGTGGTTCATCTCACATAAATCATTGACATCAGTCATGCGCTTTGCAGCTAAACGGGCGAGGCACTATGGGTGCTTTTAATCTAGTAAGGGCAAACATCTTTCGCCATAGATAGAAGAATGGCTTTCAGTTTTTTTTTGTCTTAAAAGACAGTGGGTACATTCTGAAAGAGTGCCTGCGCGATGAGGAGTTTATAGCAAAACAAGGATTATGCAGTCACCAACCACACTTTCTGCTGAGTCAACACTGCTTAAATCTGATGGTAACGAGAAGTCCAGGACAATTGGAAACAATTTCTGGATAAGCAGAAAAGGATAGTGTTATTTCAAAGTTTTCTTTCTCGTAGGCTAGTTGCCCTTCCAAAGCTTGAGAGTCTAGTCTACCATACTATTTAACTCATTGTTCGAGGGAGAATATTATTTCATTGAATATATAGATTCATATCTTCCTCAAATAATGACTACACCACATTCGCCACTTTCTAATATAGTTTTCGTAAATCGTGTATTAACTTTTATTATTATATGGGTTCTTACAGAAATTTCACAGAATTAAGATACCATATTTGGTAACATAGGTCGATGATCTTTCTGAATATATTTATGTGGACATCGCCCCTAACTATTTAGATTTTATTTACATGTTACAGACTTCTTGCTTGTGTTTTAGCTGTCATACTCTTTCGGGCTTTTTCAACAAATTTAATATTTCTCTTTAGCACAAATATTTTTAAAGTGAAAAATAAGATGATTTAAAAAAGGTGACTCTTTGGGATATTTGTGTACAGCAGAAAGACATAGAAATGTTTACACTTTAATAAAGTTTTTTGGTTGTGCGTTCATAGCTAAGTCATTATAGCAGAGGTTACAAACCCTGTGGTCATGACCCCAAGTGAAGCCGGCAAGCGATTTTCTTTGCGAAGATAATCTAATTAAAGCAAGATTCATCCATTCTGAGGAATTATAAATCTAAAGCAGAAATGGGTAAAGAAATGTGAACGAGTCAATAAAATGTTTAACCAAAAATAATTCGATCCTGGAATTATTCTTTCGTCACTTTTGCTTTTTTTGAACAATAAAATGTCTATCCAAAAATAATTTGATCCTGGAATTATTCTTTCTTCACTTCTGTGTTTTACGAACAATAAAAAGTCTATCCAAAAATAATTCGACCCTGGAATTATTCTTTCTTCACTTCTGTTTTTTACGAACAATAAAAAGTCTATCCAAAAATAATTCGACCCTGGAATTATTCTTTCGTCACTTTTGCTTTTTTTGAACAATAAAATGTCTATCCAAAAATAATTCGACCCTGGAATTATTCTTTCTTCACTTCTGTTTTTTACGAACAATAAAAAGTCTATCCAAAAATAATGCGGCACTTTGCCTTTCTTTTTCGTTCACTTTCTCCGACCAACGCAGCTGCCAAAATCATGTTTGTCATGTTTTTTATATCAGCAAAATCTCACTTATGCTAATGAGCCGTGTGCAACATAAGCCAATGCCCGCTGCCGTTTACTTTTGAAAATTAAATTTTTCGTAAGTGGCCATTTCCGGGTTCGCGCCAGCAGCTCCCCTTTGCACAACCAGCAAACCAAACGTTGTCTCTTTGATCGACGCAGACAAGTGTCTTCATCCACGGCAGTCAACTGCTCCTCCTGCTCTCCGCTACAAAATGGCTTTTAAATGAAAGTATGAATATAGGCCTTTTCAATTTGGCAGTTGGAAAAGATTATTTAGAATAGTATGGCAATAAAGTAAATGTTTACATGAACTTTGAAATTTAAATTTAATATGTTTGCCAAATATTGAATTATTTATTGAATAAATTTTATTTCCCAAGGGTCAATGTGCTGATAAACAGAGAAGCACAATGTTTATGAGAAGAGCTATTTTCCAGTTGAACCATTTTTACATTTTTTATTGACAAAATTCTTTAACAAAAAATGTAAAACATATTTATACATTGGTTTATAGTTTTACTTATGTATTAGATTAATCTAAAGGAATAAATGTGAAAGTTTCTTGCGCTAACGATAAAGTCCTATTTCAAGTTAGTGCATCTATTGGGTAAAGTTGAATTATCTTTTTATATACTACTTATGTATATGTGATACCAGTTACAAAGTTAATTAATTTGTTTATTGGTTTTGAAAATGGATATTTTATTATTTGTTTATTGTTTTTATAATTCAATGATTGTTTTTATTTTAATAACAAATGGTTCTATTTCGCAATATTGTTTTATTTCCTAGACAAATATTTGGCATTTGTTTTCAAAAGTTCTTTTCTTTTAGCGGGATCAATTTGATTTTCTAAATTACAAGTGAAACTGCAAATTAATTTCTTTACAGTCACATTTAAAAGATAAATTTATACCAAAATTACCGAAATCTTAATATCTATCTACATAAATAAGTGAGAAAGATTTTGTTTTGTGTTAACAACAAAGTTATGAATGAAATCTTTATTATTTTAAATTAATGTTTCAAGTATTTCAAATTGTGAAGTGATAATGAGCCGGCAAATCTAGCTAATATAAGGATAAAATCCATCAGAATGTATGGAAAAGTGGACAAACCACTAAATTGAAAAGACAAAATCAAATCAAGGGTACATCAGTAGACTAATATTTCGTTTCTTTAATAACTATTCACTTTGACAAAGTTTCTATTTTTAAACAAAACAAAATATAAATCTACTGATGTATCCTTGATATGATTTAGTCTTTTAAATTTAGTGATTTGTCCACTTTTCCATTTTTCTTCTTCTATACACTTTTACTTATTTATGTCTCCAGTTTCATCGTAAAAAAATCTACGAAAAAATAAACCTATTTTGATATTAAGAAAAGTAAAAAAAAAAAAATTAAAAAAAAAATTGTTTTCTAAATATTTTTTGGTTTGTTTATTCTACTTTTCCTTTGTTGATAGCATCTGTATAACTTTCAATAAGTTAAGATTTTTTTTTAAATCTCATCGGAAAACTCAATGTTATGTTCTGATTGAAAGAGATGAGTTACCTATTACAGTGCAGCCTGTTTACGAGAGAGACTGAATAAGTAGTTTGCAATTAGGATGGGTCACAGAAGGTTTAAGAGCCCTCCGTCATGGCATATCTAGACAGGATAAAATGTAAGGAGTCCAGGGGATGAACTCTATGATAGGATTACCTGGTTAGGTAAATTAAAATAGAGAAAGTAAAGCACATTATAAGTTTGACTTGTCATATTTTCTTTGAGAGCCAATTCTTATGAGGAGGATAAAGTCCAATATGACGACTCGATACCATGTGGAATCCTAAGATAACCTAAAAGAGAATAGGCCACATCAAATTATTATTTTAATTAAAAATCTCATCTGAAAGTGCTCAATACTGTCTATGCAATCAATTTCTTTAGATCATAATCACAAATTCTGTCAATATTATTTTAAACCTATTTAGATACATTCTTGCTATGCTCCGACAACTTGTTCCGATAATTACTCTCTCATTTCTCGGTAAATAAATCTAAATGTTTATTTATTTGGATATAAAAGTTCCAGATGAAAAATTCAGAAAACAATTTGCAAATCTTTTGATTTGTTTCTTTTGATTATTTATTCTGTCTTTTATGTTTTTATTTTTGGCTCAAGTTGAATTGATTCATCCCTTTAATTTCAGGTATATGATACAGACAGTTCAGGTGAAATCAAATTGATTTTGGTTGTTCGAAATGATCTCAAAATGAGCAAAGGCAAAGTGGCTGCACAGGTAACATGTTTGTTTTTCTTTTCCTTTAATGTTTGATGATTCATGTTAGTCTTATATGCAAAGAAAATATTACAGTTCTGAAGCAGCCTGTCACTCTATTCACCACACCGTTAATCTTTCAAAGCTCTGTATAGCAAGCCTGGTACGTTGATGGAAAATTGTCAATGCATCAAGTGCAGCGGCTCAACGGTGAACAATATTTGGGTGATATTGCAACAGCGCTTATTTAAAAATAGGTTGAAATTTACTTAATTATCAAACTAATTACTTTAACTTTACTCATTGTGTCATAGATATACATTTAGCTATGTCGTTTCTAGCATTCTGAAGTAGTCATGTTGTTGGGATGTCGTTTGACAGCTCACTGTTTTACTCCAGCATTCTGTTGTGTTGTATGTTTGAAAGTTGCTTTCTCCAGCATTCTGTTGTGTCAACACTCTAGTGTCGTCTGGAAAGTTCTTCCTTTTGTAAGCAAGCTGTTTCTTTAACTAAGTCTAAACGCTCCTAGAACTGTTTTGATAAATCACATGGGGAGTGTCCAGATTGATTAATGAACACTACATTACTTTTTAATTGTGAATTGATCATGTAACCTGATTTGCAGCCGTCGTTGCGGACAGTGATTATAAATCTCTCCTATTTCCACTTTTCTGTGAATGTTGCTTTTAGAAAGGGAAAAGAAGGGAAGGAAATAAAAAAAAACCCCAGAAAGAGTAAGGCTAAAAAGAAGGAAAGGCAGAGTAATGCCAGTAATCTATTTTGCCTTTTTCTCTTTCTGCTAAGCATACTACAATTTAAGACCTGGCGTTCCTGCCTTCCATTACAACTACTACTAATTACTTCACATTGATTACTAGTTAACTGACCCAAGACAGGAGTTGTGTCACGAAAAGACTAGATCTTAATACACTGCTCGTTTCTGTTCTAGACCTCCAATTTAGCATTAGAAACATTTTTTACATGTGCAGTGGAAAATGTAATGAACGACAAAGACAATTCATACAAATAATTAATATTTATTTAACAAGTTTGGTTTAAAATACAGAGTAAAAGAGTCTCTGTAATGATGAGAAATGTTACTATTTTTAAGTAAAATCTAGAAGGAAAAATTAAGTCTTTCTTTACAGCAGGAGTAGCCATTACACGTGTACGTAATTTGATCGCAAGTAGTTTAGTATTAATTTATTGCCAAGTGTTGCTATAGAAACGATGGACAAGAGTTCGCGTGGAAGTTTTAGGTTGACTGACTGATTGTCTGCTGGGTCCTTGCTTTAAATAGCCAGTACCTGGCACCCAGTATAAGTGTATTATTCTGAACTTCAGATTGATTGAAGCACGATTTTGATAACCAATCAAATTTAAGGAAGTTCAATTTTAGTAACCAATAAAAATTAAGGATATTATAAAAATTATTTGCCTGCTGCTGGAACAGATTTTCATACATGTTTCCGTATATGACATTTTCCTGCAGAAATCACCATAAATTCACAAAAATATTTACATTGTATATACCATTGTGATTCGCAGATGTTTTTCACAATTTAGTTTTTGATAGGTACTGCCAAAGAATTTTGCAAAAAAATAAATCTGTGCACACTCCAATTTTTAAATATTTATCAAAAATGAAAGAATTATCCAATTTAAATGAAATTTTCAATCTTTATTCATTAATTGCTAAATTTTATATTGATTTTTTTTATTATAAAACTTTATAGAAATATCGTTTTATGGTTAGTGTACTGTCTTCAAAACGTCCATTTCGAGTGCATAGATAAATATTAAGTCAAACCTTTGACGAGAAAAATATTCTGAAAAGTAAAAGTATATTTCACCAGGTGTATTTCCTCATCGGAATAAAAGAAAAACAAATGAAAGTGAAAAGAACAAAGTTTAAAATGTAAAAATAAAGAGAAAAAGTAAAAAAAATGATAATGTCCAAATATTTCTGAACATTCAGAAAAAAAATTGGCTTCTTGCTAAGAAAATCAGTTCAGAAGACAAACACCTTAATAATAAGCAGCTGAGAATCACGCAAGATCGTCAAAGGGAGATAACTGCAACTAACTCAATAATGTAGCGAGCGGTCAAACAGAAAAGTTAGATAATTCTTTAATTAAGTTGTTTAAATAAGAATTTTGGAAAAAACTGTATCAATTTCTTTACAAGTCTATAAAGAAAAGTATTTAGAGATATTTTTGCAATAAAAAATACTGCAATAGCGCAAAGAATAATTGATCAATTTTACCATTTGCTCTCGACGGAGAAATAAAAATTAGATTCTGATTTTTTTATGCGATTACATGTCAACACTTTATAAATATTTGGAGATATTTTTAAAAATAGCATAGTATACGAGTAACGATTTTCTTTTTATATTTTTAAAATGGTCGCTATTAAAAACAACTTTTTAAGGACTACTCGCATATTTAAAAACATTTTCCTCCGTCATACCACCCTGGCACCCATTTTAGAAATACAAAAAATGATTACTCGTTCTGTCCTATACTATGTGGTAAAGAACTGAGTGATAATTTTATGTTACATTCTTATAGTAAAGTGAACCCCCACCCTCTAAAGTCCAAAATGTTTTATTTATTTAAAAAAATATTTTCCAGGTATATTCAGGGTGTTGACGTGTAATCATTTTTATTTTTCCGTTGACATAGTTGAGGCAAAGAACAACATTTTACCAAAAAAATGTGTTCAAAACCTTTGGTAAAAGAAACATTCAATAAAACTTGAAAAGATGTTTTAGTATATGCATAATTTAATAAAATGCTATTTTCTTTCAGACTTGAAAGGAAAACGAATCTACAAGAATATTTTATCTTCTAAACAATTACTTGTGTAATTTAATAGTTTTTTTTCATTGATGAAGCGTTACTATATAGTTGACCACTTGTTGTTTCCCTTCAGTGATGTAGCATTGGTGTTGTGTATGTTTTGTTGCAGACACTGGTGTTGTGTATGTTTTGTTGCAGACACTGGGAATAAATGTCCACATAAATAAAGTTGGAAACATTTTTACTTTAACATATATTTCATTTAAATTAACTATCGTGGATCTATTCCATCTAACAATTGCTCTTTATCTAAGACCTTAAATTATAACACCCTTTCTTGATGAGCAAGTCTCTTTTACTTTAAATGATCCATTATATCCCCAAACACTTTCATATCACATGGCTAACGTCTAATTGGATACTCTTAATGCACCAAGCTAAGGTACGAACTTGGGGGTCACACCCAATATCTGAATAATATTTCATATCTGGCAATATCCTAATTTTAACTTAAAAAATCAGACAAAAGATTTTCTATCTAGTTCAAGACCGCAGACGTGTCATTGTATCATACTTGCAATTATTCAACGTGATTTTTAAATTCTTTCATTTTTTAGGGGTAGATAGAAGATATTTGAAGAATTTAAAAAAAAATGTCAAGTTTAATGCTGAAACATATTTTCAATGAATATTCTTCTCCGTTTCCGATTGGCATTATTTTGTATGGAAGATCGGAAGTTAAAATAAGTTTGAATTCTTTTTGTGCAAAACTCTTTTGTCTGAAGAATATAATTTGTGTCTGAAGCTGATATCAGTTGATCGTTTTGGAGAATTACAAATGTCTAGAAGAAAATAAAACAGCTATTTTCAGGGCAAACAAAATTTGATGAAAGTTTTGACTTTAACTCAATAATAATAAACTTTGATTAATAATATTTTTTATTATCCTTGATAGGATGACAATCTTCTGCAGAATCCTGAGAATTTTAACTCAATTGAAGTCATTTTTCTAATTTGTCCACATTCTTTAAACATTTTTAGAGTGGGTTGTTCTGGCTGAGTTTCTATTTGCTTGATTCATCACAACGGAAAAGTTAGACGCAAGGTCAGTTTTTAATGTGAGGGTTATCAAGTTCCCAAAAAGAGGCACTGGATGGAATAAAGATATAACTTTCCCCAGTAGAGAAGGATTTATCCTCCTCTGACTGTGGACAGAACAGATACTATACTTTGAATTATTTATTTGCAAAAGAATGTAAACAAATTTTACAAATTAGACACAGTATTCAAAGGTGTGTGAGAGGGTCGTTGGTCATCCTCTGTCTATCCTACTCTTTACTAAATCCATTTTGACCAGGCACGGTTCCTTTCATTCTTTCATTACTTTTACT
Organism: Sepiola atlantica; assembly: GCA_963556195.1. Taxonomy (NCBI): domain Eukaryota; kingdom Metazoa; phylum Mollusca; class Cephalopoda; order Sepiida; family Sepiolidae; genus Sepiola; species Sepiola atlantica. The sequence goes on from OY744522.1 coordinate 72,403,416, forward strand.
TACAGCAATTACCACAATACCACATTTACTCTATGGACTCAATGGTTTAAAATCAATTTTATTACATAAAAGATCCTATCCCAAGAATTTTTGGGTGTTTTTTGTTTGTCCTAAACAAGGCATATTGCCACTGAAGCATGAAGGGCTACTGTGATAGGGGCCAAATTTATAGGCAGTCTGTGTGGGGAGTTGGGCAGCAAGATAATTTTAATGAATCTTGATTGAATCAAACGATTTTTCTTAATTCACAAAAGTTTTTTCACATTCATTTGAAAATTTACTATCGTTAACTTATCTAAGCACAAAAAAAATGGCGTCAATATTTTTTTTTTAGGTGGTCGCTTAACCTTGGATAACTTTAAGCTGAAAAGATAGTAAAAAAAATGTATTACTTTATCATTAAAAATTTAAGTCCGGGAAAACTGCGCTTGCCATTCGGACTTCAGGTTAGTGGTATAATAAGTAAATTTTTTTTATACTATTTTCTTAAGTAATGAAGCACCACCAACAACAGAGGGTTAAACAGCCATTTTGTTTTTTGTGTTATAACGGAGAGCTTTAAACAAATTCTAATTTTCAAATAAAAAAAAATTGAAAACAGTTTCAGAACGTTTATACCACAATTTTTAAAAATAAAATATTTAATTTTAATAAGGGGAGTTAATCACTTAACTTTATTAACTTGCCTTATTAAAATTAAATATTCAATTGAAAAAATCGTTAACAGTGTATTTTGAAGTTTAACATTAAAATAAATTAATATTTAATTAATTACAATTTATTAAATTATTATTAATAAATTACAATTTACTAAAATCAATCTAACACACTAAAAATAAATAAATATAACAATAACAAATAAATTAAATGAGAATCATTTCATCATTTAAAAAAAATATTTTATTTCATTTGCTGCAGGTCATGTTGATATTTACTGCAGTATAGCCATAAAAACATCATTAGTTCACGAGTTTCAGGAGATTTGAAATGCCCACTATTTGATAAGGAGGTCTTACCATGAAATATATTATGAAACACGGTCACACACTTTAGATAAATGTGTAGAAGTTTTGACTAAACAAGTAAAATTTACTATAAAAAAATCACTTCGTTTTTGTCTGCCTTCTCAACACCAACATATTTTCATTTCTTGCATTGTGATTCCTCTATATATGTATTACATGCAATGCTTCAAGCAAACTACATTTCCTTATTATATTTTTTTTTATAAAACTTATAAATGTTCTAACTTCTGTACTAATAATATTACATTTACTGTTTTCTTTCTATTTGTGAGTATGAAAATACTTAGCTGTCTGCCAAACTTTATTGTGATATATTAATATATATTATTTTTTCTTTATTAGTGTTCTCATGCTGCAGTAGGTGCCTGTGAGAAGTTAATGATTCGTAACCCCAAACTACTGCAAGCCTGGAAACATTGTGGACAGCCAAAAGTTGTTGTCAAAACTGAATCTGAGGAATCTATGTAAGTTTGTATGGACATTTTTTAGGTTTATCCGATTAAATATTTAAGAAAATTGGATCTGTATCCATATTATATATTCTGTGAGATTGTAGGTAATTATATATATATATATATATATATGAACTGGGCGTGTGTAAATTTACACAGTATTGTAAATTAGTACACTAAAATCTGTTTAGTACTTATTTTAAAAAATAGAAGAAAAATCTTCTTAGTTGAATCAAATTGACAATCAAAGTAGCTGGAATTTGCCGAAGTTACAGTAATTTCATAATTTAATTTTAATCTTAATTTCTTCCATAAAATAAATGTGAGCTATAAATTATTTAAAAAATGTCTTTAATATAATTTAGAAAACTGTTCATGGTTTAAAGATTTCAACCAAAAGACATATTTGTTTGTTTTTAAATTGTTTATAATATGAGCTTATGTTTTTTAGTTCATCCTCCTCCCACTCTCTCCAACTCTTGCTACCAATAAAAGCGTGACACAAAAGGAACAAACATACTAGTGTATTAATATAAAAATTATATGTATGTAGAATGTATAAACTCTTCTTTTTTTTAATTTGAAGTGAGATTGTTAAAATAATAGATTTATATAGATATTGGATTTCAAGTAACGTTTCTTTTTTGTTTATTTTTTAACTCAATATTAATTTGTAAAAAAACAATACTGTCATTTTTTAATTAATAAAAAAAATTAAACAATGGCAGCATTATTTAAGTAATAAATATTTTTAAAGAATTTTTTTATTGACTCTCACAGAAGATTATGTCAAATAAATGAAGTTAAAATACTGTTATTAGTGTGGAGGCCAATGAAGAAGAAAAGAAAAAAAACAGTTTTAAGTTAGCATGTAAAGAGATGCTGTTTATAAAAGAAATGTTATATTTAATATGCAAAGAGACGCTCTTCATGAAATATTATGAAAGAAAGCAAAGAAAGAAGGGAACAAATAAAAAGTTATGTAATTTGTTTATTTTTTACTTTTGTTTATTTCATTGTTCCAATCTAACTGATTATTTGACATCTTCCTCTCTGATGAGAGCACATAAAAGACAATTTTTTTAAAAGTTTATAAATATTTAGAAAATGTTGTATCTATTAACATTTATTTCATTATTATTTAATTGTAATTGTTTTAGTTTGTTTGATTTCGGATTAAAATAAAAATCCTTTGAAAAATTGCACTAAATAATTCAAAGAATCACAGGAGTATTTTGATGCAAGAACAGATTTATGATATATTAGCAGGAAGACCAAGCATTCCCTGGGATTGAATGCCCTGCTCTCAGCCCATGACACCATATTACATTTTTTATTCTTATTTTGTACCTTTATATATTCAACTTTTGAAGTGGGGCACCAAGAATGTACTCAGCATCGATTGGGTGAGGAAGGGTGAAAGTATAGTGACAGCGTTTCCTGGGAATGAAAATGAGAACCTCTGTGCTCTCGTGCTTCAACTCCTGAACCCCATATTACTATTTCCTTTTAAATTTTGAAAAACTAACAAGATTTAATTTCTCTTTTCTTTTTAAATTTTTTATCCCCCCCCCCCCCAAAAAATAAAAACAAAACCAGGTACATTGCCACTGAAGTGTAAGGGGATACTGGTAATAGGAGCCAGATTTATAGGGAGACAACCTGGGTGGGGAGTTGTATGACCTACGTTAAGACCTGTTCGATCGAAAATGCTGTCATACACTTTGGTTGGGTGAGTGAGACATGCTGAAAAGTCGGGATGAATGATAGCTTTTTAAAAAAGTTTTAGAAAACTTTGAAAAATGTATTTTTAAAAAAGTAAAAAAGAAAACGATCCAATTTATACTGAAACTGAACTTTATTCAATTTTAATTTACAAAAAAAAATTAATGAATTCAAAAAAAATAGTCAAGTTGGGTGTTGACCATTATGAATTTAGGGAAGGAGCAAACAATAATTAAATAAGCAAATTCAAAACAAACGATAAATAATTTAAAAATGAAAACAAACGATGAATAATTATTAAAAAAAATTAAAACAACCGATAAGTTAGTTTTAAAAGTTATATTGAAGCGGTTAGCTCCAAACTGGCTGCCGAATTTTATTGACTAATTTCTTTTCTGATTTACCAAGCGGTGACATGGTAAATTAATCCACTGTATTTATTTGCTGTCTGGTTTTTGCAGATATTTTTTCTTTTTTTAAATATTAATTTGTTTTCTGGTTTTTGCAGATTGAATTGTATTTTTAAGGACAATTTCTTTGGTAATATTCTATATTGGATACGTCATTATTATAATGTTTAATTTGAAATATATTTCAATTTCATTTTAATAAACATTGTTTGATTTTATTATTTGTTTCTTACAAAAAACATATACCCTCCCTTAAGTCCGAGTGGCAACATTTTTAATAGTTTGATTTTTTTTATTCGGTTATTAATATTTGCCAAATAAAAATTAAAGCAAAAAAAAAAAATCTGCAAAAATAAAACAAATTAAAACACTGGATTAATTTGCCCTGTCACGGCTTGGCAAATCAGACAAAACTAGTCGATAAAATTTGGCAGCTATTTCAATATAACCGTTTAAAATGAAAACAAATGATGAATAAGTTAGTTTAAAATGAAAACAAATGATGAATAAGTTAGTTTAAAATGAAAAAAACCCAAATAAGTTACTTTAAAATGAAAATAGACGAAAAATTAAAAAATAGAACAAATGAAATTCAAACAAATGATTTAAATACAAACAAGCAATAAAGTTACTAGTGCAGAAATGATCTTAAAAAAACTAACCTATAAAAAAAAATCTGTTGCATGATTTAGTTATATGTTTGAAATTTTCTTTTACTGTTTAATTTGTTCTTAGTAATATTATCATTTTTCTTACCACAAAAATTATTTAACAGAATTTAAAATTCTCCAGACAAGCATTCTTTCTATATTTTTTTTTATACTGTGATCCTGATCACGAATTAACATGAAAAAAGATTAAGCATTAAGAGAACCTCTATTAATCCCCTGAACATAGCAGTTTATTTCAGGTATTTCGAAGTCTCGTTAGGCGACGGCTAACACCAACTACTATGACGTCAGCAGAAAAACAAGACTCAATCGAAAGACCTTCATTTTACGACGGCGCGGGAGTTGGGCAGCAAGATGTTTGTTCACATTACATTTAAATTTCTGCATATTTGTACGGCCGGATAAACCGGAAGCAGGGAGGGAATTCAAAAGGCAGCAAACGGTCCGAGGAAAGAAGCTTTTAAAGTATAAAGTTTTCCAGCATCTGCGGGTCTTTAGAGTGAAGGAGTAGGATTTAGCAGCTAGTCGGGCGGGTGGGTCGGGGGTATTTACATTGAGGGAGTACAAATACAGTAAGTTCGTTGGAGCACATTACGTGGAAGTACTTATGAAACAAGTACAGGGATGCAACACTGCTGCGATGGGACAGGGGCTGGAACTTGGCGTTAAAGATGCTTTTTTGCACCTTATCCAAGAGAGAGAGGCTAGTGGTTTGTGCACCAGACCAGATGTGGCAACAATACTCCATCTCTTTATAGAGATGTAGGATACTGGCAAATGTTTTAATCAGTTGCAATGAACATGAGTCATTTTTATATATGAAAAGTTGTTCTGCATGCTATTATAAGTAAAGTTTATTAAATAAATACATGAAAACATTCAGGTTATTGCATTTTATGACCATTAAAATAAGGACCATGGATGAAAAAAAAACAACATGTTGCTACTTCTATCCCTTCTACCAACTATATATTAATACACGTAATGTTATCATCTACAGATTTATATTTGTAACAGCTACCATCCATATATTAATACACGTAAGCACTATTGTCTATATATTAATATGCACAATTACTACCAACTATATATTTATATGCGCTACTGTTACCATCTATATATTAGTATGCTTCATTTCTACCATCTGTATTAATATTCTTAACCACTACCATCTATATGTGTTAATAGGCTTAAACCTCTACCAACTCCATATTAATAGGCTTAAACCGTTACCAACTCCATATCAATATTTACTTCCATCTTCATATGTCAACATAAAAATATCATGCACAGCTACCTTATTTGATGCAGGCACTGATATTCCTGAAGACAAAGATGACAAGATGGGTTGAGGTGAAAAATGATGAGGGATATGTACATACAGGGGACGGAGAGTATAATTTGCATGTGTCAATGTACTTTTTATCAACCGCCTTTTTATTTTATTTATTTGATGATGAAAAATAAAAAAAAATCCTCGTACACAACCTACTGTCTGTGACTTTACACAAAATGGCATTTACACATAATTTTGTGCTTGTTTGTTTTTTTTATCAAGAAAATTTAGTGAGAAGCAAGCAAACGTCCAGTTTTAATTGTTGCTTCTAAAGTTTTCTCTGTTGATATACACGTGAGTGGGAAAGTATTATTTTGTTATATTTAATGAAAAGTCATACACGTATGTAAGAAGTAGATATAATGATAAATTAAAAGCTATTTTCTTAAATTAACTGTGGGATTTTTAGGGGCTATTCTTGTAAAAGTAAAAACCTTTTATGTCAGTCTTTTTGGCATAGTCAGAGTTATGTCCCTTTTGATAAAACACCTCTTCAAACAACTTTTTTCCAGAAATTCTTTATTTTATGATTATATTGGGTTTCATCTTAAAAAAGTTTATTTGTAAAGTAATTTGTTTATTTCTTTTTTATTTTCACAGGTTTTCTAAATTACTTTTACCGTTTTTGTTTCAATTTTAGCTTGCAACTTTCTCGTGACGCATCCAAGTTGGGCTTAAATGCCAGTTTGATTTCAGATGCAGGACGAACACAAATTGCGCCAGGGTCAAAAACTGTACTTGGAGTCGGACCAGGTGAGTGTATGCTCATCTGTTAGTTTTTTTTAATTTTTAATTAACAGATTTATTCAAATTTTTAAAATGAAAAAGGAGTAAGCCAAAATAAAAAGTCACAATTTTTGGAGACCAACTACATCTACTTCAACACAGATTCCATGCATGACTGAGCGAAACTCCTCGAAACAACAACACCATCTTTTTGGTATCTTTAATCACATAAGTTACTCTAAGGACATCACGCAAATAAAACTGCGTCTAAGGGGAGTCTCAACAGCGACTGATTGGAAAACAAATCTGTCCGTTAATGAATAGTATGTCAGGACTTTACGGTTTTCATAGAGGTGAGCCGCAAATCCCAGATCTGTAACCGATGAAATTATATTACCACTGGAAAATATGTTTTACGAGTAATGCCCCAAATTAAATATTTTCTTTCTTTGAATGAAGAACGGGTAATGTCTACTGCTCTGATTATTTCAGAAATTCCTCTAAAGGAGACCTTGGTAGACGGTATTCTTTAGGTGTAGTAATACGGTATGTGGGATATGTTAGATTACGTAAAAAAGGAAATTTCTACATTAAAATAAGATTATGTTAAAAAGGAAATTTTCATGTAAGATTACGTAAGAATAAAATTAGATTATGTAAGAATAGGAAATTTTCACAGTACAATTGGATTACGTAATAACAGAAAATTTCCACTAGAAATTGAGGTTAGGATTTAAGTGGATGTGTTCGAGGAAGTGACATCACGTAGAGGAAGTATCGAAGCTAAATTAATCTAATCTCTCCCTATGGGTTTTTGTCTGAAAGAAACCAAATATGTTTTTTTGAGCTCTTTCACTGTTCACCTGCGAGAAAAAGTTTAATATTATGCAATCGTCTAGAGGAACTTGCTATCTAATACTAATGTATACTCATCATCATCATCATCAACCGGTTTATTTGTTGAATCAGGCCACAATTAATCCTCTGATGAAGGTGGAGCCTGATTGTCTAGTCGTATTTCGACTAGACATAGTTTTTAAGGCAATTTTACTGCTAGATGCCTATCCTTCACCAACTTGAACAGTACTGTAAAAAAGAAATAGATCTACAAAAGAAACTCAGAGTAAATAATGGTGTTGTTGTTTTTAATTGTTAAGAAGGAAGAAAACAATCAACACATCACGACTACTACTACAAGACAATCAACACAGCTGCTGACCATTTGTGGGGATCCAAAGAATTCTAGCCGGTAATGCTACATAGTGTCAAATTAAAAATGAATTCTGAAAATTGGCTAGAATTGAAAAATAAAAAAATTAAATAGATTTGTCAATGACTGACTTTTTTTGTTTAATACTCCGATATTATTTGGCCTTCAGCTGGAATCAAAGTATTGTATCTATTCTTTCATTGATTAAAGGTGCAATATCCTTCTCGACTGGGGCAATTTAAGTTTTTTTATTCCATCCAGAGTGCCCTCTTTTAAGAAGGTATATATCCCTCACATTAAACTGATCTTGTGTCACATCCCGCCTTCATGGGGAGGCAGTGAAAAGGGTCTGATTTTACCTTGGAATAAAACCAAAGAATTATTGGTTGCTTTTGTGTATTTTATAAATAGCAAACCTTTTTTAGTTTTTTTAACTTTGAAACAAAATACTGACTGTAAATAATTGAACACCATTTTCTTTTTTATTCATATCTTCCCCAATCGTATTATGCATAATGAGCACAAACTGGGATTTGAACCTGGCATAACTGATTGCAACATTTATTAGTTAAACATTAGTTAATATCAGTTTACAGAATGATGTAGGTAGTCACGACTTACATCAATGGTATGAATCTATATATAAAATAGCAAGTTTGTTATATAAATCAATATGGTAGCAGTTCAAAGATCACTATGAGGACCAAAAAGGTTAAAATTTTATGAGGAAGTTAATTAAAATTGACCCTCAAGATCATTTGGGGACACTGGGATCCAATTATCTGCTTAATAAATTTTTGCCAAAAATAAACTAATTACTTTTTCTAGACTTATTTAATGCATATATTATTTGGATTATTCCGACTACTGTTCTCATCTTGGATGTTATTCTCACAAAATTTCAGCTGATGTAACCTCCGATCTTCAGGTGCATCTTGTTGAACTTTGGTTCCTGAAGAAGATGCACTGAAGAAGATCAGAGGTTACGTCAGCCGAAACATTGTGAGAATAACATCCAAGATGAGAAAAGTAGTCCGAACAATCCAAATAATACATGCATAATCAATCCTCATCTAAAAAATTCTGAAACATTATTTAATGCAGTAAAAGATTTTGTCGAAAAATTAATGTTTTTGGTTGTTCTGGTTTTTAAATAAATTTCAGTTTTTAATTAAAACAGTCGTTAAACTACTGCTGCTGCTGTTTATTTTTATTTATTTATTTTAAGTAGATATTTGAACATCATTACCCCTTGAACAATTTTAATATAATTTCATAAAAAAATTAAAAATCTTTCTTACTTTTTGACAAGATTATTGCCGATGTCCTTAGTCCACTTGTATTTGACAAAAATCTTGAATATAAAAATAAAGTGATGCTCAACATATTTGACACCTGGACATACGCCGGGTATGAAGTTATCTTGTCGGATTTTCACAGTAAGACCTAAATAGCATTTAAGCTGACAAATCAAACTTTGCTTATGACTAGCCAATTTTCATTTGTTATTTTTGTATCGTGTTATTGACAATATAATAATGTTCTTCGCCACAATTTATTGTTAAAATTACTTAGTCCGGCCCAGACGACTGATAATCTAAAACATTTTTAAATAATCACCTGAAAATAAAAATCAGCAAACTCCTATTAACTTGAAGAATATAATAGGAATTGTCTACCGTAAGTTTAAAAATGTGTAAACAAATAAAAATTAAAAGTTAAAATGACTTCACTGCATCCCGGGCAATGCCGGGTATGTACAGCTAGTTAATAAATAAGATAAAGTGTCCGTTAATCTGATATAGTCGCATAAACTATTGGTTGGATTTTAACCAAATTTGGTATATAACCTATGGGAGTGTCATAGGCTATGTAAAGTTAACCTAGGTTAAGGTTTTTGAAAGTCATTGGATGGAGGGTTATGTCAACTGCTTCTTATTCCCAGAGGTGTATGCAATGGCCTCTTTGCCATAACACTTGTTCATTCTATTTGCTGAAATATATATTGACCATTTTTTATCCTTATAATTTTTTTTCAAGTTTATTTCATACAAAAGAAAAGCAGAAATCTTAAGATGAGCTACTTTTGATTGTTCAATCCAAGAAAATTAAGATTACTAGTCTCTATATTAATAATATAATTATGAGACATCTTGTGTGTCTGTCATTCTCGTCTCTACGTGACTTACACATTATTTTTTTATTCAATTATTTTATCGAAATAAGAAATGCAATAGCATAAAATAAAACGAATTTTTTAAAATCCAATTAAAAAAAAATAATTTACAAAATTAAATCCATTGGAATATATTTAGGTTTCTTCATAAAAAAATCAGACATTTTAATATTTTATTAATATTAAAAAAAAATAAAGAGTTATTACTTTGTGATTATTGGAAATTGGATAGTAATTTAGAAGTATTTAAACTGTCGAATAGAAAATTATTTCTGGCTTTAAAGTTCTTAGCTAATCCTTATGTATTAAAAGATTAGAAGTTTAAATTTAACTTTTAAAATCCTATTAAAAAATGTATTTGGTAAAAAAAAAAAATGAACTACATAGCAAATAAAAAGCAAAACAAAAGTAAAAAAAAAAAAAAACATCCAGGCAACGCTAGGTAGGTACAACTAGTAATTAATAAAAAAAATGTTTATAAAGTTACATTATAATTTATAATTCTGTAGCAAAATGATTAATAAGAAAAAACAAGTATTTTTAAGATGCGTTCATACTGCGTCAAACTTCAGCGTGGCAGAGCAAAGAAAATTGGATGGTCAAAATTTTAGACACATACTAGACGACCTGTTGGGTCAACATTGGTACATTGTACATTATTATATACATCTAATGCCTTCAATCGCTAATGCTATTACTACTTTAGTCTTTTCCTTTTCTTCTTTATTCACGTCACCCTTTTACTCCCTTTCCCTAATTTTGTTGCTGCTGCTGCTATTACAACACCCTCCTCCCACCACTTCTTGTTTCAGTCTTTCCTCCCACCATCTAAAACATTCATTGTGCAAACAAGCAACTAAGCATGATTATCAGAGTTTTAATATATAATATTAGTATTATATATTATTAGTATTTTATAATATTATATAGATTCAGGGTTTTGCTTATAATTAATGCACCAATTTTTCTAAAGCTTAAACATGTAGTTTTTAAAATATTAAGATTTATTTTAAAGACAAAAAATGTATATGTGACAGATCGACTGACGCAAAAAAATCCTGTATGTCATTCTTCCTTGGCCTTATGGCTACGAGCAAAGTGTAGTATCTGTTCTAATACTACACTTCATCTTTTCTGTCTTCAGTCAGTGAATGAGAAATCCTTCTAGAATGAGGCAATTCACATTTTTATTCTAATTCAGAGTGCCTCTTTTTGGGGTACTGAATTTTCCCTACATTAAAAACTGACTGTGTATCTAACTCTGCCTTTGTAAGGAGGCAAATAAATAAGGGCACAAAACATCCTTTCGTCATCATGCAAGGATTTATATAAAAAACACAAATATACACAATTAAACATTAATTTTTCAACCTAATCTTTTTTTTTCAGCAGTGATTTGAACTGCTGAAATGAACCCCCCTCTAAAAATTGTTTTCTTTACATCCATTGATTAAGTATCAAATTTTCAGATAATAAATGTTCTTTTAAACTGACTTGTTACTCTTAAGAGGTTGGGAGCTGAGATGAAAGTTTAATGTAAAATTACCCTCTGTCTCCATGAAGTTGATATTTGCCGAGGATGTGTTCACCATTCTCTGTTATTTAATTCTTTGAAGGGGGAAAAAATTACTATATTAATTGAACATGAAATTTTCAGATTATAGAATTAAAAAATCAATCTCACTGTTCAATTTTTAAAAGTGAGGGATAATTTTTGTGTAATTTTAACATAAAATAATCCCTGGGTCGAAATTTTGAAAAGGCATTTTTGAACAAGGTTTATTTTGGCTAAAGACTGGTAAAAAAAAATCAAATAGTAAAACCATTTTATGTTAGACTTACATAGAAAACCCTTAAGAATTGAACAAATAATTTTTATCAAAGTTTATTTTATAACTTGAAAATGTGTCGCTTTATCAATAATAATCCAAAAAGATTTTTCTCCCAAAATTGAATGACACAAATTTTAGACTCTCACCTCCAAAAAAGAAAAAAAAAACTTAATCTATGAAGTGCTATATTGTTATCTATCTGGTTTAGGTATAAATTTCATTGTCATAAAATTTATGAGTTCAAATATCTTATGCAATATATTTTGAAATGCAATGTGTATATATATCTTATATAGATTGTCTGTTTCTAAATCAATATGTGAAACAAAAAAAAGACAACATACTATTTCACTCTACATAATTTGAGTGACTGAAATAGGATTTAACCAATGAAGCATTAAAAAAAAGAAGAAGACTATTCAAACTCTTTTACACAAGTGACAAACCACGAACAGCATAGCAACCAATCACTGACCTCTCTGACCCATTGTGATGTTTGCTTTTTCCTTCTCAAACACATTCTTTTCCTTTTGTTGTCCCCCAAATTCCTTAATCTGGGTGTTTCAGAAATTAAATTCACATATATCTATGCAAATCGCATCACTCTCTCAACATCTTGGCCTTTCAGTTCGGTGTGTATTAATGCTACTTGATTATATCAGATTCAAATCGTTATTACGAGGCTCAGGTTCTAATTGCACCAGAAACTGTTTTTTTTTATACAGGAAATTTTCGTGGATTCTTTTGGCGTCGGGCAAATGACGCCTTTTCTCACACCGATGTCTTGCATACAAATCACCCTCAACAATATCTCTGCCAGTTCACCCCTTTACTCCCTTTCCCTAATGTTGTTGCTGCTGCTGTTATTACAACACCCTCCTCCCACCACTTGTTTCAGTCTACTTTCCTGCCACCATCTAAAACATTCATTGTGCAAACAAGCAACTAAGCATGATTATCAGAGTTTTAATATATAATATTAATATTATATAATATTAGTATTATATATTATTAATATTATATAGATTCAGGGTTTTGCTGATACACCAATTTTTCTAAAGCTTAAACATGTAGTTAGATCCAGGGCTATGGAGTCAGAATCAAACCAAATTCATTGCTTTAGGAGTCAGAGCCGAACATTTTAAAACTTCAGGAATTGGAGTTTGAGCTACTGCCTCCACAGGCCTGGTTTCATCATTGAATTCTTTAGATTTATATTAAAACAAACAAGATTTTAAGTTCACAAAACCTTGAAAAATGCAACTTTAAAAACAAAATGCTATAAATAATATATAGTATATATAAATTAATATAAATTATTACAAGTGGAAGAAGAATATTCCTTAGGTTGGTGTCAGTGTTATTTTTTATTTTATTTCAGGAGTCAAGCGTTTGTGTTAGCAAATCCACATCTCATCATTCAAATTAACGATTGGATTCAGTTGGAAACATTAGGGTCTACTTATCAGATATTGTAGTAGAAACATACAAACAAAAAACTAAAACCCCGGTCCGGAGAAATCCCTAACTAAATAATATGTTCATTTCTTTAGGAATAAACATTCATTTTGATGGTTGCATATGCATTATTATTAAATGTTTGGGAATTTTTTACACCAGAGCAATGTCCGGTACATCAGCTACACACACACACACACACACACACACACACACACAATCTATTTTTTTTTTTAAATATGTAAAACTAAATGTATATTCAACATATAACACCCCAGCAATGCTAGGTAAGTCTGCTAGTATACATATAAAATTGTACTTTTAAAATTGTTTCAATAGTATTTTTGAATAGTTTTTTTTTAATTTGTAGATTAAAAACAAAATCAGTATTACAACATATCAAATAAATACTGATTTTGTTAAAATCACTTTTGCTTATATTCTTGCATTGTGACGGAGTAAAATTATTTTTTCGAAATATTAAAAGTTCATGGTGGGTCATATTGATTTTATCAAATAAAGATTACGTTACCCTAATTTGTAACCCAACTTGATTTTGTTTTTATCTTATCTTTCTAAATGTTGTTGACAACTTTGCTATCCAATATATTAATAACCAGGGTACACGTTCCATCAAAAATGACAGAAAGAAATGTTATATTTTTTTAACAAACAAATCAAGCATTGAAAAATAGACAAAATTTTGATATCACAATAAAATTTCCTTACATTCAAACAATGAATTATTTACATCACCAGTTTCTTCTTCTTCTGTCATTCGAATCAAGTGACTTCTTCTGCTAAGGGCTGGACTTTAATTTCAAGACTCTGTTTCTTTTCCTTTTTATCACCATTTTGTTTTGCTCAGCAGAGAAAAATGAATTTTTAATACGTAACATTTCATCATTTATATGTCGGATTCGATTTCTATTATTCCAAAATTTATTATATATATTTATATAGCTCTATATAAAGTTAGGTATGTGTGTATGTTTATATATTTGTTGTATAGGATTCACTCCTAAACTAATGAATCGATCATTATGAATTTTGGAACACAGCTGCTAGCTGTGATTTGGGATATATTTAGTTTAATTTAGTTTCAGGGGGTGGAAACCCTTTGTGAAAATTCAGATACCTCTGATTTTTGTGAATTTTTTTAACAATAGGTATTAGACGTCAATTAATAAATATTCCCCAAATTTCAGTTTCTTTGGAGTATTTTAAAAAGGTTTTAGGACGCATAATATGCACACAATCTCCTATTTAAAAATTCAAATATATCAAATTTGCGTTAAATTTGATCCATAGTAATTAGACACCAATTAAGCAAGATTCCTTAAATCTTAGACATTTTTCAGAATCAAAATCATGTAATGAAACTTAGAATAAGTATTTTCGACATAAAATTTACTATTATTATATCTTGGTTTAAATCTTGGTAAGGAGACATGAAAGTGGTGCAAAACTGTTCTGTTTGGAGGCTTGATTTTACCAGTCCGGCAATGCGTATTCTGCTAGGATACATATAATTCTTTTTACTATTTCATGCATATACTATAATATTTATATTATGTTGTCCCTCTCTACATCCGGTGTAAGTTGTATAGTAGCTGTGGCAGGAGCGTCATGATATATGGCAGTGAATGCTGGGCCCTTACCCAGTCCTCTCCTGCCCGTCTGCAGCGCAATGACAGATCCATGATCAGATGGATCTGCAATGTGAAATATGACCAAACCCAACAGATCAGGTCAGACGATTTGCTGGAAGCACTACACTTACCCAGGATGGAATTTATCCTAAGGATGAATCGATTGTGCTGGTATGCTTATGTGGAACGTTCATCCTCCTGGATAAACTGTTGCAGAAGCATGAATGTCATACATCGCAGAAAGGTTGGACGGTCAAGGAAAACTTGAAAACAAGTGATTCAACAAGACCGCACAGTGGAATTTGGAAGCTGCTGACCTGTGAGAGGTGGAGAGTGAGCTTGCGTAATATCATTGAACGTCTGACCCCGAACAAGGGAAAAGTGACGTTAAATGAATAGAAGAAAAAGAAAGTTTATATTTAAATATAAAATAATATATTATGTATATATTTTTTTTAGTATTTACTTCAACAACTCTCAATACATGAGTAGAGCTTAATATGTAAATATACCAGTGTATATAACAAGATCAAAGACTATGATTAATTTGTAGCTAGATAAGCCCTAGTTAGCTATAAAAACAATAGTAAAATGTAAATCCTCATAGAAATTGAATTATATTACTTATTGTTTTCCATGTCAGATTGTTATGAAAAAAATTTAAAGTTAGTATTAAATGAAAGAATTTATTAGTATGACTATTTAGTACTATAACGAAATTTGTTGCTGATTGCAAAAATGGTTTCTATCTGTAATTTACATTTGCTGCTGAAAATAAAGATGGCCTCACTTCAGAAAAATATTCCAAGCGGGATCATTAGTATTTGCAAAGAAAATAAATTGAGTTAAAATTTATTCTTTTTAATAAAATGCAGCAGTGTTCAACAAAAAAGGCCTAGGCAGAATCAAATATTGATTTGTCCGCTGCATTGCTAAATAGGTCTAAGTTAAAAAATCCAACAACTTAATTTTATATATTAGATTATGGTGATGTTAAGGTAATGTTTTACATGAGGATTTTCCAAGAATACAAAAATGACTTTCTATTCATTTAAATGCTTCAAAATGCTTTTCAAATTTCGAAGGGTCACAAATTCATTATTATTTTTAACTACTAATGGAAGATAAAAATGCCGACTTGCAAATTATTTTTTAAAATAGGATTTGAAAAATTTCATTTTATTTTACATGATTGCATTTTTGATTTCAATAAGTATTCAATTGATAATAAATAATGAAAATACAGCATTTTTTATGAGGAAATGTCAAAAATTATCCAGTGTCTTCCAATAGGACTCCAACCTACATTCGCCACCTTAGTGGTCTGGTGTGTTATCCATTATCCCACCACACCAGTTTTATTAATACAGAGATTATAAAAAATGTAAATGTAGAAAATTCAACTTTTGTCTGGTGACCTTCTGTTCTACATCGCCTGCTAAAAGCGTTGTTCTTTGGAAAACAAAAATTTATATTTTTTAAAATATATATATATAGATTTTTAAATATATACATATATATAAATTTTTTTGTCTACAATTGTGACACAATGAAGAAATATTGATTAGGGACACAAAGGAATCAGCTTTTGCCTATAAACTTTAATTTTAGCCAGAAATTACTGACTAATTGATAATTTAAAGGTTTTTGAACACAACGTTTGATCATGAAATTGATGCAAATCGTTTTAATTTACGCAATTTAAAAATAATAAATTAATGTGTTATTAGATCAAATAACGTTCAAATTCTGTAATTTGGAAGAAACGCATGCCAATTAGCCAATCAAAACCCGTCTGACACCGGTGTTTACAAAAACTGTCTCTTATTAAATAAAATTTGGTGTTTAATGAGTGACAGTGAGAGGACTTCTGAGTATGAGATTAAAAGCTCCCATCTTTCCTCTAATTATGACTAATCAAAAATAAAATATTAATCAGGTTTAAATATTAAAATTGATTGAAAATACAATATTTTTTTAAGAACACTGACCGATATTTGCCATAAATGACTGGTGAAACAGAATTAAGTATCTACCTTGTATTAAAAAAATGTTGTTAATCACAAAGATTGGAGAAACAGACTGGCTCTACTTTACATATTTAATTATTTTTTGATGATTCAAAATAGATCATCTAAAATAAGAGGTAAAAATCTTAGAGGTATTGTGATGTAGGCAGTGACATAGTTGTAGTTACAGACAGACAGACACATAATATTCATTATAATAAGATACACACACACATACAATCATCAGAGAAATGTCATCCTTTAGATTCAAGCTCTGACAGATAAAAGTACTTATTTAACCTTTACAAACTTATGCTGTCTTGATTCATTTTTATCTAACAATTTGTTTTTGTTGTAATTTTCAGGTCCAGCCAATTTAGTCGATCAAGTGACGGGACATTTAAAACTGTTTTAAGTTCAATATTTCAAACTGATTCTCTGTAAATGTCATTCCTTTTTGTAAAATAAAATTTAAAAAATATCTTTAGATTCTTGTTTTATTATTTACATTTTTTCTTTTTTGTATTGCTGAAAATTCTAACCAAAACCGATCTTTGATAATTCTATACCCTTGAGAAATGATGAGATATGCCGAAAAGAAGTTTGTGTTAATTCTCAGAAAAGTTAGCAACATCTTATGACAAATAAAGAACTGGATTTATAAATTTATATTTGGCATGATCACTTGATAGTCTGTTAGTATCTGGTTGTGTTGTTTACCTATGATAGCAATACAAATATGCTATGATCAAGATCTACATATATAGTGTTGTATAATGTCTGCCTTTTTTTGCTTTATATATCGAATAGGCTATATTGCCGGTCCCGGCAAAATAACGATTCCTGCGTTATTTTGTCGTGACCGGCAATATAACGATTCCTGTGTTATTTTGCCGGTTCATGTATATTTAACTAAATTATTAAAAATACAGTGACGCCCGGCACAATAATGAGTCTTACGTTATTTTGCCGGCTCGTGTTTATTTAACTATAAATTACTTTTTTTTTTATTATTTAAATTATTATTTTTGTATTATTTAAAACTTTATCAAACGAAATTTTATTTATAATTTAAAACTTTGCCTGATTGTTTTTTTTTGTTTTTTTTTATTTAAAACTTTGCCTGATTGATTTTTTTTGTTTGTTTTTAATTAATCTTTGCCTGATTGATTTTTTGTATAATTTAAAACTTTATTAAGCGACAATATATTTTAAAATAACGATAAAATTAATTTTTACTTCCGGTTGATTCGATTAGGAGTGAACTCTTCAAAATTACGACTTATTTTATGATTTCATTGAAAGAACATTTTAAAATAGAAACTGTTTAAATCCAGTGATTTTCTGTATATTTTAACATTATCGAAGTTTTTCTTCATAAAGAAAATCAGAATTTTACATTAAAAGCTTTCCTTTGTAAAGCACATTTTTTACAAGTAAATGTTACCAAAGGCAACATAAATTATTCTTCTACCTGTATAAGTTTATTTGTTTATTTGATTATTTATTTTTATAAAAAAAATCATTTATCAAAATAAATAATAAAATAAACAAATAAACTTATACAGGTAGGTAGAATAATAATTTATGTTGCCTTTGGTAACATTTATTTGTTGCTTATTTTTTTTTTTATATATAACTTATATATAACTTAAGGAAAATTTCAATTACTTAAATCGAGAGCAGACTTAGTAATGTTGGGAAAATTCATCAACATTAATTCTATTATGAAAAGTAAGCAGATATTTCTTTAACCGACACAATAGGGCAGGTCGATTTTTTTAAATTTCTTGAACCGACACAACTGATGATGAAAACAAATTGTTTTTAAATATTTGCCCTTATTTATTTAATTACCTTTTCTTTCGCAAGGCCATAACAATTAGGTTTTAAAAAAAAAATGAACCGGCATAATAACGATCCCTTTACATTAGTCAATAATTATTGTGCCGGGCGTCACTGTATGTTTAACAATTTAGTTAAATATACATGAACCGGCAAAATAACGCAGGAATCGTTATTTTGCCGGGACTGGCAATATAGCCTCTTCCTTTATATATACCCAAACACCACATCAGTCATGTGAAATCTCTTGCTAACACCGCTACCATCTCTCAATATATAACAATAATAGCATCAAAATTGTGTTTTTGTAATAGTTGATCTGTGAACGCTGGCTGGGGTTAAATTTTTACAATGTTGTAAAAGTTTAAAATTGGGAAGGAAGGTATGTTGAGTACTGTAATTGAGGGGGTGGGGAATTGTCTGTCCTTTCCATGACCGAGTCAGGGGAAGGTGATGTTAGCGCCGGAAAAGAGTAAAGTCAGTTCAGTTTCTGTCTTGTTCTCTCTATTTTCTCTGGGATTTTGAAGGAGTCAGATGCACTAGACCACTTAAAACAACCACGGTTTACTGCTTTCATTTTGCGGAGAACTATAATAAACCATAAGAACAGATGTTGCTTATTTGAGAGCAGTCTATTTTACAGATCGCCCAGCGCACTTCAAATCCAAGATGGGGGTCTGAAAGAATAGATTATTACTATGATCATCAGCACACAGGTCATCAGACAAGAACCAAGTGAAGTCAGCATGGTGCTAATTTGTAATTGGCTATCTATCAGCTATGTAGCAAGCTTGTAATTGGTGCCGTGACTAGGATGCTTAAACATGGAATGAAAATAAAATAATACACAACATGAAATTCTTGGCTGCGAGAAACAAGATGTGCGTGAAATTAATAGACACAAGAAGCATCCACATGTAGCAGGCATGGCAAGGGAAAGAGAGTGACGTTTAGAGATGCACACACATTTTGCTGAAGAGAAAGCAAGACGGAAACACTCTTCTGGCTCTGTCATTAACTTCCTCCTGACTCAGTCATGGAAAGGGCAGACAACTTGTCCCCTCAATTACAGTATTCAACATTTTGTACATGATTATAACAAATCTGACAGAGGCTTGGATAATCCTCAAACTACTTGCATTCCTACATTTCGATGAATGTACTTCGAATTATCCTAAAAAAACATTTATTATGAATCCAATATTGATTAAATGCCAAACTTTCAGATTATCATGAAAAGATTTGGAAAAATATATTATTTTTAGGGGGTCATTGTGTCATTCAATCTTATAGTAAACCGATCCTCTGATAGAACCGGTCCTAACCTTTAGAGATTAGGAGTTTCAAAAATTTATTTCATTTAGAGTGTTAGCAACAAAAGAACAGGACAAGAGGAATGCTTGTAAATGCCACTATGAGAAGTTGTTGAATTCTGAGTTTTCATGGAACTGAGAAAATCTATAAGTTGCTGAAGAAGTATCCACCCAAGCTATAAGAATCGAGAAAGAAATGTTACAGGAAGCTGTGTGTGAGATGAAGAAGGGTAAGACTGGAGGACCCTCGGGCGTTGTTGCAGAAATGGTGAAGGCTGCTGGCCAAAAGGTATTGAGATGATCATGGACTTGACAAATCAGATTATAAAAGAAGAGATTATCCCGAAAGACTGGGAACTTGGTACAATTGTGAATTGTTACACGGGTAAAAGGGGAAGCACTCGATAGAGGTAATTACAGAGGCTTAAAGTTGATGAATCAAGTCCTGAAAGTGATTGAGAGAATAGTTAAACGATAAATAAGTCAGATAAGCATAGATGAAATGTAGTTTGGCTTTATTCCTGGGCAAAGTACCACTGGTGCTATATTTATCCTAAGATAAATGCAACAAAAATAGTTTGATAAGAAGAAGAACCTATATTTTGCCTTTGTGAATCTGGTGAATGCTTTTTTGATAGAGTGCCAAGAGAGGTTGTGTAGTGGCCTTTGCATAAACTCGGGACACGTGAGTGGTTGGTAAAGATTGTTCAAGCAATGTACAGAAATGCTCAAAGTCGTGTTAGAATTAACAGCACATTTAGTAACAGCTTTAATGTTAAAGTAAGAGTACATCAGGGTTCTGTAGTGAGTTCGTTGCTTTTTATTTTTGTCTTAGAAGCGTTGTTAAGAGAGTTCTGTACGGGTTTTCTGGAAAAGATGCTGTATGCTGATTTAGTACTTGCCTGTGAAACAATGGATGCCCTACTTGGAAGAATACTATGGAAAGTAAAAGTCTGAAAGTGAATGTTACCAAGACAAAGTGATGATCAGTGGTTGTAGTGTTGGAAAGTTCCCCAGCTCAGTTTGTGAAAGGGAGTCGGTTGCAATTCAATTTTTTGTGATACCTCTAAGCATTGGGTACACAAGAAATGCAGTGGAATTACTGGTAGCTTGAGAGAGGATAACCAATTTGTGTGCAAGAAGTGTTAAGACAATGGAGATGGATGAGAACTCAGATGTGGAGAAAGTATATTTGAATGGCGAGGCTATTGAGGTTGTTAAGAAGTTTTGTTACCTTGATGATATCATTGGAGCACAGGGTGGAGCAGGTACTAGTGTGATTGCAAGAATTAGGAGTGGATGGAGTAAGTTTAGGGAACTTCTGCCATTACTAACCAGCAGAGCTTACCACTGTCGACCAAGGGAAGAGTCTATCAGGCATGTGTACACAGTGTGATTATGTATGGAAGTAAAAACTGGTCAGTAAAGGTTGAAGACATGCGTTCCCCTGGAGAGAAATGATATGAGAATGATACAATGAATGTGTAATTTGAGTCTTAAAGACAGGGTTAGTTCTGATGACCTCAGAGGAAAATCTGGACAGTATAGGGAGATGTGTGCAGAAGAGTAGACTTTGAGGATATGGCCACATTGAAGGAATGGATGAGAGTTCTTGGGTTAGTAGATGTAGAACAGTTGAAGTAGCAGGTTCAGTTCACAGGGGAAGGCAAATGAAAACATGAGAGGAAGTGATAAAAAATGGACCTGAGAGAAAGAGGGATAAATAAAGACCTGGCAGAGATAGGTTACTTTGGAAGTAAATTTCTTAAAGCCGTCCAACACATGCCACGTTAAACCGAATATGATGATGATGATGATTGTGCACCGTTTTTAACACCGAGTGTGCAAGGGCGTAAAACTTTAAAATGTATTCCAGGTTGTGATTATTCACATCCTCGCACATTTAATGTTAAAAACAGCGCACAAATAGAATTAAATTAAAGATGCAATGAAAGAAAAACATGAGTAATTATAAAATTAATTTATTATTGTTAAAAGAATTAAATAAATTATGAAAAGAAAGTAATCGAGTCTATATTTATTTTTTACACTGTTGTGGGCTACGATATTTGACTTGTAGAGGAATGAATACATAAAATGTTTATATATAAAACACCATTGACCGTAACAGAAAAATGCTTTTGTGACAACAGTGCAACGAAGATAGGAAATTGATGTGATGCGATCTGTTTCAATGAAACAGACAGCACTCAGCTAGCCAAAAAGGCTGACGAACTATAGTTACAATGATATTCCATGATAAATGCCAGTATACTGAAATCATATGCCCTTAATAGGGTTAAGATCAAAATTAATATACACTAAATGTACAAAAGCAAGGAAATTCCCAAATTTTTACACTTTTATTGTCATTAAGGGTATGACTACATATCAACCAAACCATTTCATTATCACATCACTACAGTATAAATCTCTATGCATGAGTGGATGAAGTGTGTGAGGTGCGCTGAAGAAAAATTCCTACCAGTAAAATACATAGCCCTGTTGTGCTCGCATACCCTTAATGACAATAAAAGTGTAAAAATTTGGGAATTTCCTTGCTTTTGTACATTTAGTGTATATGAATTTTCATCTTAACCCTATTAAGGGCATATGATTTCAGTATACTGGCATTTTTCATGGAATGTCACTACTTTTGTAAAGGCTATGCCTCAATACAATGCCTTCGCATAACTGATATAGTTGGTAGTTTGACTAATCAAGGTATATGGTAAACTGAAATTAAAATGCCATCAACTAGACACTAGAACCTCTATCTTTGCCAAAAATCAGCTGAATCCATCAAATGGTCGATAAGATATAGAATAAAATGTTAGAATACTGGTCATTTTAAAGGTTTTTTGGAATTTTCTGGAAAACTAAGGTATATGGTAAACTGAAATTAAAATGCCATCAACTAGACCCTAGAACCTCTATCTCTGCCAAAAATCAGCTGAATCCATCAAATAGTTGATGTGATACAGGGTGGCACATACGTACATACGTATGTGCACACAGATAACATGATTTCATGATTGAAGTTTCTGGATCTCTGGGTTGCCTTGACTAATGATGCTGAAATTTTACACACTTATAGAACCTATCAAATAAAAATTTTGTGCAAAGTTTTAACTAATTTGGTTTATTGATTTTTGAGTTATGATTGATCAAAGAAATGAGATTTCTAGCATAGGCCATTCGTGAAGTCTATTAAAGGATAGAGCGCTCTCGCGCCTCCCTTGATTTCTTCAAAGGAAAACCATAAAAAAATATTTTACTGAAAAGCGGAAACTACAAACATTAAAATTGGATTCAGTTTTAGTGATCATCGTATTTAACCAGTTTTATAAAATCGGTTTTGAGACCTAGAATCTTCTAATAGTTATTTCTAGCGCCAATTCTGGTATAAGCGCATTAAGTGTTATTTTCCCTTTGTTAGAATACCCCGATTTAGATTCAGATTCTGTGGTTCATGCTGATATGCTGACTCATTCTTTCTCCTAGTTTCAAAGTGTTTACATGTGTTTTGAATAAAGAGGATTACAACACAATTTATTGAGAATTATTTTCAATTTCATTATTTCTAGTATTGGCGTGGTGATTGCGTTTACAATTTACTCTTCCGAAACCCTTAACTGCATTTAAGATAAGAAAAATGAAACATTTCTGCATTTATTTGCTGTGCTAATTTTACGCTAATGATGTCCTAAAACTCATAAAAAAGATAAAGTAAAAACATCTCTGCCATGTTAACAACGTGTACCTAATCAATGCTCATTGTCGAAGGAAAAGATATAACATCTTTTGAGGCATGGAGCCAAATCTTTTTCTCATGAGCATTCTTTTGAGGTCTGCAAACAGCCAGTTGTTGCTGGGGTCCAAATCTGGAGAATACGGTGGGTGTGGAAGCAATTAAAAGTGCAATTCATGTACTTTTGCCATCGTTGCGACCGATTTGTGACATGGTGCAGTGTCTTGGTGAAAGAGTTTTTTCTTCTTCATTCTTCTTGGCATTTTCCTCCTTCAACTGCACCAATAAAGCGATATAATATTCGCTATTGATGGTTCTTCCTTTTGAAGATAATCTATGAACAAAATACCTTGTGCACCCCAAAATACGGAGGCAAAAACCTTGCTTGCTAATGTGTGCATCTTTGTACGCTTTGGACAGCTTTCACTATTGACTCAGCTGATTGTCGATTTGACTCTCGAGTGACATGTTTCATCCATTGTCACATATTGATGTAAAAACTCCTTTTTCTTGCATTGAAAGAGTTATAAATAATCCTTTGAATCGTCAACACACATTGTTGGTTTTGATTGACTGTGAGCAAACGTGGCAACCACTTTGAACACAACTTTCTCATTAACAAATTTTCATGCTGAATACACTGCCTTCTGATATCTTTAACTCCTCTGCTATCTCATGCAATTTTAATTCATGATCAGCCAAAACGAGTTTGTGGACTTTTTTTAAACTGCCAAATTTAGGCGACCTGAGCATTCAGCATCATTTGTGTCTGTATGACCGTGTTTAAAGTCAGTATACCACCTCTTAACTGTTGTTTCCGAAGTGCAAATAACACTTACCAAGCCATTGCTTTGCTTGAACAGTATTTTCTCCCATCAGAAAGCAATGCTTTAACGATACACAAAATTCACATTTTCCCATTGTTTTAAAAATTTGCAACAGTTGCTTCACTTAAATAACTGTAATTTGTAAACTAATAATCCGATTGGGCTTCATTTGAAGATTAGTACTTTATAAAAATCATATAGATTTTTTATTAGTGGCGCCATCTATATGTGAATGATATGTTAGATCTTATTATAGTGAATTATATTATTTGTAGATGTAAATGTAAATGATAGTTATTCTTAAAATTTTTACAGTGAATAATAATATTTTAAAAAATTTTATGAATTATATCATTTTTAGATTTTTTTTCAGTTAATGATATTTTTTTCTGGATTTCTTCACAGAGAATGATAGTTACTTTTAAATTTCTTTTTGTTATAATAACTGATATTATATTTTCGATTTTTTTATAGTGGATCTAGATTTGTTTTTTATTGTGAATTATATTCGTTCTAGGTGTATTTTTACAGTGAATAATAGTTATTTCCATATATTTTACACGAAATGATGGTTATTTCTATATTTATTTTTTATAAAAAATTATAATTATTCCTAATAAATTATAATTATTTCTGGATGTTTTTTTTTTACAGTTAATGATGAATATTTTCATGTTTTTATAACAAATGATGATTATTACAGATTTTTTTTAGTTTATTTCTGCATTTATTTTTAATTGTGAATGAGTTATTTCTTAATTCTTTTGACAGAGAATGATAGTCATTTTATTAGATATTTTTTACATTAAATTTATCTGTAATTTTATTTGGACGATGCGCAAATGTTGTCAGATAAAAACAATAGCAAAAGCATCTTAAAATTTTGGCTTTGTATAATGATTACGAAACCTCTCATCTTGGTTATGCAGGTGTTCATTGCCGATGGAATGATGTGAAACTTTTGCTTCATTGCCAAATGGGTTACTTATTCATTTATTTTTGTTCACTCTTAAAATATGAGCTGCACTAAATTTTATCAGTGTTATATAAAATGAACTTCAGAGAAATCAACCTTTAAATTCTATTAATATACCTTGCCCAAAATCACACACACACACACACACACACACACACACACACACATACACCCACGCTTTAGCATCCAGGTGGTTTTGTTTACAGAAAGGTTAAATCACATTGGAGGTAAGGGAATTGTATGGTATTTATGGAGTCTGAAACAGAAGAATGATAATCTTAAACATTCTAACTTCTGTAGAATCTTTTGTTTGTTTCTTTTTTATCTTTTATTTACTGTCTGTCTGTACCATTGAAGTACTTGTGTTCATTGCTTCTGTTTATTGCATCATTCAGTGCCATGCAGGTGTGTGTGTTTAATTGCTAAGATTAACTAATATTATTAATGAACTAGCAGGAAGAACCAGCGTTGCCCGGGATTGAATGACAGATCCATGATTAGATGGATCTACAGTGTGACATCTGACCAAACCCAACACATTAGGTTGGAGGATTTGACCAGTATAGACGAATCGGTTATGCTGGTACGGTCATGTGGAGCATTAATCTTTTGGGATAAACCGTTGCAGAAGCATTGATGTCATGAATCGCAGGAAGGTTGATCGGCCAAGGAAAACATGGAAGCAGGTGATTGTACAAAACTGTACAGAGTGGAATTTAGAGACAGTTGACCCACTGGATTGTGAGGACTGGAGCTTGCAAAATATCAAAAAGACGTTTGCCCCCTGGACTTGGGAAAAGTGATGTTAAACCAATAGAAAGAGAGAGAGAGACAGACAGACTGACAAATCTTCTTAATTTGCATATTTTTTTATAAACAGCTTCTAATAAATTAATATTTTGTAATATACAGTTGTAATTTTGAATTGTCATATTTTTTCATATATACATAATATTTTCGTCGATAGTAAAACGTCTGATGTTGCTGAGAACAGATACTACACTTTGATCTGGACCAAAAGGCCAAGAAACAATAAAAATAATGTTTTCATGGCCAGTCATTTTTAAATGAATGAAAAAAAATTTTAAAAATGATTTCATCTATTATCGTATTATCTGTTAATGGGGGTGAGTAGTGTAGTATCGGTTCTGTTGTCATAAAGCCGTCCTCCCAGGAATTACTGCCTCCTATTTTAAGGTAGTGGAACTAATCCTCCTAGGTATTACATCCTCCTTTGAAGGAGGCGGTAATGTAGTATCCGTTCTGTTGTCATAAGACCATCTTCCCAGGAACTATCTTCTTTTTTTTAAGGGGAGGGGGTAGTGAATGTAGTATCTTTTCTGTTGCCATGATACCATACTCACAGGCATTACCGTCTCTTTTTATGGGGGGATCCTCCTAGCTATTACCTCCTCTATTTTGGAGGGGGTATTGTTTTATTGTCATGATACCATCCTCCCAGGCATTACCACCTCCTTTTTAAGGGGGGGGGTAGTGTAGTATTTTTTCATTCGTCATGATACATTCCTCACAAGCATTACCTCCTCTTTAGGGAGAGCAGTATAGTACATGTTCTTTCCTCATGATACACGCCTTCCAAGATGACCTTTTCCTTCTTTTTTTGGGGTGGGTGAGTAGTGTACTATCTATTCTGTTATCATGATATCATCCTCCTAAACATTAACTTCTTTTATTTTGGGGGAGGGGGGTAGTGTTCGTTCCTCATGATATCATCGTCTCGATCATTACCTTCTCCTTTAGATGTCAGTGTATGTAGTTCATGCACAATGATATCACCATTTCAACCTAGCTAGTATTTATTAGTGATGGGACGATTCCTATATTTTTCTCGATTCCAATACAATTACCAATTCTGTTCTAAATTCCTGATTCCGATACAATTACCGATTCTGATTCCAATAACAAGAGCACCCGAAAGAACACAGCCATAACATGAAAAATAATCACCTGTGCAACTATAGACCCATGTATCAGAAGAGTTCATTAAATGGCAATGATTTAAGGTCGTTTATATAGAAATTTTCCAATATTTTAAGCTTTTCTTATCGCAAACTTTTTCCTAAAGAAATTAACACTGATTCATGAGGTTAAAATTTAAATATACCAAAGTTATGTAAAAAAATAAACTACCAATTTGTTTATGTCAGTTGTTTTTTTCATGTTGGAATAAAATCTATAAAAAAAACGATACACTAATTTTTTTGTATCTCACCAATAAGTTATAAAAAGAAATACACATTGGTAAACTTGTAGATAAATCAATTTCCTTTCGTGTGATAGGATTTTATAAATATTTTGCGATCTTATAAAGCTCTTTTGACGAATCTGCCACCGGAGAATAATTCTACCCAAAGAATTTGACACACTCAATATTTTTTTTTCTTAACCCTGAAGAGTTTTTTGACCAGATATTTTTGTATTAACTTTTAGGACATTAATTGGATATCTGGCACTGAATAATTTATTGATATTTTTCGGCCATATATGGAAAATATTTTTTATGGATTAAAAAAACTTCATTAATTAATCATTTTTTAATGAATATTTATTTTCATTTTAAAGAAGCAAACATTTCTTCGTAAATTAATTTTATTAACTATTTTCAAAAGGAGAAGCAAGATTATAATGCTTAAATTTAAAGTGTAACATTCTGATAGCAATTGGTGAATGAGGATTTTAAGAAAGAAAGGAAACTTAATAAGGATTAAAATTTCGATGGAAACCCAAAGAAGAAAAAAAATGAAATCGAACAAAAATATTGATAGAACAAAAAACACAATTGCGCACGAGGTTGACAGATGTTACAAACCTAACATAGTAGCGAACTGCTTTCGTTCTCTGTAGCTTAATGTGTACGTGTGTTCATACAGCAGAGAGAGAGAGAGAGAGAGAGAGAGGGAGGAGGAAGAGTAACAGGGTGTGTGACTACGCTGCTTGTTGCTTTCTCTTCTTTTCATCACTGACGATCTGGAACTGAGGGGGGGAAAACAAGAAGCTAATGTTACAAGCAGGAGAAAGCGATCAAACGATCTTATAAGGTGGCCCGAAAACGAAATAGAGAAAGACAAAGAAATTGGATGACTTTAGCAGACGACACTTGTGGGATTGGCGGAGGGGGGGGGGATTTGTTTTTTGTTGACAAAATGAGGGAAAATGCTGTAGCGATAAGATGTACAGGTTGAGTAGTCATTCGGATTAAGTATTGGAAAAATAATGTTGGATTGATAAGTCGTGTACAACATTGTGCAGAGAATGTCAGGCCGTAAGATGCAGTCAATCAAGCAGAAAAGTATCAGATGGATGTGACAAGAGATCGGAGATTTTGGGCGTCGCGGAAAAATGTTCAAGGTTTTATATTCGGTGATACAACAAAAAAAGATATCGTAAGAAAAGGACGATACTTTGGTGACATGAACAGGGTATTTGTACAGTTAAGTGAATTTTATTATGATTTGAATTCACTGGAAAATTGGAGATATAAGTAAGTGAATTTTATTATTGTGTGAATTTACTGAAAAGAGCACTCTATTATTATTTTGTATTGAACCTTATTATTGTTTGAATTCTCTCACCACTTTAACATGACTGACTACTTCCATCTCTACCGTAAAGACTCTGACAAACATATGCATGGGACACTTTCCCCTTGACGTGAGAACATAGGTTAGAATCAGATGACCAAGCCTACATGTGCTTTAGATTGACCCTACATCACAGCGTTAGTTACTTATATTTCTTATACCATTCTCCTTCGACCAAGGACTGTACCCGGCTTAACTCTGTCTCTGAAAGCATAGATAGAGCACTCTCGCTCGACTCGAATGCCCAAATACATGTATTTGGGGATTTTAATGCACACCACCGTGACTGGTTGGAATTCTCTAGCTTAATTGATGCAGTTGGTAACTCTACATATAATTTTTCCTTAGCTCACTCCCGTTCACAGACTGTCACTTTCCCGACCCGCCTCCCTGATCGTGTAGACCAGCAAGCCTAACTTCTTAACCTGTTTTTAGCCTCACTGCCCGAGGCTCACTGGTTTTTGGTTATCGAGTTGCTGATTTTATTAGAAATTGGTATTGCACACAAGCTCGGTTAGTTTATCATGAATCATTTTCATTGGTTGAAAAATGTCGAGTTGACATCTTTATGTGAAATGATGTTTTCTTTATTTTGGGTGCAGACATACTGCATCCCATTTCCCTCGATACAGAAAGGAAGAAATAAAAAGGAAAGAGTCTGCTAAACGAATGAATAAAGAAAGCGAGTAGCTTATACAAGCTAGTATGTTTTTACATTCGTTCGTATCGCCTCTCTGGCTTTCTAAAAAGTATGTCCCACATGTTTTTGATGTTCTTTAATTTTATATGAGGCAAAATTATTGTTTATTTCATTCATTTTATTTTTTTGAAGTCTTTGCATGTACCCATTAATAACTAATTGTTATTTTTTATTTTACAGGTGAATCAAATGGCTGTGGACAGAAAATCTTGTAAAAAATAAACCCAACATATTCTGCTACATCTGTGGCAAATAAACTATTGTTTATAATAGGAATACAGTCATACAATATGTTTACCATGTTTATCTTGGTGTTAAACTTTGCAACCAGGATAAGGTTGGGTACCACACATGAAATGCAAGCCATGAATAAAGTAATTGCATCAGTGGATCAAAGGAACAAAGAGTTGTGTGAAGTTCGAAATTCCCATGGTATATATTGAGCTGACGAACCATGACACCGACTGTTACTTCTGCACTATTAATATAACTGGGATCAACCGAAGAAAAAAACCCAGAAAAACCTCAAGTATCCCGACTTTCAAGCAGCACATTGTCCTGTAGCTCACTGTAAAGAAATTCTAGTACCTATTTAATATTCCTTAGAAACTTCCTCTTTCGAAGAAAGCTGGCTCAACCTACACAGTGTGAATGCCGCACAAGGTACCAGGTAGAGTACCTATTTTTGGAGAACTTTCTGATATTGATGACGCATATTCTTTCAGCGTTCAAGAAGATAAAGAAAAAGAAAATGCTTCTTGACGATGACGCTTCACACCCTTTTTCCTAAAAGTAGCAAAATTATCTAGTTCACGGACTTAGCTCGTTAACTTCTTCTGCTGAACTATTGGCATCCAGATTGAAAGGAAGAACTACTCCTCTCTGACAGTGCTCAAATCACTTTCTACCACAATGGGCATCAAGAGTACCTTTGTTTTTGTTTTCTCTAAAGAGAAGAACTTGGTGTACTGTACAGATATTGTACAGCTTCTGCCATAGTACGAATTTAAAGA
Source organism: Sepiola atlantica (assembly GCA_963556195.1). Lineage (NCBI taxonomy): Eukaryota > Metazoa > Mollusca > Cephalopoda > Sepiida > Sepiolidae > Sepiola > Sepiola atlantica. The sequence goes on from OY744522.1 coordinate 72,434,125, forward strand.
TTGGAAACTGTTCATTGACAGCAGCAAACGATCGTTGAAAGGTGTTCTACTGTGCAAGAACAATCAGTTTGCCTCTATAACTTTTGTTCACTCGACTAAAGGAAAAGTGTTGAGAATATATACCATAATCAGCATGCAGGATTTATTTGTATTGACCTAAAGATGTTGACTTTTTTATTGAGACAACAATCTGGCTTCATCAAGTATACATGCTTTCTGTGCTTGTGGGATAGTAAAAACCGTGTTCAGCATTACATGAAGAAGGATTTGCCTGTGTAGGAGGAACTGGTGCCTTACAGCACAAGGAACGTCTGCAACAATTTGCTGGTGGACAGAGGCAGGATACTCATTCCACCACTGCACATCAAACTTGGTTTTATCAAGCAGTTCATCAAAGTTCTGGACAAAGTTCTGTGCCAGTATTTTTCAGAATTTACCAGAGACAGTTGAAAGCAGGCATCTATGACGATCCTCAAATCCGTTAACTCAGAGATTCTGAAACATGGAAGGCTTTTGTTCTAGTTATGAAGAACTTTTTGGCAACAAGATCAGAAAATTGTCACCAATATGCTGAGTTCCTTCAAGAAACCTTTGATGCAACATGTGCATCAAAATGCATTACTTATTTTTACATATGGATCAATTTCTTCAGAATCTGGAATCAATGAGTGACAAGCAGGGGGAAAGATTCTATCAGGACATGAATGAGATGGCGATCAGATATCAAAGATGCTGGGATGCAGTCAAGATGGCTGATTACTCTGAAGAGAGATATCTCTGCTGCTGAGCTTCTAGATGTTCAAATAAACGGAATTCCAATCCCTTAATTTTGAACAATGATGTTATCGTTCAATTTAAATGTACTATTTTTTTTATTCATGTTTACTATTAAAGTTACAGTAATCGAAGTTTGTAATATTTAATCAATAAATTGTGTTAGAAAACAATTTTTATCTTAAAAACCTATTTTGAATGAGAAATATTAACAAAAATCAATCGATAATGCCACAAAAATGTAATCGATTAAAAAAACTCAATCAATTTATTTTAGAAACCGGAATTGATTGAGAGAAACAGATGTCATTTTCTGATTCAGCAGTACAAAATAAACCTAAAATATTTTATAAAACTTAAAAGTACTTTTTGTAGCCCAGTGTCATTTGTAATTATTACTTCTTTATTGTTCTCTTTATTTCTTTTGATTACATCAAAATATCTGTCTTGTTTTCATAGAATAACGTCAAAAGTGCATCTTTAATGATACTAAATTAAAAAGAAAGACGAATAGAAAAAAACTGTTCACAAACAGACTGAAATTCTGTGGAAATACATTGATATTTTAAAATCGATGTCACATATTATGACATCATTCAATTTCTAGTAGGACATATAAACTTACATCTGGCAAATTTATATAAGAAGATATAATGGAATGTTTAGTATATAGAATAATGGATAAGCAGGGTAACAGACACAAACACACACCTGTCTTCCTCCCACTCTTTCATCATTTCATAGCATCTCCTTCGACTCACACTCTCTCCCCTGCCCTCTTTCCGGATCGTCTTTGACTATTTACTGTATAAAGACATTCATTTCTTTTCAATAAAGCCCTTCTACACCAAATGTTAAGATCGTTTGAAGCGACCGAAATATTAATTAACTTTAGAGATGTGAATGGGTTATTATTTTTACTAGTCTGTTTTCATGCTTATTCACTATTCCATGTAATAAACATTCCATTTTGTCTGAAATTTAATTTCGTGTTTTAAACTCCATCAAAACATAAGATATAAGATATAAGATAAACTAATTTTGCAACTTACCTCCTTTGATCGTCCTTCTTTCTTTTAATTATTAAAAATAAATAGTCTGGACCTTTCAAAAAGGATATAAGCAATAAAAGTGTTTTATCTAAAATTTAAAAAGCAAAACAAGCTCCAACAAAAAAAACAGCGGTTGGATATTTCAGTTTAGTGACTTTACATGAACTTCACATGTGGACTGTGTCTGGGTCGCGATCTTGTTGTCTTTTTTGTTATTTTTTAGAATCTGCCTTGTCGATGAATGGATAACTATCAACGACATAAAATATTGAAAATATTAATTTACTAGAAGGCTTCACCCACTCACTATCACTTCACAATTTAATTCCTATTTACTACTTGAAATCATTGAAACGAAACTAACCGATAAAAAAGGACAAAACATTCTCTCTCTTACTCTTTCTCTCTCTCTCTCTCTCTCTCTCTCTCTCTCTCTCTCTCTCTCTATTAATAAGAAGAGAAGACAAAACTAATCGATAAGACAAAACTAATCGAAAGAAAAAGAAGACAAAACTAATCGATAACAAGACAAAACTAATCGAAAGAAAAAGAAGACAAAACTAATCGATAAGAAGTCACAGCTAATCGATAAGAAAAAGAAGACAAAACCCTCTCTCTCTTTCTCTTCCTTCTCAGTTCTGTTTTAATAATAATAATAAGGGAATAGTTTTATGTCTATATTAAAAGTGAAAGGAATTCTTTCCTTTATTTTTTATTATTATCAGATATTATTGAGATTAAGCCTCCCCTTCTTTGCTCATAAACTTAAAACTTGTATATGTGATTATTCTTTCTTTTTTATTATTATCAGTTATTATTAAAATTACATCTCTCATTCTTTGCTCATAAAAATTGCATTCGTATACATGATTATTGAAGCGAGCCAGACACATGTACGTTCACTTTTATTATTTTTATAACCTCGTAATTTAGGTTATAATAAATAATAACTTGTAAATAAAAATGTATGAACTATCAAGATAAACGTTTAACAGATTTATTAAAACTGAACACAGAATGAATTAATGAGTTAATTTGCCGCTGAACGCGATTGACATCTTAACAGTCTGAAAGCCGTGATCTGTGTTTACTTTCTCTCTGGACAGGACTCCATTTCCAAGGGCGATAACTCTTAACTCCCGAATTGGTTCAAGGGGTGTAACTAGTTTTCGTTAGTTGTCCTAACAATTATATAAAAATTAGTTCAACGAACCATCACCATGGTTACTATCATTTTTTTATATAGACAACTGAGGAATTCTAAACACGCTTCCGAAGGTAAATAAAGGCAGTTACACTAAAAGACTTCCTTAAATACAACAACATAAACCTCACCGGTTTTTAACCTTTGGCTCTCAATTGGGCAATCTGGGAAATAACCTCTGCTAAATAACAGATCAAATATAAAATATTTTCCAATATGAGAGGACTGAAAAGCATACCCAACAACATCAGAGTGTAATTGGGAGTACACCAACATCCGAGCTCTTTTGTTCAACCTATGTACAAGTTTGTGACTCATGTATTGGTTTTAGCAATTACATGAAATGGTAGCAGTGTCAGCAGAGCTGATCCCTCCAATATTATGCCTCTGTCTTCAGTCTGGAGTTAGTGTCAATGTCGGACATAACATACAGCTAAACGAACCAATCAACAACTAGTAAATAATTTACGAAATAGTAAACCAAAATAAAAATAATTCTGTAGAGTGGGGAGAGTAAATCTAAATGTTACATGGATATGGATGTCATCATCATCATCATCATAATCTTCATCATCATCATCATCATCATCATCATCATCATTTGTTTAACGTCTGTTTTACATGCTGGCAGGTGTTAGACAGCTTTTAGAAATTGACTTCCAAACTAACCTATCTCCGCCCAGATCTTTATTTATCATTCTTTCTCCCTACTCCTTATCACTTCCTCCCATGTTTTTCTTGGCCTTCCCCTGCCAACTGATCCTGCTACCTCAACTATACTACATCTACTAATCCCCAAACTCTCATCCATTCTTTCAATGTGACCAAACTAACGAAGTCTCCTGTTCTGCACACATATCCCTACATCGTCCAGATTTAATCTTTCTCTGAGCTCATCAGATCTAAGCCTGTCTTTAAGACTCACATTACACATTCACTGTATCATTCTCATATCATTTCTCTCCATGTCCTCAACCCTCACTGGCCAGGTTTCACTTTCATACATTATCACACTGGGTCCACATGCTTGATAGATTCTCCTATTAGTCCACAGTGGTAACGCTCTGTTAGTTAGTAATGACAGAAGTTCCCTGAACTTACTTAAATCTAAATGTTAAACTAGTGGTTCTTAACCTTTTTTAGCCCGTGAACCCTTTCATCATGTATCAGAATGATATTTCCCCCTTTCAAAAAATGTTTCACTCAAAATGTGCATTCATACTAACAATAATAAATAATACTAACATAATAGCATTCAATATAAATGCTAGTGGAGAGAAAATCCAACATGACCTTTCAGTAGTGATGGGCAATGCACACTGTGTTTTTTTATGACCCTGGATCCAGTTTGTGTTTGCTAATCTGTAGTGCCAATCTCCCCCCCACCCCCCCCCCTTTAAACCCTGAAATTGCTGATAAATAACGAGAGTGGAAAACAACTCGAGACATTTACATGTTTCAGAATGTTATTCTTATATTCTGTTTTTGTCATATTCACAATGATTTGTCCAGTTTACTCTCTGACCTTCTTCAAGTTGTGTCTTTTGTCAGTGATAATTTTGAATTTAACCCTTTATTTAATCCACTAATCAATTCTACCTTAAGGTTGTGAGTTCAATCCCTGGCGAAGAAACACAAATAAATGATATGAAATATCCTCAAAAAGCATGTAACATGGAATGAGAGAAGTACACCCTAGTGGGTTATAGAAATGGTTCAGTTCGAAATTCACAGAGGGTTACAATGATAAAAGATACCTGAATAAAGCTGGAAAGTACAATGGCTCAAAATACCAAGAATGAGGACTATATCATATTGAGACAAGGCTGAAACCAAGAGACTGCAAGTGGTGTTCACTTCATATTTTTTATTATCTGTGTGTTTACACATCTAAACTGACCAGCATCCATGATGAGAAAGAGGATGAAGACTCGTTTTTATTTCTGGAGTGAGGTCAGTGAATAGTTATAATAAAGGGAGATAAGTTATAACTATTACAAGGACAACAGTCCGAAACATGTAAATAATGTAAATATCAACACTACCTCATGTCAGGCATTTGACAGATGATAGCCACATGCAGGAACAAGCCCTGAAAAACCACTTGGATGTTCCAGTGCATTTCTCTAGCGATCATCTAAGGCAACAACATGTCTATTATGACATCATCCCGCCACACTACCGCATCTCAGAAATATTGTCAAATATCATCCGATTAATATGATTAAAAAATAAAGAGTCAAGAAAATATTGGCCAATCTTGTAGAAACTTCTCTTACAATTAGCAAGAAAATGTGGGATGATCCTACAATGGATAGAACCTGAAAGTTCACTATTAAATATTTGAGAAGAGAATAATCAAGTTAAAAATGTTACTGAATGTTTACAAACTTATTGAATTTACACCATGAGTATTTATTTTAACTTTTTGTTAGTCACCTCCACTCCAGTATCACATGAGATGGGCAGACACTCTAATCAGTTCGGTCATTGATACTCTTAATTTATATAATAAAAATAAACAAGATTATCTTGCAAAGAAAGATAGAACATGGGGAGTTCAGGTAAATCGGGTATCACCGCAGTTGATCACTTTTTCCTTTTTAGCTGGTAGCTTTGTCTTTTATATCTTGTTGACTTCATCACCAACAAATGACCTTTGATATTCAGTCTTCCGTCTACTCAGAGTAATAAGAAATGTCATAGTTCAGTTTTTGTGACTCTTTCATCAATTGACAGCATTTCTAGTGCGTCTTCTTTTACTTTATCATGTGAGTGAAGTTTTGCTTTTACTTCTCATCGAAAATACCAAAGTTAATTCGTTTCTCTATTGTTGGAATTTTACCCTCATAACCCGTAGAAATAAAAAGAAAAAGAGGGGGGGGGAGAATTAATAACTAAAATGGTCTTGTTTTAAAACAGAAAAAAGAGATTATTTATATATATATATATATATATATATATATATATATATATATATATATATATATATATAATATAAAATTAAGTTGGTCGGATCGATATTTGATTCTGACTAGCGAATTTTTATTCATTATTGTTGCACTATGTTTTTTCAAAAAAAAAAACGTACTTCACTTAAGGTTCTTTTAAAAAAATACTTATTCCGGCCAAGAACATCGGTAAAATGGAGACATTTTTCATTAATGACCTTAAAAGAAAAATCAAATTAAGACATTAATAAAAAAAAAATCAACTTAGCTCTACCTTCTTTAGCTATCAGATAAACAAATATATGTGTTCACATTAAATCTTACACTTACTTCTTTCTTAACATTAATTTCGCAGTTTGAACTCTAAAACCAATTCTTAATGTTGTCTTACTGAAACGCGGCAAGTGGCCTTACTTACCAACATTGCAAATTGCGAATTACTGGATAAATTCTATTTTATTATTCAGTTGTCCATAAAAACATTTTAGTAAATATAGAGAGCATGTTTATTTACACATTTCTTTCATGGACTGTTTCACAACATACCCAATAGTAAAAAAATGCAAGTAGAAAAGACTGCCTTAGTCTTAATACTGTCTTAGTATTTCATTTTTAATATTCAATTAATTAATCTTTTTAATTCATGGAGGAACTTTTTCCACTCTCTCTGCATGAGACATAAATGAAAATGATTTTATAAATGACTTCGCATTTAAAATTGTTCATTGTTAACATTTAACAAAAGATGGAAAGAAAGTAAATGTCTATAGACTTCGTACTTCAAAAAAAAAAAATCACGGCCAGTATTTCACTCTAATCATATTTAGCAATCATAAGATACTTTGAAATATATGGCAAAAACATATTAAAACACACGTTAACAAGGTGATACAGCAACAACAATTTATGATCTATTTTGATCTATTTTGTGAACATTTTAAAAACACGTCTCAGTGGACAAGCGAATAAGATCCCAGACTACTCACAAAGAGATTTCAGAGTCGATTACCTTTGGAGGTTTAACATTTAAAAAATATTTTTTAATTATTTAAAATATAATTTTTCCCCAATGTTTTAGCTTTTCAATTTTTCATTTTCATGTTGTGTGAAATGCATATTTTTGTCTTTTATTTTTATTTGCTTAAAAATCTTCTTTAAATAATTATTAAAATTGTGTAAATACATCGACCAGCATGCATGTCAAGTCAACCATTTTATTCTTTTAGAATGATAACAATTTGGCTCTGTTAATAATTAACTGACCGAACAATGTCCTTATAACTAAAATGAAAGTAAAAATTATCCCAGGCAACGCTGAGTATATATATATATATATATATATATATATATATATATATATATATAGATTTAGATTTAGATTTTTCACTTATAAAATAGATCATTCAGTGAAAACCGGGGTTGTGCCAATCGTCGTGTGTTTATTTCGAAGGGGAACAAGTCAGCCCTTGAAATAAGGCTCGTTTGACTGCTGGCATTCCGGACGAACATAATGGCTGAATCCTTAGAAAGTGACCTCCGGGCTGTAGTGGATTGGGGTCATAAATGGTTGGTAACTTTTAATGCCGCAAAGACAAAGCTCCTTTCTTTCAATAACTACATGAAACCTCTTCAACCACCATTTGCCATGGCAAACAACACCCTACATGAGAGTTCAACATTCAAACTACTCGGCCTAACCTTCACAGGTAACATGAATTTGAACAAATACATTGAATACATTGCCAAGGCTGCTGCAAAGAAGGTGGGTTCCCTCTACCGTGCTAGTAAACTCCTCACACCTGACATTATCTTGTATCTCTATAAAGCCACCATCCGCTCATGTATGGAGTATTGTTGTCACATCTGGGTTGGTGCATCATCCACTAGTCTCTCCCTCTTAGACAAGGTCCAAAAAAAAGTCGCCAACTTAATAGGTCCCTCACTATCCACCTATGCTTGTTTTACAAATACTTCAATGGATTGTGCTCCGATGAACTAGCTGCTCTAGTGCCCCCTCGATACAAATACACTAGAACAACCCGACAATCAGCTAGGTCCCATCCATTCACTGTGGAGGTCCCCAGATGCCGGAGAGCCTTCTACTCCAGCAGCTTCTTTCCTCGTTCTGCCGGCCTCTGGAAGTCCCTCCCTGCTCCCTGTTTCCCTGACTGTACTGACATGCAGAGGTTTAAAACTAATGTAAACACACATCTCGCTGCACAGCTCCCAACTTAGGATGACGCCCAAAACCTATTCCCTAATTCTCAGTAGCCCTTTACATTTACAGTGGCGGTTTGCCTTGTTTGGGGTGAAATATCTTTAAAAAATATATATATAAACACAGTAAGATTCATAGGATTGTTCATCCAATCTCTATGAGCAAAAGTACACCTGCAATATTATATATATATATATATATATATATATATATATACCAGTTTCTTTTGGATATTGTTTAGTGACATTTATTTTTGGGTGCGAATAATGTGAAAATGAAAACATACTGCTGTGTACCGGGATTGAACCTACAACTTTCAGATTATGAGACATTTATGTCATACATCTCCCCCCTATTACTCTCCTCTCAGCACTTCTCGCCCCATTCGCCCTTCATTGTCGCATGTTACATCATGTTCGATAGTGATCGGACAGACGCATATATAGGGAATGATACAAACTCCTATAATATTATGCTTAAGTCACAAAATCATCACACGAAAAGAAAAACAAAACCTATTTTATAACAACAAATAATTGGTTTATTAAAAAAAGTTACCTACACCGTATGGTATAGGTAGAAGTTGGACAGTGTCCAAGTGAGGAAAGTAAATTGGAAAGTCCTTTGGGCTGCTGAAGGTCTGTCAGCAGATATCTTCAGGCGAAGATAGTAGGTGCTGGAGCGTCTAGTGGACAAAGGGCAGAAGAGAGAATGTAGACGTGTTTCCTTGTTGCTGGCAAGTGTCTCTCTGCTGACCGACAGTGATTCCTAAAGAAGGGACTGATGCGCCCTGCAAGCTGATTTGTCAGTGTGTAACCAGATCACTTAACAGGGACATTTTTCAGAGGGAGAAAATAGGTCTTTGTTTATGACTGCTACACATACACACATCTTGTCATTAGAGATATTAATGATGAAATAATACACAATATTATTTTAATGCTTATAAAAATTGTAATTTATCCAACTTTTATAATATACTGATCATCCACGAGTCGTTGAATCAGTATTTATTATATATATTATTAAATATATAATTTCTTAACTCTGACATTGGTTGATAATCATGGTTTTACAGAAAAGTATTTACTTGAAAATGGATACCGTCATAAAGGATGAATGGTAGCTTTTAGCAACTTTTGGAAAAATAAAGTTCATTTTGTGACGTCATCTATTTTCAAGTAAATATATATATATTTCTTTCTTGATGATAATCATTCGTTTTTTATCCGTTCTTTCCCTTTTCTCTTTTCCTCTGTCTTTGCTTTCTTCCTTTTCTTTGAATTATTTATGTTATTCGCCTCCACCCTAACCCTAACCCTAACCCTAACCCACTACCTCTCTTATCATTCGCCTTACTTGTAACGTCATCCATTTTCAAGTAAATATATACTTCTCTGCAAATTGATGGACAGCCTTTACCAAAGTAAACAATAGCATGAAGAGTAGAAAGTCCATGATGAACATTAAGCAAAAAGTGTTCAATGAATACATCATGCCTGTTATGACATATGGTAGTGAAACATGGGCACTTAATAATGCAGCGATAGAAAAGCTAAGTGTGACACAATACAAAATGGAACGCATTATGCCCGGCATCAGTTTACATGATAGATAAAGAAACACCTGGATCAGACAGTAAACTGGAGTAAATGACATCATCACTACCATACGAATGGCAAAAAATAGATGGGCAGGTCACCTTTCGAGATGTACAGACAACAGGTGGATATATCGAGCGACAGAATGAACCCCGAGGCAATGAAAAAGACCTAGAGGAAAGCCAAAAACCCGGTGGAGAGACGACCTCGATAGTCAACTAGCTCCTACTTGGCTATGCCTAGCCAGGGATAAAACAAGGTGGGAAGAAACCAGAGAGAGGTTCCTCTACCAGGAGTGAAATTAAAAAAAAAAGACCCTGATGATGATGATGATGATGATGATGATGATGATGATGATGATGATGATGATGATGATGATATACTTCTCTTATCATTTGTCTTTTGTAACGTCATCCATTTTCAAGTAAATATATATTTCTTTCTTGATAATAATAATTCGTTTTTTTATCCGCTCTTACACTTCTCTCTCTCTCTCTTACTCCACCCTCTCTCTCTCTCTCTCTCTCTCTAACCTCTCTCTCCTCTTTCCTCTCCGTCATTAATTATCATTCATCTCCTCCCACTACTTTTTATCCTTCGCCCATTATTTACGGTGTAGCAGTTATCCCCTCCTTTCAAAACATAACTGCACTAACCGGCCGGTAGGTGTTGCTGTTCACCGTCAGGTTGCGCTGAAAGCGACCAGGAGTTATCTGCCCTTAGGGGATATATAACCAAGAGACACCGGAAAAAGGCCTCTTCTCTATTCAATTGGCCTCGCTGAACGACGCTAAGACACCAGCGCTCCGTCGACACGTGTTCAACAATGGTAAGAGTTCTCAACTCATTTTCTTTGTATACGGTTTTCAAGGACTTTCCCATGCCGGACTCATTTCTTCACATACTCTTTTCAAGAACTGTTTTCTATCGACACACATACATACACCACACACGTCATCATCCCACATACACCCACATTCAATAAACCTTATTTGAACTACCTCCTTTTGTTTGTTAATTATTACTCTGTTTTTGCATGCAACAATTGCTTGATTTTATGAACTCGTTTATAGTCGGGAACACGACTCGATTCTCACATTGGTGACCACGACGAGCAAGCTTTGTTGTATGGGGCAGAGTAATTAATTTCGTACAAGAACAAAAAAAAAGTCATTTCTCGTTTTTTCTTGCCGAATTACGCACCCATCATTTTCTTTTTTTTCTACCCACGTGGTAGAAATATACAAGCAAAAAAAAAAAGAAGCCGCCAACTTTTTCCTGACCACATGGAGATAAAAAAAATATTCAAAATCGCCGCCATCTTTTTCCTGACCACGTGTTGATGGAAAAATTCAAAAAGACGCCACCATCTTTTTCCTGGCCATGTGGAGATAAAAAAAATTCAAAAACGCCGCCATCTTTTTCCTGACCACGTGTTGATGGAAAAATTCAAAAAGACGCCACCATCTTTTTCCTGGCCACGTGTTGATGGAAAAATTCAAAAAGACGCCACCATCTTTTCTCTGACAATGTGGAAATTAACAAACAAAAAAAAACGTCATTTCTCGTTTTTCTTTCCATGAGTGAAACAAATTACGACTCCACCTTTTTTTTCTACCCGCGTGTTGAAAATATATATATAAAAAAAATTTTTTTTAATCTTTCATCCCCAAATATCACTATGGTTACTACACACAACGAGCTGCAGCAGTTAAAAGCTGAGATGGTTGAACTAAAGGCCTTCCAAACCAAAAGCAGGGAGCCAAGAGGTCGTTCACAGTCCCGAGGCAGGTACCGTGGGAGCCGTAGCAGAGAGAGGCCCCCTTACAAACAACCCCAGGGTGGTATTTGCTGGTACCACTACACATTTGGCAACAATGCCAGAAAATGCAACAGCCCCTGTAACTACAAGCCACAGGGAAACGCCAATCCCAGCCAGTAATAGCGACGACTGTGGCTGGAGGGAGAAGAAGTCGCTTGTTTTATGTAAAGGACCGCAACAGCGGTTATTCCTTCCTGGTGGATACCGGTGCTGAGATAAGTGTCATCCCACTACAACCCGGACAAAAACCAACTCCTTCGACGTTCAACCTACAGGCAGCAAACGGTTCACAAATCCAGACATACAGCACTAAGGAACTCACCCTACACTTAGGACTCTGCCGTAACTTCGTCTGGAAATTCGTGCAAGCCAACGTCAGGATGGCCATCATAGGAGCTGATTTCCTTTCACACTACGGTCTGTCTGTCCACATGTACAACCAAACACTCTCGGACGATATGACAGACATTAAGGTGAAGGGAACACTAACACAGTTTGGTCCAACAGGAATTTGCTCAGCAACCGACCACACCAAAGAATATGTCAACGTCTTGGATCAATACCCTGACATTACCAAACCATTCAACATCAACGATAGAATTAAACACTCTACACAACACCACATAAAGACAACCGGACCTCCAGTCTATTCGAACCCTCTACGTCTGTTGCCTGAAAAGTATAAATACGCCAAGCAGGAATTTCAACAGATGATCGAGGATGGAATTATTGAACCCTCCGAAAGCCTGTATGCTTCACCTCTCCACCTTGTTCCTAAACCAGACCAGAATTCCCATCGTGTATGTGTCGATTATCGGCGACTCAATGCACAAACTGTCCCAGACCACTATCCCGTACCGCACATACACGATTTCACATTAGGACTCCAGGGTGCAACAATCTTTTCCAAACTTGATCTGACTAAAGCCTTCTACCAGATCCCAGTAGCAGACGAGGATATCCCGAAAACGGCCGTGACCACACCTTTTGAACTCTTCCAGTTCAAACGCATGCCTTTTGGACTAAGAAACGCTGCCCAAACCTTCCAATGCCTCATTGATAATTTCCTAAGAGGACTACCCTGTGTATACGCCTACATAGATGACGTCCTCATAGCAAGCCCGGATGAAGCAACACGTGAGCAACATTTACACCAAGTTCTGCAGAGACTATCACAAAATGGTCTGAAGATCAATGTAGACAAGTGTATATTCGGCACCAAGCAACTTCAGTTTTTGGGACACCAGATTGATGAAGGCGGAATCACACCCCTGCCTGAAAAGGTAGAAGCGGTACAGCAATTTCAACCTCCAACCTCACTCCATCAGTTGCGACGATTCATAGGAATCGTTAATTATTATCGTCGGTTTATCCCAGACTGTTTCAAGGTCCTGTCTCCCTTAACGAATATCTTGCAGAACAAAGGGAGAAGACAGAAACAAGCCCTTACATTCACTGCAGAAACACTTCATGCATTCAACGCAGCCAAATCCGCATTGACAAACTGCACCAAACTCACCTACCTCACTGACAATGTTCAGGCAACATTAACCCTAACAACAGATGCAAGCTCATCAGCTATAGGCGCGGTACTACATCAGGAGATTGATAACACCAAGGTACCTGTATCTTTGTTCTCCTCCAAGCTCAGCCAAACACAGTCCAGATATGGCGCATTTTCTAGGAAACTCCTAGCAATCTACCTCGCAATTAAACATTTCAAACATGTACTAGAAGGTAGACAATTCATCATTTACACAGACCACAAGCCGTTAACATATGCATTATCCTCACGTCCGGACAAATACTCACCCAGAGAATCTCGTCACCTGGACTATATATCACAGTTTTCCACTGAAATTAAATATATTAAAGGTGACCAGAACATTGTGGCTGATGCACTTTCTCGGCCAGACACAAACTCCATCACCCAGGACTTTCTTAGTCACGATTTGCTGGCACAGGAACATCAGACACCACCTTGCAACAAACTCTGCAAAACACTTCCTTGAAACTCACTCCTGTACCAACCCCTTTTAGCGACAAAGAGGTTTATTGCGACACAACAACACCCACACCCAGACCTTACGTCCCACCTTCACTGCGACAACACATATTTGATCATTTTCATTCACTCTCTCACCCCAGCAAAAGAGCCACCCTGAAAATGATCAGTGACAGATTTGTATGGCCTGGGATGAACAAAGATGTCAGACTTTGGGCTGGCAACTGCATAAACTGCCAGCGTTGCAAGGTCTACCGACATACTAAGTCCCCAATTGGAACATTCAGCAATCCCGATGTCAAGTTCTCTCACCTGCATATAGACATCGTTGGACCCCTACCACTTTTCCAGAACTACTGCTATCTACTAACGATCATTGATCGATTCTCCCGTTGGTCTACAGCAATCCCATTAAAGGACATCTCAGCAGACACAGTAGCCAAGACGATTTTGAGGGAGTGGATAGCCACATACGGTGTACCTGCAGTCATCACGACTGACAGAGGCACACAGTTCCAGTCGAAGCTTTTCGCCGAGTTCAACCTACTCCTGGGCACCAAACACATACGGACGACTGCATATCATCCCTGTTCCAACGGCCTAGTCGAGCGATTCCACAGGCACTTAAAAGCATCCCTCGCAATGAGACCAAACACAACCAACTGGGTTGATAATTTGCCTTTGGTCCTATTGTCAATTATGAACGTTGTAAAGCAGGACTTGGGTTGCACACTGGTTGAAATAGTTTTTGGTACTACATTATCTTTGCTCGGACAATACTTTCATAACAAAGATGATACACACCCTACAACTACATTCGTACAGGACCTAAAGGCAAGGATGTCGAAACTACATTTCACCCCTACACGTCAAGTATCGAGACAAGTCCACATACCCAAGACGCTATTTGACAGCGAATACGTATTCGTCCGCGACGATGCTGTGAAAAAGCCTTTATCACCACACTACCAAGGTCCTTATAAAGTAGTTAGACGGGCGGAAAAATATTTCACCATTACAAAAAACGGCAAGAATGACACTGTTTCCATTGACAGATTAAAACCTGCTCTAGTGGAAGAATCACAGTCAAGCCAACAGACACACAACTCTCACACAGATTCCGACATCGCAGAGGAATCGAATACTCCATGTGACTATGCCCCACCAGAACAAAAGACAAGATCTGGTCGGAAAGTAACATTCCCACACAACTTCAAAACGGCCGGTAGGTGTTGCTGTTCACCGTTAGGTGGCGCTGAAAGCGACCAGGAGTTATCTGCCCTTAAGAGATATATAACCAAGGGACACCGGAAAAAGGCCTCTTCTCTATTCAATTGGCCTCGCTGAACGACGTTAAGACACCAGTGCTCCGTCGACACGTGTTCAACAATGGTAAGAGTTCTCAACTCATTTTCTTTGTATACGATTTTCAAGGATTTTCCCACTCCGGACTCATTTCTTCACATACTCTTTTCAAGAACTGTTTTCTATCGACACACATACATACACCACACACGTCATCATCCCACATACACACACGTTCAATAAACCTTATTTGAACTACCTCCTTTTGTTTGTTAATTATTACTCTGTTTTTGCATGCGACAATTGCTTGATTTTATGAACTCGCTTATAGTCGGGAACACGACCCGATTCTAACAACGTCATTCATCTTTTGTGACTGCATCCTTTTTCAAGTAAATATTTCTTTCTTTGTGCACAGTGACAAACAAGCAAGCAGTTTGTTATAATTGTGGTAGTAAGACTCTGAACGTTACCTACACGTAGTTCAGCCACGAATGTAAAATGTGCAAGCCCGTCTGACAAGCATCCTGTTGACCCCTTTTTGATACACGTCGCCGTCTGCACCCCCATTCTGTATGCGTAGGGGAACATGTGCCGACAAGCCCCCTGCTCTCCCTTTTTTATGCTTTATGGGGCAAAATTTGTAGATATAACAAGTTCAACTGACTCGCAAGCATGCGTCCGATTCTGACGTTTTTTTTGTCTTGTTCAAGACCAGCCTTGGACCCTTTTGAGGCTCAACCTTGTGTTCTATCCGACGACTTTCGTGGGAAGATTGATAAATAGGTAGAAGGAAGCAAAACCGGATACAAAAAATTTTATTTGTTGTTCAAGGGAGCAGCGTTTGAAGCTTATCGCAACCACAGGATACAGACCTTAACGTATAGTGAAACGGAGAGGATACAATAACTTCCAAAGATTCGAAGACATCACAAAGAAATGCTTGACAATGTTTATCATCAATAAAAGACCAGGAAATTTAGCATATTGTGAAAGGAAGAGGATACAACAAATGACTAACTCAGAAGTGAGACTAGCCAAGTTTGTTAATGAGAAATGACCAGTCTTTCCACACTTCCCGCTTTTGTCCTTGTGCCACATTTTGTATTTTTATACAAATAAATATTCCAAGGAAGCAAGATGATCAGAGTTTTAGTGACATATAGATTTAAATTGACCGTAAAAACTCCTCTTGTATAACAAGTAATGTCAATTTATAGTCGTTTTCACTCGACTAGTTATATCTAATTTACAGTAAACATCGATTATAATAAATATTTAGAATCCACTATTCATAGTTTAGCTAGTGAGCTGGGGTGGGGATGAGGCTGAAATGTGCCAAGTGTTATCATAATCTTTAGTGGAAACTTTCCAACTGTAGTTATGTTAATAACAATCATGCACACAGGTTGCATATTAGTGTGCAAGCATATTTGCACCACAACCTGTGCATCTGTTACCTGCAACTTTGCACCTAGGATTTATTTTTCGTTGCATTTTTTTTCATAGCGTTTTTAAAAGGCAAAGCTTAGTAGAGCAGTATTGATAAATTTGTTTTAGCTTTATAAAGCAGCTTTAGAGAGTCACACCCTTTCAGTCGATAATGCATCCTGTGCTGTGCTTATATCTATATATTAGCAGGCATCATTGCCGTAGATTGCGAATGAATAAGGACTCGTGCTGAACCAAGTATCAACATTCAGTCTTCTGGTTTAATTTCTATTATTGTCAATTTTTCAAATATAACCAGAAGAATACCCGTCTCAGGAGAGGTAAAATTAATTCTCTGAACAGAACAGTTTTGAACCACTTTTATGTCCCCTTACAAAGATTAAAATCAAGATATAATGATACTAAACTTTATGTCTAGAATTCTTATTCTAATTTCGATCAAAATCCATAACATGATTTTGATTCTAGAAAATGTCTAAAATTTAAAGCTTAAGCTTAAGGGGTCTTAAGAAGAAATTGAAATTCAAAGGATCTTGCTTAATTGGTGACTAATGAATATGGATCAAATTAAATGCAAATCTGAAATATTTGAATTTTAAAATAGGAGGTTGTGCTCATATTATATCTCTTAAAAACCCTTTAAAATACCCCCCCAAAAATTTTGGGGTCATTTATTAATACCTATTGTTAAAATTTCACAAAAATAGAAGGTATCTGAATTTTCATGAATTTATCCACTAAATTAAAATAAATATAGCCAACATAATGACCCCCTTATGCCTAGCAGCTGTATTCTAAAATTCATAATGATCGTTTAATTAGTTTAGGAGTGGATCCTGTACATATATATATATATATATATAAACACATACCTAACTTAATATATAGAAAGATATTATGTATATGTATATGTTTACATAGAGCCAGTAAAAATAAAGGGGATAAAATCCTCTGCAACACTGAAATACAAATAAACTCATCCAAGCTAGAAGAGCAGATATAATAATGTTATCTTGTCGGTTAGATCTTTAATTAGACGTTAATTTCAAATACACAAATATCAAGATATTTTTTGTGTAGCACAGATCTCTATTTATTGAGATGTAAGGTACACTGTCTTGCTAGGAAAGAGAGACTGAAGCAACTCCTATGTCTTTCTATATGTTAACTCATATTTTTAATACATGTATCTAGGCTTGCTTCTAGTCAGTATCTCAAGTTATCCTCGCAGAGAGCCTTCTTCCTGTCTCAGATGTCACTTTCTATCTGCCTGTCTCTTCACTTTCGTTCTCACACTTCAAGCCTTTTGCTCATTTAACTTCTTGACCTCACCAAGCAGCTTTTCGTCCTTGGACATTATTAGTTCATTTGCACTACCCATCGCTCACTAAAATCTACCAATTAGTAGATTTTGACGTTCCCGTTGGTCACAAGGTGAAGCTGAAGGAGGTAGAAAAACTAAGTAACTTGCCAGAGAGATGACGATACTATGGCACATGAAAACTACCGTAATGCCAATAATTGTAGGAGCACTAGAAACAGTTCAGAAGAACCTAGAAAAAAAACTAGAAGTTGAAATGAAAGGAAAGATTGACACTATACAAACCACGGTACTGAAAAAACAACTGACATATTAAGAAAAACCATAGAGTGCAGAAACCAAACCACATAATCAGGTGACACTGACCAACCACAAGTAAGTTAAAATAAAATGACACAACCAGAAGGAGTTACATTCGCTTTCTCACAGATGAGACGTTGCTAGCCTTTCTAGCGTTACCAAGCTCCAATCACTGGTTCCCCCTGTAAAACATTCACAGCACTCGTCTAGTGTCAACCATCACAAAGAATTTTCCTTTCTCCCTCTGTATACTTAAAACTAAACGGAATTATCATGAACAAAGTTTCTTTCCAAGAACTTCTCGTCTGTGGAACACAATACCACAGGGCTACTTCCCAACGGAGTACAACATAGTCGTTCTTAAGTCTAATGTTAGCAAATTCTTGTCGAGTCGCCCACTTAAATATTCAAATTCTGACCATTTAACCCATCGTTTCCAATTCTCTGGTGTTCATCGCCAATTGACAATCTCGTTAACCCTCGAGTGAGCTTCGGACTTTGATAAGCGATGACCCATTAGTACAAAAAAAGGAGAGATAAAGCATATTAAGCTAAATCCAAGAGTGCTGAGATTACTTGAGTAAATATATAAGAAAAATACTATAATATGACCCATCCTCCCTCCAAATATCGCAGGGCCACCAACATACCAAATAGTAAATTTCTCCATCCCAGCAGGTCACAAGGTGAAACTGAAGGAGACAAAAAAACTAAGTAAATCGTTTTCAACTTTATTTTCTTTGTTTTCTAACATTTTTCTATTCTTTGTTTTGTTTTTTCTTTTCTTTTCTTTCTTTCTTTCTGTTATGGCCCCTAAACAGGGCCCCCGGAATGAAAACACGGACATGGGGTTTAAGTATAGCAAGTATATTGGAGGAAAATATATACAACAGAGAAACAAAAGAAGTGGACCGTCTGTCCTGACTGCCAGTGTAGACTGGGGTTGTGCAGCTATGTAATTCCTTCCCACCGCAGGAATATATGACACAAGGTCGGAAGGTGGGGGAGAGAAAAGCCAGTGCCCCTAAAGAAGGAACACTCTAGGCCTAGCAAACACAGCCTGGGCAGCCCCGTCGGCATTTCCTGGTCAGGGCGCCTCAAGCAGTAAGCAATAAACTTACTCCACTCCAAAGAGGGGAGGCAAGGCCTGGGAGGGTGCACCTCCTAGGACAACCCAGGACAATATAAGATAAAAGGCCATCGAAATGGCCCAGTTCCTGCCGGACTGATTGTTGAGAACGAATCCTCGACTAGTATTACCCTATCCCGAAGTCCTCAATCAACCGAAGTTGCTGAGAGACTGAACGGGCTGGGGTTGCCGCAACAAGTGAGAAGCGAATGCTTCCAGTATTTATTGAGAATGAACGAGTCCAAATGTTCATCATAAGTACGGCACCATAACACTTTCTTTCTTCCCCCTATCCTCATCCGATGTCATTTCTTTCTTGCTTTATCCTCTCAAATTAGAATAATTTGGCTCTGGAAAAGTCATTGAAACAATATGATTTTTGGTTGATGGGTGAAAACAAACAAAAAAATGTAATCTGTCTCTTCTCTATCAAAACAATCTATAAAAAACGTTTATACATTTTATAGCTTTATTAATATAAAACAAGATTCAATTAATTTTGAGAAATCAATTAGAAATCACATTCTAGTATATAACTGATAAGCAACATAGATTTCGCCAAGGAAACTCAACCTCATGAAATCTTCTAAAAGTATTGATGTGATATATATATATATATATATATATATATATATATAGATAGATAGATAGATAGATAGATAGATAGATAGATATTAGAAGCTCCTTTAAGTAAAATTAAAGTAAGAGCCCATTTTCCCATAGCTTGTGAGACTGAACGAACGTTTACAGATTCTAGATGTCTCTGTGAACCGAGTTCATGCCCTGTGACCGTCTGAGATTGTCATTTCCCTGTGCTGATGAGAGCTGTAAGCTTGAAACAACGTCATACGTAGGTAAAATATTAAAAATATAATTTAATATCATTAGAAGCGCCCTTAAGTAAAATTAAAGTAAGAGCACTGTTGGAGAGATTAAAAATAGACATTCACCTGAAGTCCCAGTGCAATACTCTGGCTCTATCATCGAGTTCTATCAGATGTCTTAATGTTTACACTCGCCGCTTTCAGTGTTAGATATGACTTAATTTCTCCGTTATCACATGACAATCTCCCGTGACCTATGGGACTGAACAAACGCTTACAGATTCAAGGTGCCTCTGTGAACCGGGTTCGTGCCCTGTGACCGTCTGAGATTATTTCCCTGCACTGATGAGAGCCGTAAGCTTGAAACGATGTCGTACGTAGGTAAAATATTAAAAATATATTTTAATATTTATATATATATATATATATATATATATATATGAGTATTACATATTAAGTGACCTTGAATAGAAATGAAATAGGTAGTAATTATCAAGGGTCTCTTAGCTTTTTTTCCCAGACTTTTAGGACTCTTCCTAGTGTTCCTACAATTATTGGTACTATAATGGTTTATTCATGTTCCATATTTTTTTCAGTTCTCTGACAAGTTACCCCTGCTAGTTATTATTATTATATTATTATTATTGTTATTGTTGTTGTTGTTGCTGTTGCAGCAGCAGCAGCATTCTCAACCTTGTGTCATACATGCAGCAACCAAGTTGCCTAAATCATTAAGGAAATACTAAAGTTCACAAATTGTTATCCATGCCTTGTTGCTGGTTGTTCTCCCTGTATCCACTTCCAGACTGAGGGTTTGTCTCCTTGTAATCAAATCTCTCATTTATAATTTTGAAAGGACTAACCTGAGACAAAACTGATGGAAGACAGCTGACATTTATTCAACTTCATCTTCATTCCAAATCACTGACCAATGGGACAGGGAAGACAGAGAAAGAGGGAGAGAAGGAGAGAGGGAGAGAGAGTGGGAGAGAGAGAGGGAGAGAGAGTGGGAGAGAGAAGGGAAGAGAGAGAGAGGGAGATCCATCATCGTTGTTTAATTATGTGTTTCAGCCCATTTTATTTATACATTCATAAAAAAAGATTGTCAAACATTCATGATTTAAACTTGGATAAATTAGGAATAGACTGAAGTTTATTTGTACCAGACATGGTTGCATTGCAAAAAAGATTGTGAATTTTACTAACGATTCTATTGGTGGCTTTTTTTTTGTATTTGATGAGATGAAGCATTATTTACTTATTTGTTTCAGATTACTGTTTTCATCTTGGTTGTTTATTTATTTGTCAACTTAAAAAAAAACAAAAAAACTAATTGTGTAGTAGATTTAGTTTTTGAATTTTTTTTTCCAATAAATTACCAGTGCAAGGAGTGATAAAAAAAGATATTATTAAAAGAACATGTTCCATACTTAGAAATGACATTAATTAAGTTACACATCATTAAATAATAAAATAGTTCAACTTAAGTATTCTAATCTATCCTTTTATTAATTTAGTCATTTTTTTAAAAGATTTTCCAATGCCAATAGTATATATATTATATATATTCCCATGTCTAGTAACCACTATTCTAGATGAGGTCTTTAAAGTTAAATATTCTAATAATAACATTTGCTTCCGTTGAAATAAAATTTCTAATCAAACAACCAATCATTTTCTTTTCTTTTGAGATAAAATATGATTATGAGATTTAAATTTATTATTAAAATTTATTTCCAAGTCACATTCACTGACTCGGGGTGAAATTAGCTAAGCTGTAGGAATATATTACGTCACATGGTTGGAAGCATCTGTTTGGGGTCACCTTGTATTATCCAACAATTTTAGATGTTGTCATTAAATATAGAAATTATGCCAAGGCCTAGTTTACTCCACTATCGATTCATCTTGTAGATATGTTAATAGGAATAATAAGTAAGAAGGTGTGGCAAGGCATTTCGGCGGTAAACATGACTGCATCAAAGGAATGGTGCCATAAGTGATACTTGCTACAGCAGCACGAAGAAAATAGCTCGTTTTTGTTTGGTGAAGAAAAAAAAGGAAGATTTATGTAAATTGGGCAAATGTTAATAAACATGAAAACCGTTTGTTTGAATTTCTGAGAGGATTTCATTATTATTTGCAACTTTTGGACGAGTTGTTAAATATCCTCATGCCAACCACTGGTAATCCAATTTCTTTTAACAGTCCTTCTGGTCCAATTGTTACTTAACTTCTGAACCCATCTAACATGGCTACCAGACTCTTATAGATCCTAGCCCTGGTGGCCATTCCTGAACCAAGGGCAGTAACCTATATGACATTAACAATCTCCCCCTATTCTTCTTTCATACTTCTCACACTTTTGTCGGGTTGTGATCACTAAAAAAAACTAGTGACCAATTCAGGACAAACCCACATTGCATATTGAACTCCCTCCCCCATTTTTTAAAAACCAAATAGCTCAAATAGAGCTTCAAATAAATAGGTGTGCTTCATCAAGGACTTTTAAGAGAGTTGCACTTGATGGTCCATCCTTTGTAAGGGTATCTGCCAATTGTTCATCACTTCGTATCCATGACAATGTCACTTCCTTTCTCTCTATCATTTCCTGAACAATTGCCATCTCTACACGTAGACTGATGTCTTTTATTACCTTAATTATTTTTGCTGCCTCAAACAAACTTTTATTGTCAACCTGGCAGTGAATAGGTAAAATTGACTCTCTATCCTTGCAAATGATTTCAGCTACTATTTTTGCCATCAGGAAGGACATATAACAACTTTCAACAAATGATAGGGTCTCTGCAGCTAATGTTGATTTAACCACTCTTTTGATTTTAGTGGATTTCCATGTTAGTGGACAAGCTCTCATTTCTTCATCTGCAAGAAAGACAATTTGTCCTCCTTGGCTTCCCCCATCAGGAAGATTAGCATAGCTTGCATCGGAATAGGTCAAATTTTTACATTTTTGAGGTTGTCTAGTCTAGCAAAGCAAATGCCGGTTGGTCTGTTTTTGACATATCTTAAGATCTTATTTGCTTTATTGAGGTGGCTAACTTTAACATTTGTGATTTTGGAGCTTAACTGACAGATAGCAAACCCCACATCAGGTCATGTCATGCCTGCAATCCAATTAAGCTGTCCAATTAGACACCTCAGTCTAGATTTCTCTTCCATAGTAACTGCATCATCTTTCTGAAGCTGTCGATGTCTGTCCATGCTGATAGGCTCAATGCTCCTGATATAGCTCTCCTGATCTTTGCTTAAGTTTAATGCCTATATATTTAAAAGCAGATGAATGCTCGCAGCTAATGTCAAATGTGCTCCTCAATTTTTCTATGACACATTCTTCAAACTTTTTTGTTCCACCCCATAATTGGTCATCAACAAAACACACAAGAATACCTTCAAGACCATTTGTAGAATGCCAAAAGAAAACACCTTGATCATATGTACTCATTTTTGTTCCGAGTTTGATCATCTCTTCTTTGAATCTTAAAAACCATACTCTAGGGGCATCTGTTAATCCATACACCGTCTTTTTGAGTTTCCAGACTTTACTGGTTTTACATTCGCTTGGTGGACGAAGATAAACGTTCTTTGCTTTACCCTGGAGAAAAGCTGTTTTGTAATCAATAGAATGGAGAATCCATGAACTTGAGGCAATAAGGCACAAAGCAATCCTTACACTTTCCCGCATACACAGGCCTCCTCAAATCCTCGAGCACATAATCGAGCTTTTGTTTCTAATTTTCCATTGATAATTTTTGGTGTAACAACCCATCTTACAGAAATGTAATATTGGCCACTATCTTCAACCTCATCATAGACATCATTTTCTTCCAACTCGCTAATTCTTTATGTTTGGCTTGAAGGGTGTCTTGTAAAGATTCAGTTAGAAAGATTTCTATTATTAGAGTTTCTGTAGTATCATCTGACTTAGATAATTCTATATTCAAGTTAACATCTTCATTAATTTCATCCCATTCTTCAACGTCTCGGTCAAAATCAATAACTTGTTTTTCCTTAGCTTAATTTTCAGTGTTCCTATCATTTGCGTATTTGCCTGAACATTTACCAAATTTAGAAATTAGTTTTGTTCTGCTACCAATTTTAAATATCTTCATACAAACCACTGGTAATCCAATTTCTTTTAACAGTCCTTCTGGTCCAATTTTTACTTAACTTCCGAACCCATCCAACATGGCTACCAGACTCTTATAGATCCTAGCCCTGGTGGCCATTCCTGAACCAAGGGCAGTAACCCATATGACATTAACACGAGTTTCCTCACCTTGGTTGTTGTTATCATTAAATTTCTGCCGTTCTGCTCTGCTTGGGGTCTTATGCTGAACTAGACAACCGTCGCAGATTTTTAAAAACTCAACCCTTTACTTGTATGGCATGGCTGGTTGTCACACGCCACATGTGGTCAGTTGCATCGTTATCATCATGGTGTCAGATGAAGCCCATGATCATCTTTGTTGTGTGTAAATCTCCTCTGAAATTGATAGTTGTCCGATTTCAGTGCATGGCTGTGGTGATATATCTGGCTTGCTGGAACAAAAAGGCTTTTATTCAAATGAATCGATAACGTTGTGTTATTAACAATTAATAACTTTTATTATTTGTGTTCTATCAACACAAATAATAAAAGTTGGCACAATCGATTGTTCAGATATTTTAACTTAAGTATAATAGTAGCAAAAATAGTGGATCTTAACAAAATGACCAATTCAGTATTAAAAACACCCAGCTGATATCGCTGGGCTGAAGTCCAACTGGCTTCACTCCATGGTGCCTATCCTGATTCTGCCCAGCCCAGCATTTCTCTCCCACATGGGATTCTGCATGTCCTCTTCTCCAAAATCCGACCGTATCTAGACACTAGCAGGGCTACCCGATGTTGCCTGGGGATATAAAATAAAAAAAATAGAAGAAGTTAGTGTGTGTAACATCTTTATATTAAAACTTCTATTTCTCTCCTTCTCTCTCTAGCCATCTCTTCATTTTTCTCTCGTTCCTTTTCGTCCATTTTTCCGTCCCTCTCCCCAACTTTCTCCTCCGTCCAGCCCATTCCTCTCTTCTGTTTTAATGTGTTGAAAAATAATAATAATAATATAATTCATTTACTGGAGCTAACTTTTTTAAATGTAATACTGTAATCTTACATTTATTGCTCCTGGTCAATGTTGAATAGAAAAACCACAATGACATCAAACAAAGAAGGAAAGCGCTAGATTCTAAACTAAAATATATCTCAATGAGACACAATTATTTGAAGTAGACATTCATTTTCTCTAGAAAGAATTCTGTCTCCTCTCCGGGTTGTCTCTTCTGAGTGACATTTACCAAAGGATTCCAAGGGCCAAAGAATGAAGGATATTCTTGCATACAAACCCAACCCTTAAATATGCATATGAGCACAACTTCAGGTTTACTATTTTATACTTGAGCCATAGGAGTACACTATTTACATTTCATTCCCCAGGACTTGTGACATTCTTTATTAAGCTGCCATGCTCACATATTCGAGACAATTAGAATTTGTGGTTCTGATTTCAATCCTGAGCAAAGACAGCAAAGCGACTTAACAAGTTAACTGCAAGAATGTCACAAATCCAGAGAAATTTTAAATATTAATGAAAACCATTGTTTAATATTTAATCGGCAAAAAGGAATGTAACAGGGACAAATAAATGTATTGGGAGTAAGAAGATACTTGAGGGTTTTTTATGCATGTATGTGTGTGTGTTTATAAGAGTATATGTGAGTATATGTGGTGCGGTGGTTACCTGCAAAGAGTGTGAGCTTGATGTGCCGTGTTAGAGTTCTGTCAGGCTATTGCACCACGTTCACAAATAGGCATGAGTATACATCTGTCCTCCCTCCAACTATGAATGAAATAGTAGTTTAGACTGCAATCAGATAGATTATATTTATCTCCATCCCACGGCGGGAAGATTAGACACAATGTCAGGAAAATGGGATTTGAAATGCACTCTGGGCGAACAAAAATTTCCTGGGCATTGGGACGCCTCAGGTAATCAGCTAACCCATTCTAAAAGGGCAAGAAGGTAAAGCATGGGAAAGAGGACCTACCAAAACTGCACAGGACCATACCTCACACCGACAGAGAATGAGCACACCAGAATGCCCAAGACTCTGCCAGTCTGATTTTGGTATGAAACCACCACCCGAAGGCTGTAGATATCTAGCATGTAGCATGTACTGTGCCCCTGAAGCGTCATCACCTACCTGGTACTGAGAGTGGGCCTGTTCTCCACAATGCATTTAAAACAAATTCTTATCTGTCATTCTGATAATTTAAAGAATACCATATATATGTGAGCATCACCATCTCATTATTGAGTCAGGGTAGTGTCGTGGATCTTCCTGACTTTCTCACGCCATCTTGCTCTATTCCCCATCACACCAGGTAGGTCTTCATAGGTGCATTGTGAGTCCTCTCCTAGTTGCATGATGTACGTTATATGTGGTCTCCCTACTGAACGACATCCCTGTTTTGGCATCCACAAAAGAACATTGATGACGATTTCATACTTAGCCGTCCAGCAGTGACCAGCAAATTTGGTTCTTCCCTCTTTGATCAGGGCTTAAATCCGAGGAATGTGTCCGTAGAGTTGCTCTCTCATGGAGCGCTGCCTTCAAGAGATGTTAAGAGCAGCTCTTAGCATTCTGGTGTACGCAGCATCAATTTTCTTCTCCAATCTTTTGATAAAAGTCCAAGTGCTACTTCCATATACTAGAACTGATGTAACAATTGCTTCAAAGAAGCCGATTCAACCGCCATAAGTCAAATACAAATAGACAGAAATTTATAGCATCAAGAAATCATTGTAAGGGTGTAATAGCCGCAGCTAACAGTAGGTATACTGAGATGACCAGAAATTAGGAACTTGTGATTTTGGGAAAATATATAAAAGTGTGATGAACAATGGCAATCAACAATTCGCCTGCTATCCAACCACCATGATGTTGCTTAGGATAAATACATTATAGTAAGTCGTTGCTAACCCAAGGAAAATCTGCAAAGACGATATATTTTCTAGTGCTGGCATATTCTTTATTGCACCTGCTCTCTCTGGGTTGGGTCTTGGGTCTTTTCCCATTCTTGTCTATCATTTGTCTCAGGTATTCAATTTGTTCCATAAAGAACACACATTTCTCTTCTTTTAGTTCGAAACCGTAATCTTGAATTCTTTGGAAAACTTCATGTATTTATGTTGCTCTGTAGTTTTACTATTAATTAAAATATCATCCAGATAGGCCATCACAAAATCTAGACCGCTCAGTAATGCGTCCATTACCTGCTGAAATATAGCCAGCACCACGTTTACTCCAAACGGTAGTCTTTCAAATTTGTATAATCGTTTATGTGTATTTATACACAATAACTTTGAGCACCAGGATCTGCAAATATGAATCGCTTAAATCCACTTTCGAAAAAAACTTTCCTCCATTTAGCTTAGCAAATATTTCTTCTGGACTAGGCAACGGATAATAGTAATCTCTCAATGCCTGGTTCAAACCCATAGAAAAATCTGCATATAAACGAATTTCTTTATTCTTTTTCTTTATGTATACTGTCGGGGAAGCCCATTCACTATATTCAATTCTTGATAGCACTCCCATTTTCTCGAGCCTATCCAGTTCTAAGGTGATTTTTTCTTCTAAAACGAACGGAACAGTTCGCTTCTTTTTAAAGGTCGATTGTATATCCGGTTTCAACTCAAATTTTGCAATTATTGCAAATTTTACTTTGTTGCAACTACCAAGCCCACCAGAAAAAAATTGTGAAATATTCTATTTCAATTCTTTCTTTAATTCTGCTGCAGCATCTATAGTTTTTATATTCTAGTAAAAAGAATTTATCTGTAAATCACACAGTTGGAATTTCTCCATCCAATCTGTGAATAGAAATTAATCGAATTATTAATCACAAATACTTTTAGTTTTAGCATTTCTTTGAAGTGTAACTGTCGTTATCAGTTCGCCTTCGAATTTAATTTGTTCACCGGTTATGCTTTTTGCGATTTTATTAGTCTTCAATAAAGTTGGCTTGCCAATTTTCTTCCATATCTGCAGATTTATAATTGATTAATCGGACCCTGAGTCTAACTGCATTTTTATGTTTCTATTTAATATTTTGACTTGAGCAAACTTCCTAACTTTTTCAATTTCGTCATATTTGGTGATTCTGATAAAACTCTTTTATGTCTTATTTATTGTTCTACAATGCATACTTTTATGCCCTACGCAATTGCATTTAAAGTATTTCTTTATTTTAAACGGGAAGTCTCTGTACCAATGCATCTGTTCGCAACTGAAACATGGATGAAGGGGCAGACTACTTCTCTTTTGACTATTAAATTTTACTGGTGAAGTCATTGTTTTGTTGTTGTGGATTTTTTTATGTGGGACACTCCAGACTGTTCGGTATCCTTTGAATCCTGATAGATGCAAATAAACCATTGGCAGTCCTCGGCTATTTGCTGAAGTGTAAGAGTTGGCTCATTTTCCAGTTTGTAAAGGACTCTCCTAATTTCCGAATCTGTATTCGACACCAATCCTTGTGCAAATATTAGACATTTGAAGTTATTAGCACTTAATTCTGATAACCTGAACTCATCACAGTGCTTATTTACTATGCTTGCAAAAGTTGTGTGATCCTCATTATCCTTTCTTGTAAGGTTCAAACATGTTTTTGGACTAAATAATTTGGTCAACAATTGTATCTCTTCACTAAATTTTAGCTCGCTGGTCTTTTAAGGTAAAATGTAATTTAAAAATTTCATATGTTCCACTGTGTCCAATTTCCTTAACAGTAACCAAACCTTTCTGAAATCAGTCCAGTTTTCACAGTCTGAATTATATATGTCTTCATAACGCCTGAAGTACAAGGAAAAAGTAACCTCGTTGTCCGGATCATAGTTGAAATTCTTAATGGTGTTCCAAATTGTGTTCTAAGAAAACGCGCTTTCGTTTGTATCATTTTGCCACCCATTTGACAATTCAAATAATTTCTTCTGTTGCTATTGGGTCTGAATGAACATCTCATCAAGTCTTTTATTTTGTGGCAGCTGTTCTTTCTGTAATTACAATCTTTCTGATTCGCTTTTATTTCGATAGGATTCCTGTTCTCCCTGTCATCATCGCATTTCATTTTGTTGATACCTGAAAAGCTCCAGGATTGCGTTTTTGAAATACTCCATTATTTATTCTGCCACTTGAAATAACTGACTTTTCCGTGTACGTATATATATATATATATATATATATATATATATATATATATATATATATATATATATATATATATAATTCACACGGTTCATAGTTTTTCTTACTGTGAGATAAGTTCGTGACCTCTCAGTGGAAAGGAAAAAATGTTTGTACAAAACTTATTTACTTTGTTTCGTATTAACAAAAAAAAATTGACAGACCTTTTTTGTTGGTTTATCTTGCTTTTTTCATCGCTGTTGTAACGAATTAACTTTTCAAAACTTTGTTTTGAAACTATTTCATTCTATTTAGAAAACATTGTCGTTTTCTTCAATCCTTTTCGTGACGTTGGAGTTTTTTTTTTGTTTTTGCAGAATTAACACTTTGCTTGTTAAAATTCAATATGATTTCAACTTTTTGCTCCCTTGTTAACTAGATCATACCACTAAAGTCTTCCCCCCCCCCCAAAAAAAAAATCCAACAATTCAATTGTAGATATAAATCCAGTTTTCCGTTGCTAGTATCTGGGTAAATCCATTTATTCCTGAAATATGTAGATCAGCTTACACCATAACACCCCCCTTTTAAGCCTATGCTCCATAAAAAAATAATATCTTAATCCATTGGGATGTCTCCACGTGAGTTTGACTCTCATCCTTGTCACTTTGCACAGCTGATAATAATCAAGACAAACACAGTTGTATAATTAACAAAAGTGTATTAACACAAGTTACAGAAGTATGTGTCATGATTCTGGGGTCATAACTCCTATTTATCTACGTCCCACAAAGTAGAATGTGACACAAGGTCGGAAGGTGGGAATTTGTACTCTAGAGGAAGAGTACGGAGTTTCTTAAAGAATTGCCTGGGCAGGGCGCCTCAGACAGTAAGCAATAAACTTACTCCTCCCCAAAGAGGGGAGGCAAAGCCTGGGAGGGGGTTAACCTCCCATAACTGCACAGGACAGTGGGAACAGATACTACACTTTGATCTTAGCCAAAAGACCAAGGAAGCATCCGTGCCACCAATTGCATCTGGGTAAGTCCATTTATTCCTGAAATAGGTAGAGAGAGAGAGAGAGAGAGAGAGAGAGAGAGAGAGAGAGAAAGAGTGAGAAAGAGAGAGAGAGAGAGAAAGAGAGAGAGAGAGAGAGAGGGGGAGAGAGAGAGACTATTATGACATCACAAAAGAGTTTCATAAGTATTTGCAATTTCCAAATATTTATGAAACTGTCTCATGATGTCATAATAGACTTTCTCTCCATCCTCCCTTTCTCTCCTTTTCTATTACCTCTTTCCTCTCTCAATTATTTACATCATTCCATTCCTCTCAACACTTCTCTAATCATTTGCCCTTTATTTACGTTGTCCACCCTTCCTCCTACCATCTATGACATTCATGTACAGATGAAAAGTTTGTACGGTGACAGGATAACGGCAGCATCCAAGTTTTAGTGATGTATAGCTAAAATCAAATCTCACTAAATCGTTCATTTTTTATGCATTATATAATATTTAGAAGAACTTTTTGTTTTGTTAATTGCTGTCACGCTGAAATTTGGTGTGCCGATTGTGCCAACAGCCCTAAATATATCTGTAAAATTTGGGTTGGATTGACTCAAGAGTTTTAGAGGCATTTAAAAATGCTATGTTTTTGTCTGTAAACTTAAGTTTGAAATAACATTTTCATCGTTAACCGCATAGATTGAATTAGTGCATCTTAAGAATCGTATATCCCTATTTATTTGCCTCCCCACGAGGGCAGAGTTAAACATAAGGTCGATTTTTAATGTGGGTAAAATCCAGTTCCCACAAAAAGAACACTCTTGGTTGGGACAAAAAATTAAAATTGCCCCGGTCTAGAAAGATATGTCCTTCACCGACTCAGGACAGAAAAGATCAAGTGCAGCATCAGAATAGATACAACACTCTGATCTTATCCAGAAGGTCAAGGACAGATAATCATATGAATTTTATTTAGATAGCATTATTTATTTATTTATTTTGTTTTAGACTTGTCCTTTGCTATATTTCACCTTTGTAATTTGCCAGGCAAAAAACTTTGGGCCTCCCACTGAAATTCCTATGCTTGTTTATCTTGTTGCAGTAGTTTTATACACGTTCTACCAATATTTACTTAGCCAAGTTGATCACAGAAAAAAAGAGAGAAAAAGAAGAAGAACGCCAAAAGAAAAGAAAGAAAAATCGAAAAGAAAAGGGCAAAGGAAAAAGTATAATGCTAGGAATAAAGAAACATTAGAAGAGGAGTAGTAGTAGTAATAGGAGTTTTTGTTGTTGAAGGAAGAAGAGGAGGAGGAGGAGGAGGAGGAGTGATAGAATAAAAGTCGAGTATGGAGGTCAGTCTTACAATTTGTAGACACAAAAACAACACGGCAATGAGCAAAAAAATAACATGCGAGAGAAGGGAAGAGGGAAAAAGCCAAAAAAGAAGAAAGAAAAATTGAAAAAGAAAAGGGCAAGGGAAAAATAGAATAATGAAGGAATGAAAAACATTAGAAAAGGAGAAATAGTAGGAGAGCGTTTTATTATTGAAAGAGGAGGAGGAGGAGGAGGAGGAGGAGGAGTGAGGGTGTAGAGATCGAGTATGGAAGTCGGTCTTACAAATTTTAGACACAAAAAACAACATGGCAATGGACAAAGAAAAATAACAAACAGAAATTGTTTTAATATAAAAATAGCCATAACAGGTACAATTGCAATAAAGATTTGCTTCTATCACCGGCATCGAAGGAATGTTTGTGTTGAGTGTTAGGTTGACTCACTTCTTCAACACTAATGGTCAGGCGTTGACATAGCACTCCAGTTGAAGGACAGTGTGGCGGACTGAAAGGGAAAATGTCCTGAAAAGGACAGTGTTTTCTTTGTCGAACCAGAGTTATCTCCCCTTGGATTTACAATTTCGGCTCTTTCTAGCGTGAGAGTTTGTAATCATCTTCTGTCCATATATAGAAAATTCAGAAGAGACTCTTACAAACCCTCACAGTTTTTGTTTGTGAGATTATTTTTTCGTATCGAGTTACTTGACTCTCAAATACTAGTGAAAGAACGAAACGACTTTATCATACATGCTGTCACTGGCGAAGACAAATACACGACTTTCATACAAATTAAATGTATATACAAATTACATATTTAGTGCTCTCACACATATTTTCTTCTTTTCGTCCTTCTCAACATGTTTCACATTGTATTGGGAACGATCATTTGTTTAGTACTCATTTCTGAAGTTATTACTTTGTGTACTGCTTACGTATCACATTTATCCTAATCTCCTTTTATGTCACCAATGCACTATAATTTCGTTTTTCTTGCCCAAAATAGAAGTCATTTAATGAACAACCTATCTATGATAAAAATGAAAAGGCTGGTGACATATGTTTTGGGAATGTTAAAAAATATTTTTTTACCGTAGGCATCCTCTATATGAGCAGAAAGTGAAGCTATTATCAGACGTTTGTAGGAGCTCTACTCTAAGCAACAAAAAAAAATCATGCCATGAATCTTACGTGGGTTCCATTGAAAATAATTTTTTAAATGATACAGTAAAAACCTACTAACAGCGGTCAGAGTTTGATACCAATAGCAGACGTTGTCTAATTGCCTACACAAAGCAGCATTCACTAAATAAGTCAACATATTGTCCCATGTAGTCGAATTGACACGTTTTGTTTCAGATGAAGAGTTTGTAAATGGCAGTATACACGTATTACATTGGTATTTGGAAACTGGAACACAGCGAAAAATCGACCCTTTGGTCTCTTGGGATGCTGTATTTTAACAACACCAGGACAGCCTGGACAATTTTCTTATATCCTTCACCAAAACCTAATAACCTTACAATTATGAGGGCGTTCCTGGCATTTATTTTTAAAGAATGATATATTCCTGAACACGTAGTCAGCTAAATTGATAAAATAGAAATAGCAAATGTTCATATTTTGCATTTTCAAAAGGACAGAGTTATCAGAAGTAGTTTTGTATTTTTCTGAAAAGGACAGAGTGATCGAGCGAGACTGGTGACGGACAGTGGGGATGGTGATAAAGTTTGGTTCAGGGCTGGTCGAATGTAGTCTGATGATGAGAATGCGGCTGAGATGTTGAATGTAGTTCGTGCTAGTTGAGTCAACAGCTGGAAAAGTGGAGTTCGTTGACATCAGGACGAAGACACAAAATTAACCATAAGCAGACACGTCGGCATTCCCCACTAGGAATTCCTCAGGCGATCAGTAATAAACCAACGAGAGGAGGTAATGCTTGAGAGGATGTACCTTCTAGGACTTAACTAGACCTTACCTCACCCAGAAAGAAAAGGGCATCGAGCTACCACAACAGCTGACTGGTATAGAAACCTGACCATCAACCCCTGATGACTGACTGCGTAATTCATGTTTTTACTGTCAGTCGATATTTGATGGTCTCACATGAATTAACCAGAAAATAATCCGATCTTGTTTTAAAGCAAAATTCTACTTTAGCAGAAACTAACAGATCTGGTTTGTTATCATGAGAGTGATAGTTGTACACACCCACGAGAATAGAAATATAAGGATGGTGTGTTTGTTTAACAGCATATCAACCGTTTTGGGGTTATTTAATGCTTAGGAATATTATTAATTGAACACAAGTTACAATTTTACCCATAGCTGTGCGGGGGGGGGGGGGAGTGTAGGTTCATACTTTTCATAACAGTATTAACGCGCAAATGACTGCCTTGTAGATCCAATTGGATTTGAACTTGACAAAGCTGATTTCATAATCATGCACATCCCTGAAAAAAAAGTAAAGAAGCTTGGAGAATTTATTTTCTTCACCATATAGCCGTGTCGGAATGGGTAGGGAAGGTCAACCTGTTTCCATGTATCAGCTGTGCCTGTCCCTTCCCCTTTTTGTCGTCATCATCACATGCCTCTTCCCATCTTTATTAATCTTCATCAAAACGTTGCCACTGTATCAAGGTTGATCATGATGATCATGGTCATGATGATCATCAACATCATGATGATGATGATGATAATGGTCATGATGATGATGATCATCATAATAATGATGATGATGATGATCATCATCATCATTTAGCTTGTTGTTTTTCATGTGGGCGATGATGGGACAGTTTAGCAGCCCCGGTGGTCATAGCCCTAAAAGAGGAAGAAAGCTGAGCCTTGATTGGCTGATTGGGATGGCACCCGTCTTTGGAAATTTCGGTGCCATTTTCGACAGTTACGGACACTTCAACCTTTCTAGGTTGATGTGTCTCATGTGCTCCGTCATTAAAAATTCATCTCTTTTTGAAGAAATCTTAGAGAGTCTATTTAAAAAAGGATTAAAAACAGTTTTTTTATTGATAAGGATAAAGTTCCTAAAAGAGTTCCTGACAGACAGCCATTTGAAGAGAGACGTTTGCTAGTATTCGAAAATATTTTATCCCGTTGAAAAAGGAATAAAAGGTTTAAAAACCAGAGGTTTTTAGCTAAAGAAGATTATTAGGGTAAAGAAAAACCCAAAAGATTTATGACCCGAAGAGGTCAAAGAAAAGAATTTGTCTCAGATAGACCTTTTTAGAAAAGAATTCCTTTTTAGAAAAAAAAAGGATAAATAAAAAACTAGATTTTTTTAAATATTGACCTTTTGGGTGGGAAAACCCAAGAACTTTTAATCTAAAGGTTTTATTTAAAAAAAGAATTTAAAAGATACATTGAAAAAAAAGGGACCTTTTGAAGACAGTCTTATAAAAGACAATTTTTTATTAGATTTTTATTGCATGACCCCTTGTTTTTCAGCCTTTTCTTCAAGTAAGACTTTTATTATGTTTTTTTTCTTCTCGTTTTTTGGTAGAAAAGTGAGACTAGTTCCTGTTTTTTATCTCCATTTTTCGTTATCATTGGGTGATAATATTTACTGGAATAACTATTTGTTATTACCTTTTATCGTTCGAAACGATAATTATTTTAAAAAGAATTTTGTGCTCTTATTGAATTATTTTATTAAGCTATTTATGTTTTTTTTATTGTTACTTTGGTTAAGAAATTAACCGTGCTTTGGGTAGCAAAAGCAACAAGCATTTTTGAAATTTAATAAAAACTGTATTGAATTACATTCCTGGGTCTATTTTATTATTTGCTCTTTTTTGGGTGCAATTTTAGTTAAAGGGCGATGCAGTTAATTATTTTCATGTAAAAGCATTATTTTGTACTTACTCAGTCATATTTTATCTCTCACGGCACGAAAAAGAATTTAAAAATATCAAGCAGAACTTTAATTAGAACGATTTTTCCATTTCCATAAGGGAGATATGAAACGTCGAGTCGTTGCCATTTTCGGAGTGGCCGGTTGAGCTAACTACCCTCGCGACACTTATCTGCCCTTAGTTAGCTAACCGGCCACTCCGATAATGGCAGCGACTCGCCGTTTCATATCTCCCTTATGGAAATGGAAAAATCGTTCTAATTAAAGTTCTGCTTGATATTTTTAAATTCTTTTTCGTGCCGTGAGAGATAAAATATGACTGAGTAAGTACAAAATAATGCTTTTACATGAAAATAATTAACTGCATCGCCCTTTAACTAAAATTGCACCCTTTTTTGTATTGTTTCCTCCTTTTTTTATTTCTTTTCATCAAAAAGACAAATTTTGATAACGACCCCAAAATTCTGTGAGAAGAAGGCGATAAGACAAATAGAGAACAAAAAAATTAATGTAAGAAAAAGAAGGTGAAGAAGAAGAAAAGAAGAAAAAAGATGCAAAAAAAGAAGACAAATAAGGTGAAAAAGAAGATGATAAAACAGAGAAAAAGAATGAAAGCAAATAATGTAAGAAGGAAAATAAAAAAGACTAATAAGAAGAAAAGGAAAGAAAAAAGAAGATCAAACAAATAGGGAAAAAAAGAATAAAAGTAAATAATATAATGAAAAAAAGAAGGAAAAGAAGATAAGGAAGAAAAAAAAGAAAAGGAAGAAGATGAAGAAGAAAAAGAGGTAGAAAAGGACAAAACAAATAGAGAAAAAAAGAATGAATGAAAGTAAAAATGAAGAAAAAAGGAGAAAGAACAAAATTTGAACAAAAAACAGAATAAAAAGAATTATGGAAGGAGAAAAAGAAGATGAGGAGTAACCATTATTACTATTTACTCATTATGAATTATCACACGAGTCATTATCAGTGATTGCTCACTGACAACAACAGAGGGGGTTTCCTGGAGTCTGAGTAACAACAAGTCTCTCTAGAGTTCCAGTACTCTCTGCTGCAAATTCCAGTACTCTTGCACTACCACCAATTAACCCTTATTGAAACTTATTTGAATCTTCTAACTGTTAACATATCGATTTCTATAACACACAAAAAACAAATATTGACTTTTATATATATATAAGATTAGTGTGAACACTGGTGAAGCGTAATTTTTCCGTCATTTTTGATAGAGGGGATACACTAGTATTTCCATAAAGCTCAACAGTGTAGTTTTAAAAATATTAAGATTTATTGAAAACAACTTAAATGTGACCGACTGGCCAACAAAAAAAATTAAAAAGCCTTTTATAGATATGCGAAGACACATCTAAGTAATGAAGTTAATAGAAGTTAAAAAAATGTCCAGTGAGAAAATGTCCAGAAGTGAATTGTCCACCAAGTATTATTAAGCCTCGTTTTCAGTTCATACAATTCTGGGTTAACTTGGTGCTGTTTTCTTTTTTTTTTTACAACGTTACACCAGGTAAGAAAGGAGACTTGTTTGCTCTGGTATGCTTCGTATCAACTTGCTGGCTTACCATTTAATTACTGTCTAAGCAAATAGAAACACCATGACAATTTGAGCTGCTCAACACTGCGACTAGCAAAAGTATCTCAGTTGTTAATAAAACCCCACGAAAAAATTGTTATTAGTAAATTTATGATTGTATTATCTTATTTTAATGGAGATTTGGTGTCTGTAACCAAAACTATGTCACGATTCCCTGTTATTATGTCATAATCTCATTCTTAATGACTTGATTTATAATCTCAGATTACGAATTATTGTCTTATACTAGTATTTCATTTACCTCCTCTTCAGGAGGTTAGACACAAGGTCACGTATGGGTTTTGATGAAAGTGTTTCTGTCGAACCCGGCACATCCAGGCCCTCTGTCCGCTTTGTTATCCACTTAGCCACCGTGCCATACTGTCAAAAATGATGGAAAAACAATTATGCTTCGCCAGTGTTAGCACTTGCTATTATTTATCTAGATATATTACTAAAATATTCATATAAAATTATAGAATTATGTCAGTAATTTAATTTTTCATATATAAATTATTATCATTTCTGATGACATAAAGAAAAAAAAAACACACCCATTATTGACTTTTTATTATAGAGTAGAACATTTCTTTCCGAATTCATTTCAGGCGACAGGGTAAGTCTGAGATGGTTGTCTGACTGGCTATTTACTTTCTCACTTCCCCTCATCACTTGAAAAGGTTATGTTCATGGACTAGAAAAAAGCATGTACTTCATGTTTCTGAATTTTTTAGATGAGGATTGATAATTTGGATTATTTGAATTATTCGGACTACTGTTCTCATCTTGGATGTTATTCTCACAACGTTTCAGCCGATGTAACCTTCTTCATGTGCGTCTTGTTGGGAATCTTTATATCGAACTCAGGAATCTATACGGAATTTCGAATGGAACCCTTTATTTAATCCACAGGGGTAGACGGTTCTTGTTCTGTTTTACTCGTTAACTTTTGCATAACGGATGGAAGTACATTTATATATGAACTAGCTGGATTCGCAAAGTTTTCTGCTTGGAATACTTGAAACATTAATTAAAAATAATAAACATTTCATTCATAACTTTGTTGTAAACACGAAACAAAATCTTGCTCATTTATTCATATAGATAGATAAACGTTAACATTTTGGGAATTTCAATAGAGATTTATTTATTTTTTTAAATGTGACCGTAAAGAAAAAAAAGAAAGAAGAAATCAATTTGCCTTTTCCCTTGCAATTTAGAAATAGATCGCAACTTGTTGAAAATCAAGCCAGTCCCTCTAAAGAAAGGAACATTTGAACACAAATGCTAAATATTTGTCTAGGAAATAATATTGCGAAACAGAACTATTTACTATATTAAGATCAAAACAATCATTGAATTAAAAAAACAAAACAAATAATACTTAAATAACAAAATGTCCGTTTTCAAAACCAATATGCAAATTAGTTAACCTTGCAACTGAAATCGCATATACATAAATAGTATATAACAAAGATGGTACGTCTATTGTTTAAAGTTGAATTAACTTGAAATATGGCATTTTGATTTTACTGTTAGTGCAAGAAATGGGCCCAACTTTTGCATTCATTTGTTTAGATATACAAATAAATACACATTTTCATCATATTCGCATGTTGGCATGCGTTGGACGGCTTTAAGAAATTGATTTCCAAAGTAACCTATCTCTGACCAGGTCTTTATTTATCTCTCTTTCCTTCAGGTCTATTTGTATCACTTCCTCCCATGTTTTCCTTGGCCTTCCCCTGTGAACTGAACCTGCTACCTTAACTGTTCTACAGCTACTTACCTAAGAACTCTCATCCAATCTTTCAATGTGGCCATAAAATCAAAGTCTACTCTTCTGCACACATCTCTCTGTACTGTTTAGATTTAATCTTCCTCTGAACTCATCAGAACTAAGCTTGTCTTTAAGACTTACATTACTCATCCATTGTATCATTCTCATATCATTTCTCTCCATGCAACGCATGTCCTCAACCCTTACTGGCCAGGTTCTACTTCCATACATCATCACACTGCATACACATGCCTGATAGACTGTTCCCTTGGTCGACAGTGGCAAACCTCTGCTGGTTAATACTGACAAAAGTTCCCTGAAGTTACTCCATCCTCACATTCATGTTTATTATAGAGTGGAGGATGATGCTTTATTTAACTAGTTAATTGTATTTCTATATCACCGGAAGTAAGTAGTATCAGGTCGTATTCAAAACAGATTCTATTAAACCCATAGATAGGACTTTGACAAATACCGCCACTCCAGATTTGAGTGGAGCTGGAAGTAATGGCAACTAAGAGGTAATTCCACATTTCTAATATGAGTTTAAAGTAATACACAGGAAAGTTAAATTAGTTAATTTTAGCAGTGAAAGCTGGGTTCATTTCATAGTTGAGAACATTTAGCATCGGAGCTGTTCTATTCTTCGATCACATCCCCTCTGTTTCAAATAAGCTTAACATAATTTATCTTTAAATATTTTTCAATCTATATTAATAAACTGTGTGCATGTATTTACTAGTTACAATTCATTTTATACACCTGTAATACTTTGTTAATCCTGCAGTTTTAACAACATCAGACCTACTCCACCATAGACCCAACTGGGAGTAATCACATTCAAGCTAATATTTCGGAAAAAGTTAAACTTCTTTGATATGTACGTTTTTTTTTGAAACAGTTAAGTTTATTCGCATGAGTGCATGGGCATGGCTTTCTATGTGGCAGGGACATCTCCAAAGAAGCCCTTAAATTGCCCTATATGTGCGTCCGAGTAACACTTATCCACAGCCCTCTATCGTCCCCACAATGACGGAGTTACTATCTTTGAGAGTATCTCTAAGAAAATTGACCATATCCTGTTTGCTCATCCCACTGCCAACATTCATGTAAGTGGAGATTTCAATGTTTACAATGTTGAATGGCTAGTCCACTCAAACAAGACCGATGATGAATGGAAATTTTGTCACGATTTCTCCCTTGCCTATGATCTAACACAGATTGTTGACAAACCCACTTGCGTACACAATGCTGATGGACAATTTGCAAGTCTTCTTGATCTTTTCTGACAATTTGCCCTGAACTGTGCTCATCTACCGTTCTGCCTCCACTGGGATTTTCTGATCACTCAGTTGTCTCAATTAAGATCAAATCAAAGTGCAACAAGACCTCTGATGTTCCAGTGTATCGATACTCGATGGCTGACGTGGACAGCCTCAGATCGTTCATATCAGAAATATCCCTGCATTCCATGTTTGAAAAAAAGTGTTTCTTCTATCATATCCGACTTAACTGATTGGTTAACCGCTGGTATGAAGAGCTTCATACCCTCCCAAAAATTCCAACAGAAACCAAACGGCCAACCGTGGTACACCCCAGAATATGCCGTTGCCATATTTCAATTGCTTTCAGTAAGATAGATGTTCGGAAACTAAAGCCGCCTTTAGGACTGCCAGCATAAGGACCGGTTATAGAAAGTGCGAGAGAGTAATATGCCCAATCCGTTAAGTCTAGAGTAGCTGAGCAGAGGCTTGGTCCCTACAAATTTTGGCAAATAACAAACAGGGTCCTGAACAGATGATTGCCCTCTATCCCAGTCATCATCAATGGTCCTGGGGTGATTTCCTCAGCATCCGACAAAGAAAGACTTGTTACTAAGAAATTTGCATCAAACTCCACCCTTTGCGATCAGGGCCACCTACCTCCTGAATTTCACCCTAAGACTAAAGATACTCTAAGCAACATCCATATATTTGCCTGGGATGTTGCCAAACTTATCAAGAACCAGCAAAGCAACTGGCCCTGACAAAATTTCAATAATAGTGCTTAAAAAGCTGCAACCGGAACTAGCTCCAATTCTTACAAAGCTATTCAAACTTTGCTTAAAGAAGAAATGCTTCCCAACACTTTGGAAAACTTTGTCAGTCTGCCCAGTATTTAAAAATACTGGAGATCAATCTTCTGCATCTCAGTACAGACTCATATGCGTCATGAGTAAGTTGCTTGAATTTGTGATAAATTAAGAAGTTGTTAATCATCTCAGCAAAACAACCTACTCAGTGACAATATGGGTTCATTCTGCAAGATCAACAGCTGATGTGCTGACTGTAATATCACATAGGATCAGTTAATCTATTAACGGAGGCTTCGTTTCTAGAGCAATATTTCTCGGCATATCAAAGGCCTTTGATAGGGTTTGGCATAAAGGTCTACTTAACAAGATTTCGAGCTATGGAATATCTGGAACTGTCGTCTCAACCTGTTAGGACAACTAAAGAAAACGCAATTATCTCCCTTGGACCATTTCGAAGTTATCGCCCTTGTCGATGGAGTCTTGCCTGGAGAGAAAAGATAAACAGACCGACGTCTTGAAACTGTGCCTTATTTCATCTCGCGTTACAGCGGCAATTAACTCATTATTTTATATTGTGTTCAGTTGTAATAAATTTGTTAAAAGTTTCTGTTGATATTTTATCCATTTTTCTTTATCAAATATTATTGAGTGAACAATAAATTACGAGGTTTACAAAAGTGGCGACGGAGGATTAGATTAACTTACAATTTTTTCAACAGAAAAAAAAAAAATGGATTGCACAATTCAACGATTACTGGAACAATAGTTACGGTTAATGGAATTATTTTCAGAGAGATTTTCCACACCCACATCGTCGATTTCAGAAACAAATCTTAGGACGTCTACAGATTTAATTTCACAAACAATAACGGAATTTCGTTATGACCCAATGCCAAATTCGACGTTCGAAACATGGTTTGTGCGTTTCGAGGACATTTTTCGAGTGGATTTCAAGGATCAAGCTGACGACTGGAAGGTAAGACTTCTGTTACGGAAGCTTGGGACGTCGGAGCATGATCGGTATGTAAATTACATATTACCAAATCATGCTCGTGACTTAAATTTTGACATCACAGTCCAAACCCTCACTCAGATTTTCGGTGAGCATATTTCATTATTCAATATGCGTTTTAATTGTCTTAACATAACGAAATCTTCCTCGATCGATTTTTCAACGTATGCAGGCCTTGTAAACACGGCAAACGAAACGTTGGCCGACCTAAAAAGAGATACAAGGATAGCCTGAAATAGATCACCGAACTGGTTGGAGGACAGTGATCAAAAGAGGTACTGCGCTTGCCGAAGCCTCTCGAGCAACAAGGGCCCGTGAGAAGAGAATGAAGTGCAAAGTCAAACAGACACCATGACGTACTCGATCTTCTGTTGTCGTCATTGAAACCATTTGGTCATCTTCACGTTTGCGATGAGACGAACAACAACAACATATATATATATATATATATATATATATATATATACACACACACACACACACGCATACACACTTTTATTTGCCCTAAACAAGGCATATTGCTACTGATGTGATAGGGACAAGATTTATAGAGGGGCAACCATGGTGGAAAGTTGGGCAGCAAGATGTTTGTTCACATTATATTTAAATTTCTGCATGTTGGTAAGGTCGGGGAAACATGGAACAGGAAAAGAATTAAGAGGACCAAGTAAAGTAGCTATCAGAGTAGAAAAGTGCAATTTTGTCGATTTGGAAAGGGGCCTTTTTCAGTCATTCAGGGGAAAATACTAGTTTTTCTGGGGTTACCGATATGTTTTGTTTTTTTCATGTAAATAACTATTCATCATAACGTTTTGTGTATTTTGAGCAAAACTCGATGAAAAAGGTTTTAGATATTTTCAGATAATTTCCATTTTTAGTATATTAGAAAACCCTAGTTGAGTCAGTTTTCTGCGTTCATGGTGATATAACGTCATTAAAAATTTCGTGAAATAAATCAATTTTGAGTAAATCAGAGGAATAACTAAATAACAGACTAACAAACAACGACAAAAACAGAAGCCAATATTAATTTGTAGATGTTATTATTATGATTATAAAAAGACCATTTTCTTGAATTGAAATCTGGCAGCAAATACACAAAAGAAACACTGTAAAAATAAGTTATAGTTGTGTACCTGGTATAGAAAGAAATAATAAACAAACGTAATCAAATATTTTGAATAAGAAATTGAATTAAAATAAATCGCAAAACCAAAAGGTCTACTAAAACATATATTTTATTAACAGAAAGTCCATTTAAACAATGATATTATGACCACAAGTCTTCCCTAAATTCAAACAAATACAAAAACATTGAACCCATGTCGAGATATGTATGGAAAATCATAGAAAAGAAAAAAATATAGTGTGGATTAGTAAAAAAAAAAGTTTA
Organism: Sepiola atlantica; assembly: GCA_963556195.1. NCBI lineage: Eukaryota > Metazoa > Mollusca > Cephalopoda > Sepiida > Sepiolidae > Sepiola > Sepiola atlantica. The sequence goes on from OY744522.1 coordinate 72,477,385, forward strand.
TCTAGTTATATAAAGTTAGGTATATGTATATGTTTATATATTTTTATGTACAGGATTCACTCTTAAATTCATTAATCGATCATTATGAATTTTGGAACACAGCTGCTAGGTGTAAGGGGTCATAATGAGGGATATATTTAGTTTAATTTAATTTTATGCAAAAAGAGCAAAAAGGGAGTGGAAGCCCTTTATGAAAATTCAGATCTTTCTGATTTCTGTGAAATGTTAACAATAGACAGTAAATATCAATTAATAAATATTTCTCAAATTTCAGTTCATTTTGAGTATTTTAAAGGATGTTTAGGAAGCACAATATGGGCACAACCTCCCATTTGAACATTCAGATATTTCAGCTTTGTATTAAATTTTATCCTTAGCTATTAGACACCAATTAAGCAAGATTCTCTGAATTTCAATTTCTTTTTAGGACCACTTAAATTTGAGACATTTTCTAGAATCAAAATCATCTAATGGATTTTGATCAAAATTAGTATAAGGATTCTAGACATAAGGTTTAGTATCATTATATCTTGATTTTAATTTTGTAATGGGATATAAAAGTGGTGCGATTCAGTTCTGTTCATAGAATTAATTTTACCCGTCTTGGATCGGGTATTCTTCTCGTACTATTATAAAATGCAAGGGGAGCACTCGGGGCAGGTGGAATTGTACTAGACTTACGAGAAATTACACAACATGAGTTTGATCACTACAATAAAATACAGACATGCAGTTGACAGAGTGCAGAATGTATGCCGAGGGGTGTTGAAAGGTCAAACGACTACACCTGGGGAGACGAGAAAGAAGAGAACAAAAGAAAAATCTAAGCTATCTCTTTCTTGTCCGACACCTAAAAGAACAGACTGAAAAAACAAAGCTATTCAGTTTCGCCCTAGCTTGAAACAAGTCAATGAAGAAAAACTTGAGGACTGATAAAAAGAAATATCAATCTATTTTCCTAACATTGAGTTATAGTGATTATTTCACCCTATGCAGAAACGACTATTCATCAATTCTGCCTTTTATAGACTGCGTCAAGATGACAAACTTGCAATAGCAACCTTCCACAACCCATTTGAACTATTAAACAAACCATCTGAAATAATGATCAGGTGCAACGATGCCAAGAAATAATTATTAGCAAAAATGGAACCAAATTGAATCAAATAAACAACATATAATTTACATCCGGTTACATAAATTATGCTAAAATACTATTTTGTTTCACAACTTGATAAACTCAATTGGGTCAAATTATAGTCATGGTTGAGCAAAAGATGTTCTACCTTTAATATAACTATATATATATATAAACACAGGAAAAACAAAAACAAAAACAAATGTTTGTTTTTGTTTTTGTTTTTTCTGTGTTTAATTTTTTTCTTCATCTTGTCTTTCACTATATTTTGTCTCCATGACATTTCATTTCATGACATATCGTCTATTTTTCCCTCATATATGTATTAGAAAATTGAGCTCAGGTTATATTGTTTGAATCAGGAAAAAGGCAACCCAGTAATAACCCCCCCCCCCTCTCCCGAAGGAGGAAGTAATTCCTGGGAAGATAACCTTCTAGGACCGAATCCAAACCATACCTAATTCAAACAAAAGGGTCAGACTACAAACAAGCAAGACCTTAGTATCAGGCGACCACCAATAAATCAACTCACTTCTGAAGGAGGAAGTAATACCTGGGAGGATGGCCTCCTAAGACCAAATCGAACTATACCTCATTCTACCAAACAAAAATCTGCCAAAGATAAGACAGTTCCTAGGTTGCCAGAATGATGCTAAGAATATCCCCAGCTGGTATAAAAAAGTGAGTTTGCAAAACCAGATAGATCTTTTAAAAATAAAGACAAAATCTAAAATTAGTCTTTCAGTTTGCTATATCCCCCCCCTCTCTCTCTTTCTTTTCCTCTCCAACTACGGGTTAAATATTATCACTGCCTGTGGTGATATTCACTATTTTTCATAATGGATTGTTCCAATATTTCTATTTTGTTATTATTACTTTCTTCCATGTTTTCCTTGGGCTTGCCCTGTCAACTGACCATGCTACCTCAACTGTTCTACATCTACTAACTCAAGCACTCTCATACATTCTTTCAATGTGACCAAACCAACGAAGTCTCCTGTTCTACATACATCTCCCTATACTGTCCAGATTCCTCTGAGCTCATCAGATCTAAGCTTATCTTTAGGACTCAGAATTGTAAAAAAATGTAAATGAGTAATATCTTATATATCACTAGAAGAATACCCGTCCCAGGACAGGTATAAGCAATATTTATTTCATTTTAAACTACACATTTTTATACTTAGAGATAAATATGAGATACTCTATCCAGCCTATAAGTGACGAAAGGTAATTTATTTTTGACAGCTTGTGTAATTATTAATTTGGTAGGAAATCGTTTCTAATTTTAATTTAGGTGAGTAGCATGCGGTTTCAATGGTAAAGTTTACAAAAGAAAAAATATTAACGTGCACCAGTCCGGTTAAAATTTTATTACATAATGTAATTTAAAGTTTGATGTAGAGCAATTCGTTTCTCTATTAAATTTATTGTATCTTGCTTATTTTAAAAGTTTTTTTTTTTTTAGAGGAGGTGCGACTTTGGAGCCCCCCCCCCCCAAATGCTAAAGTTTGCAAAAAAACTAATGTGTCCATGTTACTCACTCTATTGCCTAGAATATATATTCCATAATTCATAATAATCAGCTCATTAGTTTAGGAGTGAATATATAATAAACATATACACATACCTAATTTTTTATATATAGAGAGAGATAAGTGTTTTAATTTAATTTTTTTTAATGTAGTCCTCCTAATATAAATAAAGTAAAAGCTCTGAATAATTATGTACCCAGCTATTCTAGATGCCATTTTGAAATTTTCATTTGTAACAAATGCAACACTTTGATTGGATAATCATCCTTGTTGATAATCCAATGGAAGTAAAAAGTGAACATTTGGAAAAGACTGTTACCGAAAACAATATTCGGTCAGATATAGTATGTAATTGATGAATCGATTGGAATTTCAAATATTGTCTCTGAAGAACACAAAAAATTCTGTAATTGACTCGCTATTCAGAATTAAATATTGATTTTGTTGGACTACTATCGCAGTTTAAATTTAAAAATCCGACTGACTTAATTCATATATGGTAAGTTATGAAATGATATTTATGACAATTAAGCTACACAGAGGCGTCCGTATTTCATCCCTGTAGGGAATCGTTAGCCTGACGATTCCCTATGAGGATGAGACGTGGACGCCTCTGTGTAGCTTAATTGCCATAAATATATTTTCATAACTTACTACCTAGCTCTACTCACGCACTGTTGAAGTAAATACCGAAATTCGATACATAAAATATTATATTTTCTTATAATATCATATGTGGATACATGAAATAATAATAATAATAATAATAATAATAATAATAATAATAATAATAATAATAATGATACATATATATATATATATATATATATATATATATATATATATATATATATATATATATATATATTGTTGTGAAAGTATATGTTTTAGCCTATACTCTCAATACTTTATGTTTACCAACCTCTTCCAATTTAAGCTCAATGAATGTCAACTAGTAACAACAGAGCATATATAAGTAAGTGAAGTTCATTTACATCCCAAAAGCCAAGATTTAAAAGAATTTTCTTACAAAACATTTTTCAAAACAATCACATTTCAGTGCAAATTATTATGAATCGTTTCGCCTAAAGTAAACCAAACAACATTATTATGTCAATGTTGGATCTGTTCACCCCCAAGCTCGTCAGAAAAAGTACATGAAAAACGTTTTTTCTGATGAGCATGGGCTGAACAGATCCAACATTGACATAATAATGTTGTTTGGTTTACTTTAAGCAAAACGATTCGTAATAATTTACACTGAAATGTGTTTGTTTTGAAAAATGTTTCGTACGAAAAAAGTAAAAAATCTTGGCTTTTGGGATATAAATGAACTTTACTTAATTATATATATATATATATATATATATATATATATATATATATATATATATATATATATATATATATATATAAAATTCATAATTTTCAAATTTTGAAAACACTTTGCATATTGATTGGTATTAAGTTCTATTTGATAACCTAACACACTAACAACAGACTTTAAAATTGTCATTGTGGCCTATTTATATGTATATACAATCATATGAAATATATATATATATATATATATATATATATATATATATATATATATAGTGAGTGTGTGGTATTAAGCTGCTATCTCCCATCCACAGGGTTTCTAGGTGGCAGATAGGGGAACAACTTTCAAATATGGAGGTTAGCTGCGAATACCCAATAAGCAGATGGTTTATGTAGGATATGCTCCAGTCAGGTATATCTCCATGAAATACATACAGATAGCCGATGTAAAGTTTAGACTTGAGAGGTGTCAGCCACCATAAAAGCTGACTGAGTGACTTGGTCGAGTGCGGGCTGTTGACCTTTGTTGGTGATGCACTTAATGGCGATCACAAAAAAGTGTTGTGCAAGGAAGAACATCCTCCATAAAACTTTTGCTTCAAATAAACGCTCACGGATATTTCCATGCGTGCAATTAGCCAGCTACCTGGACGGAGGCCCACCAGCGTTGATGATGCCTCTCAACCTGCATGTTAAAAAAAGAACTGATGAAGAAGAAAGTGCTCGATACGTAAGTAGAGCTAAGCAGTAAGCTATAAAATATATTTTCATAGCTTACTATATATATATATATATATATATATATATATATATATATATATATATATATATATACAGGGTGTTTCAAAAGTCTTGGGAACATTACAAATGCGTATATCTCATGAACTATTCCAGGTAGAAAAATGAAACTGGTGCCATTTTAAAGCTTGCTTAATCAAGTTTTTGGTCATACTAATGATTTTCGTGTTATCTTTCCAGGTGCAGTAATGGCGTTCTCTAAACAAGACAAGGCATTTTGCGTCCTCCAATTTGCAAAGACTGAATCGTGGACATGTGTTCAGCGTGCATTTCGCAGGAAATTTAAAAAAGAAGCCCCTGAAAGGAAATCCATTGTCAGATGGCATGCTAAATTTGTGAAAGATGGGTGTTTGTGCCCAAGTAAGCGAACAGGTCGCCCTTCAACTTCAGAAGATGCAGTTGAGCAAGTTCGGACAGCCTTTCAGCGGAACCCCGTAAATCAGTGAGAAGAGCCAGCAGGGAACTTCAGCTTGCTCCAGCAACTGTCTGGCGTGTCTTAAGGAAACGACTGAAAATGGTACCTTACAAGCTCGAGTTGGTCCAAAAGTTGAAGGACACTGATAAGCCACTTCGCCGTGACTTTTGCATTGCAATGCAAGAGAAGTTGGAAGATAACGGCTTTGATGACCGGCTTGTTTTTAGCGATGAGGCGACCTTCCATCTGAATGGCAAAGTTAACAAGCATAACACTCGCATATGGGGTACTGAGAATCCTCATGAACTTCTTGAGCACGAGCGAGATTCACCAAAAGTGAACGTGTTTTGTGCAATTTCCAAGAAAGGTGTCTATGGACCGTTCTTCTTTGAAGAGGCAACTATCACTGGTGAATCCTATCTCAACATGCTGGAAGACTGGTTAATGGCTCAGTTGGAACAAGCAGAATCTGATGACTTCATTTTCAACAAGATGGTGCACCACCACACTGGAGTCTTAGAGTAAGGCAGTTTCTTAACACAAGGCTGCCTGGTAGATGGATTGGGAGATCTGGGCGAGGTGATGACGTTCTCATGCCCTGGCCTCCTAGGTCTCCAGATCTTACCCCGTGTGACTTTTTCCTTTGGGGCTTTGTCAAGCAACAAGTCTATGTGCCGCCCCTTCCAAGAGATATTGACGAACTAAAGGCTCGAGTAACGGCAGTTGTGGGAACCATTGACGTCAAGATGCTGGAACGCGTTTGGCAGGAAATGGACTATCGACTAGATGTCTGCCGTGTGACGAATGGTGCTCATATTGAGCAACTTTGAAGATTCCCCACAAAACTTGAAACTTTAACCTTTCCAACGGTACCAATTTCATTTTTCAACTCCTAATAGTTTTTGAGTTATTAAAAATCGTTATGTTCCCAAGACTTTTGAAACACCCTATTAGTTTTTATAAATAAATATTTATTATCCACAGACATATATGTCTCATGTTTACTAACAATCATCAGTGTGGCTTATATAACTGTACTGCCAGTCGAAGAACTTGAACCATGGACTCGAGTAAGTCCAATCCAACATTTATAACCATTCAGCCACCGTGACAGTCATATTAAATGTGAGAAAAATAAATCCTATATTTTATTTACAAATATAGTAAGTCTCAGAAAATAATTATTTATTATTGTTATAAATAAAGTTCTATCTAAAAAGATATTGAGCCATTTATATGCGTCTACTATCTTTATCTGGCTCATTTTTGGATTTCTTATTTCAGCGACTAATTTTGAGAAGTTGATTTTCATGATGGTGTGATGAACAATCGGCAATGGAATAAGTACATAGAAGATGTTGCAAGTCTGCTGCAAAGAAGGTAGGCTCCCTCTATCAGGCTAGAAAACTCACTCATGCCAATATCTTATATCCTTACAAAGCCACCATTCACCTGTGCATGTAGTACTGTTGCAACATCTAGGCTGGTGCATAAACCACTTGGTCAGGGTGCAAAAAAGAATTTCTAACCTAGTAGGTCCCACACTGTCTGCCAATCCCCTGTCACATCGCTGCAGATTTGCATCCCATTGCTTGATTTATAAGTACTTTCTAGGAACATGCTCTGATGAACTTACTGAACTTGTACCCCTTAAACAAAAATACCCCCAACCAACCCAACTAGCTGCTAAACCCTACATGCCGGAAGATTTTCTACTCTCACTACTTACCTTTGAAATTCCTCAAACCACTTACCTTTGGAATTTTTTTCTGCTCCCTGTTTCATGACAGTATCAATGTGCAGAAATTTAAATGTAATATGAACAAAAATCTTTCTGCTGAACTCCCACTCAGGTCTTCCTCTATAAATCTGTCTCTTTATGCGTCAGTGGCAATATGCCTTGTTTGAGGCGAATAAAAGTTTTTAATATATATATATATATATATATATATATATATATATATATATATATATATATATATATATCCACAGACACGTGTTTCGCCGTTATTGCAGCTCATCAATGTGGCTTTATTTATCTATAAATAAATATAAAGGATCTACCAAAGGATATCTAGACACGAGTTGTCTCTTATATTCAACAATACTTGCTTGCAAGAGAAGATGCTGCCTAGATATACATATTTTAAATAAATATAAGTAAATAAATAATGCAAAAAACATATATATATATATATATATATATATATATATATATATATATATATATATATATATATATACACACGTCCCTTAAAGTGTGTTGATGAGGCATATGCATGGGAGAACACTCATGCGTACGTAAAACGCTTAAGGTGAGCAAAATATACCATTAGTTAATTATTGCTAAAACCAATAACAACAAAAATAACTATATATATATATATATATATATATATATATATATATATATATATATATATATATATTTGTATTTGTATTTAAATGTATAAAAACGTTCAGGAATTTATTAATTTACTTCCAAAGATTGGATTAACTAGGAAACTGCAGTAAAGTGTTAAGATAAGCCATATTCATTTTATTTTATTTATTTTTATTATATATATAATTGAGAAACTGAACACTTACATACTGTACATACATGTAAATAGGCCACTGCACCACATTTGTATAGCCTGTTGTTGTGACAGGTTATCAAGAAGAACTTAATGCCAATCTAGAGTTCAAAGGGCTTTCAAACTCGTAAATTCCAAAGTCCAAGTAGACACAAGGTAGACACAATGATAAATAGAAAAACAAGCGGGTCTAAAACTGTGACATTATTCTTACTTGCTTTATGAAAGTGGTGTGGCTGTGAGTGAGTGTGCATTGTCGTCTGAGGGTTGGTTGATTTTACATTTCTTTTTTAATATAACATGACACAAGTTAAAATAGTTGAGGTTTAATGAAATAAAAAACACCGATATCAAATCTTAGAATTCTAACTTTTAACAAATATAAGCAAATATCGCCATCTAAAATGCATGAAAAAAGAACTAATTCTGTTCAATACTTTTTGGGGGAATAGATCCAGTTTAGTGGAAAAGTCGGTATTTCTTCGACCAGGGATCCATATCGACCCGAATGTTTCTGATTACGATTTACGAAACAGACCATAAATGGCCGAGCCGTCACCGAACAGTCAATTAGTATCGACATTAAACGAAACAACTTTTTCATTTTTTCCCTAACTTAAGGTTAGGGTTAATTAACCCCTAAACAGTTGCAGTTGTATGCTTGAGTGTCGTCTGCCTTTTTATCAAATTGGAACCTCGCAACTTTAGCTAGGTGTACTGGAACTTTCCATACAGGAATTATTAGCACAAGGGATGAACATCAATAAAACACAGACCCGACATAAAAGTTCTAACTATCGTCAAGTTGGCAAACAAAGTAAAATAAAATGCAGAACATTTTTCTTTGAAGAGCTCAAAGCATCGACTGATTGAAAACAAAATATTGCGCATTTATATTTTCAGTCCATGAACAAAAATTTTCTAATTGCTTTCTCAATTCGATGGTCTGTAACTCTTTCGTGTGACCATGTGTTCATGCGTTTACTTCGGCCTCCCTCTCCCACATATGTAGCACACCAGACTTTGTTTCTTTGAACAACCTCTCATTTGAAAATTCAAATATTTCAGATTTGTATTGAATTTCATCCATAGCCATTAGACATCAATTAAGTAAGATTCCCTGTATTTTAATTTCTTCTCAAGACCCCTTAAGTTTAAACCTTAAATTTGAGACATTATCTACAATCAAAATCATGTAATGGATTTTGATTAAAATTAAAATAAGGATTTTAGACATGAGGTTTAGTATCATTATATCTTGGTTTTTATCTTCGTAGTTTTTTTTTTTAAATATTTAATTTTGTATCTTTTTTGGAGTTATTTTATAGTTTCAACATAAATCAAAAACAACAAATATGTGTATATAAACTGCTTGCATGCTACCTTCCCGTGGTCCGCCCCTGTTTTATCACAAAATGCGTGCAAGTGATCGAGCAGACCGACGGTATATTCTGACCTCCCATCCAACGCCTATCGGGCAGGCACAAGGCGGGTCTTGGTGGATCAAGATCCCAGCAGTCCGATGCAACCAACATCGTGGAGGTTGCCTGTCTCATCATTTCTGAGCCGTGATGGAAACGATGTTGGCCAAGTGAGTAAGCATGGCCATCGCGCAGTCACGACCACCCAAAACAATATACCCAGTGACTGGCATTCTGTCATTTTTTCTACCCTCTTCATCCTTCACCTTTATCATCACCTCACTAAAAAGTCTTGTAGCGACTGTGCCATGGATGGCATTGTGAGTGCAGGCCTGGAACGCTGGTAATCTTTAGCTCGCAACTGCACTCAGGCGGAAGGTCTAAGATGGTCACTCTCTGGTGACTGTACTATGACACCAAAGTTCAGCAGCTGAATCTATGATTGGACTGGCTTATTAAGGACCACCGCAGCCCACCCTACATGGGGAGACCCTCAGCAAAAATGGGGCAAACCTCAGTCACGGCAAACCCGTCTGGGCAGCTTACAGCGACTGGCAAACAACAAGAAACCTTTAACTATAGGTTTGTGGAATATCCGAACCCTCCAAGATGTGGTGAACACAAACCACCCTGAATGGCGTACAGTCATCATCTGCAACCTCACTCCCACGGCTATTAGTGAGCACATGATGACTGTCTGTATTCTCATCACGCAGGATAGACACATCAGCCTGATCTCTGTGTATGCACTGACTCTGACCTCAACTGACGAAGACAAAAGTGCTTTCTACACCCAGCTCGACCACACCATTCAGGCAGTGCCCGCCAATGATAAGCTCGTTGTGCTGGGTGACTTTAATGCCTGAGTAGGCAAGGACCATCGCCTGTGAAAGAAGATCAGTGGCCACCACTGTATCGGAAACTGCCACAACAATGGTCAACTCCTCCTGGGTCTATGTGCAGAACACAAACTCGTGGTAACCAACACCATCTTTAGACTACCAAAACGGCAGAAGACAACGTGGAGACACCCTCGATCCAAACATTGGCACATCCTGAACTACGTCTTAACCAGAGCCAGAGATCAAGGAAACGCCCGCATCACCCGATCCATGGCCGGAGTGGACGATTGCTGAGCGGACCATCGACTCCTGATCTCCTGACTTACCATGACGACCCTTCAACCATCTAGAAGGGCACCCAGCAGCGTACAACACCGATGCTTTGACTGTGGCAAGCTCTGCAACCCACATCTTGCACAAAACTTCAAGGAATCCTGTGGACGTCACCTTGCAGATCCTGTAGGTCAGGACACAGTAGAGCACCACTGGATCACCCTCAGAGACGCCATGACTTGTGCCGTGGGGGGAAACCATCGGCTACATAACTAAGAAAACACAGGACTGGATCGACGAAAGTGACGGTACCATCTCCTCTCTCATCAAAGCTAAATGTCAAGTACGTTTAACTCTAGAGAAACAGCTTACAGCTGCTAATAAAAGTGCTCACAAGCAAGCTGTAGCAGACTGTCAAAGAGGGATCCGAGAAGCCCAGAACACCTGGTGGCAAAGAAAAACTGTAGAGATACAAAACTATGCTGACCAGCGAGATCTGCACAGCTTCTAAGCAGCAACCAAAGAAATTTTCGGTCCTATACGGTCATAAGTGGGTGTCTTGAAGGACGTGGATGGGGCCACAACCATCAGCAACAGCGAGGACATTCTAGTAAGATGGAGGTCTCACTTTGAGAACCTCCTTAACGATCACATTCATACTCCAGATGATCTCCTGAGAATGACCCCTCAGCATCCTGTCCGTCATTGGATGGCACTTTCACCCTCCATCCAAGACTTCAACAAAGCCCTGAAACGGATGAAACCCGGCAAAGCCCTTGAACCTGACAACGTCCCACTGGAGCTTCTCACTCACAGTGACCTCGAGCTGAGGAACCATCTTATGCTCCTCATATTGAAGATCTGGGAGACGAAGACCTTCCCCAGTGACTTCCGCGATGCAACCATTTTAATAATTTTCAAAAAGAGGGATCGGGAGAATTGTAACAACTACCCGGGAATATCACTACTGAGCATCGCAAGTCCTTGCAGAAGACGTCCTACCAGAGACCCAATGCGGCTTTTGACCTTCCTGCGGGACTATAGACATGATCTTCTGTACGTGGCATTTACAAGAGAAGAGCCTTGAACAACAGCAGCCCGTCATGTTTATCTTTTGGGACTTAAAAAAGACCTTCAATAAAGTACCCAGACTAGCCATGTGGGCAGTTCTCTCCAAATTAGGCTGCCCACCCGATTTTGTCACCTTGGTGCACGCCCTCCATGACAGAATGATTGGGAGAGTATGTCATCAGAACTCTCTCTCTCTTTCTCTCTCTGACCCATTCCCTATCAATGGTGGCCTGAAACAGGGGTCTGTTCTGGCTCCAACGTGTTTCTCCCTCTACACAGCAGAAATACTTAATAAGATTCCCCCAGACACGACCTTAATCGACTTTCGTCTCTGCACAGATGGAGACGTTTTCAACCTCGTTCGACTTTGCGCCAGAACTAGGACAGCTATGTGTTTGGTGCGGGAACTACAGTATGCTGACGACAATGCCACCCAGGTCAGACTACAGAGGACCGCCAGATGCTAGCAGACACATACAACACAGCCTATGAACGTTTTAGGATGCAAGTGAATACAGACAAGACCAAGACATTCGTCCAAAATTCACCTGGTCTTCTGCGCTCAAACACTAACACCATTGTAAATGACTAACCACTAGAGGAAGTGGATCAGTTTTCATACCTAGAGAACATCTTAACATCTACTCCCATATGTAAGAAGGCTGTGGACAACAGGATGCTATATACTTGACTACTGGTCCTGTATGACAGCTATAAGAATTGAGAGAAAATTGGTATGGGAAGCTGGGTGTAAGATAAAAAAGGATAAGGCTGCAGTGTGATGATGTATGGAAGTGAAACCTGGCCAGTGAGGGTTGAGGACATGCGTTGCATGGAGAGAAATGAGAATGATACGATGGATGTGAAATGTGAGTCTTAAAGACAGGCTTAGTTCTGATGAGCTCAGAGTAAAATTAAATATGGAGAGTATGAGGAGATATATGCAGAACAGCAGACTTCCATAGTATGGCCAAATTGAAAGAGTTTTTGGGTCAGTAGATGTAGAACAATTAAGATAGCAGGCCCAGTTCACAGGAGAAGGCCAAGGAAAGAATTATAGAAAGTGATAAGAATAGACTTGAGAGAAAGAGGGATAAATAAAGACTTGGCCAGAGATAGGTTAGTTTTGAAGCCAATTTCTGAAAGCCGTCCAACACATGCTAGCAGGTAATATCAAAAGAAAGACTGACAAAGTCTATCCATTCAAACGTAATTAATTTTTTTATTGACAAATTAAAACAACGAAAGATAAAGAGTTGATAGAATATGAAAGTTCAGAGACTCTTAGAAGGTTTCTAGTGAAAAGAAGTTGTTTTATCTGTAGAAGCACTTGAGCAAACGTCCATGTGCATTTACATGTGACAGTGTATGTAAATAAGATAGGTATTGTAGATGTGTATGCATATTAGCATGCCTGTTTTGTTAATGAGAGAGTGTGTGTATGAACTGTGTACATGATTTCGGTTAGCAGTGTATATATGCTGTTGCTATGTTTAGTAGTTAATGTGTGTCTCTCATTGCGTCTGTTGAAGGAAAATGCTGTGTTTGAGTGTTTATCTTATACATGAATATTTGGAAGTGAATATTTCATGCACAGTGATTGGTTGAAAGACATTGCTGATTTGAGCTTTTGTCCAATCGAGAGTCGATACATAAAAACAACATTCGATGCTGCTTCTGCTTCTAACATGCTAAACATGAATTTTCAAATAACAAATATTTATAGTTTAGTATAGTGTTTATTTATTGACAGCATATAAAAACATACATAGATTAGTGTTGTGGCCTGAAAGAAATAACACAAATTAACAAGAAATCAAAAATTAACTCGATTTCTCCAAAGAATAGACCGGAAAGAATACAATAGTGATGCATAAACAACTGTCCTGCCGTCATAACTAAAAAAGGAGAAAACCACAGACTGGAATCCCTAAACTCGAGCTTCACCCTTCTTTGAGCTCATCAGTAGGACACATCCGAACTCAGGATTTGAAACCTGAGTCACTTGCATGCGAGGTGAGAAAAAATCTCCAGGCCAACATCGCATTTATTCATATAGATAGATAAACATTATCTTTTAGTAATTTTCATACAAATTTATCTTTTAAATTTGATCGTAAAAAAAGAAAAGAAAGAAGAAATAAAAAATTAACTCGATTTTTCCAAAGAATAGACCAGAAAGAATACAATAGTGATGCATAAACAACTGTCTGCCGTCATCACCAAAAAAGGAGAACTCACCATCATTGGCATTTCTGAATTCTATTAGCCTACTTCCAGTGCCCAGGCAGTCTGACTTTTTTCCACTTTTAATCCATTGGACTTTCAAGAGCGTACTAATCAAATGTTCTGTTGTTGGCTCTTCCAACTCGCCAGCAACAGGATGAAATCTATCAAAATGCATGGCACTCCTTTTGTAAAGATTGACTCTTAGTTGTTTTTAATTCCCTTTCAGCACAGCAAAAATAAAAGGTATTTCGATTAACCTTCAATATCGTCTGTTGTCATCTATTTATTTCGAATATGGAGTCAGATAAACCTTCTATGACAACCAAACTTTAATTATAATGAAAATGGATACCCTCACCAAATCATCATTATAAATTTATTGTGACGTTGTAGAATAATAATAATAATAATAATAATAATAATAATAATAATAATAATAATATACAACCGCACGAGAGAGGCGCAAGCATAGGCTGACACCACAAAAATTATGGACAGAGGGTCGAGGAGGGAAAGCGCAAACCAGACCTCCACTGGAAGAGCGCGGACAGCTCTGGGACCTTGGGAAAGCTTGTTGCCACTCAGGCCCCAGAGGGGACCGATGGCCCTTATCAGCGGGAAATCGTTGGTAGGTGGCTGTTGCGATTACCGCAAGGTCATCAGCGGTGATGAACGAAAAGAGGTGGAGCATACTGGAGGCCTGAGGAGACTTGTTGTCACTCGGACTCCAGGGAATACCACAGGTTGTCGGCAGTGGGTGACCACTGACGATGACCAGTGTGATAACTCCTAGTAAGTAAATAATAATAATAATAATAATAATAATAATAATAATAATAATAATAATAATAATAATAATTGTGAGGTCTTCATAAATTGAAACAAAATCTTTCAGCATGTTTTACACTCGGATAACACCGGCTCCATCAGCTCGTACATTCTAATACATGTAAATTTGTACGTTTGTGTCTGTATGGTTTTTGCTGGCGTACAGACTCAACCCTCTTAAGGTCAACCCCAACAGGTAGCACATAGACCTGTTATGCACTTTAAAGGTGATTTACACCTGAGATGTCTCAAGTGTTTCATAAAAGTGTACTTTAAGCATTTGTTCTCAATTTAGAATCCAGAAATTAGAGCTACATCCGGTGGTGAAGCTATGACCTTGGGAGCTCTGATGAGTGTGGAGTCACCTCTTAGTAGTGATCACTCCCAGGTCCAATCTGATCCAGTATGGTAGTACCTGTCAGGATCTCATCTATGGGTTGAATAGAATTTATTTACAGATAAAAGGCAGGTGTCTCTTTAAAAACAAAATTTGTTAATTTTGTGGAAGGTTAGGGCACGTAATGCATCTGTGTAGAGAAAAAAGGTCGAGCGCTAAGAGTTTTGTAAATGCTGTAATTTCCAGGAAAAATGGCAGCGACCATCATGGAAGAAAATTTGTTGATATAAAAATGAACAAAAGAAATATTCGTTTTCAGATAGACACTGGTAGCGATTTGTCTATAATCAGTGAAGACTCCTGGAAAAAATTGGAAAACCAACATTGGTTCACAGCGAAAAGGTTGCAAAAGGAGTAACTGGCAGAAAGATGAATTTCATATGGGAATTTATGTGCAATTTTTTTGGGGAAGTAAGACATGTAAAGCTAAAGTCTATGTGCTGAAAAATACATCCGATTTATTCTGTACCGACTGGATGTATTTATTTGACTTGTTGAATATACTGATAAGCTCATTCTGCAACTCAGTAAAAGCCGCCTCCTGAAACACAAATAGTAAAAGTGAAAAACTTAAAAAGACTCTGAAAAAAGATTTCCCAGAGATATTTTCACATGGTTTGGGCAGATGCACAAAAACGAAAGTAAAATTGGTGGTAATGGAAAATGTTACCCCAGTTTTCAAACCAAAGCGTAGTGTACCCTATGCAGCTGTAGAACCGATAAACCAGGAGCTCGATCGCCTAGAACAAATGGGGGTACTTAGTAAAGTACAATATTCAGAGTGGGCGTCACCCACGGTTTCCATAAAAAAAAATATTCGTGTGCGCGCAGATTTCTCAACAGGCTTGAATATGTGCCTGAAAATGTATGAATATCCATTGTTTAGCGCAAAAGACATTTTTGCCCGTTTAAATGGCGGAAAAATTTTCTCGAAATTGGATCTATCAGATGCGTATCTGCAAGTAGAAATCGAGGAAGAGAGTACGAAATTGCTCACTATCAATACGCATAAAGGGCTGTATTCGTTTAATCGTCTACCTTTCAGAGTGAAAGTGGCACCAAGTGTGTTCCAAAAAATAATGGATAACATGTTAACGGGTTTGCTATAGTGTACTTGAACGATATATTGATCAAGAACGAGACCGTTGAACAACACATTGAACATGTGAAGGAGGTTTTTAAAAAAATTGCTGAATATGGGTTTAAGCTCAGCGAGGATAAATGCGAATTTTTTTATGTCCAAAATAAAATATTTACGACAAATTATAGACACAAAAGGCAGAAGACCCGACCCAGAAAAGTCTAGTGCAATTAAAAATATGCCCGCCCCAACAAATGTTGTTGAATTGCAAGCATTTCTAGATCTTGCTAATTATTATCATATATATATATATATATATATATATATATATATATATATATATATATATATAAATAATATGCATGATTTACGTTCCCCGTTGAACGAATTGTTAAAAAATGATAAAAAATGGCAATGGACAGAAAATTGCCAGAAGGCTTTTCAAAAGATTAAGGATATGCTTACATCAGAACTTTTTTAATACATTATGATCCGAAATTAGAAATAATTTTGGCTACTGATGCGAGTAATTACGGCATCGGAGCTGTACTACTCCATAAAGACAATTTAGGGGGCACAAAAGCCATTGCTCATGCGAGCAGAGGTTTCATCTCGGCTGAGAAAAACTATAGCCAGATCGAGAAGGAAAGTTTATCTATCATTTTCGGGATTAAAAATTTTCACAAATTTATCTATGGTCGTAAATTTATTTTACAGACGGATCATCGTCCATTACTTTCGATTTTTGGATCAAAGAAAGGAATCCCAGTTCATACAGTGATGGGGGACTATTCTGCTAAATTATGATTTAAAAATGGAATATACCCCTTTAAAGAAGTTAGGCTACGCAGACGGCTTGTCCTGATTAATTCCAAAATATTGTGAACCAATGGAAAATATGGTAATCGCATCACTCAAAGCTGAAAGTGAAATAAAAGAAGTACTGGTTAGCACTGTACGCAAACTCCCAGTGACTGTGCAAGAAATACAAATAAAATCTAAAAGTTATAATTTTATTAAAAACATGATTGATAAAGTGAAGTGCAAACAAAGGGGAAATATAAATTCGCCGGTAAGCAATAACTATTCAATTTGTGACGAAATTTTAATGTACGCCAAGCACGCCGTGATCCTAGTGGCATTACAAAAGAGACTGTTAAAGGATTTTCATTGTTGTCACCCAGGAATGTGCAAAATGAAATCGCTTATGCGTTCATACGGTTTTGTGCCAGGTATGGACCAGGACATTGAAAGGACAGTTAAGAGCTGTAGAGGTTGTGCTCTAGCAGTTAAAGCACCACCAATAATGACAGCATCATGGCCGAAAGTGGACACGCCATGGTCTAGACTACATCTAAATTTTGCTGGACCGTTAAATGGTGCATATTATTTGATTGTGGTGGACAGTTTAACAAAATGGCCAGAGATTCTGAAATGCAAAAAGCCAATATCTGCCATAACAATAAATTTTTTGCATGAACTGTTTGCCAGGTTTGGATTACCTGATGAAATTGTCACAGATAATAAGACACAATTCATCTCAGGAGAGTTTAATATGTTTTTCAAAAAATTTGGAGTAAAACATATTACTACACCTGCTTACCACCTGAGAAGTAACGGGCAGGCAGAAAGGTTTGTAGATACCTTCAAAAGGGCTTTAAGAAAAGATCCAACAATTCTTAACGGTTTATAGGGTCACACCGAACAGAAACATTGCGGCGAACATGGCACCGGCGAATATGATGTTCGCAAGAAAAATTAAAACCAGTTTTGACAAATTGTTGCCAGTGAAGAAAAAACATTTTAAAAACACGGATTGTAAGACCAGACATTTTAATGTTGGTGAAAAAGTGTTTTTTTTAAATTACAGAAAGGATAAAATGTTCTGGCGAGACGGTATTGTCACCAGAATCGGACGCCTGATATGCATGGTTCGAGGTCCGAAGTGGGGAAACAAGCATCATGTAAATCAGTTGAGACGCAGATACATGGAAAAACTAACCTCACATGAGGAACCAATGGAGGTACTTTACGATGTATTTGTATGTACCGATTCCTGAAAACCTTACTACTACTCCTGCTACTGAAGTAAGACATTCAACCAAAAGAAAGAGAAATTCAACAGAACGTCTAGAGATTGACTCAAAGAGGAAAAAATATATTTCCAGCAAGAAACAAATTTTACGGGGGAGGTGTTGTGGACTGATCCGGATTTACCCATAGTGACAGGATGGATTCGTCTGGTCACTATAAAGTCGACACCTTTACCTAACCAACGGAGAACCGCTTAACGCACCGCTTATAGCACGTCTGACTAGAGCCTGTATTTGCGACTGACTTATTGTATGTAATTAAGTATTCTTAATACATTTCTTATTCCTTCTATTCCTGTCTTGTGTTCTTATTTATTTATTGTTATTACTACAGACATCAGAAGAAAAAAAATTGTGATAATATCTTCCACGCAGCGTGTCAACTATCACACGAAAAAACACTATGTGCCTTATGAAAAAAAAATTTCATATTTTAATTCGTCCAAATTTGGACTTTCGTATTTGCTAATTTGTTTGACTCCTGACTGATCAACCATTCTCGGTCTTAACAAAACCAACCCATCTATCAAGAACTCCCCTAGAGTGGAGCAGAACTTTTAGTTGATCATTTTGAAATAATAAACACTTGTTATGGTTGCATAATATCGCCTTCGTTGATTCTTACAAGTGTCTTATTTTTGATGTCTATAAATTGTGATTCTAATGTGTCCCGTTCTTTTCTCTCCCATGATTACTTGCTTGTCCCCCCCCCTTTCATCGTTTTAATTAAAAAAATGAAATAAATAAATAAATAAATAAAAGTCGTTTTCACTTACAGCGAGTCTCACATGTGATTCGCAGGTCCCGATTAAAACACAAAGGATAAGAGACGCGTGGTGTGAGAGGAGCAGGGGGGGGGGGGGGTCCAACGTTACACATTATTAACATTCGTGGCTGATTTACACACTGGTAACATTGGTGTCAAAGTATCACGTTTATATCACCTGCTAGTCATAAACAATTAGAAATCCGTGTCGCTGTGAGATCCTGTTACATTGTGAATGAAATTGGAATACACTCATCATATTAAACTCCTCGGTAATTGAAATTTACGTTGGTTGAAAAGTGAAAACATTGCATAGTAATTTTGGAGACAAACATGCTATTCACTTTTAAGAGAACTGTTCAGCAATTGGCAAACAATATAATTAAGGTTTTAAATAGTCAGTGTCTAAGGACACATTTTAGCAATTTGATTATTATTATTATTGTTATTATTATTATTATTATTATTAGTAGTAGTAGTAGTAGTAGTAGTAGTAGTAGTAGTAGTAGTAGTAGTAGTAGTTGTACAGCACTTGTAAAAGTTTTAAAGATCTAATTTATGCCCACATGGGTATATCGCTAAAAGCATTACATAAAAAATAAATAGCTTCAATTATATAATAATTTTGCTTGTCCCTTCCTTAGTTAGCATGACTGTAATGCTGCAAATACGCACGTGCTTAATCAAAGGGAGGTAATTCATCCAAACTCGATGCAGTATTAGTATTAACACAGCTTTCTTTGTATATGTAAACAAGAAGCAGATGACAACTGATTTTTCCCAAGTTAATTTAATTACAAACTTTTAGCTAAGAAATTTATTTACCAAAATTTATTATTTTTATTATTATAATTTCTACTTTTTGCTCCTTTATAACGTCACTATAACTTCCAGTAAGTTCAGATTTAAAAAAAATCTCATCTGAAAGCTCCAAATACTATCCAGACAACCCATTCTTTATATAGAACTAGAAGAATAGTCGTCCCAGGATGAGTAAAATTAATTTCTCAAACAGAACAGTTTTAAATCACTTTTATGTCCCCTTATGAAGATTAAAATCAAGATATAATGATACTAAATCTTATATCTAGAATCCTTATTCCAATTTTTATCAAAATACATTGCATCATTTTGATTTTAGAAAATGTCTCAAATATAAGGTTTAAGCTTAAGGGGTCTTAAGAATACATTGAAATTCAGGGAATCTAGCTTAATTGGTGTGTAATGACTATGGATCAAATTCAATGCAAATCTGATATATTTGAATTTTAAAATGGGAAACTGTGCTCATATTATGGCCCCTAAAAACCCTTCAAAATACTCTGAAGAAACTGAAATTTGGAGAATATTTATTAATTGATGTCTAATACTCATTGTTTAAATTCCACAAAAATCGGAAGTATCTGAATTTTCAAGAAGAATTTCCACCCCTTTTTACTACTTTTGAATAAAACTAAATTAAACTACATATATTCCACATTACCCACCCTGACACCTAACAGCTGTGGTTTAAAATTCATAATGATCGGTTAATTAGTTTAGGAGTGAATTCTATACATTGAAATATATAAGCATATACACATACCTAACTTTATATAGATATAGATGAAAAAATCGGTCAATATGATGTTAAAAACTACACAAGTTACATGTTTTACTTACTTCCGTCAAATTATTACAGTAATTAATTGCTTTCTCGGTAAAGATATTCTGGTGTTTATTGAGGTGAGTGATCAAATTGCTTGTTCTTTTTGAAATATTAAAAACATTCTTCATAGTCGTTATGTTCATTACAATTTTTAAGAGGACGTAATTAGATCACATCTGCATTTTGTGTTATAAAAGTTCCATCTGGATTTTACTTCGCTAAAATTTGATAGTAAAAATGAATGTCTAATGGAAGTAAATAATATTTATATATATATAAATTTGGGCGCATTTACATTTAAAAAATTTTACAGGAAAAATTAATGGAAATTTCACTGTTGACAGCTCGTAAAACATGATCCAAGGTAAATTTGAGACACATAAGGCTTTATGAGTTTTAAACAAGGTAAATCTACAGCTGAAGCAACTCGAAATATTCACTCAGCTTATGGAGAATAATGACTGAATGAAAGAACGTACAGAAGATGGTTTACAAAATCAGAAATGTAAATTTCACTGTTGAAGATGATGCTCAAGACGTTCAGTTGAGTTTGATAAAGAGTTCCATGTAGCATCACTTAAAGAAAACCCGGCCGTATCATTTGAAGAATTGTCAAGAGAGCAGTCTTCATTATTAATGATAATAAGGGTGTCTTTTAATGACGATAACGATATTTCAGGATTTATATGACAAAGACGAAGCATATGATATCTGATGCTAAAGAGATGATATCTGTTCCACAAGGAAAATACCCGTGCAGCATCTGTAGGCTTGGAACTGGCTCGAACTCCATCAAATGTAGAACATGCACTCAGTCGTGTTACAAAAGGTGCACCAACCTGCCGGTGCTGCATGTAGCGGATGCAGCTAATTTCATTTGCAGCACCTTATAGAAAGAGACGTTGTTGCAGGTGTTGAAAGAGTCGATAAATTCACGTACCTAGATAACACAATTGATTATAGTGGGCGAACTGACACAACTTTAAGACAACGTATATGTGTCATATGAAGAGTCTTCAGGCAGCTGTTAACAATTTTACAAAATACAAGGATCCCATTGTATACGAAAGTAGCAGCCTACAACACACTTGTCCGACCGGTATTTTTGTATGGCCGCGAAACATGGTCAATGACGAAACGTCAGAATGACACGATCTTGGTTGTAGTGAATCGGATGGAGAAAATTGCCGGCCTCCATGAGAAAATATGTTGCACAACGACGTCTCAACTGATTTGGCCACATCACCTGCCGTCAGTCATCTGAAATGATCCACATCAACATCGATGGCCCAAAGCCATGTGGTAGGCCGCTTAAGACATGGAGGGGATCAGTTGATGACGACCTGATCCTGGCGGGTGGCACAAGTGAAATGGCAACAGACAAGAAAAATTGGAAGTCATTCACGAAACGTCTAACCTCAAGCTTGAGACAAGAAAACGAAAATAATAATAATAATAATAATAATAATAATAATAATAATAATAATAATAACAGTTAAATTATACAAAATTATGTTGATTGTTAAAAATTTTAAAAATTTAGATTATTCTAAGATACTATAATGGAGCTTAACAACACAAAATTAACACCTTTTCAGTCCCCAAATTCAGTCATGTAAATAAAGTCATATATTGATCTGCTTAACAAAGTAAAATTAAAAATTAAAAAAAACAATAAAAAAAACGAATGTAAACAAAATAACAAAAATGTGGTAAAAGTGCTTCAAACTTGCAATTTATTTCACCCGGGCAACGCCAAGTTTCTTCACTAGTTCAAAGTAAAATACCAAAAGATTCCGAATAAATAATAAAAGGTTGATGTGCTGTAAGACAGACAACTGAAACTAGACGTGTATGCACACAAGCATGCACATTTTCTTTGTATCTCCTTGGGATGAATAAAATCTCTTTAAGAGCTAAATTGCAGTAAGCTCACCGGGATGGCCATAATACAATTAAAATGGCATCGGAAGCTGCAACAATTTCTATTTCTTTTCGAGTTTCTTATCCTGCCATAACCCCAGGAAGAGCTACCCACTGGCATTTCCAACTGCATTCGATAAGCTTTCTCAAAGAGTTCCGTTCTTAAAATATGACTAAACGAAAATAGAAAAGAAAAAGAAGAAAAAGAAGAAAAAAAGAAAAGAGATGGCAACTCATTTTCCATATGTTAGCAACATTTCACTGAAGCAAGTAACACAAATGTCAGACAGGTTTCACATTTCTTTCAATATTTTCTCTTACCATTTTCACTGTTGATATATATAAAACAAGGATTTTTTTTTTCATACAATTATTAACGAACCAAATTCGACGATTTGACTCCTGAAAAAAATTTATTTCCTAGTTTGAAACCAAATAATAAAATAAAGGCCTTTCATACATTTTAAAGAAAAAAAGTTTTGTATAAATGTTTGGCTATTCGGTTTTACTGTCTGTCAACCATTTTTTTTTGTATAAGAATAATTTGTAGATTAGTTGATTCATTGTTGGGTTTCATGGCATGCCATCCATTGTGTCACTTTATGCCGAAATTGTATATATATATTGTATATGATTGCTTTGTAGATTATTTTTTGTGTAAAGAAATAATCTGTAAACGATGGATTCTATTCAACCCATAGATGGTACCCTGACAACTACTACCACTCCGGGTTAGAGTGAACATGGGAGTAATGGCAACTATGGAGTAACTCCACACTCACCAAACCTACCAACTTGGGACCTCACCACCAGATACAATTTCATGCCATAACGACGACAGTTTACAAAAGGTTTTCATCTGTTATATCAATTAGAATTTTCTTTGTGTTTGTCCCTCGACCTCAAAAAAAGCAATGAAAATCTTCTTCAAACTAATTATTAACCGTCAGAGAAATCATCGCTTATAAATAGAAAGAAAAGATTGTAATTTGAGCCACAATACCATTTTTCCTCAGAGTCGTATCCTCAAGGTCATTTTTATTCTGAAGCTTTGAGAATTATTGTCTTAAAATTTTTAAAAAACTTTAATTCACCGCACAATGCAACCGAGACGTACTGTGAATTAGAGGCCAGATTTATGGGGCATCCTAAGTGGGGAGTTGTGCAGCGAGATGTTTGTTCACATTACATTTAAATTTCTGCATGTCAGGTAAACACGGAGTAGGAAGGGAATTCCAAAGGCTAGCAGTTTGAGGAAAAAAGTTTTTAGAGTAGAAAGCCTTCCGGCATCTGGAGAACCCCAACAGTGAAGGAATGGGATTTAAAAAAATTTTTTTTTAACATAGTTCATCCCAAACAAGGCAGGCCGCCACTGTAGATGTAAGGGGCTACTGAGAAAAAAAGGGTGATGGTTTGGGGGGGGGGGGGACCTAATTTGGGAGCTGCGCAGCGAGGTATCTGTTTACATTAGTTTTAAATTTCTGCATGTCAGTAACGTCAGGAAAGCAGGGAGCAGGGAGCAGGGAAGGAGTTTCAGAGTCCAGCAGCACGAGGAAAGAAGCTTTTGGAGTAGAAAGCTCTTCCGCATCTGAGGACCTCCACAGTGTATGGATGGGATTTGGCAGATTGTCGGGTTGGTCTAGTGAATCTACGTCATGGGGGCACCAGAGCAACAAACTCATCAGAGCACAATCCATTGAAGTACTTGTAAAACAGGCACAAGGAAGCAACATTTGGGCGATGGGACAGGGGCTGGAGCTTGGTGAATAGTGAGGGACCTATCAAGTTGATACTCTTTTTTGGGCCTTGTCTAAGAGGGAGCGACTAGCGGATGATGCACCAGCCCAGATGTGGCAACAATACTTACTCCATGCATAGGCGGATGATGGCTTTGTAGAGATATAGGATAATGTCAGGTGTGAGAAGTTTACTGGCACGGTAGAGGGAGCCCACCTTCTTTGCAGCAGCCCTGGCAATGTTTTCAATGTATTTATTCCAATTCGTGTTATCTGTGAAAGTTAGGCCGAGGAGTTTGAATGATGAACTCTCAGACAGGGTGCTATTTGCCATAACAATCTGTGGTTGAAGAGGTTTCTTGTAGTTATTGAAGGAAAGGAGCTTTGTTTTTGTGGCATTAAAAGTTACCATCCATTTTTGACCCCATTCCACTACAGACTGGAGGTCATTTTCTAAGGATTCAGCCATTGCCTCAGATATGTGCACGTTGGTTTTGCCCACTTGACGAGAGTAGTGCATGGTGTCGTCAGCAAAAATTCCTATCTCAGTCACAATGGCATCAGGGAGGTCATTTATGAAAATCAGGAACAATAGTGGTCCAATAATAGATCCCTGGAGTACACTAGCATTTATGCCATGTTGCCTAGAAGAACAACCATTGAGTACAACCTGGATCTTTCGTTTTGTTAGAAAGGATTTAATTATATTAAATATTT
This sequence comes from Sepiola atlantica, assembly GCA_963556195.1. Classification (NCBI taxonomy): domain Eukaryota; kingdom Metazoa; phylum Mollusca; class Cephalopoda; order Sepiida; family Sepiolidae; genus Sepiola; species Sepiola atlantica. Next base: position 72,502,195 of record OY744522.1, read on the forward strand.
GTCCAGTAATACCATATGAGTGCAGTTTTATAAGAAGTCCTTCATGCCAGACCTTGTCAAAGGCCTTGGATATATCGAGCGCTACCGCCCTAGCTTCACCTGTTGTGTCCAGTGTATGGAATATGCGTTCAGAGATGATCGTTAGGATATCTGCAGTAGATCGTGCTTGTCTGAATCCGTATTGATGATCAGAAAGAAGTTTAGCATTAACTAGGTGCCTGACTATCGCTAGATTGATTAATGATTCAAAGATTTTAGCAAAGATCAGGAGTAGACTGATTGGGCGGTAGTTTAGAGGATCAGTTCTATCTCCAGAATTCTTGAAGACTGGTACCACAGAAGCAATTTTCCATCTATCAGGGAAGCAAGATTCAGTAAGGCATTTGTTGTAGAGTTTGGAGAGGACAGGGGCCAGCTCAGCAGACCATTTCTTTATTACTATTACTGGTATAAGATCAGGCCCACAGGCTTTGGAGGTGTCAAGGTTTTTTATGATGTCTTTCACTTTAGACAGGGTGATGATAAGGTTCTCAAGCGATGGGACAGGGGCTGGAACTTGGTAGACAGTGTGGGAGCTATTAAATCAGAGGCTCTATTTTGGACCCTGTCTAAGAGGGAGAGACTAGCGGTTGATGCACCAGTCCAGATGTGACAACAATGCTCTATGCATGGGCGAATGGTGGTCTTTGTCAATTTTTAGGATACTGGCATATGTGGGAAGTTTTCTAGCACAATAGATGGAACCCACTCCCAGGAGAACATTAGTAACTGTTCTCGGCGTCCCCTGCTACATCGACTCCAAGCATTTAGGAACAGTGATGAGCCAGTATGGGGCCCCCCACCAGCCTTGTATGATATTTTCCCTTAGTAGGGAAGCAAGTAAGTATACACTCTGGAGTAAAGTGCCCCAAAATGCTTACTAAAGATGGCATAATGGCAGATATTGTGGTTACCACAGGCTACACACAATTCAAGAAAACATCTTGTTTATTATATCCTGACGATTTATAAGAGTGTCTTGGTCAAGATTATTTGGTTAACTTCTCACCATTACTCAAACTGACATTGCATGCCTTATATGACTATAAAAAATGTTGCATTCTTGTGGCTTTGAAACCACCCACTTCACCCCTTCCAAACGACGGAAATCAGAAGTAAAATGACAAGAGATCAAAAGTTCATACGTGATATGCATGGGAATATCTAAGTAAAAGTGAAGGACCAATTTGATAATCAAAGATCTGCCCACAAACAGACAGCCCATGCAGAATCTTCATTAGTTGTGTCTTGCATAACAAAGCAGAACCAATGACTGGCTAAATAAAGTCTTCATCTATTCGTCCTTTCATCTCTTCAAACCATCTCATCAAGTAAGTATTCATATTGACCCCCCAAAGAATAATTGAGATGTTATACAACAAAGAAGTGCAATTCTCTCGTTTATAAAGAGACAAAAATCATATTTTGAAGTCAATTTTTTCTAAATATAGAAATCACTCTACTTACATTTCACTCACCAAACGTAGTGGAAAAAGATTTTTTTTCAAAGTTAAAAAAAAATCAAGAATGAATAGAGAAACACCAATGTGATGCAACAAAACAGACTAAATAAATGAACATTAATGAACATTGGACATTAACTTGAGATTGATATGTTAAATTAAGAAATTGTTGTTCACAGATTTTATATACCATTTCTTTTTTATCTATTAAAGTTCACTTGTGATGTTCAAGGGTAAATATTTGTACCATTGAAATAAATGTGTTAATTTTAAAATTTGTTTTTCATGATTAAAGTGGTCTTTTGGATAGACCTTGCATGGGAATGAGAGACAGTTGAGTGCCTGGAGGTTCACCCTCCCAGGCTTTACCTTCTCTTTGAGTTTATCGCTAATTTATATGTATCTCTCGTCATGTGTGTGCTAGGGCCAAGGTCCTTTCACCCCAAAGGGGCCATGCAGGATTATGTCATATACACGTGTGTTGTCTCTGGAAGAAAATAGGAAAGAGAGAAAGAAAACTGTGTGTTTGGGTTTATATATTATGCGTGAGATTTCGGGACTGAATATTTCTTGTGCTGTGATTGGTTGAAAGAAACTGCTGATTTGAGCTTTTGTCAATAAGGAGTTGATACGTAAAACAACATTTACCACCGCTGCTTCTTCTAATAATCTTTAACTCACGAATTCTACTTAGCTCTCATTTGTAACAGTTGTTATGTTTCAGATATTTTATCTTTATGTGGTTGAAGAGGAAATTTAGATAAAATGAATTGACTACCTAACTTAGATGACGAGACTTATGCTTTTAATAGATCTGAAACGGTTCATTTAGTGGAAACATATCAGAACCCAATCAGTTTTATCAAGCAGAAGTCTTGCTTGTTGCCAAGAGAACCTTTAAGAGTTGCTCAGCTAGGAAAGACGGAAGTCAAACAACAGGACTTCATTTAAAACAGATTCACCCAACCACTCTTAGTATTACCGATATCGCTAGACACCCTAAACCACATTGGTTAAACATGTATTGACCCGCGCTGATAAAAAGTCAAGTAGAGTTGCCAAAACAAAATGTGTTGCTGATAAAAATCAATTTAAAAAGTGAAAACGTTATCTAAAGGTGTATAAACACACAGACACACACATTATTTTTTCATACATTGTTCATATCATTTATAATGAAAAATAGTAATACACTTTAATAGACAACATTGACAAAGACTTATAAAAAATAGAACTATGGAAGGCTGTCAACAAAGCATCTATATACAAGAACATAAGTCAATCGTGACAATGCATACCTCTACCTAACAACATAAGGATGGGCCAAAGTTTTATCTGAGTCTTATTTCTCGATATCATATGAATTATTACCAAAATTATGCCATGGAAACGTTGCTAACTCAAAAACAATTTATCTGGCCGGATTGAAATGTTTCATAATGATTACTGTTATCAAAGAGCAACAGATCTCTGCATAAAATTTGGAAAAACCGAAAGTTGAAATTCCATAAAAATTTCGACCTTGGTGCACCAAAACTATGCATTACCCCCCAAAGAAAGGAAAAGCACTAAAATTTAAAACTAATACTATATTTATTGCTTATGCCCATCCTAGGACAAGTATTGTACTAGTATATATATATATATATATATATATATATATATATATATATATATATATATATATATATATATATATATATATATAAATCAGGTTGTCCAGAAAGTTTGTGCCAAATTTTGATAATGTGGCACCTAAACATCCAAGTTTACTAAATTCTTATGAATAGTGGATTTTAACATGTTAACACTTTCTGTCAGTTCTCGTGTTGTGTAATGTGAGTAATTTTTAATTAATATCTTGATTTGATCGTCATCTGTATAGGGTGGTCTGTCTTAGCGTTTGTAAAGCTAAACCTTCAGCTCTAAACTTTACGAATCACTTCTGTAGAGTTCTGTCAAATAAAGCGTACACTGGGCATATTTTGTTGCTGTTTGCAAGGCATTTTTGCATTGATGAGAATAGAAAAGTATCAAGTGCCTAAAATGGGGCTTACAGTGTTCCATTTTCAAAGGGCTCCAAAATTAACACAAGTTAAATAATTTTTAACTTTCTTTCTCAAGTCATAGTTTGAAGTATACTCTAACCGGAAATTTAAGTATATTATATCTAACATGTTGAAACATGAACTACTAAAAAATCGGCATGAACTTTCCGGACAATCTGATACTAGCTGTAGCTACGCGGTGTTGCCCGGGAGTCTGAAGAAAATAATTCAGCATTGTTTTAAAAGAACGTGTCTTATTTTACTAAAAAAACAAACAAAAAAAAAGAAAAGAATTCGTTTAGTAAATTCTTCTTTTGTATTAACTTTGATTCACTTTAAAAGTCAACACAACTTATGACACAACCTACCAGCACAAAAAAAAAAAAAGAATTGGAGCTGTACGGTAAATTTATAACGTTTTAAAATAACGTATGTGTGATTAGATTCCGTATTTGGAATGTAATCACGTGTTAGGCACGTGATTGATTAAAATTTACAATATTTAAACATTTTTTACAATATTTAAAATTTACAATTTATGATATTCCAAAAGGGTTAAACGTAGAGTTTTTATTTTTTTATTTTTTTATTTCGCCTACGCCCTTTAAAATATTTTTACTAGATTCAATGTTGCTTATTGTGGGACGTTTGGTTTTTATGTACATGTTGCGGGGGCACCGACCGTCCGACCGACCAACCAGTTGGGGTTAGGTGGTTGATCGTTCAATCGGCCCCAACAACTAAGAAAAGGTGTGGACACAGGCAAAAGGTAACGGCAATGGCAAAGAAAAGATGACAAACAACTGAACAGTTTCAAATAAAGGTATTGTTTATTTACCATAAGGGAATGGTAACAATAAGAAGTGAATTGAGATTTGTGATGACGTCACTGGATCAGGAGAGACTGAGCAGGATGGAGTAACGTAACTGGTGGCAGCAAACTGGACCGAAGAGGGGTGGTGTCATTGGTGAGAGTTGACAGGACACCTTTGTGGTTTGCTGGCTGGGAAAGAAAAGAAAGGACATTCGCCGTAGTTGTCGGATTAGCCCTGATAAGGGCTGTTTAAATAAATATCGCAGTAGTTTGTAGCCCTGATAAGGGCTGTTGGAAAAAGGAAGGTTGGAGACGCAGGTGCAGGAGAGTGTTGTTGCAGGAGTTCAGGACTGCAGGATGCTGGTGCAGGAGTCAGAGCTAGAAGGTGTTTATGCAGGAGCCAGAGATGCAGGGTGCTGGTGCAGGAGTTCGGACTGCGAGTGCAGGAACTCAGGACTGCGGGTGCAGGAGTTGTGACTGCTGTGTGCAGGAACTCAGAACTGCAGAGTGCTGGTGCAGGTGTTGCGACTGCTGTGTGCAGGAACTCAGACTGCCGACGACTGGTCCATCCATGGACCAAGTCGGGCGTGGGGGCCTCCTGAGCCCCGGGCTGAACTGGAATATTTATCTTCCTCCCATAAGGTAAGATGTGACACAAGGTCGGGAAAGTGGAAAAGAACAAGCACTCGAGAATTTGAGCACTCTGGCTGTTTAAAAATTGCCTGGGCAGCCCCGTCGGCATTCCCCAGTAGGGACGCCTCAGACAGTAAGCAATAAACTTACTCCTCCCCAAAGAAGGGAGGCAAAGCTTGGGAGGGTGCACCTCCTAGAACTGCACAGGACCAGACAACCCCCAATAGACCGGCATAAATCCAGGCCCAAAGGTCAAGACAATACCGGTTTATGAGCGAGGAGCTAGAGATCTCATGAAACTTATGTCAAGTTACTTTCGTCGGTCCTGTGAAAGGGATTAATTTTTGACAAATAAATTCCAACGAGATCTCTTGCCTATTAACCTGGCCGACAGGCGCCGTAAATGTATTAGTACGGTTATCTGCATAGTTGCCGAAACGCTTGTGTACCCCTTGAAGAAAGATTAAGAAAAATATTCGCAGGCCGATTTCTGCTTAGTCATTGTTGACAAAAATGGCGATTAAAAATTGGGTTTTTCCAATCTTCTAAAAATAACGTTAGCGAAATGTCAGAGCACAGGGAGCAGCTAGTACATTTCCATGGAAAGGGTTAAGAGAAAGGCAGCTGCTGCTGCTGATGTCCAGATCATGGCAAAAACAAACAGTGACTCCTGCTGCTACTATGGTTTTTCCAAGATGGCGTCTTTTTAAAAATGTAAACAACGTCGCGGTGTTGTTGAACTGCGACATACAAGGCTTCTAAGATTTTCAGTCTTTTTACATTAGAGTCGTGGTGTAGAATTTTAGTGTTATTGACTCACAATTGTCTGAATTGCGAATGGGGGGAGTTGTGTTGTTTTAAATGCTGGCAGATTGAACTTGAATCGGGAAAGAGTAACAGTTAGTTTTATTATTGGATGAGATACATTCTCCCAAGAACACTGAAACTGATAAATTATATTGATTTGTTCTACTATTTTTTTGGGGGGGGGGGGGGGGGCCGAGAGGTGTTATTTTTTATTATTAGGTTAGATGTTGTGAATTTTTTATGGTAAATGATGAATCTAATTATTTTATTAGTATTAACAGAAGATTATATATATATATATATATATATATATATATATATATATATATTAGATATATATATATATATATATATATATATATTAGATATATATATATATATATATATATATATATATACATTATATATATATATATATATATATATATATATATATATTAGATATATATATATATATATATATATATTAGATATATATATATATATATATATATATTAGATATATATATATATATATATATATATAGAGAGAGAGAGAGAGAGAGAGAGAGAGAGAGTATAAAATATACTTATGGCAAGTAAGATACACAGAAACGTTTGTATTTCATTCCCGACGGACATCATCAGGTTAAATGCATGGCTTTAAATTCTAAAATCGTTTTTATAGTTAAGCAGTGTCCACTCCAACTTCCAACAAATTAGAGTCCTTTATTTCATTCCCGACGGACATCATCAGGTTAAATGCATGGCTTTAAATTCTAAAATCGTTTTTATAGTTAAGCAGTGTCCACTCCAACTTCCAACAAATTAGAGTCCTTTATTTTATTACCCTGTTCGCTCCTTCAGCCAATACATTTTCCTCCCTCTGTTTAAAAAGCTCTAGGCGCTTTTCACTTTTAAGTGAGTCAGATAAACAAAGGATGGCCTTTTCAGTATGAGTCTGGCAGTATTGAGTCATTACTGCAGTCACGTGATTCCCTTGTTAACTATCGCTAATTTTAATTTTTGTGTCTATACGCTAATATATGAGATTTAAGATTTATATTATTAACACTATAGAAGCTTTTGTTTTTTTTCTATATTTTTTTTTCAATCTACTTGTTTTATTTTATTAAAATTGTTGATTCAATTCATTTATTTTAAGTGCGTTAGTTTTTTTATTAGTATCCCGAAGTAAAGTTTATTTTATGTCTACAGTTTGTGGTTATTTCATTTTTACAATTAAGTAACTTTTTTTACACCTTTAAACTTTAAAACTTCCAGTTTCTCGCTCAAGTATAAACTATACAGATTATCTAAATATCTACATGTCCTTGCCCATCTTACGATTTTCCATTCAACTACTGGCAACTGTTCGCTATCCTTAAGTTCCAAAAAATGTTTTGATAATGGTGTACTATATCTGTGTTTTTCATGATTAAGTGTGCTTTCTAGATTATAATATCTTTTTATAATGTAAAAAATCGATAAATGAATAAATTCAGCAAGTAAACACGTTCATAGAAAATAAGAAGTGATTAACATGTAAGCAATCCGTTTTAACAAATAAACAAGTGAATTAGGTGGTAGATCACACATGTTTTTTGTAGATAAAGTATTACAAGGTAGACTTCCTACTAAGGTTGATCCAATTTTATTAGCTCTTTTAATGATGTTTACCTGTGACCTTAACACTAGAAATGAAAGCTAATATAATTTGACAAGTTTAGTTGAACCTTATAAAGTTAAAATGTATAAATAACAAAATTGAAGTTGTTAAAAGTCAAAGGTCATTGCACCAAAATGTCACTATTTATTTATGTTACTTATTATATCTTTTCTGTTTGCTTATACAATAATAATTACTATTTAATTCCGACATTTTGACGCCCAAAGGAGAAAGATTGAACAGAGATGAGTAAATAAGGTGAAATTTTGCTCTTTTTTGTTAATGACATTTAATTCTGACCAGTTGAATAGAAATAAATGATACGATGGATGTGTAATGTAAGTCTTAAAGACAGGCTTAGATCTGGAAGAATTAATTTAGACAGTGTAGAGAGATATGTGCAGCAGAGGAGACTTCGTTGATATGGTCAAGTTGCAAGAATGGATGAGAGTCTTGGGTTAGTAAATGTAGAACAGTTGCGGTATAGCAGGGTCTGTTGGCAGAGAAAGGCCAAGGAAACATGGAGAAAGTGATAAGGATGTATTTGAGAGAAAGAGAGATACATAAAGATTTGGCTAGAGATAGGTTAGTTTTGAAGTCAATTACTATAAGCCGTCCAACACATGCCAGCATGTAAAATGGACGTTAAACTAAATATGATGATATTAGTTGTTGTGGCCTTGCAGGCCGGTAATAATGAAGGCAAACACAGTGGTATAACTAACAAAAGTATATTAACAGAAGTATGTTATAGAAGTACGTGTCATGATACTGGGGCCATAACTGCCACGAATAGCTGCTACAATGTTTAGTCGTAACTGTATTTATTGTGTCTGGGTAAGTCCATTTATTTTTGAAATAGGTAGATCAGCTTACACCAAAACATTAGTTTATCTCAGAAAGAAAATATATATCTAAGTAATAAAACGAATAATAATGTATTGAAAAGCTATGAATATTTTATATTCTAGCTTTTACGCTTTTAGTGACCACGTTTTCTTTTTCGTACACAACGTCGCCATTTCATGAGATGTGGCATCATGGAAAACACAACACCTGTATCAGAAGAAAGAGAAAAAGACGATAATAAAGAAATAGATTTAGATGCATACACATTTATTCACATTGTCGGAGACAAACGTAAAAGGACGATCCAAAACATGTAAGGTTGTACTTGATGCAATATACAAAAGGAGGACAACAGATATAAGTCCTAAACAAGGTACACATCAGAGTCCCAAATACAATAAGAAAGAACCCATGTTGTCAGGGTTGGAGAGCAATGTGTGAGCAATGATAAAATAAATGTTACTTACTTTGTGTTGTATATTTCTGAGAGTCTATGCGACTACTATTAGAAGATGTAACCTAGAAGCAAAGCCTGCTAGGGTTTGGGAAGGAATGTTCCCAGAATGAGCTGGTGAAACGTCTATCTACTTTAAAGGACACATGAGAAAGAGGACAATCTCATTATGAAATTTCCCACACATGGGTAGAGCGAATTTTCTTTATTTCTGGACAGGAGAATAGATTCTCTAATGGTAGTTTGAAGTCTGGCCAGGAAAGAGGGCAAGCAACTACTTTTGTTTCACCATGTGACAGCACAGCCATGCGATAACTCAAAAATGTCGCTTCCTCCCTCTTCAATATACAAGAGAGAGAGAGAGAAAGAGAGAGAGAGAGACAGACAGACAGACAGACAGACAGACAGACAGACAGACAGACAGACAGACAGACAGAGAAGTGGGTATAGACAAGAAATAAGCGAAGCAAGCAAAAGCACTGTAGCTGACGGGGCTAAATAATTCAGCATAGAAAGCGATGATGAGAGAGAAAGGAAATGTTGGTCAGCGTGATTTTTGGTTGAAGTATACTTCGCTATCACATGGTTACATCAACAATCATCATAATTGACTTTTTTATATTACTATTCAATTTCTTCTTAATTTAATTTTACAGTTTGTGATAATGAACATTTTTTTTTTTAAACAAGTAGTTTTAGTAGTTTTTAAACCTACTACTTGAGAATGTTTTAGTTTTTGATTTACTGTTGAAATCGTGCTTTCTAGAATTTATTAATTTTTTAAGATGATTTTAATCGAAACATTTAAAAAGAAACCGATTTTTAGAGTAAGATAAAATTTAACTAAATTGTTTGTTTTTAACTTTTTATTGTCTTTTAAAACTTGAATTTTGTAAATTTTTGAAACGCTTTGTTGTTTTGCTTTACAAATATGATTTTTTAAGTTAGAATATTAACATAAAGTGAAGCTGAAAATAAATTGTTTTTCTTGAAGATTTAAAAAGATTAGTAGATGAAAACAATTTTTAAAGTATTAAACTTGAAAATTCAATAAAAAAAATTTTTAAACAGCATCCTCAAAACTTAAGTTTATGAGCCGCCACAAGATTTATGTCTACTTTATTTTTGTTTTCGTTTTGTCACCACTTATCAAGGCCAAGAGCCACTTGAAAAGAAAAGTTAATGAGATAGAATGATTATCAGCTGAAATATGAGGAACACTTGTAGCAACGATACAACTACAGCCGCCATTACGATTTTGAATCTATTGGCACATAGAGGGAGAAAAGAAAGTCTTTTTCCATTGTGGTAAAAAGACGAGTTTTGCTGTGTGTGAATGTCTTATAAGGAGGAACCAAAGATTGGAACTCAGTCGAGCACCTTCCATGAAAATAACGATAGAGTAGTGAGAGACTAGCAACGGGTATTCTGTGAGAAAGGGGTTGTGTTTTTTAAACTTTTAAATGTTCAAACTGTAATATATTAAGACAAGGCTGAAGTTATGAATTAAGAGAATGCACATAGTGTTTACTTCATGCTTTTATTAGCTGTGTGTTTACACGTCTGAACTGACCAGCACCCATGATGAGAAAGACAATGAAGCCTGGTTACTATTTCTGTTGTGACGTCAGTGAAGAACTATAATAAAGGGAGATAACTTATAACTGAATATTAGAAAGCAGATAAGATAACTATTACATCAATTGCCTGTAATTTTGTCAGTTTTTATAAATGCTATCTTGACTTTAGATGGGGAGACTAATTACAAGTTGTGTATAGGTATGATCACAGAGTAGACACATCTAGACATTTTTAGCTATTAAATTGAGACAAAAACAATAACAAAAATCTGATTTCTGAAAATATCAGACTCAAGTAAAGACAGTTTGTTGTGCTATTTCTATAATATTGGCCAAATTATGAGAAACGGTTGCATCGATTAAAAAGGTCCAAGATTGTCTTAGTATCATGAACCTAAACTTGGGACGGGTATTGCAGCTATTTTAAAATAAATTCATATTATAAAAAGATTTATTTTAAATAACATAGCAAAACAAAATATGAAAAAAAATGTGATAAAAAATATTGCCCCAAACTTCCAAGTTATTATTCCCGGGTAACATCGGGTTTCTTTTCTAATAATAGATAACGTACACATTTATTTGAGAAGCAAACAAAACATTTTTAATCTCTGTTACTTAACAACATTCAGTAGAACGATCAGAAGGTAAACATAAAAAGATGCATCTGAGTTATATATATATATATATATATATATATATATATACTAGTTTATTACTGAATACACCTTGCATTGAACAATTGAAATTTGAAATAAATTTGGACAATCGTCGCATATTTATCACTCTTTTTTCTTCTATCTCTCTCTCTCTCTCTCTCTCTCTCTCTCTCTCTATATATATATATATATATATATATATATATATATATATATATATATATATTTTAAAAAAAATCCTTTTGTTTTTGCTGGGGATGGAGCATCCTACCGGATGCCAGACATTCACGCGCTATTTCAGAGACTCCAACCGAGAGATCTTTTTAAGATTCTAACCGTCCCTTTTAGTGCAATTGTTTGTATCTCTCTTGCGCTTGATTCACCGGGTATATTTAGCAGGTAGTTTTTTTAAATTCTTTTTTTATAAGCCCGGTTGCTCGTATAATTACTGGAATTATGGATATTTTCCTAAAATTCCAGTTAATATATGTGTGTGTTTGTGTGTGATAAGACCTTATATTTGAAAACTTTCCTCTCGATATGACACAATAACCTTTTATCATGTTAATTTATACCAAACTCTTTATCTGCTTCTAACCTTTCAAATTGATAATAAACTATGTAACAATCCACTCCTTTAACAAAGAGGAACATTCTATAGGACCATGGTAAAAAAGAAAGTGATGTAATGTTCATTCCCAATTAGGCTTTCCTTCAAGCCATATATACCAGGGTTATGGAGTCGGAAAGTATAAGATCCTACTCCAGCTCTGACTCCTATAATTTCAAAATATCTGACTCTGACTCCTTATTTTAAAGTCTTCCAATGTTTGTTGATTCTTCGGAAATTAAAAAATCCGACTCCGACTCCTAGCATTTTATGAGTCCAACTCAGACTTCTTCTTCTTCCAAAACCTCTGACTGACTTTGCAACCCTAGTATATACTTAAGCCATTTTGTTATTATTTTCAGACTGTCTGTTAATTCTTAAGAGATTAAAACTATGACTCTGATTCGTTATATTCTTACGAGTTCGTCTTCGACTCCGTTCAACTCCCTCCAACTCCGACTTCGCAACCCTGATATATACTTAAGCTATTTTGTTATTATATATGTATACTAGTAGAATAACCGTCCTGAGATGAGTATTCTGCTAGTTAATAAAATTAATTCACCAAACAGAATAGTTTTGCACAAATTTTATGTCTACTTACAAAGATTAAAATCAAGATATATATGTTACTAAACCTTATGCCTAGAATCCTTATTCCAATTTCGTCAAAATCCATTAGATGATTTTGGTTCTAGAAAAATGTCTAAAATCTATGGTTTGAAATTAATGCAATCTTGTAACGCAGCAGACGAATCTTCGTCTCGTCTGTCTCTCTCTTTCTCGTTCTTTGCAGCAGCAGTTGTCACCCTTATGTCATAGAATAACAACATGCATTTTCATTTTGGATTTTAATCATTTTAGGGGCGTTTTTCTTTTTCTTCACATTTTTACAGTCAGTTCCTCTAGAGCAGTACACACTATTAGTATTCTTCCTACCCGTTCCCCATAGGGGGAAAGAAGAAGATCTTCGAAAGATGTCTGCTTCCTTTGCAGACCCCAAACCCCAAAGACTTTCTCTTTTTGCCATATATTCTATCTATCGACTTCATGTTTCCTATGTCACTTCCTTGCCACGTTAACCCATTTTTGTAACCTCATCTTCAAAGTGGAAATTTTATGTTTACATAACAAACTTACCTTTCGTTTAATCTTGATACAATCTTGCTTAATAAGTATCTAATAACTATGGATCAAATTTCATGCAGATCAGTAATATATGAATTTTCAAATGGGGTGTTGTGTCCATATTATGCCTCGTAACAACAATTTAAAGTACTCCCTTTTTCCTATATATTTTCATCACACAAAATACGCACTAAAATATTCCACAGGTTCAGAATTAAGTTATTTAAAAAAAAATTCTATTTAGCCATAATTAACAATTAACTGACTAAGTAACACATCTCTCTCTAAATTTCTGTCTATCACTTTCCAACTCTCTCACTGTGTTGTTTTATCACCTCACTATTAATTTATAGTATCTAATTCCACTCTCTCTGTTTATTAACAGTCAAAGGTAATAAAAAAAGAAAGAATAAAAAAATTGGAATAGTCCTTTATAAAAAAAAGGGAATAACACAAGTAGTTATACGATTTGATCCGTAGTTGAGAGAGAGAGGGGGGGGGGAGGCAGAAAGCAACTAATTTGGGATTTTGTCCTATTTTTTATTTAACTGGTTTTGCTAACTCACTTTTTCCTGATTCAAACAATCTAACCCGCGCTGAATGAATGACTCAATGGGTCACATTTTTTCTATTATATATATATCTATATATCTATATATCTATATATAAAACTCAATGTCTGTATGTATGTGTGTTAGTGTGTGTGTGTGTGCCCTATAGAAATAAAAGTTAGCAAATCTAGATAAAATGAAATATTTGGAGGGTAGGAGTATTGACCAGTTGGCTATGTCAGAAATGTGTGAATATAAGTGATTTAAAAGGAAAGTGTTGAAATGTGCTGTGAACATGACAATGAGGGGAAGGAAAAAGAAAGAGAAGGAGAAAAGTGATATTAATTTTGGCAAGAAATAGGTGAAATGTAGTTTTGTGCAGGCAGTGTTGATGGTTTGAAATTAAATTGAGGGCAAAAGGGGTTTAAATATCTAAGTATTTGTGAGGATGTCTAGATTGTGTTCATTGGTAAGGCTGTTATTTGTGGTTAAGTGGTTTAGATTCGTAGTGAATGAAAATGTATGTGAGGAGGAGTTTGTGCGTGAGTGTGTATGCGGGGACTTGTATATAAGTACAATTGAGAACGAAAAGAAAGGTTAGCCATGATCTAGGTTTAGTTTTTTTCATTTCCCATATATATATATATATATATATATACAAATAAATATTAAATTATTTATACCTACATATGCTGGCGTTTCAAGCTTACGCTCTCATCAGACTAGGAAGTGACAATTTCAGACGGTCACAGGGCGCAAACCGGGTTCACAGAGTCAACCAAGATTCGACACATTGTGCTCTATACCCACGGTCATCGGAAATTATCACATGATATATCAAAAATTAAGTTCTATTCATGTCTAAGTACAGGAAGCAGTAAACAGCAGACAATCTAGTAGGTTCGACGAACGTTATTGGAACCAGTCTGTTTTTAATATCTCTGAACACTGCTCAACTTTAATTTCTTAAAGGGGCTTTATAACAATATTTACACACACACACACACACACACACACACACACGCACGCACACATATATGCTATAATGGCAGCCTTCCAAATGTATAATGATTTTTGTAAGTGATTGTCTATTTAAGTGCATAATATATTTTTCATGATCTGTTTTTCTTTTCTAAATTATATATGAACAGTGCATGAAAACGCGTGTGCGTGTGTCTATGCGTGCGTGGTGAATGTTGGTTGCCATTTGATACTGTTTTCACGTTTTGATATTGATTTTTTATCAGCAATACATTTTGTTTTGCCAACTCTACTTGATCTCCCAAAAGAAAACGGAAATTATTTAGCACTTTTATCAGCACAGGTCAATACATGTTTACCCAACATGGTTCAGGGTGTCTAGTGATATCGGTAATACTAAGAGTGGTTGGGTTGGTGGTAAGTATAACATACCTGAAACATGGTACCTGTTACAGATGGGGGTGAGTTGTATTCGTCAAAAGATGTTGAGAATAAGAAAAGATGTTGAGAATAAGAAAAGATGTCCGTGTGCCCTTGAATAACAGTAAACAATTAAGAAGGAAAGTTAAGAAAACAAAATCTTATAAAAACATCTATATGAGAAGCCTTGTCGGTCGGTCGGTCTGTCACACTTCAGTTTAAAAAACATTTTCCTTGGTCTGTCACACTTCAGTTTAAAAAAACATTTTCCTTGGTCTGTCACACTTCAGTTTTAAAAAACATTTTGCTTGGTTTGTCACACTTCAGTTTTAAAAAACATTTTCCTTGGTCTGTCACACTTCAGTTTTAAAAAACATTTGAAACAGTATTTTCTTTGGTCTATCACACCTCAGTTTGAAATAGTATTTTCTTTGGTCTGTCACACCTCAGTTTGAAACAGTATTTTCTTTGGTCTATCACACCTCAGTTTGAAACAGTATTTTCTTTGGTCTATCACACCTCAGTTTGAAACAGTATTTTCTTTGGTCTATCACACCTCAGTTTGAAATAGTATTTTCTTTGGTCTATCACACCTCAGTTTGAAATAGTATTTTCTTTGGTCTGTCACACCTCAGTTTGAAACAGTATTTTCTTTGGTCTATCACACCTCAGTTTGAAATAGTATTTTCTTTGGTCTGTCACACCTCAGTTTGAAACAGTATTTTCTTTGGTCTATCACACCTCAGTTTGAAACAGTATTTTCTTTGGTCTATCACACCTCAGTTTGAAATAGTATTTTCTTTGGTCTATCACACCTCAGTTTGAAACAGTATTTTCTTTGGTCTATCACACCTCAGTTTGAAATAGTATTTTCTTTGGTCTGTCACACCTCAGTTTGAAACAGTATTTTCTTTGGTCTATCACACCTCAGTTTGAAACAGTATTTTCTTTGGTCTATCACACCTCAGTTTGAAACAGTATTTTCTTTGGTCTGTCACACCTCAGTTTTAAACAATATTTTCTTTGGTCTGTCACACCTCAGTTTGAAACAGTATTTTCTTTGGTCTATCACACCTCAGTTTGAAACAGTATTTTCTTTGGTCTGTCACACCTCAGTTTGAAACAGTATTTTCTTTGGTCTATCACATCTCAGTTTGAAATAGTATTTTCTTTGGTCTATCACACCTCAGTTTTAAACAGTATTTTCTTTGGTCTGTCACACCTTAGTTTGAAATAGTATTTTCTTTGGTCTATCACACCTCAGTTTGAAACAGTATTTTCTTTGGTCTATCACACCTCAGTTTGAAATAGTATTTTCTTTGGTCTATCACACCTCAGTTTGAAACAGTATTTTCTTTGGTCTATCACACCTCAGTTTGAAACAGTATTTTCTTTGGTCTATCACACCTCAGTTTGAAACAGTATTTTCTTTGGTCTATCACACCTCAGTTTGAAATAGTATTTTCTTTGGTCTATCACACCTCAGTTTGAAACAGCATTTTCCTTGGTCTGGCACACTTGAGTTAGAAGTTGCATTGTCCTTGGTCTATCCCACCTCAGTTTGAAGCAGCATTTATCTTGGTCTGTCACAAATGAATATGCTTTTAAAAATATCCGTTCTTCTTAAATAAACAAAGAGTCATCTTGTATTGCAGGCGTTTTGAATGGAAAAAAAATCTTGTATAATTTATTTTCTTAGACTTTATCTCCATAAAATGAAAAAGTAGATAACTTATATAAAACTTATTGAACATGATTTAGAAGATCACTCTTGAATCAATCCCAAAATAGATAACATTCCGATCTATATTATAAGTAACCCACATCTCTCTCTCTCTCTCACATTCTCTATTCATTTTCATATATATATATATAGATAGATAGATAGAAGAATTAAAAGGAATTAGAAAAGCGACGGAGGCAGATCTTTTTTCAATTCAGTTGCTCAATGCAAGGTATATTCCGCAAAAAAGCAATTTATTTAAGTAATTTTTTTCCTTAAGCCAGGCTTTTCAAAGATCAAAATCTTATCATCAGAGGAAATTGCTGGGATAGATAAGTTGGCGAAAAGCCAAGATTTAAAATCTGAAAAAGTAAAACAAAGATTGTGGGGGAAAAAACAAGGCAAAAAGCTGCCCGAATGCAAGCAAGTGTCCGATTGTAAAAAAATCCGGTGTCATAAAAGTAATTATATATATATATATATATATATATATATATATATATATGATAAATATTTGTTTTGTTTATTATCTATGTACGTATACGTTTCGTCCTTAATAATCGGGACTCATCAGCATAAAGATATGACTATTCACTACTGGTCATGCGATTCGAAACCCCGGATTACGAGTATTTTGCAACTCAAATCCGACGCCTTAACCACTCCGACAATGTTGAACAGCGAATAAACGGTGATAATTTTAACACTTTATACGGCGGCTTGATGTCAAGAGAGCGTTCTACTTAATAAAAGGAACAATGCATATATAGCTAGTGACGTCATGCTGTGTTAATACTACACTTACAGTGCCCATCTAGAGGGTTTTCTAGGGGCTACAAATAATAAATATTTGTTTTGTCTATTATCTATGTACGTATACGTTTCGTCCTTAATAATCGGGACTCATCAGCATAGAGATATGACTATTCACTACTAGTCATGTGATTCGAAACCCCGGATTACGAGTATTTTGCAACTCAAATCCGACGCCTTAACCACTCGGCCAATGTTGAACAGTGAATAAACGGTGATAATTTTAACACTTTATACGGCGGTTTTTATTTCTACAAACATGTACATAATCTGCGACACTGGCATGTCGATGTTATCGATCAACAGCTGTTAGAAACTGAGATCTCATCAGGGAGAATGAAAATCTGATCCTTCCCTTAGGTCATATTTGGTTCAAATATAACTAAAAATAATTATAAACTTTGAAAATTGAGAAACCAAACAAATTGACGCAAGATTTTTTCAAATAAATGAAATATTTATTAAATCATTTTTTTTTCAAATCCAAATTTTCGGTTTTAAAAACCTAATCATGGTTATACAGACAATATTTTTCTTTTTTCTTCCTTTTCTTTTTTCCCCTCATCGTCGAGGTCTTACGGCGTAGCCAAAGAATTATAAAAATAGTTGTATATAAGAAAGCTCTATATGATACTGAGCACTTTTTAAAAGCCTGGTTGAAATTCTTTGAATTTTTATCCTGTGAATGTTTACTTTACCTGGATTATATAATATATATATATATATATATATATATATATATATATATATATATATATATATATATATATATATATATATATATATATATATAAATATATACATATAAATATATATATATATAAATATATATATATATATATACATATATATATATAAATATATATATATATATACATATATAAATATATATATATATACATATATATATATAAATATATATATATATACATATATATATATAAATATATATATATATACATATATATATATAAATATATATATATATATATATATATATATATATATATATATATATATATATATATTCTTTGTAGAATGGTAGGAAAAATCCCAGCAGAGTGCTCGATTAATTAAGAATCAAAGTTAAAAATTAAGAGCATAATATTTATTTATTCTGGTACAGAAAAATTAGTACAACATTCGTACCGTCGGTTTCAAGCACGGAATGTCTTACCCATCCGGCTCTCTTCAGCTTCTGTTGTCATCTGTTTTGGAAATGTGAGGTCACATGACACTCTTGTTGGGACGCGTTATTTGCTCAGTGTGTTGTGTGTGTTTGTTTAAATTTGAATTTAGTGTCATAAGACCGTTGAGATTTAAAACACGGGAGAAGAAAGAGAATTCAAGATTAAAGGGAATAAAAAGGGGAATAAAAAAGGGGGGTAAAAAATAAAAAAATATATATATGAAAAAATATATATATATATATAAATAAATATAAAAAAAACAAAAACATATATATATATAAAAACATTTTAATACTAAGAATAAAGGAATAAAAAAAGAAAAAGAGAAAAAGAGTATAAAAAGGTATAAAAAGAAGAAAAAAAGGGGGTTAAAAAATATATATATATATAGAGAATAAAATGTAGAGAATAAAAAAGAGCGAGAGAGAAAGAAAGAATAAAAATAGAAAGAATAAAAATATATAAATAAAATATATAAATAAAAATAAAAATAAAAATAAAAATAAATTAAAAATAAATTTAAAGATTAAAAATAATAATAATAATAAAAAATAAAATTAAAAATTAAAAATTAAAAATTAAAAATTAAAAACAAAAATAATAAAAATAAAGAAAGGGTTTCTCTGAAATTCCCGTGAGCCAAATTATGAATTTGTATCATTAGCCGTTATATTTTTGAAGGTATGCGTTCTAAAAACCGTTGATGTGTAAGAATCTTTTCTCCAGATTGGAGTGATTTTTAATGAAGAAATTCGGATCTAAGGGAGGTAACTAAGATGGAAATATGAAATATTTGAGTTTGTTAAAATGGGTTTGTAGATTAATCTGGTGGTTGATAAAAGATAAAAAATTAAATATTTTTGCATTTTGGTGAAAGTCGAAGTTTTTGCTGTTGGAATTTATGTGGATATAGTTTGTTTAAATGGATTTGTAGAGTAATCTAGTGATTGATAATTAAATTAAATATTTTTGTATTTTTGTGAAGGTCGGAGTTTTTGCTCTTGAAGTTTAAGTGGATATAGGTTGATGAGGTGTTTGTTCGTTTTTATTGTGTTTATATTAGTAGAGGGGGGGTAGTTAGACATTATGTGAATCGGTCAGACCAGTTTATAAGCAATGCTTGTCTCTTGTGTACACATCCCCTGAATATTTCATCGCGGACATTTAAACAGGCTGTATTCGGATCGATGATGGCTTTTGAAATGTGGTATTTTTCAGCGTCACATAGAGGACATCTGTTTATGGCTGGGGAGAAGGATGGTTTTCTCTCAATTATTTTCCATTTGATGGTGAAGGGTGTGTTTTCTTCTTTAAGCTGCCATATTCGGGTCGCCATGAAAATTTCTTTACATTTTACAAATAAAAAATATTCATATGGGAAAGATAAAATTATGTAAAACTATAGATATAACATTCATAATTTTAGAACTTTAAATTTTAACATTTCGACCAGTCCTCCGCTCTTTATCAAAAAATGTATTTTATGATAAAAATTGAATATGAAACCATCATAAAAAAGGGACATTTTCAACTTCTTCATATAGCGTTCATTCTTTGTCAATGTACAAGTCGGTCCATGTGAAATCTCTCCACCGAATGACAAAGAAAACCGTTGTCTTTTTCGAGTCAACATGCATATGTCCATCTCATCATAAATTAATGTTAAGAGCAAATTGTTCCTTCAACCAACAAAGTTTCGTATCAAACGAAGTATTTCTCAGCCTGGAAAAAAAACACTTACATCGGAGTTTAGACCTTATTTGGATGTGTTTAGTTTTAAAATGCATTTTGTTACTTTTTGTTTTGTGGACAGAAATTTGGCGTCTGTTAAAATACATTTCATGTTACCGTGCACAGCTTGAGTAGGTGTGTTCTTACCAGTCAGGAATACGTCCTTGACATCAGTTCGATAGTGACGTTGTTGCTGTCACGCTGATGTATGGTTCTGTTCAGTCTCAGGAGGTCCACCTTCCCAGGCTTTACCCTCTTTTTGTGAAAGGGTTAGTTTATTGCTAATCGCCTGAGGCGCCCCTACTGGGGAATGCCTATGGGGCTTCTCAGGCATTTTTTTTTTATCGGCCAGAGCGTGCTAATACTAATGCGCTGCCTTTTCAAAACCATACTCTGACCTCGTGTATAACCTCCTGTAAAGGAGGTAAATAAAATACATTTGACGTTATGTAGTGTATGATCTGTTTGGTTAAAATGTATGGCTATTTGGTGGTAAGGTGTGTTTTGTCTAATAGTAAGTTTGTAGTTATTACATCTAACTCTAAAAAATAAATTGGTCTTGCCTATGTATCCAGCTGTTTTATTTAAAGCAGATACCTCACTCCCTCGTTGGTCCTCTTCACAATCCTTACACAGACCAGATCACTGACGATCCCAAGGAATATGCAGAACTCATTTTTGAGTGATATGCAGACATTTTTACTGTTGAAAACCAGAACATACCATCTTCCATCTACTGATGGAATCCTGTGTCAGAGAAATACTCTGGAACTTCTGGAGCTTGCATAACCTCATATGACCCTTGTAATTCGGATTGCAGCTTATCGAGACATCATTTGGATAATTTATAGCGGCTCATGGGTGATGTCGTTTACCTTGACTTTGCTAATGCTTTTAATTCTGTGCCACACAAAAGGCTTATAACAAAACTTTCTGCAATGGGTCTTCGTTCTCCTTCTGTTTGTTGCATAATGACATAAGTGCCTACTTAAAAAATGCTACAGTACTGAAATATTCAGATGAAATCAAGCTATAGCTTGATATAAAAAAGAACAGATTCCGCACTCTATTCATCTTTCCTGTAATCAGACCTCGACACAATGCAACAATGGATCACAGACTGGCAACTGAAGCTAGCTGTGAACAAGTGTATAACCATGCATTTGAGTAGGAAAAATCCAGCATCCACATATTCCTTCCACAACATTAATATCAAGAAATCTCCTTGTGAACGTGATCTAGGCATTTCTGTCAGCAGCAATTTGAGTTGGACAAAGCACATTTCTTAAATTATCATGAAGGCCGACTGTGTCTTGGCATCACTTAGCAAGACTTTTGTTAGTTGTTATTGAGAAATTTATTTTAAACTGTATACAGCTAAGGTACGACCACACTTAGAATTTGCATCATCAGTTTGGAACTTCCATCTTGCTCAGAACATTGATCACCTGGAAACTGTCCAGAAACGTACAGCCAAACAAATGCCCTCCATCAGACACTTGCCATACTCTGAACGCCGTATTTCCCTGGGTTTGCGTTCATTAAAGCTCCAACGTCTTGCAACTAATTTAGTAAACACCCACAAAATTATTAACCATTTTGCAAACAACAATCCTAGGCACCTTTTTGATCTCCATGTATCTTACACAGGTGGACATGCCTACAAAGTTTGAGCACTGTACACAATGATTTCATTATCATGACGTTATCTAAATATCTATAAAATGCTAACAAAAATATGACCTGTTGGGCCACCCATTGAGCTTGGTTTTGATTGTTTGGATCAAGAAAAAGTTGTTGCATGAAGAAGAGAGGGGGTGACCTACAGCTTAGTAAAGGGCGTCTGCAACAACTGGGGCACTCTGAAAGGGTACTAAATGGCTGTGAATAGACCCTCGGCGATAGGAGCGTCTCAAACGACATTCAATAAATCAACCAAAGGAGGAGGTAATGCCTTGGAGGATGGCTTCCTAGGATCAAATCGAACCATACCTAATTCAGACAAAAGGCCCTCTAGCGAATCAGACCCTAGAATCAGATTGTGCCAAGGATTCCCCGGTTGGTATGAAAAGAAGTCTCCCCCCCCACCCTCCAAAAAACTTTATTTACGTCCCTCCCATGGCAGCAAGATGTGATACAAGGTCAGTTTAATGTGAGCAAAACCAGACACTCTGGAATTGTACAAAAATAGCTGTGAAGGGATCTGTTCTGTATGCATTCCTCGGTAGGAGCGTCTTAGGTTACAGGCAATAAACCACCATCCTCCCAAAAGAGGAGGTAATGTTTGGGAGGATGGCCTTTTAGAACCAAATTGAACCATACCTCATTCCTATAAAGAAGAGTCTGTCCAGATATGAGAAAGTCTCTTAGTTACAAGAATTTCCCGGCTGGTATGAAAATAAAGTGAGTGTGCAAGGTCAGTTAAATTTTAAAGAGTAAAAAGAAAAAAATTAGTGTCTGTCTGACTCTGTACTTCTCTCTCTCTGTCTCTTTGTGTATCTCTCTCTCTCTCTGTCTCTTTGTGTATCTCTCTCTCTCTGTCTCTTTGTGTATCTCTCTCTCTCTGTCTCTCTTTGTCCCCAGCGATAAATTAAATTACTGCTATGAAAAGTATTAAACAAAAGGAACGAATGAACGATGAGAAAATATGTGTAAAATATAAATTGAGACGATGTTTTACCTTCTTAGTAAATCTAACAAGAACATAAGTCAGTTGTGAGATTACTTCCATCTGACAACGTAAGGATCGGCCAAAGTCTTATCTGGGCCTTACTTTTCCATATTGTATGAAGTATTCCCAAAGTTATGCTATGGAAACTTTGATAACTCAAAAACTATTTATCTGATCAGGCTGAAATTTTGCATGGTGGTTATTGTTACCAAAAAGCACCGGATTAATGCATCAAATTTGTGGAAATCAGAAGTTGGAATTTTGTCAAAATTTCGACTGTGACCGAATTTTTCTAAGTCAAGGTCAAATATCAAGGTCATTTGAGATGCGGGACTTCATTAGCTACAATATTGACCAAGTACCGAATCTGTATGCTGACCAAGACCGAAGTGTGACTTTCACCTTTTTCGTGATCTTGACCATGACCTTTGACTTAGAAATCCCCAAATTAAATCAGTTCTAAGTTAGACAAAGACCAATATTATGATCAAGTTTGGTGACGATTGGTCAAGCGACGTAAACGCTAAGCTGTACACAAACAAACAAACAAACAAACAAACTCGACCGAAAACATAACCTTTTGGCAGATATAAATAATATTTTTATTTTTAATTATTTGTATATTTGGATTTATTTTATTTTCTTGGTGGTAGCGAAAATGTGAATCAAAACTCTAGTATTACTACTATTAAACTGTAATAGATTTTTGTTAAGCTGAGATTCGTCAATATAGAAAAAGAGGGGAGGGGAGCGGAGGCGGGTTTCTTAACAGACAGAGCGACGGAAACATGCAAGAGAGAGTGGAACGAGAGACTATAAATTAAGATCGAGGGGGTAAGACAACAGAGTGATAGAACTGGAAAGTGATAGACAGTATTTTAGAGAGAAATGGGTCACTTTGTCAGTTAATTGAAAATTATGGCTAATTAGACGGATTAAAATCGAAGTTTAAAAAAAAACATAACTCAATCCTAAACCTGTGAAATGTTTTAGTATGTATTTTGTGTGATTAAAATATGTAGGAAAAAAGCTTAACTCAACTTTAGTATAATAAAAGATAAAAGGGGAAGTCTCTATGTTTCTTTGTTTTTTACTGAATTGAATATGGTTGCGCCAAATAACGTTTAAGATAGTGAATCAGATGTAACTTTTGACGATCAATCGAATGGTGTACACAAGAGAATTAAAATCTTTATATAAAGGAGTCCCTAGGGAGTATGAAAACCCATCCTCAACTGAAATTTTCTTTTACTTCTGATTATAATTAGATTTAAGCCATACTTAAATTACACATGGATTTGGTTCAAAAGAGCTGATTCATGGAACAAGGTAGTTGGGAGCAGCAGCAGCAAATGTCATTTTTAAGTATTGACTCTCGATTCGAAAAAAGCTGAAATCAGCAGTTTCTTTCAACCAATCACAGCACAAGAAATATTCACTTCCAAATATTCACATATAATATAAAAACCTAAGCACAGCATTTTTCTTTTTCTTTCCTGTTTTTTCTTCCAGACCCGACAATGTCTATCCCATTCATACACAAACTCACACGGTGCCAGCTGAAATGAACATGTCCATTCAAATTCTCTTTACAGACATAACAACTCTTTCTTCACCTTTAACGTTCTTGGGACACTCTGAATTTTCATTTATTACGAACTTTTTATTTTTTGTTGTCTTAACAAGTTATCAATAAAATTGAATTATTTTTGTATGGATTGACTTTGTCATTCTTTCTTTTGATATTGTCTTTTCCTCCATAAGGTAATAGCATAAAATGTGTTAAAAGTAAGTTAACATTTAGATCTTGTAGATTTGGGAGAAGATGTTGAGATCGCCTTTTTGTAGTAAGGTTGTTGCATCAGTATCCATCCTACAGACCTTGTTTGATATGAAGAAAAGGGTAACCAAGTTTTGGCTAAAGACAAACTTCTTCTCCACAATTTAAATCGTATATGTACTATAGAAATGGAATTGAGTCTGAGTTTCCCCATGTCTAGCAAAGCCATTGCTAAAGACGAGGAGAGAAAGATAACGTCTTGTTGCAGCATTTACATCTCAAATGAAACTTATATCTCGCCCCTCGCCTAAGTCATGGTGAGAGGCAAGGAAGGAAATATGGCGTCTTGTCAACACGGTGCTCAAAATCTGACTGTTCGTAAAAGGCACAAAAAGGTTTGGGGCAGAAGTGTTATCCCGCACAAAAGGATTTGGGCCGAACAACACATCAATCGCTCTGCGAATGAGAACATGCAAGTGCAAAAAAAAAATAGATCGTAATTATGTAATTACTACAGTCTATATAGCCTTAAATACAGGAAGTGAGATTTCTGGAACGATTTTCATTGGCTGATGTCATAATCTGTTATTCTGTCAAGCCACTTCTGTCAGGCCATTTAGCTTGCAATGTTTATATAGAGCAAAGTATGGCGTCACATTCGTGGAGGAATCATTTTTCTTTTAAGAAATGCTTGGGTTGTTTGTGGAGCAGGTTTGATGATTTAAAACTCCAAACCTGTAGTGAAAACAGTTCATCACTGATGATCAACCTCAGAGTATTCATTTTATGACACAAGATTATTTTGATCGAAACAAATTTGCATCATTTCAAGACCCTCTAATGGGCCCTTAACACTACAAAATTAATCAGTCAAAAAATTCAGCCGTGTGAATTCTATTTTCACTTAAATTGCATTAGGGTATTTGGGTGTGTGATCTCTTATCAAAGAGTCCAATATTATGAATCTGCCTGAGATGAGCATTCCATCTGTATATAAGTCTAAAACTATAATCTTGCTTCGTTCAAGTAAGGAAGGAATGGTATAGAAGTTGTAAGATGAAGAAGGGTAATACTGGAGGACCCTAAGTGTTGTTGCAGAAATGCTGAAGGCTGCGGTGAAACAGGCATTGAGATGATCACAGAGTTGATAAATCAGATCAAAGAATAAAAGGTTGTCCTGAAAGACTGGGAACTTAGTACAATAGTGAATTGTTACAAAGATGAAGAGGAAGCTCTAGAGATAATTACAGAGGCTTAAAGTTAATGGAGCAGGCCATGAAAGTGGGTGAGAGAATAATTGAGCAACAACAAGAAGTCAGATAAGCAGAGATGAAATGCAGTTTGGTTTTATGTCTGAGTAAAGTACCACTGGTGCTATATTTATCCTGAGACAAATGTAAGAGAAGTACCTTTGTAAGAAGAAGAACCTGTATTTTGCTTTTGTGGATCTGGAGAAAGTTTTGACAGAGTGCCAAGAAATGTTGTCTGGTGGGCTTTGCATAAACTAGGGGCAAATGAGTGGTTGGTGAAGGTTGTTCAAGCGATGTAAAGAAATGCCCAAAGCCGTGTTAGAATTAACAGCACATTTAGTGACAGCTTTAATGTTAAAGTAGGAGTACATCAGGGTTCTGTAGTGAGTCCGTTGCTCTTCATTTATGTCTTAGAAGCGTTGTCCAGAGAGTTTTGTCTTGGTTGCCTGGAAGAGATGATGTATGCTGATGATTTAGTACTTGCCTGTAGTAGGTCTTGTCGTTAAGTTAAAGACTTGGAGGAATACTATGTACAATAAAGTTCTGGGAGTGAATGTTACCAAGACAAAGTAATGATCAGTGATTGTAGTGTTGGAAAGCTCCCAAAAAGTAGAAAGTTCCCTTGCTCAGTTTGTGGAAAGGAAATCAGGTGCAATTCAATTTTTTGTGGTACTTGTAAACATTGGGTACACAAGAAGTGCAGTGAAATTACTGGTAGGTTGAGAAAGGATAACCAGTTTTTAAGCAAGAAATGTAAGACAATGGAGATGGATGAGAACTTAGATGTGGAAAAAGTATTCAGATGGCGAAGCTATTGAGGTTGTTCAGAAGTTTTGTTACCTTGGTAATACAATTGGAGCACAGAGTTGAGAAGGTGCTAGTATAATTGCAAGAATTAGATATGGATGGAGTAAGTTTAGGGAACTTCTGCCATTACCAACCAGCAGATTTTTACCACTATTGACCAAGAAAAAAATCTGTCAGGCATACGCAGTGTGATGATGTATGGAAGTGAAATCTGGTAAATGAGGGTTGAGAATATGTGTTGCATGGAAAGAAATGATATGAGAATAATATGATGGATGTGTAATGTGAATCTTAAAGACATACTTAGATCTGATGACTTCAGAAGAAGATTAAATCTCAACAGTATAGGGAGATGAGTGCAGAATAGGAGACTTTGATGGTATGGCCACATTGAAAGAATGGATGAGAGTTATTGGGTTAGTAGATGTAAAACAGTTGAGGTAGCAGTCAGTTGGCAGGGTAAGGCCAAGGAAAACATGGGAGGAAGTGATAAGGATGGACTTGAGAGAAAGGAGGATAAATAAGGTTAGGGTTAGAAAACAGGAGGAGACAGTAGAGAGAAGGGAGTAGTAGTAAGGTGTCAGGAATTTATAAAATTATATTAACAAGCAACTAATATTTGTTTTAGTAAACGTATAGGAAAAAAAAGAGAAAACAAAAATTAGTACCGCTTCCTCAGATCTCAGATGTTCTCAAAATCACTAGAATGGAGCTCTCTAACCTTTTCTTTCACTAAATGCCGCTGCTGATGATGATGATGATTTACGTCTATATCCCCATTGTCACTGCTGGTTTAGTATTATTAGACTGAGCTAGTGTTCAACGATGGAGACATATTTTTTTTTTAAACTTTAATTCACCCCAAACAAGGTACATTGCCACTGAGACGTAAGGGGCTACTGTGGATTAGGGGTCAGATTTATAGGGGTCAGATTTATAGGGGTCAGATTTATAGGGGTCATCCTAAGTGAGGAGTTTAGAAGCGAGATGTTTGTTTGCATTACATTTAAATTTCTGCAGTTCGGTACAGTCAGGAAAACATGGAGGGAATTCCAAAGATTATAGATTATTTGGGTCATCCATAACTACAAAAATCTGATTTTTGTAAATAAATGTTTACAGTGATTATTATTAGACTGGGCAGTGTTGAGGAGAGAAGGAGAAAAGCATAGCTTACTTAGGCCACCCATAACTATAAAAGTCTGATTTTAATAAATAAATACTTGCAACGAACGTCACATTTTTAAATCTTTAACTAAAAACATTCAAATTCAAACATGAAGATTTGCTAACAATTTTCAAGGCAGAAATTACTTTATATTCAAAATGCTTCCAAATTCCTTTAAGATTTCTAAGAGTTGTAAAGTAATTAATCCTTTTGTTTTCAACATTTAACAAAAGATTAAAATAGCTGACTTGTTTATGAAGAAATAGAAATGAATTCTAGTGTATTTAATTTTGTAATTAAATTATTTTAAAAGGATTATAAAAATGTTGTTTTCTTTTATCCTATTGTATTTTTGATTTCAATAAATGTTCGGTTAATAATTAAAAAAAAAAAGAAGAAATAATTAAATGTGTAATTATCAAAATTATGTTGATACGAGAAACACACACACACACACACACACACACACACACACACACACACACACACACACACACACACACACACGAAGTCTCATAATTTTATTAATATAAAGATGACATTAATGAGTTCTCATCATTTATAACCAACTCACCGAGAGCTCTACAAATTTAGGACAAATTTGGATAACATTAAAAAGAAAGAGAAAACTGCAGTGGTGGTAGGAGGAGGAATATGTTAGAAAGGGTATGGTGTGGTTGTAGAGAGGCGAGATCGGGGCGGGTGGGGGGGGTGATAGACCATAGTTATAACAATAATTTGTTATTTGCATACATGAAGTAATGAAGCCACAGAAGAAATATTATTAGTGGTGTTTAAGTGTAAACCTAACCTAGCCCACAGCATTCGCTGAAAATGACGCTGTTATTTGAGACAAAAAAACAAACAAAACAATTTAAAACAAATTTATTTTTATAAATATTGTTTGCCTCCATTTTTTATATATATGGCGTGCATGTGAGCAGCAACTATTCGTTTAGACAAAATGTTGTTATCAGAAACGGGAAGCTTGTCGTGGGCGGTTTACAACCGCCACTCCCTTGCTAACAAACCGGATATTCTTAGTTTGTTTCACCTTCACTTTTTCTTTCTGATTGTGAATTCATTGACTGTTGTCATTAACAATAAATCTAAAACGAACAGAAAGTGCCTCAGGCCGGCTACTTGGCCCTGAAAAAGAAAATTATGTGCAGGGTTTTCATCCTCTCTCGAGGACCCCTTTAGACAGTGTAAAGCGGAGAGGGCAAACATTTGTGAAAAAAATCACAAAATCATTCATTTTTGCTTAAAAATATTTTTGTGCTGACTGTACATGTATCCTAACATAACACACCTGCTAGAAAACATGCTCCCGTGGACAGCAAACGTGAAGCAACTGATTGTAAGGCCTCATATTACGATTATGATTCTTCTGGAGAAAGACACTGATCTTTTTGGGATTGGAGCATCTGGCTGCAATGAATGAGCGAGCATCATGTGGCACAAACTATGTGAGTGTTACACCGTCAATTGATGGATGATTCAAGAGAGAAGAGAATGTGTTCGTATTGAATTAGCATCTGACACAATCAAGTGTAGAAACCGTCTATTTTCATTGATGCATTTCGAAAGGCGTTCTTGAAAGTTGACCTCTACTTTTCCCAACATTGGTCTATCGATTTGGGCGACTTTCATCTGGATAGCCCCTTTCAAATTGTCTAATGTATGAGACTTATGCTTATATACACGTGCCTCATAGTTTTCATGCAAGAAATAATGAAGCATGGACAAATCAAGAGGCAAAGAATGTGAGCAAACCTGGAAATGGGTCAGTCACCAGAGAGAGGGCGGAAAATGTCCATTGATGGACTGGCTGTATGTTTTCGCTTCATCCTGATGAGACAATACATGTCGTATAGGAATACGGTTTTCGATCGTAATTCAGACACAAAGAACTTGTTTATCATCTTGATGTAACACTCAAACTTCACATTAACAGCATTTCCAATATGGTTTTCAAAAAATAAAGATCAATGATTCCAACTTTCCCCACAAAACCTTTACTTTGAGGCTGTGCAATGGTCTTTCATGTACAATTCCCTCAGATTTTCAAGAGTCCAATAACGACAATTCTGTTGATTCATGATGCAATTTAGATTAAAATGAACTTCATCACTCATTAGCAAAATGAGGTTGTCATTTGCTTAAAAAAATGATTTCGACTCGCAAAGCTATGCTGTTGTGCATAGTCTCCTGGTCTCAACTGTTGCCCAATAGTCAATTTTGTAAGGGTGCAAGTGCAGGTCTTCATGCAAAATATGGCTGATCAGACGATTATTCATGTAAAGTTCAGTTGCATGCTTAAAAGCAATACGGACGACATATTTCACATTTTCTAGGTTATGTTGCAGCTCCCAAATGTTTGCTATTCATTAGTGCACCTTGCGTATGAATCCAAAATAAGATCACATTACAAGTGGGAACAGCTGGATTTCAATGAATGTCGAATCGGCAGTGAAACAAATGCTCAACTGCTGTGACAGACTTATTATTTTTCATAAAAAATGATTCTGCATGGTCTACAGCACCATGGTTTCAACTATAAAGAAAGAAAGAAATGCTATGACACCACAAACTGAATGGTGCATGTTGAACATATGCCACTGGGTCTGAGTAATAATAATAATATCATGATGATCATCGATTTAACATCCATTTTGCATGCTGACATGTGTTGGACGGCTTTTAAAAATTGACTTCCAAACTAACCTGGCCAGATCTTTATTTATTCGTCTTTCTTTCAAGTCCATTCTTATCACTTCCTCCCATGTTTTCCTTGCCATACCCTGCTAAATGACCCTGCTACCGCAACTGTTCTACATCTACTAATCCAAGAATTATCATTTATTCTTTCAATGTGACCATACCATCAGAGTCTTCTCTTCTGCACGCATCTCCCTATACTGTACAGATTTAATCTTCATCTAAGGACATCAGATCTAAGTCTGTCTATAAGATTCACATTACACATTGATCGTATCATTCTCGTATCATTTCTCTCCATGCAGCGCATGGCTCAACCCTTACTGGCAAGGTTTCACTTTCATACATCATCACACTGCGTACACATGCATGATAGACTCTTCACTTGGTCAACAGCGGTAGAACTCTGCTGGTTAGTAATGGCAAAAGTTTCTTGACCTTACACATCCATTCCTAACTGTTGAAATTTCAAAAACATCTGCCCTTTCTGCCTCATTTTTCGACTTTCATGCACACTATTAAATGTCTTGTGAAAGGTTACATCTAGTTAAAACAGAAAATAAACTTTCTCTTTTATATGTTAGATTTAGCTTGAATATTTTAAATTTATATTATGAACATATCTATATAGATGCTGTAATTGCTTTTTAGTAATGTAAGAGGTTCATCAGTGACTGGTGATTGGCAAAATTTCAATTGCACATCACCTGTCAGCGGACTATATTTTGATTTTACAAGTCTTTTTTCCAAGGTCACAACTGAACTCATTTATGCAAATCTGACTATTCTTTGGATCTCCAATGGAAGAAAAGATAGGGCAGATGGGTGTGGGTTGCAATTAATTATCTCTTCTCAGTTTGTGTTTGTATATTTTCTACATTAATTTTATTTATAAACAGTTGCTATCTACGGCTGTGAAAACATGTTGAGTAGGAGATTCCTAATAAAAATGTTTGTAAGTAATTTGTGTGTGCGTAAGAAAGGCAAACAGGTAGTTGTGTGTACATGCTATTATGTGTGAATGTGTTAAGCATACACTATTGAAGTATGCATGTGACTGTTGATGACTATGTGTGTGGCTAGCTGCTTGTAGTAGCAAAATTCAGTTTGGTGAAAGAGAGGAAGAAAAAGAGTTATGTGTTTTGGACAAAAAACAAGGAATTATGCAGAGAGAAGAAATGTGAGAAATCAAAATCAGATCTGCTAAGGTACAACATGTCTCAGCTGACAATATCTTGAAGACTGGCTAAGTTAAGACTAATGCTGCTTTTTATGTTGCATAATGGGCTCCAAAAGAACCCCCTAAAATAATTATTAAATTAAAGCAAGAAAATTACTAATGAAAAAAAAGAATGTGATTAATTGCAAAATATAACAAAAGATTTTAACAACATCTGATGCTTGATCACTGGTTGCCTGAACAACCTGCATCTCCTTGCTGGTATTGCCCCTGCAGATATGAGATGGGAAGTTGCCAGCCGAGGAGAAATCACAAAAGCTACCAGTGATGAACACCATCTCTTTCATTGATGTGAACCAACGGCACAACGTCTGAAATCAAGGAGAAGCTTCTTCAGCCATGTCCAGCCTCTAACAACATCTCAAGAAGAGACCAGACTGCAGCTGTAAACCAGAGGGCTAGAGAATGCCTCCCTTTCTATTGACATAGGAGTCACGCCCCCACCCCCCACCCCTTTCTGAATCCCTCACTTCTGGCTCAAAAGCACCCTGGGCTCAGTGGAGGACACTCAATCGCCTGAGAACAAGAATGAGACAATCAAAAGTTGCAATGGCCAGATGGGCCTACAAAACCGACCCAAACATCTGTGAATACGATGCAGCACTGCCTTGTCTACCCTCTATTGCCCAAACAGTGCAACTTGAAAGATATCGCAGAGTATAATAATAATGCAAAGGACTGTGAAAAGAAGTGGGAAACTGTTGTACGACCACATGACACTTCAAAGACTTCACGCTAAGAAGAAAAACAATCTTAGCTGCTGGGATGCGGTTTGAGAGTTTGTTTTGCACAGAATTAATCAATATATTTTGGTATGTAAAACTACTCATTTTGATATAATGAGTAAAAAGTTTTTTGTTTTTTATTTAAGTAAAGAATTTTGTTTAAATGTATGCAAGTCACATGTTTATTCTTATAGTACAGCAGCCATACAATACATTAAATCCATTTAAAATCGTCCACATTTTTTAAATTCATAAAAAATATTAAATCATTGTTACTTTTATAGGTTTTAAAAATATATTATTATTGTAAAAAACGACGAACACCCCTTTTACAATTGACTATTCCAGGGTGTATATATAATGATTTACAGTATTCGTCTAGGGGGGACCTGGTTTCCCACCATTCATTATGTTTGGTTCACCAGCTGTGTTCACTCGCAGAAAAGAGATTTAGCTCCAATGTAGAAGTGATATCGGAAATTGAGATGTATTTTGAGGCCAAGACCAATTGTTCTACAAAAATGGCATCGAATTGTTAGAAAAGCGTTGGAATCTAGAGTGATACACTATTTGGATGAATAAAATCGAATTTTGTCTCAAAGTTGTTGTTTTATTAGTAAAGCCCGGACTTATTGAGTGATCTGTTAATTTTGGACTATTGTATTTTTGATTTCGATTAATAGCAAATAAAAAATAATTCAATGTGTAACTATCAAAGTTGCGTTGATGCGAGAAAAACATGCACACATTCCCAGGCTTTACCTTCTCAGCCAGAGTGCATCATCCTTCTTGGTACACTGACTTTATTCCCCACCTTCTGGCCTTGTGCCACATCTTCCAGTGGTGAGAAGAAAGTAAATATCGCCGGTTTACCAGCATTCAGAAAACTGATACTACTATTTCATGTAAATAGATATTCCTATGTTCTTCTAAATAAACTTTTTTCATATTTGTAAGTGACTGTCTATTTATTCTTTACTAATCATCCTCGGTCTAACATTACAAAAGTAGTGATGAGAGATTCCAAAACGACAACTCAACATTATATGAAACTGCTAGGTCTTTCCCAAGGTGTAACCATCTTGGTTCTTTTGTTCAGAGCAGACAAATAAAAAAATTAAAAGATTTTTGTGACAAAGTGTCAAATTTAATGAATTATTAGCAGTAGCAGAAAATCTAAAATTACAACCAGAACAAAGAACTCGACACAATAAAATATTAGCGTGTATATTAACACTTTATTAGAAATGATGACAAATCGAGTGAAGGAAATTCAAGTTTTTTTCAAAGCAGAAACTATTGAGAATTTGATTACTGAATTGAAATATTGTCCAGAATATTGTATTACGTTTCCATTGTGCTTTAGAAGATATGCCTATTTATGTGAATGTGAAAGCGGATGGATGAAACTAAGATTACTTTTGCACAAATCACGTCCAGACGAAAATAAGAAATATCTAAATTTCGTACTTCCTAGAAAACGGGTGAAATTTCTTTTGCAGAAACAGCAATTTTTTTGTAAGAGAAACTCTTAATTTCATACTCACTAAAAATGTTTAAATATTGTAAAATGCGACATCAAGGATTTTGTCACCTATGCTGGAAATGTTAATCAAAATTGCAAACATCTTTTGTTACATGAATTAAACCTCGATATATTCAAATGTCTCATTTTTGTTCAAGAACTTGCTTCTAACAAAGATAAAGACATTCGTTCATGAACATGGACCAAGTTAGAACACGATCCTGATTTAATGCTTCAGCAAGTCAGTGAAGAATGTCAGAGAATTGTAAATCTAAAACACAATAACACACTAATTGAAGAAAAAGACAATTGTTCACACATACACGCTGTTGGTCCTAAAATACGACAACAAAATATTGAATAATAATTAAAAAAATTAAATTCATGTGTTGGTAGTGGTGGCCATCATTTTAAAAGTGAATGTTTTTTCTGTGATAAAAGCTGTTTTCTTTGTTAAAAATATAATACATAAAAAAAATGGAATTTATTTTAAAAAGTTGAACAAAAGAAGCAACATCAATATAGTGTTATTAAGACCTGAAATTGAAGAAAGTCAAAAACGTTTGTGTAATAAAAACTGGAAGCCAGAATAACTTATCGATAAGCTTTATTTAACTTTTCGTTGCTTACTGTTACAAATGGGAATAAAATATCCACTCCTAATATACTACACGAATGTAGCATATTCCATTATTAACAAAAGGGTGAGATGGGTATCGATTACTTTTGATACTACAGTTTGTGTATGTAAAAATTGACAATAAAAAAGTTAAACTACAATTTGACAGTGGCAGTGATATCTCAATTATAAATGAAGAAACGTGGAACAAAATTGGCAAACTATTACTAAAGAAAATGAATAAGATTTGATAACAAAACCTGAAGTTAACTTTTTGACAGCTTTGGTTCATGTGACAGAGATAGACAGAGATAGACACAATTTTGTTTCTCTTCATGCATCTTCTTTTCACCGAACAATAAGGTTACATCAGGACAGCGCTATCAGCAGCAGTTGGCAACCTCTATAAAAGAAGTGGATTTTTGACACTCGCCAGTGACTTTGGTGTTTGCTTCAGACTCATCTGACAGCGAGATGGTGATCCAGCAGCATGACTACAACTAGCAGCAATGATCCTGTCCACACTGAACTGGTGACAACAGACATCAGCAGCAGCTCTGATCCTGCCAGCAGCAATAGCATCACCACTAAGGCTAATAACCATTACTACATTACAAACAATGCTGTACAGCTCATCATCATACACTGCGACAAGCTGACCGTTAATGATTCAAGATAGCTTGTGACTTTCCAATACTGCCATCATCTACTATTTTTTTTTTATTTATTATTTTATTTCACCCCAAACAAGGCACATTGCCACTGGGACGTAAGAGACTACTGTGAATTTGGTATCATATTCATAGGGGCATCCTAAGTGGAGAGTTGTTTCCAGCTATCAGGGAAACAAGATTCGGCAAGGCATTTGTTGTAAAGTTTAGAGAGGACAGGGGCCAGGCCAACAGAGCATTTTTTTAATTCCTATAGTAGGGATAAGATCAGGCCAACATGCTTTGGAGGTGTCAAGAGTTATGATATCATGGACATGGGAAGGGGTGATGATCAGATCATCATGTGTGGCTTCAGTCCACAATGGGAAATGAGGGAGGGAGTGGTTTGTGGAGTCCAAGGTGGAGTTAAAGACACACCACTGAGCAAGAAGTTCAGCCTTATCAGATGCCATGCAAGTGACAGCATGATGGTTGGATAGCGGAGGAATTGTTAATTGTCTATTATTCATCAGATTATTATAGATTTTCCAGAAATCGCGAATTTCTAATTTCTGCGACTCAATGGATTTTCTGATCACTTTGGTATACCTACCCTTAGCTGCGGCTATTACACTCTTACAATGATTTCTTGATGCTATAAATTTCTGTCTTTTACTTATAGCGGTTGAATTGTCAGAATGATTGCTGCCTATGAGCAATAGTTGCTGCATAGGTTGAAGTTAACCATTGGGGAGAATGGGACTTGCTATAGAATATCCGTATGGGAACATGTGCTTCTATGCCTGCTTTGATCCATTCCGGTACATCATTTGCACACCGATCAGCAGGGAGAGAAAAAGTTTTACTGCATGGGGATTTGTAGTATCTCAACATTTTAAGTAACGATTGATCAGCTCGGGGTTGAGAGTTTAGAGTGATATCAACCTTTATCATAAAATGATCAACGTTCCTGAGTGGGCTATGGGCCTCTGTCACACAAGTCTTGGGCAGTATAGTCACGGTTGATCGGCTCAGGGCCAAAAGTTTAGGGTTATATCAACCTTTATCACAAGGTGATCAACATTCTTGAGTGGGCTATGGGTCTCCGTCACACAAACCTCGGGCAATATAGTCAAGAATAGATTGAGAAGTGAGGCTTGCTGATCCTTACGATCTGGGAAGTGGGTCGGGAAAGTGTGCGCTGATATCAGCTGCATCTGTATTGCGTGAGAATCCAAGCCAATTATGATGATGGACATTAAAAGGTCGAAAGAGAACAATAGATGAGCTTCATTCCTATCCACTACAACTAACAGCAGCGATTCTGCCTGCAACAATAGTCCCTGATCGTCTGCCTGTAGCGCTATCATCATTTACTTTCCTAGAGACATATTTAGTTCTAATGAATTAAACACACTCTTATCCTTATTGTACCGTCCTTTTGTTGTTATGTTTCATTACGCCCTTTATTCATTTTTGTTTTCATACTTGCCAGTGGGAGTCGTGGTACACTAGGCAAATGGCTCTTTTCTATTATCATCTAAGATATTGCATTTGCTAGATTTCATTTGTTCAAAAGACGTTAAAATTAAATATTTTTGAGCTACAAAACTGTTCAAATTTATTTGGAATGGTTTGGATTGTTTTATTTCATTTATGGGAACTACCCATTAATTCTTTTTGTAAAAAAATAGCCGTTTCTCCACCTAGGATGGATGAATTTTAATGAAAGAGAAGTTTTCTGAAATATTTTCAGAAGGACTTGGATGATGCACCAAGACAAAATTAAATTTTAAAGCCAAAGATAACATGAAACTTATTTCAGGCTCAAGAGATTCACTGCTTTGGTTTGGTATGGTTTGTTTTACGGCATATCAACCATCTGTGGGTTATTTAATGCTGAATAAAGTTGTCAAATATAATTCTATAGGTAAAATGATTATTTATATTTCTAACATACATTGCTCTTTGAACTCATTACTCTTTGAAGACATTACTCTTTGTGAATGACCACACCAAGCTAGAAAAGACTCCGACAATCCTTCAAGCGACAGACCCATACCATTAGTTTTGTGTTTGAAAATAAAGTTGTCAAATATAATTCCATAGGCTAGGCAATTATTTATATTCCTAGAATACATTGCTCTTAGATAACCCGAATACATTGTTCGCAAGATATATTACTCAGTGAAAGCGGAAACATTACTCTTAGAAGGGAACTTTACTGAGAGAGAGTAGCATTACTCCCAGAAAACACCATTTTGTTCTCAACATGACTAACTCTCAGCCACCGCCTTCTAGTATCTATTTGGGTAGAAAAATAAAAATAAAATAAAAAGGAGAAATAAGGTTTTGACTTTTTGAAGAATCAGCTTGAATAATATGTTTAGGGATGAACTTATAGATACTAGGGCATGACGTGACCAGCCCATTGATCGGATCGGGCCTCTCCGACCTCCCGTCTAGCCAAAGTAAGAACTCTAAGTGACCAAGCCACGGACCGCTCAGCCACCAGGATCCCATCCTAAGACATCACGGGTCGTCACCCACGCCTTACAAGTGTCCCCGTTTTCAGGGGGAGGGGTCTTACCCCTCGGCATGGGGTTGCAGTCAGTGAATTCTAGGCCCTGCTGACAGGGTGCCACTGCTTTGGAATCAATAAACAAGGAATTAGGGTGACTTGAAAAAATTAGGTGTCCTCTCAAAAGTCCAATATTCAAACTGGGCTTCTCAAACAGTATGTCTGAATATGAAAAAAAAAAAAAAATCACAAAATACGCGTTTGTGCAAATTTTTCAACTGGTTTAAATGATGGTCTAAAAGCACATACATATCCGTTACCAGCACCTGAGAACATTTTTGCAAGATAAATGTCGGAAATATCGATTTTACTCATAATAATAATAATAATAAATTATTATTATTATTAACATCGTATATTTTTAATTAGTTAATTATGCTTTAAAATGAGTGCACACCCTCCGTCAAAAATGTCAGGAAAAATTATCCTTCGCCAGTGTTTGCACTAATATTCGTATAAAATAACGTTTGAATCGATGAAATTAAAGAAATAAGAGAGAGAGAGAGAGAGAGAGAGAGAGAGAGAGAGAGAGAGAGAGAGAGAGAGAGAGAGAGAGAGAGAGAGAAAACTGTAAAGTTTTAAAAAAGACAAAAGGAAAGAAAATAGTATGAATGGGTATAGGAAGCAGAAAGAAAAAGAATCAAAACACCTTAGTATGGAAATAGATTTGTTTTCTTAATACCTTTAAATACTTGAAATGAATTTGCCCGGCAGTTTTTTTACTCGTTAACTTTTGTGGCGGGACGGATATATATTGCTCTTTATTATAGAGTGGAGAATTAAATGAACAATTTTACAGTTTATATGAAATAAGCTTGTTTAATATCATTTTTTTTTTTTTTTAAATTTAATTTTATTACTTATTTTATGTATTGGACAAAAAGTCCCTTCTAAAAAAATAGTTGGCCAAAGCGTCCTAGATTCGTGTCAGGGTCATTGAGTGGTCACTGGTCAATCCCTGATTCATTTGCCGGCATTTGAGGGGTTGGCAGAGGGTGAGAAAGTCAGAATATCAAAGCATTCGAAAGACTGACCCTGTGTCATATTTGTCCTCGTGAGAAGGAATGGTAAACTTAAAAAAAAAAAAATAATACAAAAAATATAGGAAACAAATTGTTAACTGCAGAGAAAATTGTTATCAAATTTGTTTTGTTTTTTAAATAATGATATAAATAAAAAGAAAGAAATTTTCATATAGGAACTTTAAAACGGGATCCAAAAGGAAATAACAGGGGAAAAGCGCGTTTCTAAGAAGAAGAAGGAGAAAGGTGACTTTGAATATGTGGAGGTTTTGTGACGTCATAGTTTCCTCCCCATCTTCGCCCGCTACGGCTGCTGCTGCTTTTCGACTGCGTTGAGTCGAGTGCACCTTGTGAGCTGACACTTTCACTCTTACTCGATCAAGTGAGTGCTGCTACAGCTAGACACCGTCTGCTAGCGCAGCAAGCAACAACCACCGCAGAGCAGCATATTTGCCATTAAAAAAAACAAAAAACAAACAAACGTTATCATGTCGTCCCTGCGAGCTTTCGGACGGATCTCTACTAAATTGCTGCAGGGTCCGTTGAAATGTCGGAGTTATTATGCCGGTACAATGGAACCGTTCCACCCTTATCCGGATCGGGAACCCAATTGGGTATCCGCCGAAGAAGCGGTCTCGGCCGTTAAATCGGGTAAGCAAATAAGTAACAAAACACTAATTAACGCATACATTGTGTGACTGTATAATTTTGATTCAGTTTGTTTTCGGATATCCCCCCTCTCAGTTTCCCGCATTGCCAACAGCGATCCTCAGGGTTCATGATACAATGAATGGTATGTTTCTGCTCGGTCTCAGATAATCCTCCCAGGCATTACCTCCTCATTTGCAACGGAGGATTGGCTTATTGCCGGTTACCTGAGACATCCACACCGGGAAATGCCAACGGATCCGATCTCGGCAAATTTGGTAACTTTATAGAATCACTCCCGATATTAACCCGAGGGTGGTTTTTTTGTTGTTTTATGGTTGTTTTTTCGAGTTCCCTGGAAATGATTTCTAACCCTAACCACTCGATTGGAGACGAAAGTGATTCTATGAAATTACCGAAAATATTGCACCCATCCAGAGTGACCCCTTTTGTGGGAAGCTGGATCCCCTTCCGCTTTAAATTGATTTCATGTCACATTGTCTTTATGGAAAGAATACAAAAGTGGCGCAGTCGAAAAATAATACTCTTTATCTTTTGGGGTTTGAAAGTTTAGGATCGCAGATGAATAAACGATCGGGCTGAGATCAAGGTGTAGTATCTGTTTATCTTCGGTTAGTGAATGAGGGGTCCTGCTAGACGGTCAATTTTAAATTTTTGTTCCAATCAAGAGTGGCTTTGGGGGGGGGGGGGGCTGGATTTTCCCTACATTAAAAACCGAGCACTTTGTGTCTAACTCTATCTTCGTGGGGAAGCAGGTAAATAGAGACTTTTGTCTTTAAACTTCAATTAAATATATAGATTACTTTCTATCCGCCAATTTAAAGGCTTCAAAATCACTTTTAAATATCCAAGTCGGCGACGTAAACACGTTTCTGGGAATTTTTACCCCCCTTCCCTCATTATATAGATTTAAAAAAATGGCCGTCATTAATTTCTCCGTGTGAAATTTGCAAGTTGTTTTGAAGCCTTTAAACTGCCGACTCGAAACTAACTTTGGACTTGAATTAAAGTTTATATGATAAACTTTAATACTAGACTTGGGCTTATAAATTATAGGCAAGTCGAATTCATTATTTGTGTTCTTAAACCAAAGAAAAACATGCTTTTTCGACCGCGCTACTATTGTAACAATGAACCAACTACTTACGCGCCTTGCCCGGGAGTCTTTTTTACTTTCATTTTTGTTTCAAACTCTCGTCATTCTTTTTTAAAGATTTTGAAAGTTAAATTTACTTCTTACGACACTGTTTGGACATTAAGCTGAAACAAAGCTAATTTTGTCAAGATAGTTTTAATCTCTATTCATAAAATTATTCTAAAACTTTCAATACATGAGGATTTACTAAGGATTTTAAAACCAGTTTAAATGATTTTTTTCTTCGACAGTTTGAATGCTTCCAAATTCCTTTTAAATTTCGAAGGGTCACGCAGTAATTCTTATTAACAAAAGATTGTAAAATGGCTGACTTGTTTTTACGAAGAAACCGAAATGCAGTATGGTATATTTAATTTTGCAATTAAATTATATTTTCAATATGATTTTATAAATGTTTTAGTACTTTTCGCTAAGCGGTTAATAGTAAATAAATAAAATAAACTTTCAGTCATACAGAGGTGAGAAACACGAGATGTTGTAACTTTAGTTTGTTGATATAAAGATTTGGAAACTTTTTTTTTATTTTTAATTTGAACGTACAAACAATAAAATGTTATTTTTAGGAGTGGTTTAAAAAATGTTTTCCCATTATGTCACCATTTACTTGTACTTTTATGATAAATCAAATCCTGTTCGGTTCTAGTTAGAAACTTTGTCACCGCATGGGAATGTTTTTTAGGGGGGGGGGGGGGGGTCCTTCCTTTCTTTTCGCCGTTGTCTTAAGAAATGAAAACAAAAGAAAACATTGATTAATTTAGGGAAAACCCTTCTTTTTTTCGGCATTTTGGGTTAATTTTCACAAAATTTAAATTTCAAAGCGACTCTTACATTCTTGAACAAAGAACTCCGACAAGAAAACCGACCGGCATCGTGAAATGGTACAACTGGTTCAAGAGAAATGTCTTGAGACAAATAATAAGTATTTGCCTCCCTAGGATGGCAAAGTTAGATACAAGGGCGATTTTTTTAAGGCCCCCCCCCCCCTCCGCGCAGAATGGACACTATCAATGTTTACCTTTTAGATGAAGTTTGGTGGTGGTCCAGACCCCCTCCCTTCCTTCAAAAAAGGGAGGACTGTATGGTTGCAAAATTTATCGTAATCCGACCCGTTGGCATTCCTGGGTGAAGGCGACCGGGCAATAAACCAATATCTCTCCCGGAGGAGATAATGCCTGGGTAGATTGCCTCCTTAGACCAAAAACAGAACTATACGCCACTCCAATATTAACCCAAGGGCCGATGGTTACGTCTAAACAGAAACGAACATTGTTTTCTGATTTAAAATGTTTGTATTAAAAGGCAAAAAGTTATGCGCGGGATAATTAAAATTATATCAACAAACAAACGGCGAATGTTTCTTTTAGAGTGAAAAGACGAAAATAAAGTTCAAGATTTAAAAAATAAGTAGGAAAAATATTTAATTTTAATTAATTTAAAAAAAAAAGGAAAATTATTCTTAAAAATAAAATAAACTCTAAAAAGTTCTTTCTTTTATTATCCTGATTATTAAAGAACTCTTTTCAAATGTAATCAATTTAATGGAAAGTCTTTTTCTTTAGTCCCAAATCTTATAGACAATGTGGGAGAAGGGAATTTTGGGGAGGACTTTTGGCTTCCAGTGAAAAAATCGTGTATGGATGTCTGAAAGTGATACAACAATTTTTTTTATTCATATTAATTTGAGACTTTTCTTTCATCATATTCAAATAATTAACATAATACAGACTATTTGAAAAATAATTTATTTGTTTTTTATTTGATTGTTTTCAAAACATTTTAATCCGTATTTGATTTAACGTCTAAAATGCATTGTTTTTACACCTCATAATAATTTTTATTTTTATTAATTTGGCACTTCTTCAGTTTAGGTTTGAATCAGAATGTATTTGTTTTCAGTGCCACCGG
This sequence comes from Sepiola atlantica, assembly GCA_963556195.1. Classification (NCBI taxonomy): domain Eukaryota; kingdom Metazoa; phylum Mollusca; class Cephalopoda; order Sepiida; family Sepiolidae; genus Sepiola; species Sepiola atlantica. The sequence goes on from OY744522.1 coordinate 72,544,825, forward strand.
AAGTAATATAGAAATAGAAGTTTTTATCCAAAAAATCAATAAAGCGAACAATAATACAGCAAAATGATTTCTGTAATTGGACGTGTGGAAGGAAGCTGGGCTCATTGCAAGTTAAAATTTAAAGTGATGAGCGGGACTAACCCGGAAAACTTCGAGGGTCACCTCCAGGAATTTCTATGGCGCCGCCGAATGAAAACAAATTTCTTCTGCAATATACTGTATTGCATACGCTATTATTATGACGTTTAATAAAAATATTTCCCCAAAAACATTATTTTCACTAAATATTTCCAAAAAACATTTCACGTATTTTTGGAAAAACACATATTTTCACTATTAGTTGAAAAAAAAAAAGATTCTATTTTGTTTATTTTTTTCAATTAAATTTTTTTTTAAGTTTTGAAAACAATCAAATTATTTTTCAAATAGTCTGTATTATGTTAATTATTTGAATATGATGAAAGAAAAGTTAAATTAATATGAATTAAAAAAAAATTGTTGTATCACTTTCAGGCATCCATACACGATTTTTCACCGGAAGCCAGAAGTCCTACCCAAAATTCCCTTCTGCCGACAATGTTTTTTTATTTAATAATTTAAAGTCTACTTTTTTAAGTTTGAAGAAATGTATTTAAAAACCAAACTTTGTATTAACAAAATGTTTACTGCTAACTGGCCCAGAAGTGGGTGCTCATCTTACCGTATTTTTTTTTAAAGGAAAGTGATCCCCCACTCTAAGTCTAAAAATGTATATATTTTTTAAATTCCTTTCTTGGAGATATTTTTTCAGGCTATTTACATGTAATTGCCTAAAAAAGTAAAATTTCATTTTTATTTTTGGCTAAAATACCGAATATTTTTTTGTCAATAGTTTTAATTAAAAAACACCAGTAACATTAATCTTTGTTACACATCAAAGAAAGGGTTTATACTGGTCCTATAAAAACATATTGTGAATTATAAAAACGACTGTTGTCTATATATTTTAATTCTAGCAAGAAATTATCTCCTAATTGACAGACTTCAAAATTACTTTTGAATTTCACATGGCCACGGAAAAATCAACGTGAGAGCCTTTTTTTTTAAATTTATACTAATTGGAAAAAAATGACCAGAAACTGTCAAGTATTATGGTTTATGTTGTGCTAACAAAAGAAAATACTATTATAGAAAGGTTTCATACATAGTTTTATCGTATGTCAACCTCAAAGCTAAAACACTCCAATTACCTGACATAAACCTTCTGGCGTTACAATGAAGTATGGTTCTGTTCGGACCTAGGAGCCCATCATCACATGCATTACCCCCTCCTTAAGGAGGAGGGATTGGTTTATTGCTAGTCACATGAAACGACCACCGGGAAATGTCGACAGAATCGATCACAGCTAATTTTGGGGGATTTTATAGAGTCACTACCATCTCCAATGTTTTTTTTGTGTGGTTTTATGATTTTTTCGAATGCCCTGAGAACAGCTTTGGTATTGACCCCCTCCCCCCAACCGTAATGATTCTATAAAAAAAATACCAAATTTTGCTGCATTGGGAGGCAGGTTATTACATATACCCCAATAAGTTGTCAATTACATCAAATGATTCTTAGATCAATAATCAATGATTATTATGATTAGGCATAATTTGGTGACTGACTTAAATCTATATTTTTGTGAAGAATTTATTTGACAAGGATAAGTATATATATATATATATATATATATATATATATACTTTGTTGTCAGATATTGTGCTTACTACAAACTTTAAAAAATACATAGCCAAGAATTAGAAAATAGAAAGAAGAAAAAACAACGCTTGTGTTGTCAGTCTGTTATTCTGCAAGTTTATTTTTGTACACGCCGTGGTGCATTGAAGTGTTACACGTGTATATTTCGACGATGAAGATTAACGTTTACTTATGTAAGAAGTTGAGATATAACGCCACATTATTAGTTCCAATTACTGAGGGGGTTTTTTTTTTTAGTAAAATCTACATTCATATAGTCGTTTAACATTACATAAATGACCATACGCATTAAATACAAACGAGAACTTGGATTTATTAACTTTTTAATAAATTCTTGTTTAAATTATTAAAAACTATCTTTACCCTCTGGTATATTAAACGTTATTTTCTTCTCTTTTGACATTGGACTGATTCATTGATTTTGATCTCAAGGAGACGATTAAAAAATGGAATAACAACCGCATTTACATTTTGAAAAAACTTAACTAAAAAGTGGTTATAATGAAGAACCGAGTCGTAGACACATTTTATTTTAAAAGTCCATTAACAAATCTAAATAAACTGTTAATAGTCCAATTTAAATGCCTTCAAGGAAGATTTTAAAGTTGGTGTGAATTGTATGAATGAGGCAGACACACGTCAACTGCTGCTGATTTTCATCAGAGAAATACATTTCTTTCTTTCTTTTTTTGCGCACTTTACACTATATACGCAATACACTACATTATCTAAAATCAGAAAGACTGTTGCCCATGATTTAATGAGGAACCTGATGTACCCCTATCCTAGTTCACAACACTATATTAACCCTTTTTTTTAATTCTTATTTTTTTACTTTTTATAAATCTCTGTATACTAGGTCTCATGTGTCGGTGTGTGTTTCTTGTCTATACGTAACAATTGAATTATTATTAATTTACTATTAATCGAATAATTATTGCAATCACTGCCAGTTACTAATCAGAAATAAAATATAAGCTAAAACGAATTTTTATATATCCTATATAAAAATTTTTTAAACATGACTGTATTTTTAATTATATTTCTCTAAGGGGGGGGGGGGACAAATACAGTTAGTATTCATTTTTGGGGGGCAATGATGTACTCTATTGATTGAGTGGAAGTAAATTTCAGTAAATTTATAGTCTTTAACCCCAATGAGGCTTACTCGGCGTTCCCTGGCAATCAATGGTTACTCCCTGAACCCTTTAACATTTTCATTGTTTTCAAGTCAAATTCCCTTTTTTTTATGAATAAAAAGCGCAAAATCAAACCCTACGATAATGTTGTACTCGCTTTGATCAAAGTGAACTGACTTAATATAGAGACTAGTTTAACTATTTTAGTTAGTAATTAGGTAAAGTAGTTAAACTAGCTGTCCTTATTTACTTGCCTCCCCACAAGGGCAAAGTTAGACACAAGGTCGTTTTTATGTGGTGGATATCCCCCCAAAGGAGCACTCTGGATGGGACAAAAATATAAAATTGCTCCAGTCGAGAAGGATTTTTCCTTTGACCAAAGCTAGGGTAGTTTTTTGTTTTTTTTAGACAATTATAGTTTACCAATACATTATTTAGAGGGAGGGGGTCTATTAAAGACTGGTAGACCCCCCCCCCCCCCCCGTTAAAAAGTAATTAATTAAAAAAATATATAATTTTTAAAAATCAATAAAGTGTGTAAAATTGTCTTGAGTAAATCTGCATTAGTTTTTGTTTTTATCACAATCTTCCTAAAAAAATGGTTATTTTGAACTTTTCAGCTTTAAGATGGCTGCCGTAATATTACGGTATGGTTTGGTCGGTACTTATGCAGTTTACAAACCGGCTGAAATAATAAGGTTAGGGGGTATTAACTATTCTGTACTGTAAAAAATACCGTACAAATTAAATCTAATTTTAGAATCCTATCTAAAAAAATAGCTCGGTCCGTAAACTGCATAAGCACCGTTTGGTCATGAAATTATTAATTGAACCAAATTGTTCTAAAACTATGGCAGCCATCTTAAAGTTGAAAAGTTCAAATTAATCCCAAAATAATTTTTCCAATCTACTTTCTAAAATGACAAATGTAAGTTTTTACTTTTGTCCCATCCAGAATGTCCCTTTTGGGGAGCTGGGTATCACCCACTTAAAAAAATCTGTCTAACTTTGTCCTCGTGGGAAGGCAAGTAAATCCGGACAATAAGAAAAAAATAAAGTTTTTTTAAAAATTATTTTTCTTCGTTTTATTGTTTAATGTTTTTAATTTTTCATCATTGTTTGGAGAGGTCGAATAAATTCATTTGTTCTATCCTTTTTAAACAATTAATTATGTAACAATATCTGACCCAGATTATTCCGAAAATTAAGTCTAATTTTAAAGTTCACATTAAAACCACACAGGCTAATAATAACAATGAAAATAATAGTGACAATATTCCACTTTACGTTAGGATAAATAATCGTAAATAGAAGTTTACGTTTTTTTTCTTTGTTATTTTTAAATAATTGTTTCCCAGATTAAATACATTTTGATTTAAAATCAAAATGTATTTAATCTGGGAAACAATTATTTAAAAATAACGATAAAAATGTTTTCTACATGACAGACATGTCAGCATTTACATATACCATTCGTTTCTTTCGTCTGTGTTGTAGAAGAGTAAGTAATGATAATCCTGTATTATTCGGACTACTATTCTCATCTTGGTTGTTATATGCACAACTTATCGGTCTATGTAACCTACGACCTTCTTCAATCCTCATCTAAAAACATCCCGAAAAATAATAATCACGTTTGATGTGCCTACTGGTCCACCACTTGATCAACCTCCTCCTGACATACACCCATTTAAATAACGATGGTGTGTGGTATGGAGAGAGAAGCTAGTAGAACTGGGTGATGTTTCATTGTTGATTATAGCCGCGGGCATTTACGTAAGTGCCCCCTTCTTTGTGCCACCTTCTTGCATAACACCACTTTACCAACACAATAGGGTAAAGAGGGGGGGCGGCACTAAAGACGAGCCTGGCCATCTGCCTGGATTACAACCGTCAATTCATTTTAACACGTGCTCGCACACATACAACACACACGTGAAAGAGAATGACTTAAACAAGTGTCAATAATACGCTCTTCTACTGATAAGAAAAGGCAGAAATATGACTTTAACAAGCAGGTAGATGGAGGAATACGTTATATTAAAATATTTTAAAGGCGATAATGATGTGAATGACGATTTATATTCAAATCAAGGGAGGCGCGAGAGCGCTCTATCCCGCAATAGACTTCAAGAATGGCCTATGCTGGAAATCTCATTTCTTTGATCAATCATAACTCAAAAACCAATGAACCAAATTAGTTAAAACTTTGCACAAAATTTTTATTTGATAGGTTCTATAAGTGTAGAATTTCAGCATCATTAGTCAAGGCAACCCAGAGATCCAGAAAGTTCAATCATAAAATCATGTTATCCATGTGTATGTACGTACGTATGTGCCACCCTGTATCTCATCAACTATTTGATGGATTCAGCTGATTTTTGGCAGAGATAGAGATCTAGGGTCTAGTTGATGGCATTTTAATTTCAGTTTACCATATACCTTAGTTTTCCAGAAAATTCCAAAACACCTTAAAAATGACCATTGTATTGAGGCATAGCCTTTACAAAAGTAGTGACATTCCATGATAAATGCCAGTATACTGAAATCATATGCCCTTATTAGGGTTCAGATGAAAATTCATATACACTAAATGTACAAAAGCAAGGAAATTCCCAAATTTTTACACTTTTATTGTCATTAAGGGTATGCAGGCACAACAGGGCTATGTATTTTACTGGTAGGAATTTTTCTTCAGCACACCTCACACACTTCATCCACTCATGCATAGAGATTTATACTGTAGTGATGTGATAATGAAATGGTTTGGTTGATATGATCGAGACCCGGAAACTTGTTTGCCAAGTCAAGATAGTAATAATAAAAAAAATTACGAAACGAGAAAATTCTGTCGTCTTTAATCAGACTTGTATGAATAACAACTTGCTGCCTATATATAATCTGATCTAAGTTTGCAGATATGAAGTTAACAGCACACTGTGACTAGTAGTTTGTAGCCTTGTGTTTTTGTGTCTGAAAAATGTAAGGCAGAAATATACTTGTCACCATGGACTGTTGACTCCATGTCTCCAAACTTAGATCTCCAAGCTCTATCGATATTGAGCACTCTACTCCATAAATCACTCACTATCCAGGTAAAGTAAAGTCAGTCTTTTTATCGTTTATTTATCATTGATAACTTTCTTCCTACAAAATCAATATTTTATTCTGGTTCGTCAGTTTTTCTTGTGGATCATTGCAGCATGTTGTTAAGAAGAATAAAATGTAATTCGATTTAAATCTTTGTTCTGACTGAAATTATCTTCAAATGCTCGGCCGCCATCTTTAAAAAAAAAAAAGGCGTGGACGTAACTCTGTATTCGTCCATGCAGAATTACTTTCTTTTGATTAGAACAAAAAATTAATATCATCATCATCGGTTTAACATCTGTTTTACATGTGTTAGAAAAAGCAAAACCTGCCTAGTTTACAAAAAGAGGTGCAAAAGAAATTGTAAGTAAATACACTACCAGCAAAAAAAAAAATAGTTGGTTGATAGAAGCAGTGGTTAATAGAAGCAGTGGTTAATAGAAGCAGTGGTTGATAGAAGTAGTAGCGCTAGTTTCAGAAGTTACTCTGGTAATTTTTTCATAGTAATAACCAATTGAAAGCCTGTTTAGTGTAAGGAAAATAAATCATTTGAAAAGTCCTCTTTAAAACTTGATGGAACGCTTTCAAGTATTCTTGCTATGAAAACCATGTATCCAAAAAGTGAAACCCGTTGCAAATGGAGATTTCAGCATAAGATGTAATGTAGGCGCTTTCGTCTCGATAGAAAATAAAGCAGAATTCTCTGTCCATGTTTCTGCTCCGTGGAACAGCCTACCAGAGGAGGTGGTGATGATGCCTACCATATCCAGATTTAAAGTCTCCTTTGAACAAACATTCAGACCGTATATAAATATACACATCTACCTTTTTACATGGCTTGTTGCGCTTTGCTATATTTTGCCAATAAATTTGCTTTTATTTGAAACATCACTTATGACCTCCAAAAAGACAACAGGAGTTTATGACACCATCATTGAGTGTGTGTATTTGGTCTCAGATCTTCTGTTATTTGTTGAATTAAATATCTTTTGTTTAGTTTAATGTGAAAATTTGCTTGATATCTATTTATTTATTTGTCTTTTTAACAAATTTCTAGGTTTGTTTTTATTGAAAAGTTGGTAAGTCTGAGACTTTCCTCTTTGTAGCATTTTCTATTCTTTTTTTCAGTTTACAAAATTGATGGGAAAATATTTTCTGGTGAACGTTACGTTCTTAGAATTGATTTAATATTTTGAACATACCCCCACCCACCCCCATTGCCTCCGCATAATCTCCATAAAGGAAGCTTTTATTTGTATTCATTTTGAATTCAAAAGATTTAAGAAGCAGCAGTATTTTATATTTGTTTTCCTTTGCCTGCATATCCAAAGGTCAACAATCGATCTAGATATTAGAAAGATGAGAGAGAGAGAGAGAGAGAGAGGGGGGGGGGGCTCTTAAATTTATCGGCAGACTACTTAGTTTCGATCTATAACAGAGTGAACGCTTAACTAGAAATAAGTAAAAATAAACTCCCAGTTAATTCCATGTACCTTCATTATTGTTATTAAATGTCATCGATTACAATCGAGCCAACAACTTCAAATGGAAATTATACATGAATTCAGTTACAAACATTAAACAATCTTAAGTTCTCTTTGCATTGAATGGGCCCAAGATGAAACAAAAAAGTTAATTTGCACATATCATCATCATCAGCAGCAGCAGCATATTCAGTTTAACGTCTGTTTTACATGCTGGCATGCGTTGGACAGCTTTAAGAAATTGACTTCCAAAGTAGCCTATCTCTGACCAGGTCTTTATTTATCCCTCTTTCCCTCCCATGTTTTCCTTGTGAACTGAACTTGCTACCTCACTGTTCTATCTACTGATCAAGACCTCTCATCCATTCTTTCAACGTGTCCACACCATCAAAGTCTCCTGTTTTGCACACATTTCCATATACTGTCCAGATTTAATCTTCCTCTGAGGTCATTAGAACTTAGTTTCTCTTTGAGAGTCACATTACACATCCCCCATATCATTCTCATATCACTTCTCTCCATGCAACGCATGTCCTCAACCCTCACTGATCAGGTTTCACCTCTATACATCATCACACTGCATACACATGCCTGATAGACTCTTCCCTTGGTCGACAGTGGTAACACTCTGCTGGTTAGTAATGACAGATGTTCCCTGAACTTATTCCATCCACTCGTAATTCTTCCAATCACACTAGCACCGGCTCCACCCTGTGCTCCAATGGTATCACCAAGATAACAAAACTTCTCGACAATCTCAATAACTTTGCCATCCAGATATTCTTTCTCCACATCTGAGTTCCCATCCATCTCCATTGACGTACACTTCTTGCAAATTGGTTATTCTCTCTCAACCTACCAGTAATTCCATTGCACTTCTTGTTTATCCAATACTTACGAACACAACAAAAGATTGAATTGCATCCGGCTCTATTTCCACTAACTGGGCAGAGAATTTTCCTTTTTTTAAAAAGCTTTCCAACACTAAAACCACTGATCATCACTTTCGTCTTGGTAATATTCACTCTCAGGCCTTTACTTTCCATAGCATTCCTCCAAGTTTTTAATTTAACAAGTAGGTCATCCATTGTTTCACTGGCAAGTACTAAATCATCAGCATACAGCATCTCTTCTGGACAACCAGTACAAAACTCCCTGGACAACGCTTCTAAGACAAATGAAAAACAAGACTCAGTACAGAAACCTGATGTACTCCTATTTTAACATTAAAGCTGCCACTAAATGTGGTGTTAATTCTAATATGGCTTTGAGCATTGCTTGAACAACCTTCATCAACCACTCATTTGCCGCTAGTTTACGCAAAGCCCACCAGACAACATTTGTTGGCACTCTGTAAAAAGCTTTCTCTAGATCCACAAAAGCAAAATACAGGTTTTTCTTCTTCTTACCAAGGTACTTCTCTTGCATTTGTCTCAGGATAAATATAGTACCAGTGGTACTTTGCCAAGACATAAACCCAAACTGCATTTCATCTATGCTTATTTGACTTCTTATTTGCTGCTCAATTATTCTCTCAATCAACTTCAAGCCTCTGCAATTACTTATATCTAGTGCTCCCCCTTTACTCTTGTAACATTTCACAATTGTACTAAGTTCCTAGTCTTTCGGAATAACCTATTCTTTTATGATCGGATTTGTCAAGTCTGTGATCATATCAATGTCTGTTTCACCCGCAGCCTTCAACATTTCTGCAACAACGCCTTACCCTTCTTCATCTTACCTACAACTCCCCATACCATTTATTTTTCAATTCTTATAGCTGGACCAGATACTGCTTCAGCATCTTCTAGATTTTCACTGTTCCATGAAAACTCATTGTTCAAGAATTTCTCATAGTGGCATTTCTCTCCAACAATATCCATATTTGTCTTTGCTATCTGTTTAGCTATCCTGAAATACTTCATTCTTTTGGTCATCCCTTCGTAGTATATCTAGAAACCTTGCTTTTTCAGCCTCCTTCTTGGCTTTGTATATTGCTCTTCTTGCTTCCCTCTTTGCCTCAAGATACACATCTTTATGCACTGACTTCTTTGTTTCCGCTTTTCTTTGATACACTTCTCAATTTCCTCATTCCACCACCATGTCACCCTATGCCTTGGAGGCCCTTCCGTCCACCCACAAGTTACTGTCTGTTACCTCCAACAGTCTATCCTTCAGCAACTTCCACTTTCTGTAGTGGATCTGATGGCCAAACGCTCCATCACTTGGTCTTTAAACTCACATTTTACATGTTCTTCATTCAACCTCCACACCTTCTGTGTATAAACTGTCTCTTTACTTTATGGGCTTTCTTCAGCATGGAATTGCAAATGTGTTGCGTCATGATTTCTTCACCAGATATTACTTTCACATCACTTAAGAGTTTTCTGTCCTTTTTCCTAACCAGCAGATAATCTACTGGAGTCTTTGCTGTACCAGATTCATATGTAACAAGATGGCTTTCCCTTTTCCTAAAATGATGTTAGCAACCAACATTTCCATTGCAAGACTAAATCCTAAAATTCTTTCTCCCCCTGTATTCCTATCACCATATCTATTTCCCCCTATGCACACTTTCAAAATCACCAGCGTTTTTTCCAACATGACCATTCAAATCTCCAGCCACAGCAAGTACTTCCTCATCATCAACCTTACTAGTTACTGCAATAAACCTGTCATAAAACTCATCTTTCGCATCTTCACTCAAGCCACATTGTGGTGCATAAAAGGTATAGCCATGAAGATTTTCTCACTAGCCATCAACTTCATCAGTATGATTCGCTCACTTACACGATTAACTTCAATCACTCTGCAATAAAAATACTAACACCACCTATTCCCTTTTCATTTCCAATCCAATATAGCTTATATCTTGTATTCTTTCCCACAATCATTCTAGCAGATTTATCTCTCTGAGTTTCTTGGACACAGGTCAATACATCTTCTCTCAAAAAACTATATAACCTGAAAAAAAAAATTTTCTTTTGTTTTTTGTAAATCTTTTAAAAAAAATTTCTCTCTGTGTTAGACAAGTGTTTATATGGCTGATCTTTTTTTTAACACAATGTAACAAATTAAATGCAGGTATGAAGAAGGTTAAGACATAACTAGTCATTAATTTAATAATCCTCATTAAAACATGGCTAGCAGAGATTCAAACATTTACTTAATGTTAAAATATAAAAAGTTTAAAAACTAAATTATAATTTTTATTTCGCAAATATAATTTAAGATCAAAAATTAATTTTATCCTTAATCTGCGTGTAAATCAAGAGATGTAATTTTTTTATATACGACATAATTACATTGATTCTCGTTAGATCACAGAAGTTAAGCAATGCTGAATCTGGCCAGTACCAGATAGGTGACTATTTGGGAATATCATACACTGTATGCGAGAAGACGACGATACTTTCTTGGAAAAAAAACTGCAAAAACTAATGTAAAAATGATCTCACCTGAGCGTGATACATTTGCTGTTCCCTATAAGCTTCCCCCATTTGGAGTAAGCTGGCTGAACCCGTCCATAGTGCTTGCCACACCAGGACAAGATTTTTCAGCGACCTCTTATCTATGATTGAACCAAACATTTGTCCTTTCTTAAAGTATAAAAAAATGTAAATGAAAATCTGTTTTGTCTTTCTAAGTTGTAAGCAACATATCGATATGTAGATATGTGTGTGAAAGAAATTAATTATTAGCATTTTTTTAATTGAGTTATCTCTGACATCTGTTTCTATTATATAATGAATTAATCATGTTTTTCTTCTATGGAATTAAATATTCAAACTGATTCAGGCTTAATGCCTCAAAGCGTTTTGAATATTTATTTTTTAATTTCGATTAAGACAATCCATTAAACATAACAAATAAAATGATCTTTTTGTGATCAATATTTGAAAAAAAAATTAACATTTCATGAATTAAATGAAAAATTGCTTTTTTACTTTTATTTTAAAAACTAAATTAAAAAAATATGCTAGTTACACAGCTGAAGATGGGTTTATCTGAATAACTAAGAAGAAATGTGATTATGAAAGTTAATTTGATTACAAAAGCATACACAAAATGAATAATCAACAAGTAATGCACAAGTTGTCTCCCCCTGCGATCACTATTACTTTAATAATGTAAACAACGATTAATCACGACTTTTGTTGAGGGGATTAACTTTTAGATGTTTGTGAATATGTGCAATTTTTGCAAATTGTGAGGGGGCATTTTTCAGTCTTCTTGGGGGGAAAACCAGAGTTTTCCTGGGGTTCAACAGTACATTTTTCATGTAAATAACCATTAATCCTAACTTTTGGTGGATTTTGAGCAAGAACTATTGAATGAAATGTTTAGATACTTTCAGAAAAATAAATCCATTTTGGATCATTTTGTGACATTTTAGAGGGAAAAACAGAGTTTTCTCCCCAGAAAATTTGTCTTAGTCGGTTTACTGCCTTCATAGTAGATACAGCTGGTATGACGTATATATAAATATAATAAATATTGGCTTTAAGTGCAATCACAGCCTGCAGATATTTATTAGCCTTTTTAAGATTATCACATAATCTGTTTTGATTTACAGGAAGAGAAGATTTCAGACATTCCCATTCATACTTAGAAACATCACCATTTGTAGTTATTTGCCACACACACACATGCATTAATATTAATATAGTTATATATATATATATATATATATATATATATATATATATATATATATGTATGTATGTATGTACTAGCTGACCTGCCAAAGTCCTGTTTGACATTTCATACCAGTCGAGGAAACGTCCTTCACAATCAGTCTGATGAGGTAGGCCACTGCCCTGCTCTTGCAGAGGTATACAGTCCTCAGAGGTGCACCCTTCCAGGCTTTACCTACTCTCTCTGCAAAGAGGTTGGTTTATTGCCAATTGCCTGAGGTGTCTGTACCGGTGAATGTGAACTGGTCTGTTCAGGCATTTTTTGTGGGGCCAGAGTGGACTACATTTGGTGCACTGGCATTTCTATACCCAACTTTCGACCTTGTGCCATATCTTCATATGGTGGAAGAGAAATTAATAGTATGTAGTAGTTAACTTACCTGGCATTGTTAAAAATAAATGAATATATATATATGTGTGTGTGTGTGTGTGTGTGTGTGTGTGTGTGTGTGATGATATTAAAACCAATTCTTATGGAATCAATTTCCAAAATAAAATGAAACTCAGTATTCAAACCTTTAAATAGTTATTTCAAAATTTGTAATAGAGCTATGAATACATACTGCGTGTAGGTTTTCTTTGCTCCGAAATTGACATTATGATATAACTCTGATCTGTAATTTTATATATATATATATATATATATATATATATATATATTAGTGTGTCAGGTTATATTGAAAAGAAATCAATAAAGTGCTTGATCGCAGAGGAGCGAGAGCTAATATAATTTATTTAAAAACTATGTTACATATTTCAGAAACATACTGCGATTTCATCCAGATGGGCTGACTTTTTACATTTAAAAAAATCTATGCCCAGTGGAATCTAAACCAACATCATCAACCAATCCCCCCAAGCCCCGCTGCTCATGCAAAAGAGGGGAGGTCTGCCCATTAGGAGGAGGATGCACAATCAGTTCCATTGTATACAAAGCCAAACTCATATCCGGTGTGGATACCAAGAGGGAGGAAATCTATATCGGAATGACCTAAGGAACCTTTAAATAAGACTCTACACCCACAACAACACCTTTAGATACCCCCAAAAAGACCACATCACCACCATAGCAACCACTATATGGGAACTCAAGAGGTCCAACACTCCCTCTAAAATAGAATGGAGGATCACTGACAAACCAAAACCCTACAGCCCTACCTCCAAGAGTTGCCCTCTATGTACCACTGAAAAATTCAGGATTCTACAAGCAATCAACAACCCTTCCATAAATTGCATGAACATCAAAACCGAAGTCTTCAAAAAATTTCCCCACAAAAGAAAATTCCTGCTAGCCTAATGGACTGACAATAATAATACATATTTCACCAATTACTCCCTAAAAACCAATGAACTCCATAAAATTTAATAAATAAAAAATAAAAAACATATAAAATAGCCACTCTCCCCAAGACCCTTCCGAAATTATACTTAATTTTTTATGTACAACATAACCCCCCCCCCCCTTTCCCCCGGATATATTACACATACTACAACCGCAACTACATCACCCCTACCAATCCCAATACAACCTACCCCCATCCACCACAGATAAAACATTAATCAGTAGATAACCCTTTCTCTTTTTAATCTTTCTAACATGGTAAATACATGAATCCCCTCTAATTAAACACTTAGAAATATAACTATCAAATCCCACAAAATTAACGGAATTATCCCTATAATAGATTCATAAACCTTATTAGATAAAGCCAACAGAATTAACTAAATACATAAACACAACACGAATGCATATGATAATGATAGTTAAAACATTAGATATCCCTAGATGAACCCTTTCACTGACGAAATATATCCTCCATCAAAGTCCAGCCATCACATAACAATTAACCCCCTCCTTCCCAACATATATATATATATATATATATATATATAATATATAATTTATAAAAATAAATTTTGTGAAAATACTAAACTATAAATAATAAACAAACAAAAAATCATAAATAATAAATAAATAACGAATCCCACCCAGAGCCTAATCAATAAATTATGCCACTCGGTTATCCCTAAATATAAATACACTTTTGAAGCAGTAAAACAGACAACACCTATCATAAATAATTAAATTTTTTAATTTTTGAGATGAGGATTGATAATTTGTATAATTTTGGTTATTCGAATTACATTTCTCATCTTGAGTGTTATCATCACAACGTTTTGGCCGCTGTAATCTCCAGCCTTCTTCAGGTGTATCTCTTGTTTTTGAGGTTCAATTTTACATTATATTCCTTGTAAAATGTTACTTCTATTGAACCGTATAGTGATTATCTAACTGCTACATTGATTTAAAGTGTTCAGATAAGTCTGTTTTAAATATTTATTAGTGCTTTATATATATATATATATATATATATATATATATATATATATATATATATATATATATATAATGTATATAAAGGGACATAATTCCATGTATAAAACAAATTTAAAAAATTGATAATGAATATTGACTGTAAAATTACAGTCAATATTCATTATCAATTTATCGGGCTATAATCGCCAAGTTTTTAAAAGTTTTTTAAATTTGTTTTTGTACAATTTGCACTGAGTATGTCCACACCAAGAAATAAATGAATGCATAGGAGCATTTTACAAATATCTTGATGTTAGCCGTATCAATTGTCTGCAAAATAAAAAAAATAGGTTGGAAAAAATGACGTGAATCTGTCCTCTGTGATAATGATGTGGTATTGAACTACATAAAAATACAAAATATAGCATAGCTCTAGCTTTAAACTATTGAGCTATTATAAGTACTTTGTGTTACAAAAATAAAAAAATACACACACATATCTATATATATATATATATATATATATAAAGTTAAATGGACGAAGAGTGATAAACATGCACGAATGTCCAAATTTATTTCAAACTTCAAATGTTCAAAACGGTATATTCTGTAATAAAATTATGTTTATTGTTCTTTCCTTAAGCCAAGGCTTTTCAAAGATCGAGATCTTATCATCAGAGGAATTATACAGATAGATAAGTTGGCAATAGAAAAGCCAAAGTTCAACATTTGAAAAAATATTCAGAAAAAGATGGGTGAGAAAAAACAATAAACATAATTTTATTACAGAATATACCCTGTTTTGGACATTCGTGCATGTTTATCACTCTTCGTCCATTTAACTTTATAATTGCTCTATCTCGTATATTGAGCTTTTACCATTTCACTATAGGTTCTTTCTACTAAAAGTTTTACTTTTAGTTTCTTACTTATATATATATATATATATATATATATATACACACACACACACACACGCACACTCACTAAAAGTACCTGTGACTCATTGGATTACAACTAGTATCACTATTTATTCTACTTTGATTTCATTTGAAAATTCATAAACTGTGACGTACTTGTTAATTTTGAATTACCTACTAGACACCATCCTTGAGTGTTTTTGGTCTCTCTGTACAAGGGTTTGTCAGGACAACCTGACATGAGGATACTTCCCCTACAAGTAAATCCTGACCAAATATTCAAAATAACATAGTATTCAAAACCCAAATAAGATCCCCTCGACACGGCTGTACACTTTCTCATACGAGGAATGGTGCAACTTTTCCAAGTAATGTTACTTCAAGTAACAACACTTAGCTTGATACTTCACCAGACTAGATCAATTCTTATCCTGGATTCCGGTAAGACCCAGAGACCACAAGAAAGATATACTAACTGGTCAATTGGGGAGAAGAAAATTATTGTTCTTAAATTCTCTACTAACTCAACGTTTGAAAGGTAGAGAAGAACTTTAATGTATTATTCGAATATCTATGTATCTCATATAAAGATCAAGTGTTAGCCCCAGAACTTCGACTGAAGTAAAATGAAACAAAGTTAAGACACTCTTCTTGCATAACTAAAAATAATAAGTTTCTTTATTTCTATATTATTATTATTATTATTGTATAGAAGTATTCTTTATTATTATATAGAAGTAAAGAGACTTATTATTTTGCCATTTACGTGTTTGTAGTGTGTACAGACACACATGTAAATTAGGTGACAATGCTGAAAAAAGAGAATCTCTCTTTCTCTAAATGTTCAGAGACATGAAATATTAGAGAGTGGTTGAATCAACATAGAGTGAGATAATTACATAGCTGAGAGATTAGTAACTTGATCAGTTAATTATAACTTACTACTAAGCAGAACAATTAAAACAAGATTTTGTTTTCAAACATAACTCCATCCCAGAACTAAATTATATTGTAGCATTTATTTTATGTTATTAAAGAAAAAAAAAACCTTAGGGAAACACACCTTGATCAACTCACACTAAATATAATAATACTTATCTATCAAGAGAAGCATAAGTGGGAAACAACACTATATGATGTATTTAAAATCTTACATGGACCAACAGCAATTCCACACGAAAAAAAAGAGATCCTCATTTATATTTATAAACACAGGCAAGCATTTTAAACCAATTTAAAAGAATTTCAATCGATTTTCGCATTTTGGTTAGTGACTGCTGAAGGACAAAGTTGTCCGAAATATATCAGACAAAAAAAGAAGAAAAACTTGAGTTTAAAAATAAAAAAAGCAGTGAGTTGCAGTTTTCTGTGATTAATTTTTAAATTTTTTTTTAAATTTTTATTTTTTATTTCTCTCAAAAGCCAATACTTATCTTTACCAAATTTCAATCTTGTTCCTCTGAAATTCTCTAATTTATTCAGAAGACCTCCAGAAAGATGACAGAATTGTTCTGTCTCTTCTTTTGACTTTGATAGATATGTTGACATTTTCCATCTCGAGATTCATAATCTCTTACTATAGGAAAACTCTCCTTAAATAAATATTGACATTTTTCTGTTTGACCTTCGGTTTTCCTTGTGGGTGTTACAAAGCACAATTGGAGACGGGTGGGGGATTCTTCCGAGGAGGTTCAGTTTTCAATCTCGTAAATAAATCATTATTAATGGAAGGTTAGTTCTTGACAAATGACTAAAGTAAAGCAATGTTAATATGAGTTTAATGTGTTAGCTCCTCAATTCTGTGCGGAGAACCACATGCAAAACTCTGTAAGGTTCGTAAATAATTGAAGACTCAAGAAACACAAAAGGAATTTTCATCACTTTATTTAATGTCACAATTTTCTCACACTCTTCTATTTTATGTATTATCTCCCCCCTCCCCCCCAGCTAGTGCAAGCACTGAGAACGTCCTTGCTACTCTGTGACAAAGTCTGCTCTGACATTTTTGATTCCCCAGCTAATATCTATACAAATTGTTTGATTTTCATGCATTCCTTAACTAAAACACAAATGACAATTGTTTACTTTTCAAATCGATCAACAATTCACAATATTGTCACAAAATATTCAAATTCCATCACCGCATTCTTCACTAAACTCCAAGCTTAGCCAAAATTCTGTTCGGTGCATTTTTCGTTACAATTAGTATAATCACAACCCGATTGTTATTTTCTAAATTACCTTGAAAAAATCTTCCTCAGTCACGTTACTTTTTGCACAAAACTCTCTCCCGCCCTGACTGGCCCTTTCTTTCTCTCTCCCCCCCCCCCCTTCTCTCTCTTTCTCTCATGTGCAAAGTTTTGCAACTTCCTTCGGTTTAATTATAAAAATGCAAAAAGAAAGTAATCAGCTGTCGATTATTTGACCTAATTTCAGTGTTGTTTTTCGAACAACTATCAGTAAGAATAAAAGGAGGTGTGTGCCCCCCCTTTCCCTTGTTATCCAAAGCAAATGAATATTAGAATTAAATTAAAAAAAATTTTTTACCATCACTAACTCATGGTCATACTAAATCGGAATATGTAAGTTTTGTAAGTGTACCTTTCTAAAGCTAGTCAGACAAACGGATGTATGACTTTCCTTTATATAGGATCATCCAGTAAACGAGATTTAAAGAAATACTTGCTTAGGGTCTTATCGTTATAGAGATGCATTTTTATACAACTATGTTTTGTGGTTCCATATTTATGCCATCGTTTACAGCGGCATGTGAGGATGTTCAATGGAGGACGTGTTTATCTTTTCATCGGATTGATTTTTGCAATTGTTTATATAATCTGTCATCTCGACAGGAAGAGGATTTATTAAACAAGTATGTCAAAACTTTCTTTTCACTCGAAAGCTTATGTGGATCGTTTAAAAGCAACAAATCGAAACATTAAGTAGGTTAGTCTTTGTGTCAGAGGTTAAGTTTTTCAGTCACGTGTTCATTTGTGTGGGTTAATCAAATTAATTAACATTAATAATTGGTCTTAAGCACTAAACTTCCTAATTAATACTGAAGTCTCAATGTCATTTTTTTTCTTAAATGTTTAGAGATAATAGATCATCATTTACATATTTTTCTTTGGGGTATTGTACTAAATTTTGATATCTCTACTCGCAGGGATACTCGGTGTTGCCCGGGGGCCATTGATAACAAAATAGAAAACTGAAAGCAACATCTTTCTTATAAAACTTCTCTCTCTGTTACATTACTATTTGACACAGCCCCCTCCCTCCGACTGATCCCACCCTTTCTCTCTTTGGAAACTGATTCAAAAAGAAAAATAAAGAAAAGTCATATAGCAACTGACTGACTTTTGATCTAGTTTCAATGCTGTTTATAGAACAACTACTAATAAGTAATAAATCAAAGTAATTTGTTTTCTGAAATGCACTAATTTGGTCCCTTTAGTCATGCTGAATCTAATGATCTAAGGTTTGCAAGTGTATCTTGTGTAGTTTCTGACCTTTAGCCGGAAACACATTTGCACAAACAACCAGAATTGCGAATTTCCTTTATGTAATAGACTGCATTTTAGATGATCTTCTCCAGGTGTGTTCTTCTTTTACAGTGTTTGTTCCCCCTTTTTCAATATGATTGTTCTCGATAATTAATGTACGCTGACGTTTCCTACGTATGTTCCTCCGATTTAAACATGTGGGAAATATTGCGTGTACACTAATAATAAACATAAATCATATTTAATATGACAAAAACATCACCGTAAATCAGAGATGGCAAACCTATGGCATATGTGCCAACAGTGGTGCATGTAACAATTACACTTAGGGTACTGAACCACAGAGATAATAAAATAAAAAAGCATGATTGCTCATACTAAAAAAAAAAAAACTGATTTTGAGAAAAAAAGTACAACAGGAATTTAAGTAAGTTACGTCTAATAGATGATTTGGTTACAATCAATTTTTATCAAAAACATGTTTGAAATAGCATTTTCGTCGTTCTGTCACATGCTTAAGTCTGAAATAGAATATTCGTCGTTCTGTCACATGCTTAAGTCTGAAATAGAATATTCGTCGGTCTGTCACATGCTTAAGTCTGAAATAGAATATTCGTCGGTCTGTCACATGCTTGAGTCTGAAATAACATTTTCGTCGGTCTGTCACATGCTTAAGTTTACAATAGCATTTTCCTCGATCTGTCACATACCTAAGTTTACAATAGCATTTTCCTCTGTCTGTCACATGCCTAAGTTTAAAATAGCATTTTCCTCTGTCTGTCACATGCCTAAGTTTAAAATAGCATTTTCCTCTGTCTGTCACATGCCTAAGTTTAAAATAGCATTTTCCTCTGTCTGTCACATGCCTAAGTTTAAAATAGCATTTTCCTCTGTCTGTCACATGCCTAAGTTTAAAATAGCATTTTCCTCTGTCTGTCACATGCCTAAGTTTACAATAGCATTTTCCTCTGTCTGTCACATGCCTAAGTTTACAATAGCATTTTCCTCTGTCTGTCACATGCCTAAGTTTACAATAGCATTTTCCTCTGTCTGTCACATGCCTAAGTTTACAATAGCATTTTCCTCTGTCTGTCACATGCCTAAGTTTAAAATAGCATTTTCCTCTGTCTGTCACATGCCTAAGTTTACAATAGCATTTTCCTCTGTCTGTCACATGCCTAAGTTTACAATAGCATTTTCCTCTGTCTGTCACATGCCTAAGTTTACAATAGCATTTTCCTCTGTCTGTCACATGCCTAAGTTTAAAATAGCATTTTCCTCTGTCTGTCACATGCCTAAGTTTACAATAGCATTTTCCTCTGTCTGTCACATGCCTAAGTTTACAATAGCATTTTCCTCTGTCTGTCACATGCCTAAGTTTAAAATAGCATTTTCCTCTGTCTGTCACATGCCTAAGTTTACAATAGCATTTTCCTCTGTCTGTCACATGCCTAAGTTTACAATAGCATTTTCCTCTGTCTGTCACATGCCTAAGTTAAACTAATAAAGTGATTTTAAAATATTTGTTAAAATTTTAAATTTTTGTCAATCTGGAGGACATTTTCTTAATTTTTTCTCAACGTAAATACCCCCAACTAACCCGTCAAGCAGCAACATCCCACCCTTTCACTGTAGAGGTCCGTAGATGCCAGAAAGCTTTCTACTCTAATAGCTTCTTTCCCTGAACCGCTTACCTTTGGAATTCTCTCCGTTTCCTTGACTGTACCAACATGCAGAAATTTAAATGTCATGTGAACAAACACCTTGCGGCACAACTCTCAACTTAAGTTACCCCTATAAAACTGACCCCTAATTTACAATAGCCCTTTATATGTTTCAGTGGCATTGTGCCTTGTTTGAGGTGAATAAAAGTAATCAAAACATTAAAAAACAAAGAGAAAAGTTTTATTGGGGTCAAAACTACTTGAATCAGGTAAGTAACTATTAATCGCAATTCTTGTTAGATTTTTGTTAAAGTAATCAAACTAATTTCATATAATTGCAAAAATTAGCAAATGTTATCGATTGGGGAGAGAAATTTCAGTACGGGAGGAGGGGGCAAACCAGATTTTTTTATGTACTAACGAGTCACCACTTATCAATGCCGATAGGTCACTCGAGGATAAAGGTCAATGAGTTTGTCAGGTGGACAGTGAAACAACAACGTGAGGATTGGTAACAATCGTTGAGATTGGTCAGAATTAGATTATTTTAGATAACGCTTCAACAAGAATTTGTTAACATTGGATTTGAAAGCAACCATGCTATCGTCACTGAGAAGCAGCCTCACAGACATAGTTTCTTAAAAACATTGTTCTGTGATCATTATTACTTGAATAATGTAAAAAAACAAATAATCACAACTTTAGTTAGATTTTACAAAAAAAAAAAAAAACCCTAATAAGTGCACATTTAGATATTTGCAGGAGGTGGGGGGGGGGCATACTTCTCGGAAAGTAAAAGACGATTAAAAACCTGTGAGGTTAGAAAGACATTTCATTTATTAATAGTTTGTCTACAATAAACTATAAAGGCAATAAATGAGACAGGTTAAATGTACAGAATACATTGTTCTTATACAATAGAAGAATATACAAGCTATTCTTTTAAAAAGTAAAAAGAAAAGGGACATGCAAAGCATGTAGCAAAAAATTTACATTTTCCCGTGGTGTCCTTTTTTATAGTAGACATGTCCAAAACTGGTCTGCTTGATGGAACGTCTAAAGGGCATGAGAGTTCCCAACAAAATCTTGTGTTCATTATAAGATTTGGGGTATAAGTAAGGGGTCAATTCAACACAAAGCTTGACAGTGTAGGCTTTAAAATTTATTACTAATGGAGATCTGGTATCTGTCTGTCTGAAGCCGAAATAATACTATTACTTCTACTAATGTACTATCTTTCAATACTCAATTCAGAGAGGGGTAGTGTAGTATCTGTTCTGTTGTCATGAGACCATCCTCCCACTAGGCATTACCTTCTCCATTGAGGAAAGGGTAGCATACATCAACAAGAAATTGTCACAATCGTCTGTTCATTAGTAAACTCAGCACTTACATATATAATGTAAGTGCTGAGTTATACTAGCAAAAACATGCGACTAGAGGGAGTATATTATTTCTAGTATAAAAAGTTGTTGAAAAAAAAAAATTAATGTGACAGACTAATACAGAAAAAAACTTCTTATAAAGTAATGCCAGAACACATTAAAAAAATACTCTGAAATGAATACATTTCATATTCAGTTTTTATTCTAGCGTTAAAGTGTTTTTTTTTCCCCCTAGTTCTGTTGGCTCTGAATGCTTTGCATAATTTGGGAATCCAATTTCTCCATTTATGTAGATTGCTTTTCTTCTGCCAACACGACTCTCCATCTCCATGGTAATGTGTTTCTCTTTAAAGAACCAATCGCTTTTTTGGCAAACCAAGAATTAACTTAATATATTCAGAGATTGCATGGCTACTGCTGCTTACAAATGGAAAATAAGCTTCATACGATAGTAACGAAACATAAGATTTCACTATGGGGAAAAACATTTGTGAACTATGGAAATATATACCCTCCCACTACCACCATCAATTAGTGCAGTGACAAACTGCAAACAACAAAAAAATGGGGCATAAAGGAAAATGAAAATTGTATAGTGAAGGATTTATGAAATGAATGTATATTATTCACAAGTCAAAAATAAACAAAATTAAACAATTTTTATTTAAACATTTTTTTTAATGCATTTGAAATTTTTTGTACCAGAAGAATTCCATTGAAATTTAACTCCTAAACAAAAATTGACATAAGTTTATGCAATTTTATCCACCCCAAAGTTGACATCAAAATAAGTGTTGTAGGACAGAAATTTGCCACAAAAGTTAAAAGTGGACAAAAGCTCACCATAATTAAATTAAATTAAAAGATAAAAAAAAATTTATTTTATATTTAAATATAGTTTTTTTTTCTTTTTGTTGTGACAACATGTTTTTACTTTCATTTTTAATGTATAATAATTACCAGTAAAAAACAACCCTCTCATTTAGTTTTTTTTTTTTCACTAAATTTATGTGTGGTTTTAGGCAAAAGAAGGAGTCCTTTTCAAATGTTAATTATTATTCCTCATTACTAACATATTTTTTTTAACATAAATAAATACTGCATTTTATTTAATGTGTTGCACGTGAGAAATAGAAAAGAATGAATTTAAATTTGTCAACATCCGACCGAACGCAAATAGGTCACATCAGAATAATATTCACAATAGTTAAAGTACTACATATTACATTGATTTCTTTTCAAATGACTACATAATAACGTTGATTTTTAAAAATTCGGTCCAAGGGGGGCTTCCTTGTAGGCAGAAGTTTAACGATGTAAAAAAAAAAAACTTTTGTGAGACGACTGGGATCGAACCATAAACCACTTGGTCTTGGATCTACGCTGCTAACGTTACAGCGACGAAAGCGAGTATAAAATCTACGAAAAAATAGGTCATTTAAACGAAGCCAGTCAGTAGCTGGCATGCGTTTTATCATACGATCCGCTGTAAGGCAACCGAATCTAGAGTCCACCAGTCACACGTTTGGGTCATTTCTATACCAAGAAATCAATGTTTTTTTCCAATTTTTAGATAGTATGAATGTGCAAGGTGTAGGAATCAGAAAATGTACACTTTATGAGGTCTGTCGAGTGAGTATCTTGAAGTATATTGACTTAATTCGGAAGTCGGGTTACTGAAGAAATTGTAGTCGCCATGTTGAATGTTCGTTAATTGCATTTTCTAAAAACCGGAATGAGTATAAATGTATTCCTGATAGGTAGAAGTAAGGTAATCCGATATTCTCGAAAATCAACGGAATTAGCGGGAGCATCCATTAAATGTGTGCATAATGTTTTGTATTATGTAGTAAATTAATAGCAGACAAATAGTAAATACTAACGGACACTTTTTTGAAAAGGGCAGAATTAGACACAAGATCGTTTTTTGATGTGAGGAAAATCCAGCTCCCCAAAAAGGGGAACTCTGGATTGGAACAAAAATAAAAATTGCCTCTGTCTAGAAGGATTTCTCCTTCACTGACCGAGGACAAAAAGACAGTGTTTTAATGTAGAAATTGGAAGAGAGGAAATATAAAGATCAAAAAGTTTGTTTGTTTTCCTGAAGATATCTGCTATTTCTTTAGATGTAGGAACATTTTTAATTTTGTTTTAATAATAGCCTATTTTATTGCAATTTTCTCATGAAATACTATAAAAATGCCAAAAAACAGAATTTATTACAAGTCTAAACAGAACTATAGAAATTTTGAAATGGAAAATTTGCCCCTCAATCATCATATCATCATCATATTCAGTTTAACGTTTGTTTTACATGTCTGCATGTGTTGGACCAAACATATATGATTGATTTGGATTATTTGGACTGCTGTTCTCATCTTGGATGTTATTCTCACAACGTTTTAGCTGATGTAACCTCCAATCTTCTTCAGGTGTACCTTGTCGAACTCGGGAATCTTTATGTCAAACTCGGGAATTTGTACGAGAACAATCTATCTGTGTGGATTAAATTAAGTGTTCAGTTCGAAATTTTGTACCGATTCCTGAGTTTGACATAAAAGATTCTCGAGTTTGACATAAAAGATTCCTGAGTTTGACATAAAAGATTCTCGAGTCTGACATGAAAGATTCTCGAGTCTGACAAAAAATTCTCGAGTTTGACAAGACACACTTGAAGAAGGTCAGAGCTTACATCGGTCGAAACGTGAGAATAACATCCAAGATCATCATAATCATATTCGGTTTAATGTCCGTGTTACATGTATTAAGAAATTGACTTCCAAAGTAACCTATCTCTGACCAGGTCTTTATCAATCCCTCTTTCTGTCAGGTCCATTTTTATCATTTCCTCCTATGGAATGAGAACAGTAATCTGAATAATTCAAATTATTAATCCTCATCTCCAAAATTCCCAAACAATATCTGATTAACATTGCGAGTGTGAAAATATGTTCAGATGATTTTCTTGAATGTGAAAGCAATTATTTTATTAATTCCTGATTCAGCAAACTAAAAGATTATTCAGAATGTTTAGTTTTCTTTATTAGGTTTATGAATGGAATGCTTGTTCTTGGCAACAAGTCGAAGTAAGTAAGCGTTTATAGTTATTTTAGGAAGCGGATATTCAGACATGTGTACACCCTCTCTCATTCACATGTACGTACACACACACTTGCACAGACTGCTCATTACTGATGATAAACCCAAAGAATTCTAGAAGGTAACTAAAGAAGACAAAATCGTCATGCATGGTTACAATCTTGGAGTAGAGTTGGTGAGAAAACTAAACACTAATAGACGAACCACGTTGACATTATCCTCTGTTAATGTTATTGAGTTGAACTGGATGACCTGCTTAAAAGCATTGCTTCAAACTCCTATAACAACAACTATGGATACTTCTTCAAAAATAAAATATTTCAAAGATATAAAATTTGGATTTTTTTACCGAAAGGATAATTAACTCTTAACATCCTGTTCAAAATTTTCAGGGAGAGGTGAGATATAACGAGCAGAACGTGACTAATTTGGCATTTTGTTTTTTTTATGTTTTTTATATATTAAACTGGCTTTGCAAACTTACTTTCTCTTCATTCAAAAAATTTAACTGTGCTAAATGGGTTATCCAATATGCGTCACATTTTTCTAGTATATATATATATATATATATATATATATATATATATATATGTAGTATAATTTGTTTATTTATATAATCATTGGCTACATATGTGCATACATGTTTCAGCTGTGACTTTATTCAAAACCCAGCTTTTTCAGGCCATATTAACTAAATGTGTTTAGTTAATATGGCTGGAAGAAGCTGGACTTTGAATAAAACCGTAGCTGAAACATGTATGCACATATGTAGCCAATAATGTTTATATAAATAAAAAAAATGTATATTATAATACAGCTCTACCTGTTATTGAGCACTATCTTATAAACACTGGCGTTTCATTGGATTAACATCTAGGAAACAACAACCATACAAGTACTAGTTCAAATGCAAAATGCGATAAATCCAATTTCTTAAAAAAGACGAATATTTCAAATCTAAAATTCAACTGTAAAAGCTTATTTTAATTAAAATCAAGAATATCAGGCAAATATCACATTACTTTAACAAAATGATTTGGAGTGCGTTAAGGTGATGAAATGCAACACTTTTCATAGCGGTAATTTAACAATTAAAAATAATTTTTAAATAAAAATCGATTAGTTATTTAATAATTTATTGAAAATATTTACTAGTCACCATGCACTATTGATCCCATGTTTATAAATTTGTACATATGCATGAAAGAATTTAACATTTTGATCATATAAAAAATGAATTGGTGAAATTCGAATTAAGATTTTTTCAAGTTTAGGAGTTTAGTGATCATTCTAGAATTTCCTGTTTTTAAAATAGGAAATTAAAAACAAAACAATTGGTTTTCACTATTCATTACACTTTTGAGTTATAAGCATTAAGTGCCAATAACTTTTTAATTGATTTTAAATCCACAAAAACTTTTTTAAATGGCTGGTAATTAATGTTTATTTTATACTACATGTACTTTCTGGCAAAATGGTTTTTACTTAACTTTTTTTGTAATTAATATTTTAATTTTCTTTCCTGAAGGTTGGGAGGAACAGCTTTTTACAATTATTTGAGCAAGGCAGTTAATGGAAGAGGCTGACTAATCTCTTTTTTTTTCTATCATTCATGACTTACTTTTTGACTTAACTTTGCTCCTGGTGGGACATAGGCTCTCCATAGTTGTCCTCCATTTTCTTCTGTCTCTTGCAACCTTTTTTGTAGGTTCACAGGTTAATCCTGTGTGTTTCAGCTCATCAAGAAGGCTGTTTCCCCAGGTCTACTTTTGACATCCTCGTTTTCGTTTTCTTTGGAGATTCTAGTAAAGAGTCTGTTGAGTTATGTTGGTTAGCTCTTTTCGTAGGGTGTGTCTGATCTATTGTTTTTTTCTAAGTCTTATTTAGACTTTCTGGTTTTGCCATTGCCCACACATCTGTATTTGACACTCTTTTACATAGCTGATGGGTAGCCAATTACAAATTGGCACCATTCGTTCAACATGCCAGCATGTAAAATGGATGCTGAACCAAATATGATAATGATCATAGCAAAAATCTGCTTCTTCCAGTCCATCATCTTCAATTTGAAGGATACTGGTCGATCAGAAAATAAACTGCTCTCAAATAACCAACAACACGTGTTTTTGCAGTTACATCGTTTATTATAGTTTTCCAGAAAACAGAATCCATGGATCGTGGTTGTTTTGGTACCCTAATAAAGGGATGGGGCAATAGTCTAGACACCAGCCACCTAGCAAGTGCATCCATCTCCTTCAAAGTTAGAGAGAAAGAGAGCAAGAAACAGAAGTCACCTCACCCTATTCTGACAACTAGATAACATTTTTATGTTAAAATAAAATTAATTCAAATTCCAACAATGAAATATTTACATCACCAGTTTCTTTTTGGATCAAGAAAGATTCCATCTGTCACAAAAACATACAAGGTCCTCAGAGTTTTAGTATTATATAAACATTTTTATCTTAATTTTTAGGCTGAGAAGTTACTATTTACATTGTTTTTCTTCAGGCTATTGTCACCATTGATATTTATATTTTATACATCAACTGAAATATAGCCAGCATCATCATCATCATCATCTAGTGGTCTCTTCACAATTGATGGTTGCCAATCATGTGTTTTCAAGCAATTCTGCTCTCAGCCTTTTAACTTCACCCAACCTACAGTCTGCACGTAGCCTTTGCATCATCTCCCCACTTTCTCCATCGACAACTTCTGTCCCTATTGCCTTCAATATATACCTCTACAGCTAAACTGGCCATCTTCCCACTGAAGCCACTCAGTTCATGAATTGCAAATCTCATCTTTCTTCTCGCAATGATTGTAATAAGGCTTCTTTGACAAATCTTTCTTTTGCAAACTTCCTGGTTTGTGACCTTTTCTTAAGACTGAAATAGAAATATCAATGGTTACGACAAGAGTCCGAAGAAATACAATATTTTAATAAATTTAGTAAATGCTTATGAATATTTTATAATACTTGAAATAAATCATGAACATTTTTTTATATTAATGAGTTTACGTTTTGCTTATTTTTATTAAAAGTTGAAAGGATGTTTTTCTTTGTAATCAGAAACTGCTGTCATTATGCATTTTTAGTGACTGTCACTTTAGTAGCATTTGCTGTTTAGATCAAAAGTTTCCAACCCTGAAGTTGCGACCCCCAAGTGGGATCAGTATTCTTTTTTCTGATGATTACGAAGTCATTGAAATAATTATCTAACTAAAGTAAGAATCATTCATTAAGAAGTATAAAGCAGAAATTGGTAAAGACTAAAGTCATCCCTGAAAATGAAAAGTATACAAATGGGTTATTTCCCTTTCTTATAGCATTTTCTATTGAATTAAAATAGACTTATGTCTCTGTGCTTATGGAGTCTGTCCAGTAATTTACAGCTTGTACGTACTCATTAAGACACACAAATGTCCTTTGCTCCCTCAAGTCTGAAAGTTTGTTTTTGTTTTTTTCTTTGTTTATGTTTAGATGATTTACAATGAATAAGGCAGCAAGAAAGTAATGGAGTGTTTTATAATTTCTTAAATATTTTTATAAACTTTATATGCAAACTAAACTTGTTGCAGCCAATTCTTTTGTGATAACAGCTTTCTTTTCACCTAAGTACAATTAAATGACTTTTCCAGCGATGAGTACAGTTATTGGGTTCAATATGAACTGGAGCTGATTTTAGAAAAAAACAATACTCAATTACTGATGCCGACTGAACTATGTGCCATGTTCAAGTTCAGCTGGGGGGACCATTGGATCACTTTCACTAATGCCCTTGAGAAAGGGAGAATCCATCTGTTTCACTTCAGCTATGGTTTGGATAGTAGGGTAGACTTGATTGGCAAGCTATAGTAAGGAGACTAGTCCAAGGGAAGGAGAAACTCTGAAATGTTCTCCCTCCAGCTATGGGTTAAACACTAGGGTAAACTGGACTCTGAATTTTTGGTAAAAGAACTAGTTTAGGAGAAGGAAAACTCTGAAATAACATCAGTCGTGATAATTTAGGGTGCATACCATTTCTATCAGGCTTCTTGAAACCTTAGTTCATGAAAAGCAATGGAAATATTTTGAGAGATATGGTTGCCAACCGTCAATATTTTTTTTTTGAGGGGGGCCTATGAATCTATATGCCTTCTCTCCAGCTATCACTTAATACTAGGGGAAACTAGATTATAAGCCTTGGTAGGGAAACTAATCCAGTAGATGGACAATTCTGAAACTCTTTTCAACTATCAAACCTCATTAGTTCAACAACTTCACAGCAGAAGCTTTGCCGTCTCACAGTCGGACATCATCTCCCAATCTAACCACCTCATTAAGCAGCGCATGGATTTCTACCACATCACATTAAATTCTTGTCAGTCTACTTGAAAATTCATCATGGAAAGCAACAGAAATGCTTTCAGAGACGTAGTTGCCAATATTCAGTTGTGTAGAAGACACGAAAAAGAAAAGAACTCTCGTCATTCAAATTTATAAATGACTCGAAGTGTACCTGTCCGTGGACAGATTCATGCTATGTTAATATGAATGCTTATGAATAGATAAATTACAAAACAATTTGTCTTAAAATTACCCAAAAAATAAATCTGTTTTCCTCTAGCAATTCTGGTATACCTAAATTTCAAATAGCGACCGTCAGCAAAATTTAGGAGACCTTAGAGGATGATTAAATCTGGACAGAATAGGGAGACGTGTGCAGAATATGAGACATTGTTGGTTTGGTCACATTGAAAGAATGGGTGAGAGTTCTTGGGTTAGTGGATGTACAACAGTTGAGGTAGCAGAGTATTGCTGTAGATTAATTTACTTGGACCACCTGTCAAGTTATTCCTTCCTTTTATTGTCTTTTATTGCCCGGATGATCTGAAGACATTTTTGTTTTTGTCAACTGGCTGTGATGAGCAGTTCTTCATTGCACAATCCCACTAAGAATTTCTTTGTTTTGTAATTAAATCTTTATACAAAACAATTCAACATTACGAACACAGCCTCAAGGCTTGTATTCCTTTTTTTAATTTCAACTGTCACTTGCAATTGTTAATTAAAGAGAATTCTAATTAAACAACACCATAACACTAATAAGGATGCACTCAGTCAGAAAGTTGAATGAAAAATCTGATTTAAAAACAATCTTGTATCAAGTCATTGTAATTTTTTTTTATTCAATCGTACTTGTAACTTAAGGAAAAAAAAACAATCAGCAGCAAATTAAACGATTTTACTTTGTTTCCCTATCGACTAGCTCATGGTTAAAGGTAAAGTTTTAAGGGAATAAGGTCAAAGTTAAGTGGCAATCGATCGACAGAGATAGCTAGTTAAAGAGATGAGATGTTTGCATCTAGAAAAGAAATAAACAAAATGTATAAATTCTGTTGGATCAACATGATCCCTTTCAAATTTGTTAAAAACTTTCCACAATACATGCTAAACTGAAATTCCAAAAAGATTATAGTTAGTTGAACTTGGGTTATCATTTTAAGGTTTTTTGACTCCGACCCGACTCACATCTTAACATTTACAAGACAAACACACAAACTCGTTTGGTATTCACAGCGTTAAATCTTATGTGGAACTCTCTTATCTTCTTTTCACTTTCTCAATCTCAACCTCAAGTAGTAATTCTCGATTTTTTACAATAATAAGCCCCCCTCCCCCTCATCCCCAGTAAACAAAGAGGAACTCAACAAAGCAAACATACCTACAGTGTGCACTTATCAGAGCCGGAACTACCTATATCCAAATACCCTCAATAGAGATAAGAATAGCGAGTCTGCCATAAGAGGTGGTTTCAGGAACGCTATGGAGGTCACTATAGTTTTATTTTTACTAGGCAGCATGTCTAGCATGTTTTTAACAAGAAATTAACAATAATTCGATTTGACTAAGTGACTAAAAATCTTGATTTAGTCAGATTACATTATTGCCTTTAGAGTCTTGTATAAATAACGGTTTGATTCGTTAAACACTTTTAAATTCGCAAAGTAAATAAAGTTTGAAAATAGGAAAAAAAACTACTTGTTTTTTTTTTTCGTTACAAGTTTTAAATATTACTTTTCTACACAAAAACAATTTGTGATAAGATAAAATTAGAATCATATTTACTGTAATCACCAAGGATTGTTATTTCAAGAAATACCATTTTGTTTTGTAATTTTATAACAGGAAATAGAATGTCATGTTTGAAGGTTAAGGGTGGGGTCTTTTTTTAAATTTTTATTAATTCGCTCATTGTTTTATTTTTTTCATAATGTTATTGTGTTTCATGTCAAACAAATATATGACTTTTGTTCTCATAAGCTGTCAAACTATTGTCAAGCAATATATTTTATCTTAAAAAAAAAATGGCCTGAAGCTAGGACATTTTTTTATAGCAAAAAACATTCTTTCACTTCTAATTTATATATTACTTAAACAATGGATTTAAAAACGATCTTAACATTAATTATATTTTATTCACTTAACTACTGTATATCAATTTTCGTAACTAAAACTTTGCTTCTGATTGGAAAGTACCCACAGGAGAATGGGGGGGGGTATGTTTTTCTTCACTAAAATCTAGTTAGCAACTGAATTTCAACTTCAAATCTTTCCCTATGTTACATGAACCAATCAACAATCAGCTTCCCATATATGGCCACAACTGACCCTAAAGGTCAATCATATCTAATAACCTGCTACACTTAACTTTAAAAATAATATTTAACATTTGTTTTTTGTTGGAAGAAGTACAATTGTAACATGATGGTCAAAAATAATTTTCAAAATGGATAGATCAATTTAAAAAAATTTTTTTATGGAAATCCCTCCAGACAAGACACTTGATGTAAGGAACTAAAAAAAAAAATACCACTTCATGGTCAAAAACTAGCCAACGATAAGTGCTATATAGATAGATTCCGACCCAGAAAACAGCAATTCTTCCACCTTTGTCAGAAATATTGCACATGGAATGTGAGGACTAAAGGACAAAATAAAGGAAGCGAGAATTACAAGGCTGTCAAAAGTAAACTCACCGTCCACTTTCTACTCTCTACAATTTATATTAAACTATAGGAAAAGATCCCTTTTTTATACATATTAGGTTGAGAAAAAATTTGTATGCTGTATAAAATCAAATGATTTATTAAGCATTAATGAATTAAAAAATAACAACTATTCTTCAGAAAAAAGTACAGCATTGTCCACTATTTTCTGCCGATGATCCGCAATCTTTCGGATTTGGTCAAAGTACTAATCCTTTGACTTTGAATCGAAAAATTTTTGACGGGCTTCTTCAACTTACTTGAATAGCTCAAATTGGTGACCCTTCATAAAACGCTATATTGATTGGAATAAATTGTAGTCATTGGAAGAACGTCTGGACTATAGGCTGGATGCGGCAAGACCTCCACACTGACCAATTCTTCAATCCTTTTACTGGCTTTTTTGGCAATATGCAGATTTACATTGTCTTGTTGAAACAAAGTGTGTTTTTGATGAACAATGCTTGGGTACTTTTCAACTAGA
Source organism: Sepiola atlantica (assembly GCA_963556195.1). NCBI lineage: Eukaryota > Metazoa > Mollusca > Cephalopoda > Sepiida > Sepiolidae > Sepiola > Sepiola atlantica. The sequence continues at coordinate 72,577,386 of OY744522.1, forward strand.
CTCAATCAAGTTGCTTGCAGTAAAGTTTACCATTGATGGTGCGATCGTTCACAATTTAAAAATACAAAATTCCTTTGAAGTTCTACCAAACGGAAATCATGATCTTCTTTCCAAATTATTTTAACATAGCGCACAAATTTTTTCCTCAACCTTATATATAATTTAATTTGGCCTGGATTACTGCTTGATTTTTTGATTTTTTTAAATTTATTTAGTTTTTACTTTTATTCACCTCAAACAAGGCATATTGGCATTTAGACGTTAGGGCCTACTGTGATTAGGGGTCAGATTTATACGGAACTTCATCATAAGTGGGGAGTTGTGTAGTGAGATGTTTTTTCACATTACATTTAAATTTCTGCATGTTGGTACAGTCGGAAACGGAGCAGGGAGGGATTTCCAAAAGATAGGTTTTTCAATGAAAGAAGCTGTTAGAGTAAAAAGTTTTCTGGCATCTGGGCACCTCTACAGTGAAGGGATGAGATTTTTCTGCTTGTCAGGTTGGTTAAAGGTATTTATATTGATTGAGTACTTTGTTGAGTAGTTCTGTTGAAGTACTTGCAAAATTTACCTAGGATGGAATTTATATGCAAATTTATAACCAATAAAATTGAAGGAAAAATTAAATAATTATTTTACTTGAGGTTATATCAGTGTTTCTTGCTATTTGAATACAGAAAAAATGCAATCACAATATTCTTGAAACAAAATAGCTTTTTTCTTCTTTTTTTTTAATGATATCACAAAACAAAATATTTGCATTTAACCCTTATCCCCAAGTGGCCTTTGAGCCTTGATAAGTGGTGACTCATTAGTACAAAAAGAAAATATGGATAAAATTATTCAAATTGTATTTTAATACCAATACAAAATAATAGTCATACAAATCCAATTCTTAGATGTTGAGAAAATAAAATGCATTTTATTTCCTCCATATTTTAAAATTATGAATCATGTTGAACCCAAACCAGGACAGCGGAGTTGAAGTCAGAGCATGTTCATTGTTTTTTGACTCAGTCAAAATTGTTCAACTCTGACAAATAAAAAAACAAAAAAATATATGAAAAATGCTCAAAACATAAAAAATATCAAACTCATACGTATAAAAAGTAATTTTACATAATCTTGTAAATTTAATCATTATTGTATTAATTTTTTGTTACTGAATAACTTCACCAACTAACCGATAAAATGCAACGTTTATTAACAATGGAAAACTAAGAATTAACAATAAATACATTGTCCTTTCCTATAAAGAAGTGTGTTTAACTAATGCAACACCACATTTTGATTGGCTGGATCGTTCAATCATTGTGACATTATTTTGGCTGTCAACTTGCATACCAGTTAGACTACTTATCTGGAACAAAACTACCTGTACGCACAGGAAAGATTACTAAATTGACAGATTTTTAAAGATTATCTTACAGAACATGCATGGGAATTGGGAGCATTTAGTGCAATTTACTTACTAGGCCGCTAGGAGTAAAGTGTAGTATCTGTTCTGATACTACACTTCATCTTTTCTGTTCTCGATCAATGAAGGAAAAATTCTTCTAGACTGAGGCAAGTTTCTTTTTCTTCCAATTCAGAGTGCCCCTTTTTGGGTAGCTGCATTTTCCCCACATTAAAATCGACCTTTTTGTGTAAAACTCTGCTCTCGCGGGGAGGCAAATAAATAGGCACTAACTAGACCAGCCTCAGAGAGACCAACTTTCTCAACACAATTCCTTACTGTGAATTTAAAAGCTGAAGGACAGGCTTACTCTTTCTGACAGTATATTTTATTTGCTGATGTTTGATCTGATGAGACTCAATTTTTCCAAAGAAATAGAAGTATTCCTTTGAGATAGTCCTGAAATATCAACTTGAGCTTGCATAGATGACATTTACTGTTATGATCTTGGTTGATAGGATTTGAAATATCTTCAACCATATATAACAATTATCAAATGTTGCCTGTAGGTATTTATTAGATTACTCATGGTTGAGTGTCTGTATTTTTATAATGTCGTAAAAACTAGAATACGAATTTACAGACAAATAAATCACAACACCAATACTGAATATGTAACGATTAAGAAAACATTTATTTCTTGGATTTATAAAAGGTTATTTGTATGATTCACTTGGATTTAATATGTGTTTTTTGTCAATACGTCTCTGTAGTCAGCTCGCCATTTTGAAAATGTCCTCTGGTGTTCAAAGGTGTATAAGCTAAAAAAAACAACAAAAATGAGGTCAACCTGACCTTACTTGTGGTTCTGTTTTCCGTACCAAATCGAGGATACGTCCGCGACAATCAGTCTGACAGTCTGGGACATTTTTCTATCGGGCTGAGGTATGGTTGTGTGCAATTCTAGGAGGTCTACCCTTCCAGGGTTTACCTTCTTGCGCTTTGAAAGGGGTTTAGTTTATTGCTAATTGTCTGAGGAGCCCCTGCCGGTGAATGCCGACGGAACTGCCCAGGCATTTTTTGTAGAGCAGAGTGCTCTGCCTATTGGGCGCTGGCTTTTCAATCACCATCTCCTGACCTTGTGTCACATCTTCCCGCTGTGGGAGGGAGCTTGATTATTTGTTAGAGATTTAAGCTGTAGTACCTACCAATTGAGATTTCTACATAGGACAGTTGTCAATCATCGTGACGTTATAGAAACCATAACAAAATCAATAAGCCATACTCGATTTTCTTCACTGTACGATGTCGTTTGAATTGCTGAATACTCGACAGCCACATTTGGTTCAGACTTTCAAAGACGATCATCGTTTTACCACTAATTACCTCGAGAGTGAGCACACAGGTGTCCACTGTCTCTTTTGTAATTTTAATGAATATCATTAAAGGTTGGTTTATAAAGGAGACTTTCTCTATCCTGGTCTTCCTTTCTTGGTATGGGTGGGAGTGGAGGTATAATTGGTTTAATGGATACCGTAGTGGCCTATGGAATCAGCTATGCTGAGTTAAAATCCAATCAGAACTATTGTAATAATTTTCACACTAATACTGTTCAGAAGATAAAAATGGATCTTAAAGAAAGAGGGATAAATAAAAACCTGGGCAGAGATAGGTTACTTCATAAGTAAATTTTGTAAAGCTGTCCAACATATGCCAGCATGTAAAATGGACGTTAAACCGAATATAGTTGATGATGATGACGAGAAAGGTATGAACCTGCAATTTGGCCTAGCCATTCGTAAAATAACAATTTTTGTTTAATTGATCTACATATGTCTTTCAGGCATGTGTACGTAGTGTAATAATGTATGAAATTAAAACCTGGCCAGTGAGGGTTGAGGGCATGTGTTGCATGGAGAGAAATGATATGAGAATGATACCATGGATGTGTAATGCGAGTCGTAAAGATAGGCTTAAGTTAGGTTTGATGACCTGAGAGGAAGATTAAATCTGGACAGTATACAGAGATGTGTGTAAGACAGTAGACTTTGTTGGTATGATTACATTGAAAGAATGGATGAGAGTTCTTTGGCTTAGTAAATGTAGAACAGTTGAAGTAACAGGATCAGTTGGCAGGGGAAGGGCAAGGAAAACATGGGAGGAAGTGATAAGGATAAACTTAAGAAAGAGGGATAAAGACCTACCAGAGATCGGTTAGTTTGAAAGTCAATTTCTAAATGCCGGTCAACACATGTCAGCATGTAAAATGGTCGTTAAACTGAACATAATGATAATTGTATAAAATGAATCGTTTATAGTAAATATCAGGCTTCAGCATGAAATAACGCAAAAATGACTGATATGCTGTTAAACAGACAAACTAATAAAAAAGGAGAACTTTGATATAAAATGTTTGGTTTTATTAAACTTTTAATTTTTTAAGTAAAATTTGTTAATGTTTGAATGACATATGAATGAAGTATTATTACTACTACTACTACTAACTAGTAGTACTACTAATGTTCATATTGATGTTCTCTCAAGCTTGAACAGATTGTTTGTTCATTTGAGTATTGATAAACCGAGCGTATGGAAATGGATAATGAATGTTCAAGATGGCTGCTTGAACGGCCATTTTTCTAGTCTGTTGAGTATTTGCAATCAACAAAGTGTGGCATGAGAGAGGAGAGCACTTTTTAGTTATTTATTTTTGTAATCAATTCCTTTCTATGAAAGTGATTAGCAACAGTTTCCAACAAGTGTTGATCAGATTGAATTACAGTTTAATATTGCATATATAATAAATTGCTTTTGGGATAACAACATTTTGACACATTTTGTCTCTAGTTCTTCATTTCTTTATATAAATTTGCGTTTTAATAACATCTGAAAGATAATGTACCAATGTTATTTATTTCAAAGGCAATTGTCTGTATTATTAAATATCAACTTTTTTAACAAGTTGGTCGGAAGTAGGTAGCACTGACTCTGATGAGGGCACACTGTAAGTTAAAACATAAATAATTACCTTTTCAGGTTCTACTTATGATTTAATGCTGTCAAGACCAGACGAGTTTGTGTGATTGTCCTGTAAATGTGAAAATCTGAGCAATTCTGTGCTTCTGTAAGTCAGAGCAGATTCGTTGCTGTTGGAGTCAGTGAAGATTGGTTGACTCCTTTGGCTTGAAAAAAAAAAGTGATACTTGATTGGGGGTTGGTTTTGCCCATTTTTGTCATTTATCATAAAAAAAATAATTCTTAAATTTTTTTCATTAAATAGTTGGCAATTGAATAAATGTTATTGTTGTATTTGGTCAAACAAGATTTTTTTTAATTTTGTGTTTGAAAAATTTATTTAGTTTGTATTCTGATATTAAAATTGGCCTGTTTACACTGTAAAAGTTTAAACAAAAGTTTTAAATAGTTTACAAAGAAATCAAAATGCATTCTGATGAATTTAATTTTGTAATAAAAGATATGCATTGAAAGAAGATTTTTAAGAAATCGAAAGGCTAGAAACACACATTCAATAAATGAGAAATGCGACTTGATAAAATCAGGTCAATGTTCTGTTTGTGTTTACAAAACATAATCGCCAATTAATATTGCTTTCGTAAGAACTTGGGTTTGCTTTGAAATGCAATGCAAATTCTGACACTGCCTAAGGCCAAAAAGAAGAAAAAAAATAATGGGCAGATAACTGTAAATCCTTCTCACCTTTCATTTAAGTGGCAATACTATTGTTACTTATTTTATTGGATAAGAATGCCTAGAAAGATTAAAATATTTATTAGGATATTTTGAAGAAGACATATCATTTTTTATTTTTTATTTCAGTCACCTTAATTATTTGAAGTGTAATCTATTTCGCAGGCACCTAAAAGTTTTATAGTGAAATTGATTTCAGCATCGTACTTGTATTCTCTTACAAACAACTGAATTTTAGTGAAACTCGGTTTTAGTAAAATATGTTGTTTGAGTAATGGAAAAACCGATTGTTAATAACTTTGTTAATATACATCTAAGTAAATGTATATTATTTACTGTTTAGCTTTCTTTTAATTTTAATTTATCGAATTAGTAAGCTACAGTAAAGTGTATGTTCTATGAGTGACGTGACATTAATTTTAATTGTATCCCCATGCATAATTTTATTTTTTGTGTTTTGAATGGTGGGTATACCATCCTTCCGAAAAGAGGGAAAAGCATTTTGAGTCCTGAACACATTTTGCACATTGATTGCAAAAAAAACCAAAAAAAACAGTGAGATATGGCTGAAGCGATTTTATATAACTTCTGACTTGTAGTGGCAATTCATGGCATTTCATTTCACAGACACGGAGAATTTGTGGGGGCCAACATATTTTTCACCTTTGAACAAGGCGATTTTGTCTTTTATACCTCTTTCAATAGTGTATAAAGGGTAACCATTCGATAAGAGGATTTCAGTTATTCGTTTGAACCCTTGAATCTAGTTTAGAACTAGAGCAGATCAACAAAGCCCAAAGTACTAACGTTTTAATCAGATTGATTTTTCTGATTTGGGAGGAAGAATGAATCCCAGCTTATACTGGAGTGTAAACGTAGGCTTTCTGTATATGCTGGTCAAAAAACATTTGTCTGATCTTTCGACAAAAACGTCTAAGAAAGATAATGAATTATTAACCTCCCCCTCCATTATAAACTTCAGATCTCAGCTAATGAACCCACTACTTGGTGTTGAGGAAATTATATGGTTTTTAAATTAATTTATTCATTTGTTTACTACAAATTTAACTGAGAGGACACAATTCAATATATATATAAAATTATATATATATATATATATATATATATAATTTTATATAAACTTATTTTATAAACAACACAGGTTCACGTTATAGCTCAATAGTGCAATACTAGAGCTCTTTATGAATTAATTTTGATGTTATGTAAACCTTAGTTAATGAACAGAGCAAATTTCATAAGTTGATCAAAAAGCAGTCTTTATTGGCATACAATTGTTTCTGCACTCCTCAAACACATACATATTCTTGATATACAAAGTATGCAAAATTATACAAAAGTATCAACAATTTTTTTTATTTTGAGAGGAGTTTCATCAGTGCCGAAGAAGGTCAACTGTCCGGCTGGAAAAGCTACAGTACAATTCAATATTCATTTATTTTTTATTTATTCTCCCCCTCTCTTTCTCTCTCTCTCTCTCTCTCTCTCATATATATATATATATATATATATATATATATATATATATGAAAGTAGCATGTGAATAATAAGATTATCTGAGATCATTTGTATTACACTTATTGTAATACTTCAAAGTTTGTATTCCACTTATTCATCTTGTAATACTGCAATGTCTGCCAGTTGACACACTAACATAAAACTAGCGGAAGATATTTTGTTACTGATTCTATTTTCAGACAATCGAAAAATCAATAAAACTCAGCTCCCACCTAAAACGATCGGAAGGAAGAAATGGCATAATTTTTCTTCTTTTTTGTTTTGTTTACACCAATTAACTTAGCACCAATTGTGTTAACATTAACATGATGGTTAATTAGGTTTTACATGTTTTATTTTAATCCACTTAAATGTTCAAAATGTTGCACAAATTTGTTTTGTTTCTGAATATCAAGTGAATAACCATTACACAAATAATTATGAACATTGAAGTAAAACATGTAAACATAGTTTACATAAGTGTTTATAGGTAAAGCATCACTGCAAACAAAAAAAAAAGCTGAGAAGTAAAGTGCTTGAAGCCTCTTGCGAGAAATGGAAAATGAACGCAGGCAAATGCAAAAGCGTTTCCTCTTCTGGTGATAATCCTTCACTCTATAATAAAGACCAATGTGTATTTATTTGTGTGTGTGTAATATATATGTGTATATATATATATATATAAGATAGAAGAAATAAGAGTGATAAACATGTACGAATGTCCAAATTTAATTCAAAGGTGTATTCTGTAATAAACTAGTGTTTATTATTCTTTCCTTAAGCTAAGGCTTTTCAAAGATCGAAATCTTATCAGAGGAGAAATACAGATAGATAAGTTGGCTGTGGAAAAGCCCAAGTTCAAACATTTGAAAAATTTTATTAAAAATGTAGTGAAAAAAAGTTTGTGTAAAAAAGATGTGGTTTGTCCAGATGGTAATTGTCCGTTGAAAAGGTGTCCAATGAAAAAGAGATTTTGAAGAAGACGCAAAAAGTTTTTCGTAGGGGCAGTATGGAGAAAGTGATCAAAATGAAGTAAATCCAAATATATATATATATCACGTCACAAAGTACGAAACTTCCCGACGAAAAACAGAAGTTAAGCCAGGCAACCCCTCACTCCTGCTTCACTCTATTTCCATTTTTCGTTCTTTTTTAGTTGTCATTTCTGCTTTCTATACCGATTTATACGTTTTTTTTCTTTTTTTGTATTTTCTTTATTATCTTCCGCAAATGTCTTGACTGTTTTTTAACATCTGGCATCATTTTATGATGTCTAGCCCCTATCTCCCAATAATCAAAGGAAGAAAATTCAAATTCGTCATTCTCATATATATATATATATATATATATATATATATATATATATATTACGAAAACATACTTATGTCAAGTAAGCTGCACAGAAACGTTTGTGTTTCACTCCCGAGGGGAGGGGGATCATCAGGCTAATTACTCTAAGCTCTACTCACATATTGAGCACTGTTGAAGTAAATACTGAAAATATATATACCTAATATATTATACAAATGTACACCCTCCGTGAAAAATTACGGAGGGGGGAGTTATGCTTCGCCAGTGTTCGCACTAGTATTTCTATACAATTATTTAAATTTAATCTTTTAAAAACTTTCCAGTTTTAAATCTTTTCTTTCTTTTTTTTTCTTTTTCTGTTTACTAACTTAGGGGTTATTGACATTGGTGAAACATATTTTAATGTCATGTTTGCCAGAAGGTGTACATTAGTATCTTAATAAACAACAAAACGGTTGAAAAAACCCCAAAGATTTTGTGGTTCTTGACTCAGTGGTTCCAGGATCCTCATCTGACATTAGCAGAATAATAGGAATAGCAACTTTTGCATCTGGACAATTAAAGTAAACGTGTGTAGCAGAAAGGACATATCAAAACCTGAAGTTTAGACTTTACAATGCATTGGTAGTTCCTATTGCTGTATATGCAAGTGAAACATGAACTATACTCGCAGAATATGAGCGGAAGCTCAATGTCTTTGAAATGAAATATTCAGGACTATTTTTGGAGTAACTCTGCGAGATAGATGAAGAAATGCAGGTATCAGAAAGAAGCTTAATATTAACAGATCCATCAATAACTTTATTCGAAAAAAAGAGATTAACATGGTTTGGACATGTTTCCTAACTACCAGACTTCAGCTATGTAAAGAAATCGTATGAAGAAGATTTTGTTAAAGAAAGATCAAGAGGCTGACCACCAAAGAGATTGGTTGACCAGATATGGGTTGATACTAGTATGTCGTTGCTGATAGCTGAAAGACTGATCCATGAATGTGATAAGTGGCAGAATTGTGTTCTCAAGCATGTGGTGAAGCTCTCTGGAGTATGCACAAGTCAAGTCATTTATAAACCTGTGAGAAATTTTTTACGAACCCTAATCAGAGACGAATATGTTCAATAATTAATTAAATCCGAGCCCCAAAAAAGACAAGTTCAAAATACTGTTATTAGCATAAAGATCAATGAAAAAGAACAAACAATAAAAAAAAAAAACCATGTTTAAAGTTACCATACAAAAGAGAAACTTATTTTAGTAGCGTTTTGTCTATCAAAAAAAGCCTTAGATTCAGTTGCTTCATTATAGAGGGAAACCTTTGTATTCAAACAATCCAATATTCAAACATGCTCCTTTAGAAAGAACAAATCAATCCTCTATTTAAACGTTGCTTCAATAATGAAACTAAACAGAATGGCGCGTACAATACGATAACAACAGCCATCATATGTTTAGTAAGTTTCCAGTTAGCAATCAATAAACATCCTGTGCTCTTTGAATTAAATAAAATAAATCGGTTCACTAAGCACACAAATGTGGAAATAACATAACCATATGAAACAGTGATTGTAACCGACAGAGTCTGCCCCCTTAGGGCGCACCAATATGCATCTGGAAGGGAGGGGTCCTACGTAGAAACAAGTGGAGATCTAAGAACTAGTACATATTTTCGACTGTCCAAACGTCGGCCAGAATTGGCGACGAAATGGCTAGAGAAACAGCTTGGGTTGTCATTGGAAATTATCGCTACACAATGAATTACATTTCCCTTGTGTATACCAAGCCCCCTTTAATCGCTAATGCTAAGAAGATATCAACAGGGAAAACATAAGCGTGTCAGAACCGTGTTGGGCTGGATGTGTGAGGCCGAAGCTTAAGATGGCCATCCAAAAGCTGTCATCATTAAATAGGGCAGAAGCCCTTCCCCTCCCCCCCCCCCCCATGGTAGAGAGAGAAAGAGAATAAGTCTTTTACGATAACAGGAAAGAAAAAAAACACGAATGGAGAATTTCAATTGTCCGTACCGCCTCTTCCCACCCCGCCCCGATTCCGAGAGAGAAAGAAGGAATAGAGAAATGGGCTGGAGAAAGAGAGTGTTACAATATGCCCCTTTGGGAAGAAAAGGATTTTGTTTTGAGTGGACAGTCAGTTAGAAATTGGATTTCGTTTTGGACAGAGGTCTCAGCCCGAGCTCGGGGACGAACATTTTGCGCGAACAACCTCTTGTCTGGGTGGTGTTAACGATAGTGCCCCCCCCCCCACACACACACACACCGTTTTCAGCAGATAAGTTGCAACTTAATTAACAACTTGAACATCGTAAATAGAGTTTCACGCACAGAGAGAGACGACAACTAGTTTAGTAGGCAAAGACAATTTATCAAAATAAGAGACTCTAAAATTCAAGTGTAAAATTAATTCTTCCTTTTGATTGTTTTTAATAATTAATTGGATACAAAAGGAAACCGCTGAGTTTGTTGAATTATTCCTGTTGTCTGTTTGCTCTGCTTGTGTAATTTTGCCTTCACAGAATCACGAGATCATCATCATCCGACCGAGTGGAGTTTCGACCCATCATTCTTTTTTTTATAGCCGCTATTAACGATCACTGGCCAAAGAGGGTGTTCACAGTCTAGAAGGATTCCTGCGCCGAGGACCAGACGTGTGAGTACCGAGATAGAGACACGAGTGGACCACCTATGTTACAAGTGGTTCAGTGACACCGGATCAAAGTGAGGTATCTGTTTTACTCGGCACTGCGACTTTTGTGTTATATTTGATGCCGTGACACATGGTCGAGTGGGGTACTTGTTCATAACCATAATGAACATTTCGTGCTGTTGTAGTCTAATACAGAAGCAAACAAGAACTTAAGTCAGTCATGAAACTGCATACCTCTGCCTGACAACGTAAGGATGAATCAAAGTCTTATCTGAACCTTATTTCTCCTATTGTATGAAGTATTCTCAAAGTTATTCTAGGGAAATGTTGATAACTCAAAAGCTATTTATCTGATCAGGCTGAGATTTTGCATGGCGGTTACTTTTATTAAAGAGCATCAGATCGATACATCAAATCTGGAAAAAAGGGGGTAGTTGAAATTCTCGGAAAATTTCGACCTAGATTGAACTTGTCATAGTCATATAAGATGTGGGACTTCATTGGCTACAATATGGGCCAAGTAGTGAGTCTCTATGATAAACAGGACAGAAGTTATCACCAAAGGTGTGACTTTCACCTTTTCAGTAACCTTTGACCTAGATATCTCAAAATTAAATCAGTAAGTTAGACCAGTACTGATATTTTGATCAAGTTTGGTAACGATTGATCAAGCGATGTGGTGCTAGGCTGTACACAAACATAGTGACAAACAAACTCGACTGAAAACATAACCTTCACTTTGGCCTAGGTAACAAGATGACTGATGCATGTAATACAATCAAATAAATTTTTAATTAAAAAACAAAAAACTTCCTGCTTGTTGTGGGAAATGCAGCAAGATTTTATGACTATTGGAGTACCCAGTCGGAGAAATGGACGCTTTGAAAAATAAAAACATTCTTTTTTATAGCAGATTGATTATAAAGAAACACTTATAGTTTTTTTTTTTAATTAAAATTGTGATTATGAAGAAAGTTGAAAAGAAAAAAAGCTTAAAAGGAAAACAGCAACTGATCTGAAAAATAAAACATTGGAAAGTGAAATATAATTTCTATCTAGAAATTCAATTTACTTATTCTTTTTGTTTTAAAAATGTTTTTATGCATATTAATATTATTATTTACTCAATAACTTTCACATGAGTCTCACTGGCAATTACAAGTAGTATTCCCTAGAATCTGAGTGACAAGTCTTCCCAGATTTCCAGCATTCTCCACCTCTTTCGATAACCGTTGCAAATCACTTTGCGTTATCGCAACAGTCGTTTACCATTAATTTCAGGCTAATAACTATTGACTTTCTCTGTAATTTGAGTGGCAATAATCCTCCTCAAGATTCCAGTATTCTCCGCACCCTTCCAGTGGAGGTCTGGATGGTGTTCTTCCTCTTCGGTCTTTCTATCCTTGACCCTTCAGTAATTTTATGTGGTACCAGCTAGGCTGGTGTCACAATATTTTTTTTTGGGGGGGGGGGCATCTTATAGGATTACTTTCAGTTTTATTTCTCTGTTCTTTCGATAGTTTTTGTTCTATTTTTATTTCAACTTACCTGTGGTTGGTCAGTGTTCATTGGTTATATGGATTGATTTCTGCACTTAAGGATTTTCTTTAATATTAATCCAAATGACATAGGATTCTCCCCTTCTGAGGCCTATCCTTTCCGGTTCAGAAGCGTGCTGGCTTCAGTGGAAAACACTCAACCACCTGAGAACGAGAATGGGGTGATCAAAACTTGCTATGACTAGATGAGACTACAAAACTGACCCAACCATCTGTGAATGTGGAGAGGAGGACCATACAATGCAACACTGCCTTGTCTTCCCTTTACTGCCCAACCGGTGCAGCTTGGAAGATCTTGCAGAGTACCAAAATAATGCAACGGACTGGGAAGTGGGAAACTGTTCTATGACAACACGCTTTAAAGAATATTTCAACTGTTTTTATTAGTGCCATGCATTGTATGATGCCAATACTTTGATTTCAACTTCTAATCTTTCCAGCTTTTTCAGAACTATTCTTAGCGATTCTACAATATTGGTATTACAGTAATTTTGGCAAGTTCTATGTATTTGGATATATACGCAAACTAAACCAGTTATCCCAATTCATGCCTTGGTTTACTCTTTACATTTGTAAACAAAAACGTCACTTTCTCGGCTTCAAAAACTGTATGAGAACACGTAAAAAAAATAGAAAATTCAAATAAATGGTGAAACAAAACAAAAGTTAATTATTTTTTTTAATTGCACAACCAGAGAGATTTTTTTCATAGTTAAACTCGCGGGAAAAAAAAAAAAAGATATAACAATGTTTTCGTTCACTTTTGAATATGCTTAAAATAAAGAATCGCTCAAGGTAGGTAACTCTGGTTCAAGGAATTATAACTTCATCTACCTTAACTTCCAAAGTTTCAAAATTTTATTTGTGGACAATTTAAGGTCATATATATTTAAAGTAAAAAAAATTTCTTTGAATTTGAACTCGGCTAAAAAAAAAAAGTTTTCTATTGCTTTATGCAATTTAGAATTTACTTATTCTTCAACATCAAAATAAGGCCACCAGCGAGAAAAATCTAAAGGAAAACAGAATCTTTTATAAGAAAGCCATTAAATAAGGTGAATTTTGCAATAAAATGTTTTTATAGTAATATGGTAGTTGGGAGTTGTGGTTAAGTAGAAAAAGAAAATTTCAACTAGAAATTAAGTTAACATGTTCGAGGGAAGTGACGTCACAAATGGGAAGTTAGTCTGAGTTTTCTCTTGGCTCTTATATGTCAACTTGTACAGACATATTTTTCAGAGATCTCCCCCCCCCCCCCACGTGGGGCTGGAGGAAATATGTAATATTACTATGAAGATACTTTGAGCAATTTGAAAAGAAAAATAAATTAAGAAAATAATAATAATAAAGTATGAATTGTGCACTGTCGTTATTAATATCTATTATAATCGGTGAAAAAAAGAAAAAAATAAACTCTACTACGACTACCATGATTACTAACTGGAAGACTTACATCAAATCTGTTGCTAAGGTTGCTGGAAAGATGGTTGGATCATTCTACCGCTCCAGTCCACTACCTGTATAAGAGTTAAATAGGTCCTAAGATAGAGTACTGTTAGCACATCTGGAGGTTCCCCCCTGTAAAACATTTACAACAAAAACTCGTCTAGCTACAATCACTGTAAATAATTTTCCTTTCTCCCTCTGTGTACTTAAAACTAAATGAAACTTCCATGAGCAAAGTTTCTTTCCAAGAACTGTCCGTCTGTGGAACACAATACTATGGAGATGCTTCTCAGCTGACTATAGCATGATCGTTTTCAAGACCAACAGTAACAAATTCTTGTTGAGCCGTCCTCTTAAATAATCTAATTCGGACCAGTTTCAACCATTGTTACCAATCCTCATGTTGTTGTTTCACTGTCCTCCTGACAAACTCATTGACCTTTATCCTTGAGCGGCCGATGAGCCTTGATGAGTGGTGACTCATTTGTACATAAAAAACTGCTACAATTTGTCATCAACGTAAAACGTAAGATGATGCTGGAATATTTGTTGGGATTTGAAAGATTCTCGACCGTAATGCGACTTTCATTTATCCAGGACAAAGTTTGTTTTTTTTGTTTTTTTTTTCAAAATATAATTTCTATTCTTTAAAGCATTTTTCCATCAAAATACGAACTTTTGTTTTCCTTTTGGCAACAGAAATCTTTGGACAGATTTTTTAGTCATTTGCTTGTGGTGCTCTTCACTTCATTTTTTGGTATCCAACAACAACTGACCTTAAACAAAAATAATTTTTACAGTAACAAATTTGGATTTACAAGATTCTATTTTTATGGCACATGATGAAATAACTTTGAATTGGCCGACCTGTTAGCTACCTTTATTAAAATTTGTCAACAACATATAAATACATTCAGTAATGAATGTGTAAAGAAGTGAAGTGAAGGTGTATTCTTCTTTCGTTTGCTTCACAGCATCTCACTCTTAGATCACCAGCTCGGTTTAAAAAAGCCATGCTAATGTTTTGTTGTCTAGCGCAGCTATGCCGGCTTCGCCATTGGGTGGTCGATATTTAAGGGATGACTCGATGATGTGGTCTACTGTCTGTTCAGAGTGACCACAGTCGCAGACAGCCAAGTCCCCATCCTTTCATGGTCGCGGCAAAACGGCCGACACCTGTCCTGAGGCAGTTGAGCATTGTCCACTGCCGACGAGGGAGGTCCATGCCTGGTAGGTTATCCGAGTCCTCCACAAATCTGTGCAACCTTGATTTTTTCTGCTGCCTGCCATTCCTCCGTCCAGCAACGTTTCAGCCAGATTCGTTTTGTGACGTCACCGGGTGTTGAAAGCAGGAGCTGATGGGCATGCACCGAGAATGGGCGTCGTGACTTCAGGTGAGCTCGTGGAGGGGTCTCTGTGGCGAGCTTGTGAAGAAGGTGGTCCTCAACCATGGTGGTTTTTCTTGACAGTGCAAGGACAGCCGGCGCAGGGTTGGATACTGGCGAGAATGGTGTGGCGCGCAAGCAGCCAGAGACTGTGCATAAGGCGGTGTTGAGTGTTACGTCCAGCTT
The DNA here is from genome assembly GCA_963556195.1 of Sepiola atlantica. Classification (NCBI taxonomy): domain Eukaryota; kingdom Metazoa; phylum Mollusca; class Cephalopoda; order Sepiida; family Sepiolidae; genus Sepiola; species Sepiola atlantica. The sequence continues at coordinate 72,592,550 of OY744522.1, forward strand.
CTTGGTGTGGGAGCTCCTGCACCAGGCTGAGGAGCAGTACTAAGCGGCGGAGAAGACCAGTGCCTGGGTAGATATGCGCAGTGTCTTGGTTGAGGCACCCCAGGTGGTACCAGCTAGGCGGCGTATTAGAGCGACACGGGTCGATGTCTTGGCAGACAGGTTTTCCAGGAACGTCAGCGTGCAATCAAGCTTGACCCCGAGGTACGTCGGGGCAGCCTGGAACTGGAGTCTTTTGTTGTCAACTATGATGTTAAGTTTTTGGTTTGACTCTCGGTTATTTAGATGGTATGCGATGGACGTGGTCTTGGCCACGGAGAGCTTAAGGCGCCAGTTTGTCAGGTAGCTTGACAGGGTGTTCATATCAGTCGTAAGCCCCAGTTCGATCGTCTCCCAGCTCTTGTTAGACAGAAGGATGGCTAGATCGTCAGCGTATTCATATTTCTTGGACAGCGTGTCTGGGAGGTCATAGATGTAAATGTTAAACAGCATTGGGGCAAGTACAGAGCCTTGTGGGACAATATTTCTGAGCCGTTGGGAGGAGATAAAGTCAGCCTTTTTGTGGCCTCCTTCATAAGTACCTGCTCACAACAGCGAAACTAATGACTTTCGACCACTTCCAGCGACCCCAGCGTGAAGGTGTCTGAAGAAGTGTTACCTACACTTTTAATGTCCATCATGATTTTTGCACATCATCAGACTGAAAACATTCTGCCTCGTGTTTTTACACATTTACCGATACAAACAGAATGACATCAGCATCATCATCTTTTTCTTCAGTTTAATGTCCATTTTACATGCTGGCTTTTAGAAATTGACTTCTAAACTAACCTATTTCTGGCTATTTATCCCTCTTTCTCTCGAGTCCATCCTTATCACTTTCACCTATTTTTTCATTGGCCTTTTCCTGTAGACTGACCTGCTTGCTCAACTGTTCTATATCTACTAACCCAAGAACTCTCATCCATTCTTTCAACATGACAATATCAACAGAAATACAGTTTGAGTAAAAAGACAGACAATGGAACAATATATTGGAATTAATCGGTAGTGTTAATAAGAAAATAAACAGGTGTTACTGTGTAACAAAAGGAATGTAAACACGGACTTCGATAACGTATATGGAGAGAATATTTTATTCGCGCTCCATTACAGATAATAGGTAAAACAATAATGGCGGTCTCATCACTTCCGGCCGGAAGCCGCCTCCAGCCTGGGAGAGTGTTCAGGGGGAGATCACTCGCATAGATTAACAGTTCTTCCCCTCTTTTCTCTTCTTTTCAATTAAGCATCATATATTCTGCAAAAGAGGAAAAAAAAGTGTATTTACATTATACAGATGATTCCTTTGGCTCAGATATGAAACCAAGGATCTTAAATGATGGCACTCCTTTCTTTGTCAGAGAGTCAGCAATTTGTACATCAGTTGGTATCCACGAGACCTCTGCAATTTCTTTTCTGTCAATCATTTCTCTCAGAATAGCCATCTCTATACGAAGTCTCTTATCCAAAATTTGGGTTGAGGAATGTACAGAATCATAGAGACATGAATTGTCTGTTTTGCAGAAGATCTTGATGTTATCAATACTGTCCCTCAATTGCAATACTTCTAACAACAATTTTCTATAAAAAATGCAGGCTTCTGCCATGTCAACCATGGCTAAAGTTTCAGCAGCTAAGGTACTTTTGACGACTCTTCTAATCCGCTTGGATTGCCAAGCAATGGGCATATACTTGTCATTTCCTCCAACCAAAAAGAGTATATAGCCTCCTTGTGAACCTCCATCGGTTAAATTACCAAAAGAGGCATCACTATATGCAATAATCTTTAGGTCCACAAGATTCCCTAAATCAGGAATATCTATATGAGATTTTTCTTTTTTTGCTTTCTTTACCACCCTGTTAACCTGTTTTAAACATTCTACGTTTTCCTGTTTTAGCATTGAACTTAACTCACTAACATCATAACTAAGATCAGGTCTGGTTTGGGTGGCTAACCAATTAAGTTGGCCGATCAATTGCCTGGTTTCGGTAACTTCTGTTGTAGATATTGCATCTTTTGAATTTCTGCCTCTCTCCAGTGGGATACACTTCAACTTCTTGACATATTCGTCTTGTCCAAGCTTAACATCATTCCTGTTTTTCCTTATGCTCAATCCTATGTACTGGAACTCCTCCACTTCTTCAGACTTAACCTCAAACAAGTGACGAATCCTGTCCATAACTCTGGTCTGAAAGATATCGGAGCCTGCAAAGCAAAAATCATCGACATGAGTAGCGATTACACCGTGCAGTTTGTTGCCAAAGTTCCATGTAAATATGGCTTGATCATATTTTGAAACGACTGCTCCTGACTTCAATAATTCCTCCTTGAGTGTCAGGTACCAGGATCTTGATGCATCAGTTAAACCATATACACATTTGGAGAGTTTCCAAATATATCCTGGAGGTACATTGGCTTCCTTAGGAGGATCCAAATAGACTAATCGGTCTAACTCTCTGCTCTGTAGGAATGCTGTTTTTATGTCCATTGACCTGCACACCCAATGGTTAGATGCCATTATGGCCAAGGCTATACGTAGACTTTCTTTAGAACATGTTGGAGAATCGTTTCTTATATTGCCAGCATCCCTGTCCTGAAAGCCTCTCGCTACAAGTCTGGCTTTATGAACTTGTTTGTCATTGACATTTTTATTAGTATAAACCCATCTTGTGGATATCTTGGGTTGGCCTTGGTCAGGTACTTGGGTGTAAACTTTATTTTCGACCCAGCTTTGGAGTTCTTTCTTCCTTGCTGTTTCCAGGTCATGATTAGAAGAAGAAATCATTATGTTTTCCTCATTACCAGAGGTGGGTTCATCTTCACTTATTGGTCTGACTTCACATGCTTTCCATTCCAGTACTCCATGTTCAAAGTCTAGCCAAAATGGTTCACCTTGTTCCATAGCCACGTTCATTAAATGCTTATTTTTGCCGGTGGCTTTGCCCGCTCTACTTATGACATTCAATGTTCTCCATTCTGAATCATCATCATTGGCAAGTTTACACTTAATAGATTGTCCTGGTTTGGGAAGCTCAATTGTTTTTAAAATGGGTGTTTGTCGTGTATGTCTCTCCCTCGCAGTTTGATGTTGTGCAACCTGATCGTCCAGGGTTCCTAATTCTTCATCCACATTGTTCTCCACAGAAATTGGTGTGTTTGAAGTTCCTTCAAGCCCACTTTGTGAAGTGGTGGGTTCAATTGCTGATTCAGTTTCAGAGGAACTTTGATATGCTTCTGGGTGAAGCACTAAACGACAGGGGTGCACTCTTACATATGTGCCTCCATGTTTAACAAGCACCTGCTTGTGTTCCCATCCTATAACAGTTCCTGGACCAAGCCATCTATCACAGAGATTTCTCTTATAAAACACAATATCACCATTTTTGTACGATTGTGTTATACCAGTTCTTACTTGATGACGAAGTGCACGTCTTAATTTTTCCGAAGACTCACACATTATGAACTGCTTTCTAGCTGCATGCATGGCATTCAGGTTACTGGCAACAACCTCACTGGTAGAGACACCTTCTAATGCAGGGAGTTTGTCATTCAAAAAGGAGGGCAGGTTGGGATTCTTACCAAAAACAAGTTGATTGGGACTGAATCCGTGAGCACTGTGAAGTGTATTCTTGGCGCTTATAGCCCATGCTAGTGCTATATCAAAGCTACAATTTGTGTCCTCTATGGTCTTCTTTACCATTTCTCCCAATATCCCATTATGTCTTTCATTTAAGCCATTACTCCATGGACTTTCAGCAGCGGTAGTACGCACAACAATATTTAAATTCTGTGCCATGTCCCGAAATGATTGGTTATCAAATTCCCTGCCATTATCGGTTAAGATAGATCCTGGAGTCCCAAAATATGCTATCCAGTGCTTAAATATAGCCCTGATTATGTCAGATCTTTCCTTGCTAGGAATCCTTACGCCGACACTGTATCTGGTAGCGTGGTCAATCAGGTGCAGTACTTTGTTACCATTGATTTCTTTAATATCCATGGCAACAGTTTCATTAAAATATGATCCCAAAGTGAATCCAACAATAGGTCTAGGTTCAGTCCTTTTATAGCGAATACATACTTCACAGGAACTTGGAAGTGCTTGCAAAATTTTTATGAATTCGGGATCTCTTATACCTGCATTCCTAACTAAGTCACATAACTTTTTACTACTAGGATGACTAAATTGTCTATGTAATTTGGTTGCAATTTTTAATTTTTCTGACTTGTTTTTCGAGGAGATTTCTTTAATAAAAAGTATATGTTTGAACTTACCCCTGTCCGGTAGAGGTTTGGTAATAGGGATGTGATAATGACCAGACGATGTGCATCTCAATGGAATTTTCTTCTTAAACATCGTAACGCTGTCATGTTCAAAGTTGAGACAAGTCCCGGCCCTTTTCATAGCGTGTTTGCTCAACAGAAGTGGAATGTCAGAGTCCACAACATCAGTGACGATACTGACTTCGATGTCTGCGATGACGCATGGTAGAGTAACGTTGTAAAGAGAGTTCAACTTATTTCCATCGCCGAATTTAAAAGTTCTCACTCCTTTTTTAGTGATTATCTTTTTTTTCTGTGCATCTGTTAATGTCTCAAGAAAACATTCATACCATTTTGTCCCGCAAACGGTACCAGATGCACCACTATCTAGGACAGCTGAACCAAGTGTCTCACCTAGAAGAGTGTTGCCGTTTTCCTCACGTTTTTGCTGACTCATAAGCACGATGTTGGCCAGGGAAAGATAACTCTCATCTTCGTTGTCCTCACGTTTATCTCTGGTATCGTTAACGTAAGGGCAGTTATAAGACCAGTGAAACTTGCATCCACATTTAAAACACACAGTGGTGTTCCCTTCAGGACCGAGCGGGTTTATTTTTTTTGTGTCAGTGGAGCGTGTTTTGGTATTGTTGACATGTCGTCTTCCACCACGGTTTGTTTTTCCTCGTCGATTGTTAAAATTCGAATCACGTCGGTGCGAAGAACGACCGTAATATATCTCGTTAGAGTCCGTGTCATTTTCCGTATAAACAACATCTTCATTCTTTATCACGACGGGCGCCGTGTTGCTAGACGGTGCGTTTGAAGACTGTTTGTACATGATCTTTCTTAACTGCCCCGACATGGAAGATAGTGTCAATTCGCCGACGGTGGCTTTGACTAATCTTTCATCTTCTGGAGTGAGAGCGGCACCTTTCAATGCCCTGAACGCAAGTACGGGTTCGGGTAGGGCGATGTTGAAATCTTTCAACTTGGCGACATGTCGGCCGAAGTTAATAAGAAAGTCTTCCACTGATGTGTCGGGCTGTCTGCGGTAGGCTTCAAACGTCTCGTAGGCTAGAAAAGCCGACTGATTGACATCTTCTAAAAAAAGGGTATCCAGTTTTTCGTATAGATGCGTCATTCCATCCTCGGAATTAAGGGCCGCCACGTCCAATTCCAAAACAGCTTCTCTGGGTTTTCCTTCCAGAGAAAGAAATACTACAGGGGCACGTTTCGTCTTATCAAGCGACGTAGCCATCTCCCAAATTTGCATTTCTTTTCTCCATGTGCTGTACTTCTCGTTAATTAAAACAGGCGGTGAAATGAGTTTTGAAGCCATAACAACTACGCTCTGCTACCAATGTTAATAAGAAAATAAACAGGTGTTACTGTGTAACAAAAGGAATGTAAACACGGACTTCGATAACGTATATGGAGAGAATATTTTATTCGCGCTCCATTACAGATAATAGGTAAAACAATAATGGCGGTCTCATCACTTCCGGCCGGAAGCCGCCTCCAGCCTGGGAGAGTGTTCAGGGGGAGATCACTCGCATAGATTAACAGGTAGGATCGGGGATGATTAGATAATACCGAGCTAGATTGTGTATGTTGATAATTGTTTGCATGCGTGTAGACTTAACGATGATAGTAATGATAGTAGTTTGCACAAATCCAGAATAGCAGCAGATTTCAAATTAATTTTTCAATGAATGTTTCATACACTGAGGCAGATTTTCAAGTGGATTTTAAGGCTGTTTAACATCGACTTGTGGCTGAAACAATATGGTACTTAGAAATTGGTTTTGAATATTTCTTTCTTTGTCTTTCTATCAAAAATGTTTTTAAAAATATAACTTGTTATTGATATTTTTGTTTCTATGGCTTATTTTACCGATTCGTATCTATTATAATAACCTTTTTTTTTTTCTCTCTCTTTTCAGGCATGCGTGTGTTCATGCACGGCGCTGCTGCAACTCCCGTTACCCTCGTGGATGCATTGGCAGAACATGGTAAAAAAGCTAACTTAAAAGATGTTGAAGTCATTCACATTCATACAGAGGGACCGGGCACTTATGCAGGACCAGAATATGAAGGTAAATTTATCAATCAATTCAGTTAGCGTACCAATCATTTTCTATCATTCTTCACACCGGCCCTCGTGCTTAAATCGATATGTTAACAGTTAAAACATTCAAATAAGTTTTAATAAGGGTTAAGTTATTCAAAGAATCTAAAGACACCATTGACATTTTCCTTCAATTCTACCTGGGGTCACTAGAGGCAATTATCAGTTAGGTCCATAAAATGACGAAAATATATTAGAACATAAAGAAATGAAATCCAATCTGACAAGCAATATATCTCCACACGAGCAATACCAGGTAAATACTAGTATATTTAAATTATTTAAATAACTTATACACTTATATATATATATACTAGCGGAACCCGTCGCCCGGCGTTGCACGGGAGAAAGTACTACCTATTGCATG
>OY744522.1:72604347-72774347 GCA_963556195.1 Sepiola atlantica
AGTTTTGAAATGTTTTAAAAGAAATTTTTTTTTGATAATTAATTCATTTTAGTTTTGCTTTCTACTTATAACATTTTCACATTCTTTTTTTAAAGTTCTGTTTAAGATTAAGAATTTGGTCTTGTTATCGAGTGGGTTCACAAAAGGTACAATGAAGTTGTTCAACACGTTCGTCATTGGGGAAAGGTTGGGAACCGCTGATCTATGTGAATCCTAACTAATATCAATAAATCAATTAATGCTGCCATATGGTTTTGCCACTCCCGTCATTATATTCGATCTTTGTTACATTTTCAACAATGAAAAAAACACACTTTTAACACTTCCTGTTGCAATTGAAAAACTAAACCCAATAAAAATATTGTTACAATGCAATCTGTTAGTTTGTTTTTCATTGGCCTAATGGATACGATTGCAGCCTATAAAATCAGAATATTGAATTTATTGTGACCATTTTACTCCCTAATGTTGGCAAAGATATGAATTCCCAGCTAGGAGTAAAATAACAACTTTTGTTCAATGAATCATATACAATAGATATTGTCCTTCAGCATTGAATAACCGAAAAGAAAAGAAAAGAAAGGGTTGATTTGTCGTAATAATCAAAAACAGACATACACCAAAAAAACGTTCTTCCTATTATATGTCTTATTTCAAGATGCACATATGTCTATAAAAAATGGCCCATTTGACATAATTGTAAGAATGTTTGCTTATGGGCCAAGAGATTGGGGTTCAATCCTCGGTCAAGTGATACCAAAGACTAAAAAAATGTTACTTGATGTCTCCTTGCTAAATGCTCAGCATTATAAGGTGAGGATCAAGGGTAAGTGAAGCAATCAAGCGAAAGAAGTAGCACTCTCCCCTACATCTCGGTGTAGTAGCCAACGAAAAAGGAGTATTTGGGTCGCCCTTGACTATGGTTGATCCATTATTATATTATATATGTCTGTAAATTTAAATTGATCAACTTGAGCAATGAAGTTGATTTAATTAAATTTGTTTAAAATAACTCCAGGCATCTTTTTAAAAACCTTATTAGATTGGTTAAAAATCGATTTAAAATGTTCAGTAATGAAATAAAACCAGGTGAAGATTGAATGAAATGTAATTAATCAATTGCATAATAAAAATTCCAGTCACGTCATGGAAAAATATTTTCAATTTGCTGTGGGACAATCAATAGATATATTTTAAGAAATGATAAAGGATTTGACACTCATGAAAAAACAACAAGCTATATAAAATTTACCAAATCATTAGGGAAAGACCAGAAAAAAGAATGTTCAGGAAGGACTAGGTGATTGTTTTGATACTCTAAATAGGACATATCTATACCACCCACTCATACTTCTCTGTAGAAGAACATGTCAGTATATAGATTAATTTCATCATCTATTAATAGACCATAGGAATCTGAGTGTGAATAAAATATTACTAAACTGTTATAAAGAATTATTTGACTGAGTTGAACCAATTGAAGAACCTCTTGTGTGTCTGTCTATGTGTGTGTTTTTCTGGCCTCTACGTGACTTACATATTGTTTTTATTTACCATTAATCAATTATTTATTTAAATAAAAAATTCAATAGTATGAAATAAAACGAAATTTTAAAAATCCTATTTAAGAAAGTAATTTAATTACAAAATTAAATCCACAAGAATGTATTTCGGTTTCTTTGTAAAAAAAGTCGGCTATTTTAATCTATTTTAATCTTTTGTAAATAGTTGGAAGAAACATTGGTATGGTAATATTGTTTTGATATCTATGTATTTAAAATTATTGGATGCAAATATCTTCCAAAATTTCAATCTTTTAATACATGAGAATCTACTAAGAATTTTGAAGGGTCGTGAAGTAATTCATTAAAAAAAAAGTGAACTACTTCATGACCCCTCAAATTATGGGAATCCATATTCTAGGCAACATGATGAGTAACGTGGGCACATTATTATTTATTTTTATTTTTTTTGTAAACTTTACCATTTAGGGGGTGTGCCTCCGAAACTACCCCCTCCACCTACCTACCCCAAAAATGAAAAAATTAAATCAACAACTAATGCTATACATATTGCTTATACCCGCCCTGGGACAGATATTCTGCTAGTTATTTATAAAATGATTTTTTCTCTAAGCTTTCCACTCTGTAAAAACCAGATAAATTCAGCTAATCTTCTTCTATTATATAAAGGGCAGTTGTCTGTGTGTGTCCAGTTAAAAGTAGAAGACTATAGAACAAACAACCACAAAGTTGGTATATTTTTGATCAGCATTGCCCGGAATTAATAATATCTAAAATTTAAAAAAATATTCATTCTTTGGGGGTCAACTGACCAAGGTTTTGTTATGGGGCACTTGGTTTTTCAGTCGTTTTATTCAGCCATTTTATTTACTAAAGGGAAGTAACTCTGATTTGTCATCCAGGAGTTAATTCCTTTATGCCGACTAACGCTTCGGGGAATGTAGATAAAGGAAAGTTGACTGTGTAAGTCCAGCTAGAGTGGAATGGGCAAAGGAGATAGTGATAGTTGGGGAGAGGGAGGGTAAAAGAGAAAAAGATAGAGAGATAGAAGTTTTAATAGAAAAATGTTACACTTTTGCCCCGGGCAACGACGGATTATCCTGCTAGTGTATAATAATGGGATAGTTATTTTGTTTTGTGGCATATTTACCTTAACGGCAATTTTTCTAAACAACTGTTTTACTTTTGTAAACAAATTCTTAGTAGAACAATCTTATTATTTAACCCATAAATTGATGACATCAGTTGTATTAGTTATGTTCAACATATTTGTTACCCAGGCTACATTGGGTAAATCTGATAAATTTTAAGATTTGTAACTTAATTCTCAACATATCAATTTTTGCGTGGATAACCAAATGTTTTGTTCCGATGCCGTCTCGTAGTCTTGTTTCTTAGAGAGGCAGGGAGTCGTCTTTTACATCAAGACAATTGGTTCTGCGGCCAATGTCGGATTTATCCATCTATGCGTGATCGTAAACATGAAGCTGCACAACTCCAAGTTCCTTTATAGAAACGCACGTGCGTGAACCTGCAACAAAATCTTATCAAAAGACAACAATACATGTTTTATGGTTCATAGATTTATTAAGGTTATATCTCCCTGGCCAGAATCTTGTAAATCCGTACTTGTTAATCGTCCGACATTAAAGTATCCACTCCCCCCTCCAAGCTGGTTTTTGGAAAAGAGAAAAGATTGACACAAGCCGAAAAAAAAAGGCCTGTCATTATTTTTTCAACTCTCACCATGATATCAAAAGATCTCGTCTCATCACCCGTCTCTAATTATGCAGCAATACCTGTTACCATAAAAGGTTGACATACCGTAAAACAAAACTAATAAACTAATCTCCGGAATATATTCGTTAGTCTTTTTAATACTAAAATATCTGTGTTAATATCTTATGTTTTGCATATCCTGGTGTTAAGAAAATATTTGAATAGAGGCGAAATGTAAATAGCCTCCAACACTTTTATATAGAAATGTAATCGAGTATAACTGCTTAAAATTTTAATGGAATTATGCTCAATTACCTTTCTATTTAAAAGTGTTAGAGGCTATTTACATTTCCTGTTGTGTAAACAGAAATGATTTATTATCTCAATCTTTTACAAACATTATGAGAAATTCATTAACTGTACAGTTTTTGATATTATGTTCAATTTCTATTTCTATAAAGTTATGTATGTGTATATGTTTATATATTTGTATGTACAGGGTTCTCTTCTAAACTAATTGATCAATCATGAATTTTGGAACACAGCTGCTAAGCATAAGGGTCATATTTAGTTAAATTTAGTTTTATGCAAAGGAAGTAAAAATGGAGTGAAAGTCCTTTGTGAAATTTTGACAATAGGTATTAGACATCAATTACTAAATATTCCCCTAATCTTAGTTTCTTTGGTGTATTTTAAAAGGTTCTGGGGGGGGGGGCATAATATGGACACAACCTCCCATTTGAAAATTCAAATATTTCAGATTTTAATTGAATTTGATACATAGTCATTAGATACCAATTTCTTCTTAAGACCCCTTAAGCTTAAGCCTTAGACATTTTCTAGAATCAAAATCATGTAATGTATTTTGATAAAAATTAGAATAAGGATTCTAGATATAAGGTTTAGTAGCATCATGATTTTAATCTTTGTAAGGGGACATAAAAGTGGTGCAAAACTGTTCTGTTTGGGAAATTGATTTTATCTGTTCTGGGACAGGTATTCTAATATAATATATATATATATATATATATATATATATATATATATATATATATATATATATATAAAATGATAACTAATGAAGACAGAATGTATGAAAGACAGAAAGAAAAAACAATTGAACACGGGAATAAATAAAAATTTAAAATATGGGAGATTTGACCGGCTTCGTTCAGATCAACAAACGTTTTCAGCAAATATGTATGTATCACCTACAAACAAAATATATAATAGGAGTATACAGATCAAATTTCCTTAAATATTTCATCAGATAGACCCCAAAAATGTCTTTGTAAATTCATTCTTTTACCATTTATTTCTGGATTAATCAGTTTCTGTGTCTCCTAATACTATTTATAACCTGATTATGCAATTTATTCTAAATATAATATATTACTCTATTTAAAAAAAAAAAACTATTTGTTTGAGTTTTACTATTCTTCCCAACAATTTTATCGATAAGTTTCAATGCGAACCATTTATTAATATATTTTATGTATATTTACAAATTGCGTATACAAGTCTCTGGTGTTTAGAACATTTTTCAGACTGTTACAGTGCATTTTTCGCTTGATCTGTCCGTCTGTCTATCGTTGGATAATCAGAAAAGTCACATTGTATTCTTTTTTCTTTTACTTTGATGACCTTCAGGCAGAGGAAATTAAACAAAATGATTTGCCTTCTTTCTCTCTCTTTATTCTCGCCCCCCCTCTCTAACCAATTTTGTCTTTCTCTCTGTCTCAACGATTCTATCTTGCCACCCTTTCTCTCTCTCCATCTGACTCTCTCTCTCTCTCACACACACTCTCTCTCCCCTTCTCTCTAACTGAGTCCCTCTCCCTTTTTCTAACTCTTTCTCTCTATGAACATTTCTACTTAAACAATATAGCCATCCCCATTGATGGTGGGGAGGGTGCATATGTAAAGTTGGCTACTGTAAGCGTCTCCCCTTTTGCTTTGAACAGGTATTTTAAGCATTCGGCTAAGAATTCTCCATCTTCCTGACTCACAAAAACACTTGTTTCTTACCTTCAAAAATATCTTGTATTTTTGTCTGACATTCAAATGTTTTTTTTCTAATTCGTTCTTTAGAAAACTATACTTTTAGTGGTTATGCAATCTGATTGGACGTTTGGGTGGGGGGTACAGTGATTACTAGCACGGATCGTGGGCTGGGGGTGTTGCATTCGAGTTCTGTCACAGATATTACATCATTTTTGCCAATACCCTTGGGAAAAGTATCAATCCACCCACCACTCCAAGCTATAGGTGAAATAGTAGGATAGACTAGACTCTCAAGCCTTTGTAGGACAACTAGTCTAGAAGAAGGAAAACTTTGAATAAATTACACCTGTGACCAGATAGGTCCCTAATGTTTGGCACACTGTGAAACTGTATAGACTTCAGTTGCCTGGTGGAGAGAGAGCGAGTCTTGTTCTCTACAATCAGGGATGTGACATCTCTGCTTTTTAGCAGAATTCGTCTTTTTTGTAAATCAGAAAAAGCGGAATTCTGCTTTCTTTTTTTTTTTTAATTTATTTTTCTTAAGCAAAGATTTCTGACGAATCGCTAGAGTTTTACGTCCTATTTTTTTTTTCATCATTTGGCTGATTTTATTTCTCTTCCTCTCTCTCGCTTTATCTTTCTTTCTCTTTTCCTGTTTTTTCTCTCTGCCTCTTCCTCTCTCCAGACTGGCTTGATTTGTTTTGCTTTGCCTCAAACTTCCTACGATTCACGATGTGGGGGGTAGAATACTTTTTTCATCAAAAAATTACCCCCCCCCCCTTTCCACATATGCATTTAGAGTATGTCACTTGTTAATGCTCCCAAAAACTAGAATGGTTCGAAAATGGGAGATCATTTTTAATTGATGAAATGAATGAATAAAAACGTTCTGTTTTAGTAGTTTTTTTTTAATTGTAAAAGCATTTTTGTGCTTATTTTGAACTATTCTATGTTAAAAACTTGTACTCAAAAAACGTTAAATAAAATTTTTAAATAACAAAAAAGCGGAATCAAAAAGAATACAAACAAAAGCCGTACTCTAATCGATTGTGACTGACTTTTTAATTTGTATAAATTCTTAAAATTTACTTGAAGATTTCTTATTCATAAAATAAATCTGGTTTGGATAAATACGGATTTGTGAACACAAACAAAAATTAATTAAATGAAAAAAAAATGGAAAAATGTTTTCATTTGAATTACTTCCCTTGAAAATTAACTAAAAAATTAGATAATTAATAATTAAATAATTAAATTTTAAAAAAATGTATATTTTTATCGTTTCAATTAATTTCCTGTTATATGTAAAACTATTGCTTATACAGAGCAAAATGATTAAAATTTAAAAAAACAAATAACGCAGTATTTATTAAAACGTTCTTTTAAATATGCTTATGCAAATGAAATATACAACGACTAATGGGTTAAGTAGAAACTATCATTTACAGACTATTTGTTCACAAAAATATACACCTACAAAATGCCGACGGGGTTGCCCAGGCAATTTTTAATGGCCAGAGTGCTCACTTTCTCGGGCGCTGGCTTTTCAAACCCCACTTACTCGACCCAAGCTGTGGTCACATCTTACTTGTGGGAGTAAGATAAAACTGGCCTTGTGCCTAACTTCTGCAGAGGAGTAAATAAATATACACCTACAAAACAATTTAATCTACAAACTAATTCTATACAAAACATATGAAGGGTTTTTGCATAAAATAACCCAACATCCTTTGACATGCTGTAAAACCAACCAACCAACCGCACTAGTTATCAAATGCTTCCATTAACATAAGTAGTTATTTGTAGAAAATCAAATTTTAGAAAAGTGTTATTTTGAACTTTTTGATTTTAATAAAAATTGATGATAGGAAATTTATTTCTTGAAGTTGTTTGAAATTAAAAAAACTTAAAAATTCTCATATTTTTAAGCCTTGCTTTTCTCTTGTCTGTTTGCTTCTCTAAATAACTTAGTTAAAATTGCTGGGAAGTTTTTCTTTTAGTTAGGGATAAGGAGTAGATGATCATTAATTTGAGTGTTTGTGATGTATTTGTAAAGTTAATAGAGGTAAAAACATATAAGTGTATGCATAACCACCGTATGTGCAAGTACATTACAGATCTTTTAAAAGATATTGAGTTTCAGTGGATAGTGAAGTGTTTTAATGCCCACACTTCAACAGTGTTTGTTGGCTAACGTTAAAAGCTGGGTAATAAAATTGACCAGACAGTTCTTCCCAGCATTAATAAAGTATGCATCAAAGAATTTCGATTTTACTGTAATTTTTCTGGCTGTGGTTGATTCCTGAGAAATGACATTCAAATGACGTATTGTTTAGCAAAAGAATATGCAAATAGGAACAACTTGCTTTGAAGAGAGTGCTGAAGAATTGGTAATGAAGTGAAAAAACGATAAAGGAAGGATGGAGTGATGCAACACCAGTCTGTATCAACTATCCAAGTTTATTCCTGCAACAAGATCTTCAGAGAAAGAATCGGGCTTATTAGCCATCAAAAAAACCATCATCCCTGCTAAGCACTAATGATTTTCCTCTCCATAAGCAAAGAAGGGGAAAATGAATTAAAATGAACAAGATACTTGGAAACTTCGCTTTGACAATAATAATTTTTAAACATATCTAACAAAAAGTATGTTTAAAAATAGATTAATATTTGTGATGCTACAGTATAGCCTGCCTCCTCTCCATAGATAACCAAACTTATATTAAACATGATGTAGTTTTAAGTGGAGAGATAAAATTTAGTCTCCCTTTTAAGCTGATAGACATTCTGACGGTCATTTCCTGGACATAAAAATTATGAAGGATTTTATGCAGCATGGAACCTTTGAGAATTGACCTTGATGACGCCATCTGTGGCGATTCATGCCTGTATTAAAAGTTAAGAGAAAAATGGAAGATTAAGTAAGGGTGTATTTGATTTCTAAAAAGGGCTAGGTATGCCGCATCAAGTCACCAGAGCTGGACAGTAGAAAGCTGACATTGTGGTTTGACAGAACAAGTTGATTGAAGGAACATTCTCCTCAGTATCACATCCTTCTCAGATCTCGCTAAAAATGGTTTGGCAGTTTTGTCTGTGTTATCACTTGTGACTTCACATCATCCAGGTGATGCAGGTTGTGGGACCTTTTTTTTTTTTAAGAGAGAAAGAGAGACATCCAAATTGATTGTCTGAGGTTTTTCTTTCTTTTGTTTTACTTAAAAATGTCTGCCTATTTGTCTTTACATCCCTAATTGCTTTTGTCTTTTCTTTTCAGGCATATTTCGCAGCAATTCACTTTTCTTAGGAGCAAACTGCCGTAAAGCTGTTGCTGATGGACGAGGAGATGTCACGCCAATTTTCTTGGGCGAGATCCCTCTCTTGTTCCGGAGGAAAATCTTAAGCCTTGATGTAGCCATTGTATCGGTGTGTCCACCTGATAACCATGGCTTCTGTTCCTTAGGACCAAGTGTGGATTGTGCACGCAGCGCTTTGCAAAATGCCAAGTACATCATTGGTAAGTTTTAAAACAATGTATTTATGATTTCACTACTTTTATTTGTGTTTTGCCTTTTTTATTTCTACATTTTTAGAGTTTTACTGAAACTTGGGAAATTATTTTGGGTTTAGATTAAGAAATGTTTGCTTATTCATTGAAGAACTGATAAGAACTTGAATGGGGAGTTTATGGGGACCTTTGAACGTGATCTACTCTAATCCAGATTTTATCTCCAAATTATTTATTAGATATTTTTATGCGAATAAATGATTTCCAGGTATTTATTTAAGGCATAGCGTTTGAATGAGTGAAATGCAACTTCATGGGTGATATTATTATTTTTAATTTCTTTTTCTCGCAGTTATGGGGTTGTATATTGTTCTGTTGTTACAGCCAGGCCAAATTTATTTAAAAAAAAAACAAACTAAATTCAAGGAGTGAGTTGGTGACGTTAGTACTTATGTAAGAAGTCACCACGGCTACAGGGGTGGGGGTGGGGGGTAATTCTTGTAACAAGTTACCCCGTGTAAATTTAAATTTGTTGTAGAAGAGTTTTCCTGGTAACTATTTAAATAAATTATGATGACAACATACAAGAAGAATATTAGTTTCAGGGCACCCAGTATTGAGTGAATACCCTTGCTTCCAACCCTGAATCCATACCATTTTTATGTTTATTTTCCCATTTTTTTAAATAAAGTGAAAATATTGTCAAATGTTTATGAATATACAGTGTGAATACAAACCCTGCAATATTAATTGTAAAATCCTCTAATCGATATATGTATGTGTTTATGAAAAAGGAAAAACCAAAATTTTTTATATAATTTTCTTTTTCATTTTCCCTCATGTTAGAATATTATTTCCATAATTTTCAATGTCTAAGACACTGCAAATTTTAGACACCAATTAATAAATATTCCCCAAATTTCAGTTTCTTTGGAGTTTTTTAAAGGGTTTTGATGGAGCACAATATGGGCTCAACCTCCTATTTTAAAATTCAAATATTCCAGCTTTGCATTAAATTTGATCCATAATCATTAGACACCAATTAAGCAAGATTCCCTGAATTTTAATTTCTTCTTAAGCCTTAACTTTTAAGCATTTTCTAGAATCCAAATCATTTTGATCAAAATTGGACTAAGGATTCTAAGGTTTAGTAGCATAATATCTTGTCCTGTGTATGTAATTAATTTTACCCTTATTGGGACAGATGTTCTTTTATATAGATATTTATTTATTTATGTTTATTTATATATATAGAGAGAGAGATTTATTTATTTATATATAAAAAATATTAAAATATAATTTAATATTTATTCATATATATATTTATATAGAGATATTTACACGTGTTTCATTTTCATTACAACTCATCAGTGCGACTAGAACTAGCAAGATTTGAAAACAGAACCTCAGTGGCCAGCGGACAGTGCTCTACCAACTGAACTAAATGAACCTACTAGTGGCTGTGAGGGAAATTATAACATATGAGTGAAGCCATTCATTTATTTATATTCATTACGATACTGATAACCAAAAGTACTCAATTCTTTTTACGGAACAGTATTGCATTAATGTTAAGTGGAAATCATCATTTCACCCACCAGAGTGCATAAAACAAAACAAGTAGTACTTTGCTTTTTATTTTTATATATACTAAACCACCCGGTTCTAAATGGTTCATCTAGCATATATATATATATATATATTTATTTAAGTAAATATTAAATTATTTTTACCTACATACGCGGGCATTTCAAGCTTCTGCTATCATCAGTGTAGGAGATAATTTCAGATGATCGCAAGATTCAAACCCAGTTACAGAATCACCCTAGACTCCGCAAGCAAGTGCTCTAACCAAACTGCCACGAGGAATTACCGTGTAAAGAAAGGAAATTAAGTTCTATGTATGCCAAGCAGGCATAGACAGTAGACTATCGAGAGAGTGTTCAACGAACGTTGTCGGAACATGCCATATATAAAAAATCACTCTTCTCTGTTTTAATGGATGATGTCATCCTTTTGTTACTTCATCATTTTTGATCTAGTAAAGAATCTCTTCTTGATGTCTTCCACTTTCTCTTAAATGGATGACGTCACAAAACAATGAGCTCATCCATTTACATCCTCATAAAGGATATTCCAGATGTCTTCCGCCTTTGTTTTAGTGGATGACATCATCCCTGTGTGCACAAAAACAAACAAACAAAATCCACAGTTTTAGTAATATCTATCTAAATGAATAAATGCAAAATATTTTTCCATTTATCCTAACTATGTTTATATCAAAATACATTATACTTATTTAATTCAATTATACATTTAAGTATTTTCAAATACATTATATACCTAAACGGAACACTGCATAAACACATTCATCCCGATGCTTCATTTGAATAATAATTTTATAAACACTCTCTAATAAATTAATATTCTGCACAATTTATTTCTATTTCCGTTCTACACTTTTCTTATATATATTCAATAGTTTTGTTCATCTTAATGTAATTATTATTAGTAGTAGTAAAATTAATTACAACGATTTTATGAAAAACCTTTAACACTCAAAATGATTATTTTGAAATTTGAATGATAACTTCTGGTCTCCCACCCCTATTAGCTTTTTAAATAAAATAAAAAAAATATATTCATATTTTTTGAATACTTAATTAAGTTTTTTTCTTCTGTCTTTTAAATGAATAAATGCAAAAGTCTTTTTCCATTTATCCAAACTATATTTATATCAAAACACCAATTAATTGTTATAGTTAAAACTATAGGGGTTATAGTTAAAGCAACTTCCATAATTTTAACAACAAACTAATTGGTAAATTTGTAGATTAACACCCTCAGCTAAATTAAACCCCCCCCCCCTTTAAAAAAGAGATTTTACTTCTTAGGGTCATTCTAACTTATTAGGACATTAACTAATATATTTTTTAACACTAATTCTAACTAGCAAGGTCGTAAAACACATAATCGCCTAAAAGAGTGGACCCCCCCCCCTCCTGCCTCATAAGCTTCTTCGTCCATTTCTTAAGATGTACTTGATATGTTCTCGTAGGAAGGGTCATTTGCAAAAGTAGCCCGTCCGCAAAGAATCCCATCGACTTGATTGAAAATCTTCTCGAATGATCAGCTAAGTTTTCTCTTTCATCGTTTTAAATGTATCTGGCATTTTTACTAATCCCAATGCTACCAAACGAGCTAGTATTAACCCTGTTAAACTTTGGTTTCTATGTCTTAGTGTCTGCCTATTTAGTTCCCACTGAAGAAATTTTTGAACTCTCATGCGGGCCTGAAGTTTAGCCTTCTTATTTCTATTATTGATGCTTACTTGCAGGAGGGAAACCTATCTTTTACTTTCTGTTCCCTTTATAGTATTAAATTGAACTTATTCTATCTACATATATATATTCATATATATGTATGTGTATGTTTGTGTGTGTGTATATGTATATATATATACGTTATATTGGAAGTATTATTTCTATTTTTTAATTTTTAATTTTATTTTGTTTTATTTATTTATTTATTTTTAACCTAGGGGGGTCAGGAAATACCCGACTAGTAAACGGGCGCAGGCTATTTTTACCCCTCTCGGAGTGTTGGACCCGTAAGACCTTGTAAGGCTATCCATCTAAGAGAAGGAAATCTCTGACAAAAAAACCTTGCTACCAGCTATCTACGCCATGGCAGTAAACCGTTGGGGAGGGAGGCCTCCTTAGTCTTGATCGACAACCTTCCTAGAGTTGGAATCTCGAACAAAATATCCGGTTTGCAAACCTACAATTGCTTAAGGAGTAGATAGGTTCTGCCTATCGCCGGCCCTTGCACTCCTTCTTTGTTTATTAGTTAGGCGCAGAGGTAACAGCACAGGGACCCCTCTAAACACTCAGTGCCTAGCCTTGTTTCCTTACTAGGACAATGAACGCCGTTCTCCTTCTCTCTATTTGGGCAACTTGGGGAAAATTTTCTCGTCACTAAGTTTTACATAACCAGTCTGGGTCTCTCCTGTTCCGACAGGTTGAGGGTACAGGTTAGACAGCTTGTCTGGCTGCTGTTTCCGACTGAAAGCAAGAAGCCCAAACTCTTTGGTAGCGCCAGGAATGGCTGCTCCATCATCAGTTGAATAATACCGTGGGTAGTTGTATGTGCCATGTCGCGCATGGAAAGGGACCCTGCAATTATCTCCGGTGGGCTTTCCCGAGGCCACAACCCCCATGGACCAGGTCGTGACTAATGGACTGGTTATGTGAGCTTATTGCCACCAAATAAGTACCCACCTTGGCCAACCCACTCTATAATCAAAACAAACATGTCATTACAAAGAAATAAAAGCAAACCTAAACCAGACACCCAACAAAAAACACTTTCGCCTCCGCCCTTGAGGCTCGCATTCACAAATATCCGGGGACTTAGAACCAACATCAACGACGTAGAAACCTTTCTCCTGACAAACCTCCCGGATATCCTAGCTCTAAGTGAAACTCTTCAATCCTCAATCTCCTCTCACCACTTTGACATGACTGACTACCTCCCACTCTACCGTAAAGACTCTGACAGACATATGCACGGGCTAGGAGTTTTTGTTCGGAACACCCTCCCCCTGACTAGAGAACATATGCTAGAATCGGATGACCACGACTACATGTGCTTTAGATTGACTTTACATCACAGCGTCAGCTACTTATATTTCTTATACGGTTCCCCGTCGACCCAGGACTGTATTCTGCTAAACTCTGTCTTTGTAAGCATAGATAGAGCACTCTTAACTGACTCGAATGCCCAGATACATGTATTTGGGGATTTTAATGCCCACCACCGTGACTGGTTGGGATTCTCCAGCATTACTGACGCAGCCGGCGACTTTACGTATAATTTCTCCTTAGCTCACTCCTTCTCTCAGACTGTCGATTTTCTGACCCGCATCCCCAATCGAGTAGACCAACAAGCCTCACTTCTAGACCTTTTCTTGACCTCAATGCCCGAGGCTTGTGTGACGAAAGCTCATAGCCCACTTGGGAATGCTGATCACATTGTGCTAATGGTACATATCACCCTAAAAAGTCGTCCAAAAGCTGATGAACCGTTGCTCAAAACAACAAGATACTACGAGCAGGCTGATTTTGAGTCAATCAGAGATCACATCAGCGATGCCCCATGGAGGGAAACCTTCTCACTCCCTGCCAACCAGTGTGCAAACGAACTAACTGAATGGGTCAAAGCAGGCATTGAAGCCTATGTCCCTATGCGAAAATTCTTTAGCAAGCCTCACTCTCCTCAATGGTTCACCTCGGAATGTGCAGCTGCCATTTCTGAGAGACAACAAGCATTCCGTAAATTCGGCCGCCATAAGTCAGCTACTAATAGACATAAATTCATAGAGTCAAGAAATAATTGCAAGGCCGTGATAGGTGAAGCAAAGAGAAGGTATAATGAGTTAACAAAAAAACGCATGCAGTCACAGAAACTAGGTACTCGTGATTTCTGGAAAATCTACAATAGTGTAGTGAATAATGGTAAATCAACGATTCCCCCACTATCAAACCACAATGATGTCGTTCGCACGGCCACTGATAAGGCTGAACTACTTGCCCAACGCTTCGCTTCTAACTCTACTTTGGACTCAGATAACGACCCCCTCCCCAAATTCCCTTTGCTGACCAAATCCACACTTGATAACCTGGTCATCACCCCATCCCAGGTCAGAGACATCATAAAAAACCTTGACACCTCCAAAGCTTGTGGGCCTGATCTTATATCTGTAATAGTAATAAAGAAATGCTCTGCTGAACTGGCCCCTGTCCTCTCCAAACTCTACAATAAATGTCTAGCTGAATCTTGCTTCCCCGATAGCTGGAAAATTGCCTCTGTGGTACCAGTCTACAAGAGTTCTGGGAATAGAACCGATCCTCAGAACTATCGCCCAATCAGTCTGCTGCCGATCTTTGCTAAAATATTTGAATCCTTAATCAATCTGGCAATAGTACGGCACCTAGTTAATGCTAAACTTCTTTCTGACCGCCAGTATGGATTTAGACAAGCACGATCTACTGCAGACATCCTAACGGTCATCTCGGAACGTATGTATCATACACTCGACAAGGCAGGTGAAGCTAGGGCAGTAGCGCTTGATATATCCAAGGCCTTCAACAAGGTATGGCATAAAGGGCTTCTGAAAATATGCTCATACTGTATTACTGCGCAATTACTAAATATAATTAGATCCTTCCTAGACAAAAGAAAAATCCAGGTTGTCCTCGATGGCCGTTCATCTAAGCAACATGACATAAATGCTGGTGTGCCCCAGGGATCTATCCTTGGACCTTTACTGTTCCTGATCTTCATAAACGATCTCCCTGATGACGTAGAGTCTGAGATTGGTTTATTTGCTGACGACACCACGCTTTACTCTCGCCATGTTGGTAAAACAGACGTGATCATATCCAAGGCAATGGCTGAATCTTTAGAAAATGACCTCCAGGCTGTAGTGGATTGGGGTCATAAATGGTTGGTAACTTTTAATGCCGCAAAGACAAAGCTCCTTTCCTTCAATAACTACAAGGAACCTATTCAACCACCGATTGTCATGGCAAATAACACCCTACCTGAGAGTTCATCATTCAAACCCCTCGGCCTAACCTTTACAGGTAACATGAATTGGAACAAATACATTGAAGACATTGCCAAGGCTGCCGCAAAGAAGGTGGGCTCCCTCTACCGTGCTAGTAAACTCCTTACACCTGACATTATCCTGTATCTCTACAAAGCCACCATTCGCCCATGCATGGAGTATTGTTGTCACATCTGGGCTGGTGCATCATCTACTAGTCTCTCCCTCCTTGACAAGGTCCAAAAAAGAATCGCCAACCTAATTGAACCCTCACTGTCAACCAAGCTTCAGCCTCTGTCCTATCGCTGCAATGTGGCATCCTTGTGCTTGTTTTTACAAATACTTCCATGGATTGTGCTCTGATGAACTGGCTACTCTGGTGCCCCCTCGACGTAAATTCCCTAGACTAACTCGACAATCAACTAAATCTCATTCATTCACTTTGGAGGTCCCCAGATGTCGGAGAGCCTTCTACTCAAATAGCTTCTTTCCTCGTACTGCTGGCCTCTGGAACTCTCTCCCTGCCCCCTGTTTCCCCGACAGAACAGACATGCAGAAGTTTAAAACTAATGTAAACAGACATCTCGCTGCGCAGATCCCAAGTTAGGCTGCCCCCCCCCCCCCCCCCCCCCAAACCTTCTCCCCTTTCTTTTCTCAGTAGCCCCTTACGTCTACAGTGGCGGCTTGCCTTGTTTGGGGTGAACTATGTTAAAAAAAAATTTTAAAAAATAAAAATAACGCACATAATTTATCTCCAATAGTAAAAAGGGGGGGGGGGTTACCGCCATAAAACCCTAGAATGGCCTGGATATAAGGATCATTTTACATTAAATTTATATGTGACACTGATCCCCCACTTTAAATTCTAAAATTATTTTGTTATCATTTTATATTTCTGCCAGGATTGTCAGGGTATCCACACGTAATCGCCTAAAAAAAAGTAGAATCTCATTGGAGGGGGGATAATTGAGGGTGTTAATCTACAATAATACCCAGACTTTTAATTTTTTTTTATTTATACATTAAAAATAAGGTATTTAATTATTTAGATAATTTTAAAAAAAGCTATTTATTAAATTTTCTCGAGAAAAGTAAACAACTAAACTCAATTGCTTAAAATTAAAATTAAAAATGGGATGTATAATTTTAAAAATAAAATTTGGTTAAATTTGCAGATTAATACACTCCACTAAAAAAAAATTATACACTCCCCCCAAAAAAATTATATTGTTTTTTAGGCGATTATGTGTGAACACCGTGGAAAACGGAAAGAAGGAAAAAATAATTTAGAATTTTGAGTGGGGGATCAGTTTCATGTATATTTAACGTAAAATGTTCCCCAATTTCCTCCATATTTGGGTAATTCTAGGGTTTTATGGCAGTTAACCATTTTTTTTCTATTGGAGATAAATTCTGTGCGTTATTTTTTTGGAGGGGGATTGTGTGTGGTTTTATGTCTGTGCCAGTCGTACTTAGGGTTAGTATTAAAAATTTATTAGTTAACTTATCCCCCCCCCCCCCCAATTAATTGCTGCCCAGAGGGCGGATAGGTTTTGCTAATGTGTGTGTGTGTATATATATATATATATATATATATATATATATATATATTTATATATATGATAACTAAAGTTTTATTAATTTACTTCTCTAGTTCTACTAGATTTAGGTGGTAAATTAGTTATTTTTATGAATTATGACAGTTGGGTCATCCTTGGAATTTGTCTCCTTTTTTTTTAAGACAATGATAGTGCTTTTGTCACAGGAGATGACAACCATTCTGTTTCTTTTTTTAATGATTACAAAAAGAAAATAATGGATATGTTTTGTTAGCAAGAAAAAGACTAAATGTCATAAACTTTGTCGTAGGAGTTTATCTGCACCAGCTGTTGTTTTTTGTGTTGCTAAGAAAAAAGTGATTCACCTGATCAGCAACTATTTTATACAATGTTCATACAGATTATTTTTCAAGTGCTTATTGATTAGATTTTGGTTTTATAATCGTCCTTTTCATGCCCTATAAACATTTTTATATGACAATCAGACTTTTATAGTTATGGATTGACCAAATCTAGCTTAGTTTTTTACATCTCTTGAACACTAGTCCAGTCTAATGATAATCCCTACAAGCATTTATTTATGAAAATCAAACTTTTATAGTTATCAATGGCCCAAATAACCTGTAATTTTATATCCATTTCTACTGAAGACCTTTGTAGTTAGGGGTCACCAAATTTGTAGGGGAAAAGCAATGTCAATGTATGACAAAGACAATTCATACAAATATTAACTGAAATTATTTATAATCTCGGTTTAAAAACCAAATAAAAGAGTTGAGTGTCTGAAGAAAAGAAGAGAATCAGTATTTGTTCATTAAACTAAAATGAAAGATTTTGAGTTCGCATCAGCAGGAGTAGCTTTTATGTGTGTGCATAGTTTGCCTACATGAATAGTTTAGTAGTAACTGCTGATGGAACAATGTTGTCAAGGAAACATCTGACAAGGATTTGTGTGGAAGCTTTAAGCTGGCTGAGTAAGTGACTTGTGAATGTGTGCTTAGTGTTTTAGACAAGATATGTGTGAACCGTGTGTGAGTGAATTCATGAATACTTCTTGTGTCATCTGCCAAAAGATTTGGTTTCGTCTGTATAGAGTTTAGTAGTAGTTTATATAACACAGCGTTGTGACTGATAAGGGTTTGTGTGGAAGGTTCAATCTTTCACTGCTGACTGTATTTGGGTTGTTCAGAGCAACTCTTTCTGATTGGTTGAAGTTCGATTTCAGTAATCAATCGAAATTGAGTATTATTTAAAAATTAACCAATCAAAATTAAGTATTTATGGAAAATGTTTTGCTGCTGCTGCTGTCACTACTATTAAAACATTGGAACAGGGTTTTACAAGTTTATTAAAATGTAAAAAGACAGAAAATATGTACGTCTATATGCCATTTTAATGTTTGTCCAAGGCGACTTTAAACTTGGATATGGTAAGCATCGTCACTACCTGTGATAGGCTGTTCCATGGAGCAGGAACACGAGCAAAGAATATTGTCTTTCTTCTACTGAGATAAAAGGTACATCTTTTGCTGGGTCCCAGCTAGCAGTGACAATGTCAGTAAAGGCTTAGAATAAGATGACACTGTAACCGTGTAAGATAATAAGAAAAAAAAATAAGCGTTGATTAGAGGCTAGCAGAAGAAGGAATGAAGAGAAAATCAATGCAAAAAGAAATGAATAGAAAATACTAGGTAGAACATTGAGAGTATATACGTATTTTGACATTGTCAATGTTGGTTTAGTATTATTAGATACAACAAATCTCCGGAGAGATGGAGAGAAAATATAGGTTTCTAGCAGGAAGACCCAGAGTTGTTCGGGATTGAATGAGGATCACTACTATGTACTTTTTCACTATGCTCATAACACCATATTACTTTGTTTGTTTTTACTGTCTCTCCTCCTGTTTCGTTCTCTAATATAGTCGGAAGAAGATGAAATGTTGGAAAACTCTCAAGATTAGTTTCTTATACATATGGTTTACATTTAATTAAAAGCGGATATACGTATTTAAAGTTTTAAGGGGGTTCTGTCCCAATGGGTCACTTAGAGGTGGGGCATGTAGATATTCAGCACATAAAGGATAATGTAGAGATTCGGGGCCGCTTCCATTGTCTTCCCCGAAGAATTTTATACATATGATATAAATTTCATCAAAAAATAGAATATATTTGAAGATTTAAAGGAGGTTCAACCCCCATAGCTCCCTTAGGTTAAAAGGGCACTTAGAGATTCATGACCACCTCCATTGTCTTCCCTGGTATATTTTACATAAGAATACACTTTTAGATTTTATGTAGATTCTCTAACCTTTCTTTCTAGAGGGAACATACAAACATTGAGTTTTATATATAGAGAACTATAAGTATGAATTTCATAAATAAATACTTTTTTTTTCTATTTTATCATCACAAGTTTTGTATAGCATGTGTCTTTATCAGCCTATATTCCACCATCCACTATTGAGATAAGATCTAAATGAATGTTGGGGAGAGGCGGCTGGCATAGGAAATTCTGCACTCCCCACCCACCATATTCTTTTCATTATTTCAAATATTAATCTAACTAAACAGAAATATGATTGATATTATCCTGTAGAAAAGAATTTTCTCATATTTTTCAACATTTTTTCTTTTATTTCTTCTCTTATATTAACATTTTTTTTCATTAGTTTTCATCCGCTATATCTAACTGGTTAATTATTAACAAAATGTGTGTGTGTGTGTGAATTTACTTCAGAATTTAGATTTAAAATAAATAGACAATAATGTTGTGACAGTCATGTCAAATCTTAGGTCAACCAGCTACAGATTATGCTGACAGTTGTGAACATATACAGGCTTGATTTCTATTGGTTGAGCTGTGATGTTTATTGGCCAATTAGAATAGGGTGTAGAAAAGTTTTTTCTAGAAAAAATAAAGTTTACAGAGTTAAACTTTTGGCACAAAAAGAAATATAATACGGGCCCTTAAACCTCAACATTATGACCAGATGTTAGTGGAGGGGGGGGGGTCATTCTTTGATTTTTATATATAAAGAACATTTCAAGATTGCACTATTCTCAAATAAAGCGAGAATTAATTCTTGCAAAGTGGTATTGCAGTATATGTTGTTTAAAAAATAACTGATAACAATGATTCTAATTTCAAACATTGTTTTTAAATAAATTTACAATTGTTAAATTTCCAATGAGTGTTGAGGACATGTTTCATGGGGATACATTATATGAGAATGCTATGATTGATCTTTACTGTGAGTCTTAATGACAGGTTTAGTTTTGATGACCTCAGTGAAAGATTAAATCTGGACAGTATAGGAATATGTGTGCAGAACAGGAGACTGTTGGCATGGTCAAATTGAAAGGATGGATGAGAGTTCTTCGGTTAGTAGATGTAAAACAGTTGAGGTAGCAGGGTTAGTTGCTAAGAAAAGGCCAAGGAAAATCTGGGAGGATGTGGTAAGGATAGATTTGAGAAAAAGATGGATAAATAAAGACCTGGCAGAGATCTATGAGTTTTGAGGTCAATTTCTAAAAGCCATTCAACACATGTCAGCATGTAAAATGGACATTACACTGAACATGATGATGAGGTCTGTTGCATCCTTTCGATTGAGATGACCACGACAACTGTTAGTGTATTATCAAAAGAAGTGCAGGTCACAATTGGAAAACTATTAACGGACCCTCTACTTTACAAAAGCTGAAAATAGATCCTTTATGCTTCGGGTAGTACTCCAGTCCTACCCTTAAAAGTGTTGAGTGTAAGGACCCACAATTAGCCGAAAATTTGAATGGAGCTCATCTCTGATAAAAGAACGAAATGTATCAAAATCACTTAATTTACTGTGAATTAGGGACTTTGTTAGATGATATTCCAAAAAAAGTTTTGTATACTATTTGAATACAGAATTCGAAGGTAGAAGTTAAAAAAATTTCTTTAAAAAATGTTCACTTTCTCATGTGATTTGATCTTTGACTACTGGCTGACTAAGTGAAAAATCTCGCATCTGAGGCGTTTAACAGGGCTGATATAAGGATTGCTTTGCTTCTATAAAATAGACGAAATATGATTGTTCGCTTTAAATAGGATCATCAAAACGAAATTGCAAATCGCATTCTTCATTTATTTTTTGAATCACTGTTGTTTAATAAATATTCAACTTTAATATTTCTGGATACAACAGTTGGTACTTTACATTTTTTTATATTAAATTTTAATTTTCTAAATATCTTCTCAATATGATAACTTATTCAGATCGATTACTGTTATGTAACCTTCAAATGTCACTTTTTTATTCAATAGTTTAATTTTTAAAAAAAACCCAAAAAAAACAATGATTTTATTTTTATTTTATTTTTTAGGTTTGGTCAACAAACGTCTTCCACGTACATTTGGTGACGGCCTGGTGCACATTTCCCATTTTGATGCTTTGGTTGCTGAGAACCGTGAACTCCCAGAACACAAGGAACACATCCTTTCCGATGAAGAGAAACAGATTGGTAAACTGATTGCTGAGAATTTGGTTCATGACGGTGCCACTTTGCAAATGGGTAAATTTTCCTTTTTAAATATTTTTGGTTTCAATGGAAGCTTTTTTTTTATGAAAAATTCATTTGGTTTAAAAAAGAATTATTGGTTTTGATCAGAACCAACGGAAAATGATTACAAGAAAAATGTTTAAAATTGAAGCTGACTTCATTTTGAATAAGAAAATAAGCATTTGTATTTATAAACAAATTCTTGTTTTCTCATACAACTGTGGCCAACAGCAGGAAGAAGAATACCAAAACGTTTGTTGGCCAAACCTAATGGACATCTTTATTACATTTTGATTGTTGGCCATAAAACTCGAGAGCTAACCTTATTTGACGACATGTTGGATGACTACATCCAACTCATTCCGAATAACTGCTATAATGCAAAGTCATAATTTGTAAAGATGATCTTTGAGTCAATAATCTTTAGACAATTTAGACTTCTTTGTTGTAAAATACATTATTATCCAATATTGCAACGGTCAAATTGAGTTGTAGTGTTGGATGATAATGTTTCTTTTCGTGTAGTTCATTTGATTGTACTAAATCTTCAATTCTTTATCCTCCAAAGCTCCTACCCCCTCCCACACAAACGCGCGCAATCACTGTTCCACCTTCCAGTTTAAACAGTTGGTGTTACATTGCCACGTATAACTGGTTTTCTCGCGAGGAAGAAGAATACCAAGACAGTTTATCAAATATACATCTTTGTTCTGACGCTCTGATTGTTGGCCATAAAACTCAGGAGTTAACCTCATCTACAACATGGTTAGATGACTACATTCTACTCATCAAAGATTTTTGTCAGTTTTAATTTTAAAGGTTAAATCCCTACTTCTAAAAATCAATCATCATGTGACTTAATTTGTCCAATGAGAGTGAAGTCATCCTATAAAAATAAGTGTTAAAAATAATGGAGTAAAATTTTTTTTAACTTTTACAATAAAATATATTCATTCAACATATTTGACCTTAGGTGTTAGGTGTGTATGTAATGTTCAGGGTTTTGGAATTGGTAGTCAAAAGGCTTGACTCTGACTTCTGAAATTTTAAAACGTCTAAATCCAGCTCCAGCCTAATAAATCTTCGTCCACTTGTAATCTGTATATATTGTTATAAATTGCAGAATTGTGTCACATACGGTGACACGTCTCTGCAAAATATAAACTGATTTTTTTGATTCAATAAATAAAAAAATAGTTATTCTTCTTGAAACTCATTTTGGATTTCAGAAAACAGTCAATAAATATATCGCTGAAGAAACAACAACGACACAGATGATTGTATAAAATGTATTATTTATTCACAGAGGGGATAACTAAATAGGTTTGTGTGTGCTCATCTATCTATCTATCTATGCATCAGTTTTCAGCGGTTGAAAAACCAATGACATATTTTATAACCAAGACGTTACTGAACATGTTTTAGTGGGGGGCTGTTATAAAAGTTACCCTCTTGAAAATTTTAATATTTCTGATTTGCATGAAATTTGAATCATAATTATTAGAGATCAATTAAGAAAAATTCTCAAAACTTCAATTTAATCCGAGTATTTTAAAAGGTGAAAATTTATAAAAGGTGCAGCAGTCGCCATTTGAAAATTCAAATATCTCCAATTTGCATTAAATTTTAACAATAGACATTAGACACAAATTAAACAAGATTCTCAAAATTTCAATTTCTTTCAAGAATTCAAAGACACATCAGGGGGTCGGGGTACTTAAGCCTAAAATTTTCACACTTTTTTTCTTTCTTTCTATGATACTGAAGCAGTTTGGTTAAAAGAAAGAAATTTTCCCTATTTACTTGCATACGGTCTGTTTTTAATGTGGGAAAATCCAGTTACTCACAAAACAAAAAGACTCTCTAGATAAGAACAACATCACCTGTATTGTCCAGTCGGCACTCCCTCATGACTGAGGACACCTCAGGAGACAAACAATAATACATCCACCCCTAGAAAGAGATAATGCTGGGTATTCTTACATTTTTATTATTATTTTGTAAAAAGTAACGAGACTGGGGACAATGAATGAAACGTTTAATTTTCATGTTAGAATGTATCGAGACTAAGGATGTATTAAAAAAGGACAACAAATTAGACAGTCGACACTATTGCAATTCAATAGGGTTTTGTTGGGGGTTTTTGATTTTTTTTTTGGGGGGGGGGGGGTTCAATCTTTTCATTTGTGCACACGAAGAATTGTTTTACTTTGGCCTTACTCCTCTGTTTTGTTGTCCATGTTCCCAGGCAATGCTGGGTAACCCTGCTAATAATTTCTATAGCATTTTGATTTTAAAAAGAAAGAGCAGGTTTTTAAAGTCTCTGAATTCAATGTTTTTTTTTTTGTTTGTTTTTTTTCTTTTTATGACGCCCACTTACTTAATAATGATAAATTTTTATTTTTTTTGTTCGTTCTGGACATTTTTCATCACATCATTGTTTTTATTCTAATGTCTGAATCGATCACCACATCGCTAGTAAATATCTGAAACTTTTTAAGATCATTTGAGAAAATTAATTTTCTATTTTCTGTCTTCTGTAAAACATGTTTTTTTTTCGTTCTTTTCAGGCATTGGTTCTATACCAGATGCTGTCTTAGCACAGTTGGGAAATCACAAAGATTTAGGTATCCATTCTGAAATGTTCAGCGATGGCGTTGTTGATTTAGTGAAAACTGGAGCTGTAACTAACTCCAAGAAAAAACTTCAAACTGGTAAAATTGTAAGCAGTTTTACGGTGGGAACACGGAAACTCTACGACTTCTTGGATAACAACCCTTTTGTTGGTGAGTAAAAGATACGTTAATCTCTCTCACTTCTTCCCCATATTTCTGCATGCAAAATAACAAGAGAATATATCTATGTATCTATCTAATATATATATATATATATATATGTATCTATCTAATATATATATATATATGTATCTATCTAATATATATATATATATATATATGGGAATATATATTTTGTGTATATATATTTTAAGAAAATTTACTAGACTGTCAAAGCTCGATGAATGTTGATATTTAACACAAGAGCATATATAAGTAAACAATAGTATTTTAAATTCCAATGACCAAGTCATTGTTTATTTAGTCATCCACAGACAGCTGTTTTGTCATATAACGACTCATCAGTGTGGCTAGACGTAGCAAGTGTATCCACAGGGTCTTACCTTTGTGTTAAGATACTCACCACTGATGGTAGGTGAAATTTATAATGCTGTGTATTTTCTTTGTTTACATATTTTTCCCACTACTTGGTAATCTAAGAGAACTCTATTCTTTTTTATAGAATACTATTGTTTTTACGCTAAGTGAAGACTATTATTTCCGCTACCAGAGATCTAAACTTACAAAAATAAAATAAAAATAAAATGCTAAGTACTGTTAATGAAATTCTTCTTTTTTTTTCTTCTTTTTTTTTTCAAATCAAACATAAAACCAGAAAGAAAATAAACCATCATCAATATTTAACACATTTAAAAAAATATCGTTCATACCAGAGCTGGTGCTAGTGCGAATGTAAGCGTTAGGAGTGGAAGGAGTAGGGAACTTCTGCCATTACTAACCAGCAGAGTGTTACCACTGTCGACCAAGGGAAGAGTCTATCAGACATGTGTATGCTTTATGATGATGTATGGAAATGAAACCTGGCCAGTGAGGATTGAGGACATGCGTTACATGGAGAAATGATATGAGAATGATACAATGGATGTGTAATTTGAGTCTTAAAGACAGGCTTAGTTCTGATGACCTCAGAGGAAGATTAAATCTGAACAGTATAGGGAGATGTGTGCAGAACAGGAGACTTCATTGGTATGGTTATGTTAAAAGAATGGATGAGAGTTTTTGGGAAGTGATAAGGATAGACTTGAGAGAAAGAGGGATAAATAAAGACCTGGTCAGAAATAGATTAGTTTGGAAGTCAAGTTTTAAGAACCATCCAACACATGTCAAAATGTGAAATGGACATTAAACCAAAGATGATGACGACAATAAATTAGCATGCAGCCTAATTGGGAGGCTAAAAATACACTTAATCCTTATATTCTATGTATTATTAATGGGAAATCTTGAATTTTTAGTTACAAAGTAGTTTATATAATTCTAAGTAAATTCCATATGTAGTCATATATAATCTTAGCTTATTTTGGTACACAAAGTAGTAGAGATTGTGAAAAAAAAAAAAAAAAAAATAAATAAATAAATAAATAAATAATAATAGTAATAGTAATAATAATAATAATAATAATAATAATAATATAAACTCTGCAGAACTTGTAAATTCTGTCAAGTTTGTTGTGTTCATTTTTGTTTTCATCTTTTGGGGAAGATATGAACCTATTTCTAGCAGGGTAGATTTTAGCTTTCAACTCTTCGTAAGTAATCAATCTATGAGAAGGCCAAGAGAATTTAAACTGCCCACAGATAGTTTCTAGTTCACTGGTACAACATTTTACAATTTTGTGCTGAAAAAGTTTCCGAAAATGAGAAAATTAAAGTTCTTTAGTTTCAGATTTTTAAAAAATTAGAATTTTTCTTTGAAGAGATTTGGACAATTGATAAGATTTGTTTTCCTTGTCCTCTTCTTCCTCTTTCTTTACAAGTTTTGAGAATTTTTAGACATTTGCTTTCTTCTTTTTTGTTCAAATATTTCTTTTGTATCAACAATTGTTTTTTAGGTTTAATATTTTGTATATATGAAATAAAATTGAAACCGAATGGAGTCTTTTTATTTATTTTTTATATTTATCAAATTATTTATAAAAAAAAATAGTATTTTGAAAGTTAAATTTAATGATTACAATAACGTTTGGTCATTAAATTATTATTCAAACCAAATTGTTATAAATCTATAACTAATTTTCTTAAGTTAATGATGTTTTAATCTCTATAAAATTATTGGATGTAAAAAGCTCAAATTTTCAATCTTTTAATACATGAGGATCTACTAAGAATTTTGAAACCAGAAATGAATCTCTATCCAATAGTTTAAATATTTCCAAATTTGAAAGGGTCACAAAGTTATACATTTTTTTTCAACTACTAACATAAGATTAAAATGTCTGACTTGTTGACGAATAAACCGAAATGCATTATGGTGGATTTAATTTTGTCATTAAATTATTTTTATAAATAGAATTTTAAAAACTTCATTTTACTTCTGATCGCCATTGCACTTTTTATTTCAAGAGGTCGTCACACAATTTTATTAACATAGAGATTTACTTTTTTTTTTCTTTTTCAAGAAAATCATTCAATTATTGGTCTTCAATCTCCATCTTGAATCTTATACAGGGTAACTAAAATTGACCCCTTCCCCCTACATGCGGAACTAATAACATCAACCAATGCATGTGTTTGGTAAAAATCTAATAAATTACAATGTTGAACACTTTTAAATATGCGTGTTCACATATTTAATTTTAGAGACTTTGTTATATTGTAACAATTGATTTGCTTATGAAATAGGTTTAGTCAAGACACAAAATCTATGCAGTGTATGTGACAAAACTTCAATATACAAATTTGTATTTGTCTTTTTGAAGCGGCTAATTTCACGTCTGATCTTTTCAAAAGATTTATTGAGATAGCTATTTCCAGCACTCTCCGCTTCTTTCGGTAACCTTTGCAAGTCATTTTGCGTTCTGGCAACATTGATTTCTCATCGATACTGGCCATTGATTTTCTCAGTAGCAATATTCTCATTGAAATAGCTTAGGACTAACAACAATGAAATATCACAATAATAAGTTATGCCATTCCAATCATTAACGCATAAGTTTGTCATTTACCAAACATTTGAGTGCACACTTTTTAAAGGCAGAAAGGCATTCTTAGTGTCTTCTTTCCAGAATCTACCGTTTCCCTCACATGGTGTGCACATTCGTCAAGGTAATATAAGCAAAGCTTATGTTGACAAATCTCAATGCTTGACATTCCCAGACTGCCTTCAACATACTTTTGGCGCTTTGTCAAGCCAGAAGAACTTGAAAAAGGTTTACTCTATCATAAGTTAAGTGACCGATAAAGTAAATTTGTATGAATCAGCATGGTACAGCATTTTTGACCGGCTTGATTTTACAGGAAGGACCACGTGAAGGTTGCCAACATCCCTAAGTGAAGATGGTGTTATAGACCAACTAGGTTTGAACATGGCAATCCCAGGTCATAAGTCTGCATCGTTTTCCACTTCACGACAACCACCACATGGCCGATGGGAGTGGAAGAACTGAAAGACAATATACGAATTACACACCTCCACCCCTTCTCTTTAACGAAGACATCTTTGTTCCCCCTTTATCTTTCTGTTCACTTTGTCTTTCTGTCAATCATAAATACTGACGCCATTATTCTTTTGATCTCTTCCATCTCTATTAAAAATTGGGAGCTCCTTCTCTTTAGTCACAAGGTGACTAATCTCTTTTTGCCTATTTCACCAAGTCCTCTACATTTATTAGACAGGATGGTGGATTTTGCCAGACATTTTTCGGTTCTTACATTGTATCCTTTGAATTGTCAGTCACTTCGGTTAGTTCAGTTTGCATACAGATATTCGCTATAGCCTTCTTAATCTTGATACTTTTCTTGGTATACACAATTTTCTACTTCCCCATATTTTTTTGTCGCCTTTAGGGGAAAGTGCCTGTTCTGTAGGCTGACAAAAGTCAGCTATCATGGATTAGAAAATCCAAAGAATGTTTTTAAAAACAAGAACAAAGTTTTTAATATCGTAATAACCAAGAAAATATAATCCATCTTTAAAAAAATGGCAATAACAATAGTAATAACAGACAATAATAACAATAGTAATAACAGACAATAATAACAGGTAATAACAAAATCACTTGTTTCAGAAGGAAAAGAAGTATAAAAAAAGCAGAAATACTAAATACAACTCTACACTGCCACCCACACAGTCTCTAAGTAATGTTGGAGCAGTACATTCTATTCCTCAAGAGGTAGCTTGGGTTATTCACCAACAAAACCAAAACAATCTCAACTAATAATAATAATAATCTTAAACTATTATAAAGAACTGACAATAAAGATCCACATCTAATGAAACAAATTCCTCATGAAACAACAGAAAGATGAAATTGCAATTTTAAAAAAACAAAAACAATTGAACCAGAAAACAAAGATTATAAAACAATGAACAATAAAATATAGACAAGATAAATGAATATTCGTTTTCGAAGAAGTCATGCAAATAAAATCTCATTTGAAAACCATCATTCTTAACAACTCTCTCTCTCTCTCTCTCTCTCTCTCTCTCTCTCTCTCTCTCTCTCTCTCTCTCTCTCTCTCTCTCTCTCTCTCTCTTTTCCTAGATTTTTTCTTCCTTATATAAGAAGTTTTAATTTAAGATTGTTGTCCTCTTTCACAATGAGCATCCAAACCAGAAAACTGTGGAACTTACTCTCAATATTTTCTCCCAAACAAAAATATTTGAAATCTTTACAAATGAAAGGAAAGAGTCAAATTTATGAATCCATATTTTTTTTCATCAAAATATTTGACCAAATTCTTTAGTGAAAATTGTAAAATTTGTGTTGAATCTTCATTTACATCATTGAAATGTTTTGGAAATTTAAATAATTATTTTCTTTTAGAATTTATTCTTAGAAAATCAAATGTCAATTTATATATATATTTTTTTTCAGTTATGTGTGACGTGGCTTGGACAAATAGTCCAGGCATCATCGCTCAGAATCCAAGAGTTACTGCCATTAATTCATGCATTGAAGTTGATCTGACTGGACAGGTGTGTTCAGATTCTATTGGACCTCGGATTTACTCAGGTAAGTTGATTTGAAAGTTACTGGAATTCTATCATTCAGGTGAAAACAAAGATGAAAGAAAGTTTGTTTGCAGAACACACATTTGTATGCTGTGATTTAATTCTCATTCAAATAGGTATTTTATTTTAGGTTGGTAACTTTCAATTTTATAGACAGAAATTGATTAATTTTTACATCTATTATGTAAAACATTCTATTCGATTACTTTCCAAAATATTTAGAAATTGTTTTGATGTTAGCAAATACTGTTACACATTTTCTTATTTCAATTTAAATTTGATCAAAATATTTTGAAATTGTTCACTAATATAAATCATGGATTAATTTTGGATGAGCATTGTTATTAGTGTTTAAAGACAGCATGGGGGGGGGGGGGTAAACATAAAAATGTTCAAGCCACCAACACACACGCACATTTAATACATTTAGATTTAAAGTTTTCTCTCATTTACAAAATTCTTATCAATCTCTAAAAAAAAGTCTCACTATAAAAATGTTTTTAAGGAGTTTGTTTTATACTTTTTTAAAGTTTTATCACTAAAAGGCCTAAAAGAAGAGATTTAGATAAACATGCAGATCCTTCAAAATTATTATTCCAATTCCAGCCATTCTTTTTTAAATAGACTCAGAATTAAACATCTCTAATAATGTAACTTTTTTTTCTTTATAACTTGGTCATAACAATCCTTTGAAACGATTTCCTCAATCCAATTTTGCATCAACAAAATATTTCTCTATTTTATATTGTTTTATTAGCCAAAGGCAAAAGTTGGCAGTCTTTGACAATGACTGTTTCCGTCTCATTTTGCATTGCTGGTGGGCCGACCATATCTCAACTGCAGTTCTCCGCCAACACCTGAACCTGTAGTCTCTGCCATCTGTCTTGTTGCAGTATGGTTTGGGCACATGGCTTGTCACATAGAAGAAGAATTAATTTATGATGTAATCCTTCCTACCTCTCTGCCTGGGTGGCCCAACCGTATCTGTAGACATCTGAGAACCTGGTCAACAACCATTAAGGAAGACTTAGCTGAGCTCTCATGTCTACAGGTGATCGGCCTTCGATGATGGAATCACGATCAGTTAGCCATCTCATGCAGTCTTGCTCAGAATCGCCATGCATGTGACGCCATGGTTTGGGATGTGGTGCAAGCTAGGGAAGAAACTGACTCGACCCGATCAGATTTAACATCATTGCAACAACAAAACCGTTAAAAACAAAGAATAGAAACTATGAAAGAATTGGATCAAAAGCGGATTTTTTAATTTATATTCTGCACTTGGTTTTGTCTTGGCAAAAGAATTTCAACCATATTGGAGCCGAATTTGGGTAATATACTAGTTTGAAGTTGCTACTTATTTACGGTGAAATGGATTTCAGCATTATTCCCAAATAACATATTTTGTATTAAATTCATGTTTTAGTTAAAAAGAAATAGCATTAGAGTTCTAGTTAAAAAGGTAAGTACTTAGAATTTTTTTTCTACAAAAACAAAACCCCTTTTTAAAAAAAAACATGATTTTCTTCTTTTTCTCAACAAATGTTTTAATGAACACAACTTGGAATCCTCCATCTGTATGAGTGAGAGTAAGATACGTTCTAAGGTGTAGTACTATTTCCACATCTGGAGAGGTACCGCTAAAAACAGAGTACAAAATTGACTTTGCAATCGAGTGGGCCATAAATATTTTTTTGGATTATTCGGACTACTATTGTTATCTTTACAACATTTTGGCCCATGTAACCTCCGAGCTTCTTCAGGTGCATCTTTTCAAACTTGGAAATCTTTATCTCAACCTCGGGAACCTATACAGAATTTCGAACTGAACTCTTTATTTAATCAAGGGGTTTAGATAGTTTTTGTTCCGTCAGCCATGACCAGGTAGAAATGTTAATTTGATGTTATTCTTTGTTTACGGAAAAAATATTGATAAGTTGAAGATGAACAAGAAGAAAGGCAACTCATGACAAAGATGAAAGGGGAAATTATAATACTGTTATTTACATGTGTTCAGTTAATTAATAATGCAATAATGTATAAATATATATGAATATTATTTTTAACTTAATATTACAAAATGTTTGTTTATCAAAGTTAGCAGTTTTTATTTCAAAAGAAATTAAATTTACAGTTGTTATTTTTTATGGAGAAGAATTTGTTGCATGGTGAGAAATGATATAAGAATGATATGATGGGTGTATAATGTAAGTTTTAAAGACAGGCTCAGATCTGATAACCTCAGAGGAAAATTAAATATGGACAGTATAGGGAGATGTGTGCAGAACAGGCGACTTTGTTGGTTTGGTCACATTAAAAGAATGGATGAGAGTGCTTAAGTTAGTAGGTGTAGAACAGTTGAGGTAGCAGGTTAGGTTCACAGTGGAAGGCCATGGAAAACATGTGGGGGTTGGAGGTCATAAGGATGGACTTCAGAGAAAGAGGGATAAAGAAAGACCTGGCCAAAGATAGGTTAGTTTGAAAGTCAATTTCTAAAAACCATCTAGCACATAAAACGGATGAAGAAGAAGAAAATATTATTGCTAAGTTCTAAGACAAAATGAATTCCAAGTTATGTTCATTAAAACTATTGAGAAAAAAAGAAAATCATGTTTTTTGAAAAATGTTTCTTGTTCTTTGTGTTATTTGCTAAAGAAAATTTTTTTTAGGTACTTACCTTTTTAAGAACTTTATTATGCTAATTTTTTATCCCCTGCAACTCAATCAAAAATGCCTTCTCAATAACAGATGTTTTTTTAACAACTGACAAAGAGTCAGTTTGTTCTGTTACGATTAGAAACTTGGTTTTATGACCACTTTTTCTTTATTTATTTTCCTTTAAGACTTTTGATGTTTAATTTGTGATTCTGGATTTTTTACTTCTTTTGTGCCTGGATTTGTATTTTTTTTTTATTGAACTTAACTGCTATTACACTTATTATTAACGCACAGAACTGACAAAGACTTTGTTTTGTTTTTTTAAAGAAAACCATCAAGACTTAAATCTTTTTGTTTCCAAATAATCAAACCTAAGTTTTTCTTTTTTAGGATTTGGTGGTCAAGTTGATTTTATTCGAGGTGCAGCCCTTAGCCATGATGGACTTGGCAAACCCATTATTGCATTGGCCTCTTCCACTAAAAAGGGACAAACAAAAATTGTTCCATTTATTAAAGAAGGTAAATTTACAATATTCCTCTTTTCTTGTTTTTAATTTTACATCCAAATAATAAGGGTGAAGTATAAAAGTCTGGGTAAAAAAGGGTAAAGTTCCTTAAGACAGTGGAAAACAAAGTATTTAACCTAAATTGCTAGCTGCCAATGTCTACTCAGCCATCAAATCTTTTCTTTCTCATAGGACTATAAAAGTAGTTGCTGATCGACAGAAGTGTGCAGCACATAATATTAACACCGGCGTGTCTCAAGGATCTATTCTGGGCCGAACTCCATTTCTGATTTTCATTAATGATCTAAATCATATTTTGAGATCATTTGTTGGCATCTATCCAGACTGTCTATAGCAGCACTTCGAAGAGCATTGGTGATAAAGATCTTGCTGATTTTCTCTTTTCTGGCCTGAAGCATGTGGTATAATGGGAAAAAGTGGCTTGTTACTTTTAACACCTAAAATTAAGCTTCTCTCTTTTTACCACCAATGCTCAGATCCTTGTTTTGATCCAGTTGAAATAAATGTCTCTCTCTTTGAGGATGTCCCTTGTTTTAATAATCTCCTAGGACTGACTTTCACTCCATATCAAAAATGGAAGACGTATAGCCAATCTGTTGCTAAGGTTGCTAGAAAAGTGGTTGGATCATTCTACCGCTCCAGAAAGTACCTGACTTCTGATGCAATCCTCTACTTATATAAGGTGGAGTACTGATGCCACATATGGGGAGGTGCTGCTCAAAGCTACTCTTTTTTTGTGTTGACAGAGTACAAAATTGACTTCACAATCTGTTCTCTACAACTTTTTTCTGGTTGCGAGTCTTTTTCTGTTCTGCTCCAATCCCTGGTTCCTGCTTATAAAACATTCACAGCAAGAACTTGTCTAGTTACCACAACTGCAAAGATTTTCTTTTCTTCCTCCGTATACCTAACATCAAACGAAATTTCCATTAACACAGTACCACGAGATTGCTCCCTTGTCATAAACTGTCTTCATAAGTTATCAAATTGTGTTCATTCCATTTATCATGTTCAATTCTCATCATTATTAAACTGACAAGCCATCCATCTCACTAACCCTTATCCTTGAGTGGTTTTTAGTCTTAATAAGTGGTAACTCATTAGTAAAAAAAAAAAAAAAAAATAAATAAAAATAAAAAACTTTCCCACAAGGACTGGATGTGACCAACGGTCAGGCTTAATGTGTGTTGTGGCTAGAGCAGAATGCTACCGGGGCGTTCATGGCCAGTAAATCTCAGGTGAAATCTCAG
Organism: Sepiola atlantica; assembly: GCA_963556195.1. Taxonomy (NCBI): domain Eukaryota; kingdom Metazoa; phylum Mollusca; class Cephalopoda; order Sepiida; family Sepiolidae; genus Sepiola; species Sepiola atlantica. The sequence goes on from OY744522.1 coordinate 72,638,052, forward strand.
CAAACTTAAATAATTGTCAAATCTGTCTTAGCAGAAAGGGAGACAAATTTGCTGCTACTGTTTGGAACACACACATCTATTGAATTTCAGTTGTGGGTAAACTAAGTATATCACGTTGAACTCACTTTTCAGAAATTAACAATTTGTTTAACAGTTAAACGGGAGGGGGGGGGGGGGATTGGCCTCATTGTAAGACATTCACAGCAAAAACTCGTTCTGCTAACACAATGAAAATATCTTTCCTTTCTTCCCCCGTGTGCCTAGTAATCTCTATAAACAGAGCTTCTTCGCAAGGGCTTCCCGCCTGTGGAACACATTACCACAGGACTGCTTCCTTGCACATGGTCCTCTTCAAATCTAATGTCAACAGATTCCTGTTATGAACCATTCCAGCAATCATTCTCAATTCTCTCATAAAGTCTTTCATCTCTCAACTGACAATCATTCCATCTCATTAACCCTTATCTTTGAGTGGCTTTTGGCCTTCATAAGTGGTGATACATTAGTAAAAAAAAAAAAAAAAAAAAAAAAAAAAAAAAATACACTTGTGGACTACGAAATTGGCTATGCGGGGTTCAAATCCTATCAGATCTATTATGGTCATTGAAAATACACTAATATCATTGGGATAGGTATCAACCTGTAATTTTCTTTCTTTCTTTTTTATGGGTCAAATAGTAACTTGTGTTCAATGAATTGTTTATAATATTTGTTGTATTTTGGTATTAACCCAGAAAGGGGTTAATTTGTCTAAAAATAGACAAATCAAATAATATATTTTTTTAATTATTTCATAAAATTTAATTCTTCACATGAACATTTTTAATACAAGATTTTAAAAATTTTAAATACCCTTCCCCCCCCCCCTCCTTATTTTATTTCTTTATTGAAATATTTTTGAATTGCTAATGGTCGTCTTTTTTCTCTCCTTTCTTTCAGGTGGTGGTGTTGTAACAACTCGATCCCACGTTCATTACATTGTGACCGAATGGGGTATCGCTTATCTATTTGGCAAGACGCTGAGACAACGTGCCTATCATCTCATCCAGATTGCCCATCCTGACCACAGAGAGGCCTTGGAAAAGGCAGCATTTGAACGTCTAAAAACCATGCCAGTTCCTTAAAACAAAACAAAAAATAATAACTTTGAAATTAGTTTCAATTTAGTGGAAAGAATTGGGAGACAAAAACACTTGAAATTGAAGAACATTTTAGCAATAAATAGCCAAACCTCTGTACCTTCAAGTTAAGCCATTATTTTTCTCTCTCTCTCTCACTCTCTCTCTCACTCTCTTTGTCACTTTCTCAATAGCAAATTTTTTATTCTCTGCTCTCATTTATACTTTCCATTATTGAACTACAAAAATAGGAACAATAGACATTTTTTTTGTTACCTATAATAAACCAAAGATTTAAAGAAATTCTGAATTTGGTAAGAGCCTGGGTTTATCTTTTTGCAATCAATCTTTAACCTCCTTTCCAGAAATCACAAATATTGTTAAAATGAAAGTTGTAATTTTAAGAGATTGCCTGAAGGAGGTTCTCGATGGCATTGTTGTGTTTCTTCTTATGAATTCAATTTCCATGTGCCTTTTATTTAAAGTCGGCATTGCTTCTGCCTTTGGTATCCAAGAGCCTTGATAACAAAAAATAATGGCACTACTTGCTGCAAATTCTGCAAAATAAAACGGGCTTTTAGAAATTGCCTTTTTTTTTCTTTTTTTTTAGTCCAAAAAAAGCTGAGGTCTTACATTCTTGTTCTTTCTATTAGGGAAGGCACTGAATCTAAATTGACTTTTTTTTTTCTTTAAGATATGAATAATTCATAATAAGGAATAATCTAACATCTTTAGAAATACTTTATTTCTCTTGCATAACTAAATAATAAAGAGATGATGAACTGCTATGGATACAGCAAAAAAAAAACGTTTATAACAAAATCTGCTCATCATAGTAAAACAAATGAAGCCTAAGTTTAACTAATTTGAAAATTGTGTTTATTTAAAGTCACGATCATAGCTTTGAAAAGGAAGAATTTCTATCATTTTTATTGTAAAACTTATGAATTCTTTTTCAAGCAATTGCATCTTTTAGGCTTGTAAACTATTATTTTCATAATCCAAGAAATATCCTCTTATTATTTATAAACTCAATCCATCCTTTGGACATTCCTTTTTCTTATTGATTGTCCAGGCTTAGATTAACAAACCCAAAATCAATAAATTACAAGTTCTTCAAATGGTTGAACAATAAAGCAGTGAAATGCTAAATGCTGACATGAATCTATAAATCTACATGTCAATCAGAAATGTAAAAAAGAAAAAAACCTTTGCTTTTGCTCAGTGCAATGTTTTATAGACTTTGTTTCAGGCTTTTCAGATCCATAAAATCTAGACTTACCTAGTTTTCCTTTTTTTGTGTGTGTGGGGAGGGGGATTAGGCTGAAATTTGGCAACTGATATTTTTTAAACATTTTACTGTAACATTTCAGCCCTTTTCTCTTTATTACTTGCTGAGTTGCAATGAAAAGGAAAACCCAACAGGTGGATGTGGACTCAAAGATTTGACATATATTCATCTTTCTTCCTTTGTGTCATCCAATATGAAAAGTTGTTTTTTTTTGTGTGTAATTAGATAAATAGGAGTGGGATTTACTCCTACCCCTAGCCATTAACTATATAAATAATTGGAAACCAAATCGACAGTATAAATATCAAACAAGTCTTTTTCTATTGTGTAATTTGAAAGACTTGCTTGATGGTTTTCTTTTTTGTTACAAAGAATCTCTGCCCATGAAAAGGAACATTTCTTTTAACTGAATCCACTTTGAAGAAATCTTTCTTGCCATAAAGAACAAACTCTTTCCGGTTGTAATTCCCACTTCGAATTTTATCTTTCAGCAATAAAAATAAAAAATAAATAAAAAATAAAGCTTTTATTTCTTTTAAAATAAAGTTTTAAACAACGAAAAGTTGCCATCTAAATCAACTGCTCCTCCTCCCAACCGATATTACGGTTAATTTTGATCTAGTCAGTGTCTAGAGAGATAAGGTGGGAGATCAGTCTAAGAAGGAATTTAGATCCTCCTTTCCAAGGAAAAGACATAAATTATAAAAAAATTCTGTTAAATGAATAAAAAAGATTTTTTTTCTTATTTTGTTTTTCTTAATTTGCACTTGTTGACCTTTTCTCATTCAGAAATTGCAATAAATTTCTTGAATTTTTTTATGAATAAACAACCAGAAAAATACATAACACTTAAACTGATAATTTCCAATCAAAATTAAATTTCTATCAGATGTCCTAAAAAAGGAAGGTGCATGAGTGCTGTAATGGATACTGATACAGACTATGGAATTGGCTAAGACGAGTTTACATCTCATTAGATCTGTTGTTCACTTACACCCTAATACTTTTGTGGAAGATATTAACTCACACCTACTCTCACCATTATAGGTAAAATACCAATCATTTATAATGCTTCTGTATTCAATAAAAAATGGTTGATATGCCATAAAACAACCAACAACATGGTGCTTATTTACAGTACTGTTCAAGTGAAATATGTCAGTTCAAAATAAAATAACAGGAAAACTATTTGATATGCTTACGTATCAGACAAAAAGATTTGTGTACACCAAAATTACGAAAGTTATTGAGTAGAATTTTAGTAATTAATAAAATTCATTTTTTATACTCATATTTCCGAGTATACGTTGAAGCGACGCCATTATGCGTCTTTAAGCATGCGTCTTTAAGCCATCGCGTCATAGAAGATTATCTCCTAATATGAAGATGCCATGCGGTGTTATGGTTCGGAGTTTATTGATTCCAAATAGTAAATTAAATTTATTTTTTACTAAAATTCTACTCAATATTTTTCTGTAAATTTTGGTATTAACAAATAGTTTTGCCTGATACGTAAGTATATCAAATATTTTTCCTGTTATTTTATTTTTAACTGCCATATTTCACTTGTACATTAATGTAAATAAGCACCAAAAACAATTTATTGAGCATTTCTAGTCTTTAAAAAAAAATTATCCTAAAAGAAGAAAAATGATTTTGTAATTTGCAGCTTTTTGGTTGACCTTTTAATTAACATTCATAAAATGTCCGAATTGCAAACTTGCAGAGAAAATAAAAATGACAACACATTTTTATTTTTACCTGAAAAAGATTATTTTTCCAAAGATGTTTCATTAAACTAAGAAAAGAAATTAATGTAAAAACTTTGGACTTTTTAAATAATATTAAACAGTATTTATTATCCTTGCTCTACAAAAAGTGGACTTGATTTTACAATTTTGTTTTCTTCAATTCTTCCTTCACTTTTCAGCAATTCATCACTTATTTGTTTACAATAATAAGTCTGGAAAGACTTTCAGAACATTTTTTATAAAATTCTGCTGAAAGAGATTTAAACAAGAATGAACCCTTTCTTAAGATGCATTCATTCTATCTGTGCATTTAATGCTGAAAATGCCATTTCAAAATTAAGTGTAACAGGCCAAAGAAAATCACTTTAAAAAAAAAATAACTTCAAAACTTGAGTCAATCCAACCCCAATGTTAGGTCCATGTTCAAGCTTATATAGCAATAGACCCACACCAATTTTCATAATGCTTGACTGTAGTTTTTACAATAGTCAGATCTATTGGAAAAAAAAACAAACAACTTATGTGTGAGAAACTAACTTGTTGCCAGAAAACAAAAAGCGTCTCAAAGATACAAGAAAAATAAGATGAGAAATTCTGCAATTTTCCATTTTTAAACCAATAATTTGGTCAACTGTAAAAAAAAATACAAATTGAATTGTTCAAATTCTTTTTAATGGGATTAATAAAATTCCTGATTTTGCTGTAATTACATTCCTAGAATTTGACATTGTGGTATTCATAATTAGTCTTATTTACTTGCTTGTGTATATATATATATATATATATATATATATCATCATCATCCGGTTTTGGTATTTAAGGTGCTGAGAGTGTCCCGGACTTCGTGGTGGCCAACACCAGACAACATCTCGCGTCTGCTCTCCATGCAGTCCGATCCATAGGGTTAATACCAGTCATGTTGCAAACAGTCAAGTCACTTTGTATGTACTCAAGCCAGGTTTTCCTTCATCTTCCACGCACTCTCGTGCCTGGGGTATCCATGCGTGTTATTGAGTTGATGCAAGAGGTGGCATGTTGCATATGGCCAAACCACGCGAGACACCGAGCGCATAAAGCATCCAAATCCTACCAATACCAAAAAGCTTGTGATAGTGCATGGCTAAAAGGATTCTCTTTTAGTTTGCTGCCACACATCCACCTAATCATGGCATGCTTCTGACTTGCAATGGCTTCAGCGTAATGACACACTGAAGCCGTTGCAAGTCAGAAGCATTTGAGGCGCATTTCTCACTGCCATGCAAGATGACAAAGCAAACACAGGCTGAAAAGACCTTGCACGAGTCCTGATATATATAATTTTATATTTAATATATATATATATATATATATATATAAATGTATAGTATAAATTTTTTATTTATGCAAACATTTTGCCTACATATGTGAATACATGTTTCGGCTATAGCCTTATTTAGGCTAAACCTTTCAGGTAGATCAACAATGAAGAAGATGTAGTCAAAATGTTTATATGAATAAAAGTTTATACTAAAAAATTAGGGTATGTGCATACACTCTGAGGGGCTTCTCCACATGCTCTTAGAACAAATTCCATCACCCATCATGGTCTTGAAACTAGGGGTCGATTGTTTTCTTGTGTTATCACATGTGGTTGAGGAGATTATAAGTACTTCCTAAAGCCATCTGCAAGGCTGGATAAATATACGGCTCGCCAAACTTGTACACTTTACACTTTTATGTTTCTTCACTCACAAGCAGTGCATCTTTCCGTTTACATGGATTTTTACCTGGATGTTGTGAAGTTTTCATCTGGCAACTCTCTGAAAACGGGGGATGTTCATATGATAACTTGGATTTTGTTTAAGTATGCTGTGAATTTTTTCCAGAAACATGTGTAAGATTGTTTTTTCTCTGAAATTGACATTAAATTACAGTATGGTATAGCTCTATATACATTATAATCAATAAATAAATATGATATTTTATTTAATGAAACGTTCTGAAATTTGATACATTGTTTTAATGAATTTTTCCGTGGCCTGGAAACTCAAAAAGAAAAAGAAATATTGGAGTAAAATGCAGACTCTTCTCAGGATTGCGAATTATGTATAATTTATGTCTTTGGGCAGCATTCTTTCATCCAAGTGTGTTTGATTTAAAGGCGACGTTTTTTTGTTTTGTTTTATTTTTTATGGTTTAATCTTCCATCTAATTTTTCTTGTTTGCAGATTAAAAAAAAAAGCAAAAAAACACAATGCCACTTTTTTTTTCTAAAGTAAAGTAAAGCTGCCCTAAATTCTTTTTAGAAAATACACCAGTTCTTTTGACTTATATGAGTCATCTTCAGATGGGATACAAGTTCATTAAATGCTACTAAAATGGCAGGAATTTTATTAGTTAATTTCATCTGATGTTTAAAAACATTTTTGAAATGATTTTAGACAAATTTTGTTCTATTTAGAAAGAAAAAAAACAAAAAAACATTACTAGTCCACAAAACAGAAAAATTAGACAAAAGCTATTTTTAATCAAACCGGCTTGAATATATATAAAAAATACAATGAATCTATAATGGATTTCTTAGAATTGCAGTTTCTTTAATATTGAATATTTCTAACATTTTTCTCAGGTTATTTTTCAAAACTGTTTAATTTTCATATAAAAAAATAAAAATGTTTCTATGCTTTTACTACTACTACCATTACTACAAGGATGAGTCACAAGTTTTGCAATTTGTGAAACAGTTCAGCAGCTCCTGGTGCTTTTTCCAAGGTTGGGAAGGTGATGAATCGCACTTGACTCTGATACCGAGTTCACCTGAACTCTCAATGCTGCTTGCCAGTTTTTCGTCTCAAGTTTGAAGAACGACCTCAAAATACAGATTTAAGCTTACTTGACTTTGGCCAATCGTCAAGGTTCTTATAATCTGAACAGCATTTCTTGAACCATCAACTGCGCCTTCACCTTTCATGCAACATGTGTTTTTGATTGCTTTTGCTGCGTTAGGGTCCAGTTAGAACTCGTAAAGCATAAGTTCCTAAATTAAATTACTTGCATCTTCATCTGCAGCCTTCAAATCACATCGGGAGTTCAGCAATGCAAAATGTGTGAGAGCACTATCACCATCTACAAGTGGGTACACACCACAAACCAGCACATATGCAGAGATTGCAAAACTTTTGACTCCTGTTTGTATTGAATAAGTACGTCATTAGGTTTAGAAACTCAGATCATAATCCGTTTGAAAACATCACAACTTTTATTATAAATATTAATATTATTAATACTAGTATTTCCCATGGTATCATGACAAACAAAATATATTACACTGCCTCCTCCCAAGGAGGGGGTAATGCTTGAGAGGATGGTCTCATGACAACAGAACTGATACCTCCTACCGTGAAGTGAGCATCATACAGTAAAAATAATATAATTTCGGTTTCAGATATAGAAAATACCAAATCTCCATTAGTAATAGATTATTTCTTACACGTTTGTAGTCATCGCGAAAATCATTATTAGTGATCGCTCAATAAGAATGAGCCGTGTTCCATGGAGTCTGAGTGACAAGTCGACCGAGATTTCCAATACTCTTTGCTTTTATCAATCACTATTGTAACTCATTCTGCATTCTTGCACCAGTCGTTTACCATTGAGATTTTGCTGATAATGGCTGATGGTTTTCTCTGAAATTTGAGTAACAATCACCCTCCTCAAGATACCAGTACTCACCATGCCCTTCCTGTGGAGGTCTGGATGGTATTTTCTTTTCTCAGTCTTTTCATCCTCAGATCTCCCATGAGCATTTTCTGTGCTACAACCGTTTATTATTATCATTATTATTATTTACTCACTAGAAGTTTTCATATGAGTGATCATCAGTGATTGCTTACTGACAATAACCAGTGGTGTTCACTAGAGTCGGAGTAATAACCAGTTTCCACAGATTTCCAGCACTCTGTTTCTTTCGATAACTGTTGCAGATCATTCAGCCGTTTACCATTGATTTTTCACTGGCAATGACTGTTGGTCTTCTCTGGAATTTGAATGGCAATAAGCCTCCTTAAGGTTCTAGTATTTATTATTAAAGACCATTTCGATTAAGTTTTGCACTAAAGAAACAATTGAGAAGAGCAGAAATAAGACGTACTTGTTCGAGTTTGAAGTCTATCAAATTTACTCATCACCACACTATATACACAAACGCAAGAGGTTTAGGCATTTATATATAACACATTTTCCACCTTCTTAATTTTGATTATTTTTATTTTTTTAATCTGCAAACTACAGGTTAAGCACCAAACTTTTAAAAAATTCACTGATTCGCTTTTGAGCAGGAAAGTCAATAAATAAAAAAAAAATATATAGCAAAGTGCAGCAAGCCATGTAAAAAGACAGAAGATATTGTATCTATATACTGTCTGAATGTTTGTCCAAGGCGACTTTAAACCTGGATATGGTAGGCATCATCATGACCTCCTCTGGCAGGCTGTTCCAAGGAGCAGAAACACAGAGAATGGCGCCTTTCTTCTGTCTGAAAGCAACAATGGTACATCTTTTGTGGTTGACCACGGAGACTGCAACTAGTTGTTGGGTGTGAAAAACTCTTCCAAAGCTAGATTCACATTAACGTTGATGATGCTGTATACCAAACCCCTCGTATCCTCTATGCTCTATGTGTTTACTGTAAAAATACCTCACCCCACTTGATTTTTTTTTACCCATTTTTAGCCAAACTAATCCTATTTATAAAGGTCTTTTCAAAAGGGCAGTTAGATACAAACTCGATTTTAAATGTGGGGAAAATCCAGCTCCCCAAAATGAGTCACTCTTGATTGAGATAAAAATTAAAATTGCCTCAGTCTAGAAGGATTTTTTCACTTGCCGAGAACAGAAAAGATGAAGTGCAGTATCAGAACAGATACTTTGTTCCAAGCCAAAAGGCCAAGTGTTATGGTGTAAGTTGATCTATTTCGGGAATAAATGGACTTACCCAGACAATAAATACAATTACGACTAAACATTGTAGCAGCGATTCGTGGCAGTTATGGCCACAGAATCGGACACATACTTTCTGTAACTTCTGTTAATACACTTTTGTTAATTATACCACTGTGTTTGTCTTGATTATTACCGGCCCTTTAAGGCCACAACACCAAGGAAGTTTTATTTTAATCAATATTGTAATCTGAAGATTTATTTTTTTAATTAAACAGCCCATATTTTATAAAAATCATGAAATATCAACATATTTTTTAAATTAGGCTGTGTCATGTACGTCCATCTGGAGATTTAGTAAAGGAACAGATGGCTACAACTTATTTAGGAGCACAACAGTATTAATAAATACTTGTAGTGATACACAAAATCTTCAGGATGCGTTTTCTATGCCAAGGGAGTTAACTCTGTAATGAAGATATTCTAAAAATCAACTAATTTCCGTTGTCTCATTTCCTCCAACATGTTTTTTTTTAGTCTCTCTTGCTTATAAATTGATGAGATAAGTATGGCCCACAGTTAATTAAAGAAAATAAGTTTTCATTTTATTTATTTATATATTTTAATTACTTTTAATTAGATACTGCGTTGCAATTAATGAACCCCTATTATACCCTTACTCTGAACCCTATATAACCATTTCTGTTTTGTAATTTTCAAGTTTTCCCTTTCTTCTTTATTTACGTCATCTTCTTTATGCTGCTCACCACTTTTCACCTCATTTGCCCTTCCTCTCACCATCTAATACATTTACTGTTCAAACAAGAAGCAAGATGATGTGTGAATTAGTCTGTACATATCCCTTTCACTGCGTATATCAATCATCCCCTGTTTGCATTGTTTCATTTTACTTCAGTCGAAGTTCTCAGAAATCAAAGGGCCCCTTCCTGGGGCTAACACTTGATCTCTATATGAGATACATAGATATTCGAGTGTTCCATTAAAGTTCTCTTTTACCTCTCAAACGTTGAGTTTGTAAATAAGTTTAGAACATTAATTTTCCTTTCCCCAATTGACCAGTTGATTATGTTAGATTATATCTTTCTTGCGGTCTCTTGGTTTTACCGGATTCCAAGACAAGAATTCATCTGGAGTATCCAGCTAAGTGCTGTTACTTGAGGTAGCATCACTAGAAAGTGCACCATTCCTCATATAGGCGTGTAGCCAAACTGAGGAGATCTTATTTGTGCTTCGAATACTGTTATTTTGAATATTTGGTCAGGGTTTACTTGTAGGGTGAAGTATCCTCATGTCAAATTTTCTTCATAAACCCTTTTAGAGAGAAACCAAAGACACTCGAAGATGGTGTCTAGTAGATAATTCAAACTCCCCTACATGTATGTCGGTGTCTGTGTGAACAATCAGATGGTTACTGCTGGATGTTAAAGGTGGAAATTTATTGTTTACATAGTACAGAGATAGGTAATTATTAATATATATTTGTTGTGGTTACACATAATATATAGATGCTAAGAAAATAAATTATAGGCCAGCGAAACCGTTCTGACGCTGCGCTCCAACATGTACTTTTCTTGTTCTGTCACTTTTAGTTACGATTATTTTTGAGGCAGCAATGCTGGAGGTTCTTTCAAAGTTCCTTATTCCTACATTCGTCCAGTCATCAATTGGTTTTCATTCCTCGAACAAAGAGTGCTCCCACCAATCCTCAAAGAAATACGAGATCTTGGAAGAAATCGATAGCATCAAAATTATTGGATTTGGAGAATAGCATCATTAAACTGTGACAGTTAACTCCGTTTGTTTATAAACAGAACATGTTTACCTGGAACTGATTGGATTATTGCTTGTAGTATAAAGCAACCTCATTTAAGGAAATGTAGATAGGACTATACAGGGATTTTTTTGTACCCAATCTAAAATGCTCCTGTGTGTTGATACCAATACTTGCATCACTACCAAATGTAAGCAGGACTTTATTAATATTATCTTGTTCCTGAACAAATCTCCCTTAGGTTTATCAACTATGCCTTCTATAAAATGTCTGGTTGCTAGTAAACAACGGACAACCTTGACATGGAAATATGGGTACAACTCCTCCAGATGTGTTCTGCAGTTGAACACATCAAGCAGCTGAAACAAGACAATCAAGCGACCCACAATATGTTATGATGGTTCAAGTGAGGAATGGTTTTACTTCTTATCCCGATGGAAGGACTATGCTTCTGCAAGAAGAGTCATGGGCTTGGGAAAAGTAATCAAACAACTGCTTAAGTTAATTTCAGTTTTTCATTTTATTTTATAAATACATTTTTGTTTTTAAGTGTCTTAAGAATAAATGATTGAATGTAGAAAAAATCTCAACATTTGAGAAAGATACGTTTTCTTTACAGACAATTTCTCTCCATCCTCGGTGAGAGAATATTCCTGGTACAAATAAAGTAGAGGACTCAAGGCCAATCAACTATTTCTGTAGAACGCAGCAGGGAAATTAACGATCACAAAAACGCTTTATAGAAAAGAATGAAATATGTAAACAGAATGCCAATGGTGTAAAAGGAAGAAGATTAAAAACGATTTTTCTTGGAGATGTAACAATAGAAACTGCTGAAATTAGTCATGGAAATTCCATGGTTGTTTACTTATCATCTTATCGTAAAAATAATTATCAGCAAAAATATTCTTTAAATAAATAAAGCAAATGTCATTTTTAAGTCAAGGACATCACATCTTATTCAATTTTGGAACAATTCATTGAGAATGGGTAAAATCTACATTTTTGGCAACAGCGACACCAGATAATCATCAATTACTCTTTCATCTTTGGTAATCAGACGATCTCATTTGTTAAAATGGGTGTGGAAGGTGATAATGTACGTACAAACGAACATACAAGTGTATTATACAAATTAGGAGCAGCAGTCTTTTCAAAAAAGATTTAAAAAGAAAAACTTCAAATTTCCGGTTTTCTTTTTTCTAAGATCTTTCAATGCAAACCTCACGAAAACACCATGCACGAAGAATATAAATAAAGTTTTAAGCGTCACTTCTACATATCGTAAAAAAAATAGTTTTTATAACCTCCCTTCTTACAAATGCAACCAAAATTTAAAGAAAAATATTAGTTTTATGCGGTTTTGTTTTCATGTTGTGTCAATGTCACTAAATTGGTGATTTATTAGCATCTCGTAAATTTATGTAACACTTTCTTGTGATCGTTAATAGTCGATCAGTCTTGAGTCCTATATTTTATTTGCACCATATTGTTTAACAATGGAAATTGGCTAAGATAATAATGGCGATTTAGTTTGTAACCAAAACTTCGAATATTATTTTAAAAGAAGCGCAATATGAAATAACGTCCGGTCATTATGATGAAAGACAGAATTAGGTGTGATGTCAACAAGTTTAAAAAACTAAAGTCACCGACTGGAAGGAATAAAAACCATTTTCATTTGCACTTCATATGGTGGGCAATGTGTTTAGATGTGTTTACAGCCTGGTTTGGTTCCTTGAACGAAGAGGTCTGATGTTGAAACATCCAAAACATTTTTTGATGAATCTACAATGCACTAAGAAGATGTATTTTGTAAAACCATGGAATAAAAATTCAGTTTTGTTGCAAAATAAAACTTCCAAGCAGTTATTTTTTTAATTCATGGAAATGCTGAATCTTATTTGTGATAATAAAGTGAAAATTCCAAAAATAACAAATGAATGTCAGTCTTTGTAAATAAATAACAAATCTTCATCAGTTCCGTATCGTTTTCGCGCCATATCAAACACTTCCATGCTGCAACTGCCAATCTCGGCTGCAATTGAAAACAAAATCATTAAATAATCCGAATTCCATTTTACCCGGTAACAAAAATTTCAAACTGTAATTGTCAGCTTAAATTTACCAACTTTTAAAGACTTACCATGAGAAATATTCGGATTCATGAAATATATCAACTGTTTGATTTTATTATAACCACAAACGACAATGAAATGACCTGCAAGAGAAGCAAAACAAAAAATAAACATTATTTAATATATTGTTGATTACATTTCCCAGCCTTTAGGATAGAAAAGGTGTAGCATATGAAATTTATATATATATATATATATATATATATATATATATATATATATATATATATACAATGTAAATTCAAACAATTGGGGATATTTTAAGTAGGATGTCATATAAAGTAAATGTGATATTACAGTGACTACTAATGAGTCTAATAAGAGTAGAATACATAGAGGATGATAATCGACCCTCACTCTCTACACTTTTGAGGGCCTTGTGCCTAATTTGTTAAAACTTTATTTTATATACTTCTTAAGAAATAAATAATTCAAAGTCAGAGATAAAAATCCTTCCTTAGTTTTTGTCTCATCCTTTTGGAGAGCTGGATTTTCCCCAATATTTACCTTGGGTCTAACTTTTCCCTCAAAGGAGACTCAATTCAAAGTTTTTTTGTTTGTTTGTTGATGTTTAACGACCTTTCAACTTTTATAAGGTCATCTCAGGTCAATCAATTCAAAGTTTATATCATTGATTTTAAAGGAGTCGCCAGTATAGCCATCAACATAAAAATGATTATCAATTGGAAACTATTTAAGACAAGGGAAGTAACTCATAATCACTTCATTTTTATATTAATCTCAACATTTTGATGAAAAACTTTTTTATATGACAGTTGTACGTGAGAAAATGATTGTTTTCTTGTGATTTAGGTACACAAATGAATCATAATAATTGACTTTAAAAAAATTTAAACTTTAATTCAACCCAGATTTTTTTCTATTCAGGAGTTTATCAGCTACAAAAGCTTTTAAACTACCGAATAAAAATAATGTAGGCCTTGAATTAAAGTTTAACATCAAAAGTTAAGTATTATAGTTCATTTGTGCCCATAAACCAAAGTAAAACAGTAATTTTCTAACTCGTCTCTATCATATCAAAGAACCAAACAACTTTTCATTGTTATCCTTTTTAAAATTATGAGAATTACCAATTTGAGCTTTCAACTCATTTTTGTGGATGTTACTCTGCAAAAACTGATAATTAATTTCTTAGCCACATTCATAATCTGTATTGTTTGTTTAATTTAACTAAAAAAATATTAAATTTATATATTTTGTATACTATCAGGAAATGAAAATAATTTAAGTAATTTTAAAATTGCATTTACTTATATAATTAAAATTTGTGTAATTAAATATTGATGGGTACAACATTTATTTTCTATATTAATTAAATTATAAGACAACTTCATGTGTTTCGTGCATCAATGTAACTTTGATAATTACATATTGAATTATTATTTATTTACTATTAATCGATTATTTATTGAAATAAAAAATGCAGCGTAAAATAAAAGTTTTATTTAAAAAGGTAAACAAATCAGTCATTTTAATCTTTTGTTAATAGTTGCAAAAAAAAGAATGAATTTCTTTATGAACCTTCAAAATTTGAAAAGAATTTGGAAGCATTTAATTTAAACTGTCAAATAGAGACATTTTGGGCTTTAAAATTCTTAGCAAATCTTTATGTATAAAAAGATTGAACGTTTTAGAAGCTGTTTACATCCAATAATTTTATAAATAAAGATTTAAACAACACTACTTAAAAAACAATTAGTTATAGTTTTTTAATAATTTGGTTCAATTAATAATTTAATGACCAAACTATACCATAATTAAATTTAACTTTTGAAATCCTATTAAAAATTGGTACTTTTTCAGATTAGGACCCGAGCTAACTCTGACCCTAACTCTAACAACGTCAAGTCGATTTTAGCTCTGAAGAAGCACTTAAAAATTTTTTAAATAATTTTGTTAAAAAAAAAAAGGCATAGTTAAAAGCAAAGAAAAAAAATCGAAATCGAAATAAAAATGAGAGTAAAAAATCTCCCAGACAACGCCAGGTAGGTACGACTAATAGCTAATAAAAAAAGGCAACTTAATTTTAGTAAATTGTCTTCAATTAAGATTTATCAGTGGAGATTGAATTTAAGTGAAATTGAACATAATAACAAAATTATAAAATCAATGAAATTCTTACAATGTTCATAAATGATTACAAAAAACAAAACAAATTCCTTCTGTTTACACAACGAAGGTTGTTAACAGGAAATGTTAATCGCCTCCAAAACTTTTAAATGGAAAAGTGATCGAGCATGAATCTAGATTTTAAAGGAGTCGGCTATATAGCGATCAACACAAATATGATAACCAAGTAGATGTTGACCAACCTTGGAATCTAAAATCTTTTGTTAGTAATTAATATTACTGCATCACACGTATGCGATGAAACAGGCTTGATTTGCTGATTTCTGCATCTTAAACAGACATGTGAAACAATAAATCGATTAATTTTTTGGTGCTTATGCAGATGAGCGGCCCATTAAAAAATCATTTTTTTATAAAAACATTATTATATACTTATTCAGCGTTATCTTCTTACTCACTGTGCAAAAAAGTAGAAAAAATTATCCACTAGAACTTTAATTACAAGTATTTTCCATTCTGCGTATCGTAACAGCGATTCGTTCGCAGAGACGCCATGTTGTTTTTTATTATGATTTTGCAAGTTGATTATCTCCCCTGCGAAATCTTCTTTCTTTAGAAACAAACTGAAGTCTCTGTGAACGAATCGCTGTTACGATACGCAGAATGGAAAAATACTTGTAATTAAAGTTCTAGTGGATAATTTGTTCTACTTTTTTGTACAGTGAGTAAGATTATAATGCTTAATAAGTATATATTATTATTTTTTTTAAATAAATTTTTACTGTGGCCGCTCATCTACATAAGCACCATTTTTTTAAATACAACATGAACGCAATCTTTACAAAAAGATGGCAGAGTCTTTGGTTAGTATTAACATTAGGGGAATCCTTAAAAATGCTGCTCACCACTATTGCATAAAACAATTATATTTAATGTTAAAAAAACAGTAAGTTATAGCAAGTTGAATTGTAAATACTAAACACCGAAAAAGGCTTTTCATCATGATGAATATTTAATATGATCGATATAAACAAGTTGAACCAGATGCAAAGGGAAATAAATCTGTTGATATTAAGTCACAAGGGAGATAATCCCCGACATCTAATTTTTTTTCAAAATAGAAACAAAACTTTTTATTTGCATTTTTTATTCACTACAAAAAAGTTTTTATTTTTCAGCGTTTACAATTCACCTTGTGATTCAATTCAGTGTTTTTTTTTTGTTTTTTTTTCTTAATTTAATTAAATATAATGTTATGTTTTGGAATTTTTTAGATGAGGATTGATTATTTGGATTATTCAGACTACTGTTCTCATTTTGTATGTTATTCTCACAACATTTCAGCTGATGTAACCTCCGATCTTCTTCAGGTGCATCTTGTTGAACTCAGAAATCTATACGTAATTTTAAATTGAACCCTTTATTTAATCCACGAGTGTAGATTATTCTCATTCCATCGGCTGTGACCGGGTAGAAGTCTTAAGTAATTTTTTTCCACATGGACACGTGACAACGGAAAAAAGAAGTTAAGTAATAATCAGTTTTAAGTGACAGTCTTCTGGAGGTTGCAGGTTCAATCTTCAATGTAATGGTTTTATGTTTTGAAATAGTGCCAACCAGCATTTTTTAGGATTCCCTTCAAGTTAATTCTAACCGAGTCTTTTTAGTGTTCAATGAAAATTCATAGCAAGAAACCAATGTGTTATTACCTTGGTAATCGGATTCGAAAATGGGAGAAACAATATTACCAATACAAAGCAATTTAAGATAAACAACATTTTGGAGGCAATTTACATTTCCTGTTGATAACTTTGGTTGTGTAAACAACAGGGATTTATTCATTCTCTGAATTTTGTACTGTTAGGATAAAGTCGTAGAATTCTCTCACCTGCCTGACGGCTACTAAGAGTAAAGGAAGGCGCATATGTGAACAACACCACAGCATGCCTTGCCCTTTCTTTCACTTTTCATCCCTCGCCCAGTTGACATCGAATGTAGGCATAAACCCTTCCCCTACTTGTTTCAAACGAGCGACCGGAAAAAGGGATATAAAACAATAAAGACGGATACAAGTGATCATATCGTACAAAATGCTAATTCCCAGGCCAAATTAAAGGATTTTGAAGAAAAAGTCAGTTAGAGAATATATTTCGAAGCGTTCGCTCGGTCAAGAAACCCCTCTTACAAAAAACTTAGAGTTGCTTGCTACCCGGATTTGAAGACAAAATCATCCTTTTCTATCTACTAACGTGGGATTTAATAAAAACCAGTGAGATGATGGAATATCTCTCAGCTAAGTAAAGAAACCCCTCTTGTCTCTCTCTATATATACATATTCGCACACTGGCCAACAACCTGTTCTTCCATTTTTCGTATTGACACACACATCGCATCGCATTTTGTTTAAACAATAATACATCTATCTCCTATCCTTCGAGAACCATATTTTTTAAATAAAACTTTCTTCAGTTTTATATATCTACATAGCATTGTCTGTGATTTTCTTTCACTGTGTATTGTATTTCGTGTTTTTGCTTATCAGTTCTCGTGCGACAGACAACTCCGCTAGCCAAGAAAACATTGTTAGCTAGATTGACGGAGGTGCAAAAAGGACCAAAAATATAAATATCTTTAATCACAAATATGGGTCATGACATGTACAAACATTGTAAGAATTGAATCTTCGGAGTCTTGTATTTTTTTTATATTAATGAGTCACCGCTTATCAAGGCCCGAAGGCTACTCAATAAGATTGTCAGTTAGTGATGAACTACACCTCAACAGATTAGAACTAATGGGTTAAATGGTCAAAATTTGATTATTTAAGTGGGCGGTTTGACAAGAATTTGTTAACATTGGACTTAAAAACGACCACGTTGTAGTCAGCTGCGAAGCAGCCCCGTGGTATTGTGTTCCACAGATGGGAAGTTCTTGAAAATAAATTTTGTTCATGGTAATTACGTTTAGTTTTAGGTACACAGATATCATTTTATCAATTTATTATCTATTTTTTATTGCTTTTAATTAAATTTAACAAAATAATATTTTCCCACTCCCAAATGCAAATTTCTCTTTGCTTCTCCCTGTTTGTATGCATCTCTCTCACCACATGTTCCATCTCTCCCCATCTTCTCTCTCTTTCTGTCTGCATGTATACAGGTGTCCACATATGGAGGGGCAGATAGCTGTCCAACGGCGAGCATGACACTCTTTTGTTTTTTTCTGGATGCGGTTATGCATATTAATATAGAGACTCCTTTTCATGAACTGAACTTAGAACAAATAGATGAGATCCACCATTTTGGTTTTGAAAGCCAGACTTACCTTGATAACAATGAATACAATTTCCAAAACATTTCAACAAAGTGCAACTCTGGTTAGAATAAAAGAGAGAAAGAAAAATTAGTTTATCTTTGGCATTCTTTTCATTTTAAGAACTCTTCATGTAATAATATTTAACGTGAATAAGTAGGTTACACAAAATATAGGTTAGCAAATGGAATGTTGAGATTTGGTTGCATCATTTTGACAGGTTGTTATGAAATTTGGTAGGTAAATTATCAAATTCGGTAGGTAAATTACTAAAATAACAATTTGTGTTTTGTTGTTTAGAAATAAATGTGTAAAAATAAAAAAGAAATTTTGATAAATACTGTGAGCTGATCACAAAACGGGAGACGTCTACTTAATTGCAACAAGCAAGGGCGTCTTGTGTTTTTCTACCCCAGAGGAACATACAGAAATGAGTGTGAGAGTAAGCAATAAAATTTACAGAATGCAAAATCCTTTCATTTCAAGCCTTCTAACCTGCTGCAGAAAATGCTGCCCGAATTGACTGCCAAGTAAGTATGGATTTACAGGGATTTTTTTTTTAATGAATTACTATGTGACACATAACCATAAGAAAAAATGTCACACACAAAAATTTGAATCGACATTACACTACAAAGCGTTTAAAGTACGTTTATGTTACAATCTTATGTGGAACCCCTTAGAAAGAGATAAGGGACCACATTACAGTCATACTTTCTTCAGAATATTTAAAAATTTCTATTTTAGACACTAACAATTTTTTAGGATTTTTTAGGGTCTCACATTTCAACTTTTAATTTAAATCATATAATTACCTAAAATCTCAGAATAAAAGATCAAATTCTTTTAAATATTTCATCAGATTGACTCCAAAATACCCTGTAGATTCGTTCCTATACCATATTTTCTGAATTCATCCAGTTTACTTGTTTTAAAATTTTGATCAATAATTTATAATTAAAAGCTTTTAAGTTTGAACTTGTCTTATACAAATGCTATAATGAGTGAAATTGTGACAGGCTGATAGAGCAGTTTGTTGAAAAGTTTAATACCTATAAACATACTCTTACATTTTAATCAATCAAACCATGTTACATTATTAATACAAACTGTTATCAAACCATTAGCAAGTAGTTTTGTAATAATATGAGGTAGACAATAGATAGTTAAGGTTATAAACAGGAACAAAGTCATCTTAACTCAAAACCACGTAATGAAAAAATAATGATAATAAAAAACGAACTCGAAAGATTTGAAACAGAATTGAGAGAAATTGGAAATCGCAACATTCCTTAGACCTAATGTCAATAGTCAAACAATGGGCAACGATAACTACAAATTCATCAAACATAAAACAGGACCAAATCATGTATAAAAAATATTGTTTCAGAAATTGAAGACAAAAGGACTGACATAGAATATAATCTATTATTATATAAACTTGAGGAAAAACAACAAAAAGTCAGAAAGGCTCTCAAATCCAAACAGACCTTAGGGATATAACGCGACAGATGTTACGCAATAAGCTGCATATTATGCTAACAGTCACCTATAAATTGTGAATTAAGTATTAGTGGAATATTTGTTGTGCAGTGTACATCAATAAAACACACGAAATAATCCTTTGTTGAAAAAAAAGAAAAAACAATAGTTGTATGTGTTCTTTCTTTAATATAATATTTCTCGAATAACATCGCAAAGGGAAATAACCGAGTCAAGGGGATTGTCTTCCTTTCACCAGTTTTGTTTATACATTAAAATAATTGGATCGTCACACCCTAGCCTAATTTTTGTCTGTAACATATTACATATATGCCAGTAACGTTCCACGCCAAAATGAAACACATTGAACATAAAACAAACTGATCATTAATATATATGAATAAAATATTAAAAAATTATGATGTTTT
Source organism: Sepiola atlantica (assembly GCA_963556195.1). Classification (NCBI taxonomy): domain Eukaryota; kingdom Metazoa; phylum Mollusca; class Cephalopoda; order Sepiida; family Sepiolidae; genus Sepiola; species Sepiola atlantica. Next base: position 72,658,372 of record OY744522.1, read on the forward strand.
TAGAGTTTGTTCATATGCAAATAGAAACATGTGATTGATTGACAAAAAAGGAATGGGCACAGTACACATTACTAAGACATTAGGGTTTACAATGTTAATACCTGAGTTCAAATCTCACGTAAGTCTTTTATTAACTGGATAAGTGTTTTATAAATTTAAAGAAATTAACATAACATAATAAGCTAAGAAAAACATTACATATTTTTTTAAACTAAGTGACCTTTTTTTTCATAATCTGCAAAAGATTTAGACATAAAGGATATTCAGCATTAGTTAAAAGCGAATCATTTTTGCTTAAAAGCATAATTTCTAATATTTTGCCAATGAAAACAATACGTAAATATATTCATTGTAATTACTCTCACATGCAAATACTCATTAGTATATTTTTTTCCACAAAATTTCACAAATATTTTTCTTCGTATTAGTTATAAAGCAGTAGAAGTTAGGTAAAGATGGAAATTGACATACCCAGGTACTGTACCAATACCGCTCAAGGAGCGGGTATAAACTAGTGCATATAAATAAAATATGATGTCTGTTAGTGAGTCTGTATGTACACCCATAACTTTCTCAGCTACAGCACTGAAATTTGGATTACAAATACACCACAATAAGGCACACAAATTGATGTGGGTGGGGACATCAGCCTTGATCAGAGTGTGGTTCGAGAAGAGCATACAGTGTACTCTGACCATTTCTATCCAATTCACTCGGCCCAACTTCAGAGAATTCAAACTTCATACAACAAACAAACTGTTCAGTGCTTTTGTGATTTTGACTTCTTCATCTAATATATAACAACCACTTTCATTCCTGGGCAATGCTGAATGCCTCTGCTCGTAAATGATAATCATGTATAATTATTTTTCATATAGCTTAGGACCGCAGCAGGTAAAAGTCTGACCCTGCCAAGGCCATAAAATAAATATGGATGACAATAAATTGATTGTGCTCTGATGAACTAGCTTCTCTAGTGCCCCCTCGACACAAATACATTAGAACAACCCGACAATCAGCTAGGTTCCGTCCATTCACTGTGGAGGTCCCCAGATGCCGGAGAGCCTTCTACTCCAGTAGCTTCTTTCCTCGTGCTCCCAGCCTATGAAACTCCTTCCCTGCTCCCTGTTTCCCCGACTGTACCGACATGCAGAGGTTTAAAACTAATGTAAACAGACATCTCGCTGCACAGCTTCCAACTTAGGGTGACACCCAAAACCTACACACTAATTCTCAGTAGCCCCTTATGTCTACAGTGGTGACCTGCCTTGTTTGGGGTAAAATATCTTTACAAAAAAAAAAAAATGATGGACTTAAAACTTTGTAATAATGAAAAATGAAAATGAAAGCTGGTGTGTGTTTACCTCTGTGAAGCAGTTTACACAGGCCAAAACGCTGTAATCAATAAGGCAGATGAGAACGTTTCCGTCACTGAGATGATCAAGAATCTCAGCCAATTCAACCGATCTGTGGAAAGAAAATAACCAGAAATCATAAGGAAGGTTTGCTAGTATATATATATATATATATATATATATATATATAAGTGTTGAGTTTGTTAATGAACAGCACATGGTGACAATTTTTGTTGACCTACACTATCCCCCACCCAAAAAGGAGGAGGTAATGCATGAAAGGGTGGTCTCATGACAACAGAACATATACTAAACACCCCTTCCTCAAAAAAGGAGGAGGTAATGCCTGGAAGGATAGTATCATAACCACAGAACACATACTACACTATCTCCAAAGAAAGAGGTAATGCTTGGGAGAGTGGTCTCATGACAACAGAACATATACTACACTACTCCCTGAATTGATCATTGAAATACCATAGTATATTAATAGAATAGTATAGTTGCGGATTCAGACATATACCAAATCTCCATTAGTAAAAGAAATACTCAATCTTTTTCTATACAAAACATAAATGTTATTTTCATCTATTATTATATGAAAGCTGTTAATCAACATTTGTTTCCTTGTGGCTTTTTTCCTATATATTTTAATCACACAGAATACATGCTAAAATATTTCACAGAATCAGGATTAAGTTATGTTTGAAAAAAGTTATATTTTAATTTTTCTAATTAGCCATAATTTTGAATTAACTGACAAAGTGACCCATAAGAGATTTCATTCTATCACTCTTATCCTCTCTTGGTGTATATTGTTTGACCCCCCTTCCTATTGTGTTACATGCTGTCTAATTCTCTCTCTTCTATCACTTACTGTCTCTCTGTTTATTAGCGATAAGATAGTCAATTTCTCTCCATGGCTGTTTTTGTTCAAACCTCCTCCTCCTCGTCTCCCCCTCTCTATTGATGAAGACAAACAGCAAGAAAAGTTTAATACTACTATTTAACTTGTAAAGAGAGAGAAAGCAGAGTAACTAATTTTGGATTTTGTCTTTTTATTTTAAAAAATTTAACTGGCTTTGCAAACACACATTTTTTTCATACCAGCTGGGCGAATCTTATTTGTAAGATTAGGTCTATTTGGTCCTAGGAGGCCATCCACCCAGGTAATACCTCCACCTTCGGGAGGGGTTTGGTTTATTGCCTGTCACCTGAGGCGCCTCTACCAAAGTTCATTCACAGTTAATTTTGTACTCTTCCATAGTTCTCCTGCAGTGGAGCTGGATTTCCCCATATTAAATTGACATTGTGTCACATTTTGGAAGGCTTATAGTAGTTGGAAAGAGAAGTTGTGGTTTAGATCTACTTGCTGTAAGAAGTAAACCCAATCCAAGAGCAACTAATGGAGCTATTTGTTGTTCTTTTTAATTGCTTCTATTATTCCAGCTACAAGGGGGGAAAAGGGAAGAAAAGAAACACATCTTTACGACTGCTAGTCACCACTTCTGAGAGATGTCACATCCAATGAGCCACCTATTTATGGTTAAGAAAACAACTGATTCTGTCGAGAAGGGTAAACATGAAGATTAGATGACGATTGAGATTTTTTGAAAAGGCGATATAAAATTGTGTATAGACGATAAAAATTGTATTCTTTTTTAAATTTTGAGTTAAAATAAATTTAGTATTACATATGAAATCTGAAGAACAACACTTTTTAAATGAGTAAATATGCTGGTATTATCAACTTATTTCCAAGATGATGACATGTTCGATTGACTTAAGGTTACTCATTAAAAATCGGAATCAGAAGTACGTTCGATGAAAAGAAGTAAAGTTTTTTAGTGACTTATATAAAAATAATGTAAATTAAAATATTTATAAAAATTATGTTCTGAAACAAATATTTTTATAAATACTTAAATTTTTAAAATAAATTATATTTATAACTCATTAAAAGAGTTTACTTCTTTTATTACACCTTGTTTCCATTCCACTTTTTGCATTGATCATGTCAACAGCCGATAAAAAGTGTTAAAAAGTGTTTTTTTTCCTATTAACATGTACTCTTAAATTGATTTTAACTCCATTGTGTTCAGCATGTCATAATCTTTTTAAAAAATACAGTTTTTAAGCTATTGCATACCGCCTTTTGGAAAAATCTAAACCGTCATCTAATCTTCACGTTTACCGCAAGATTATAAGCCATCTGGTAGGGAGCTAAGAACCCTCCCCATGCTATGCTACATATTATGGTTAGTAAAAATGTACTAAGAGGGAGGGAAGGCAAAAACAAAGATTTGTGGAGTTTTTAAGTTTTGTTAACATAGTTCACCCCAAACAAGGCAGCTGCCACTGTAGACGTAAGGGGCTACTGAGAATTAGGGTGAAAGTTTTGGGGGTCATCCTAAATTGAGAGCTGTGCAGTAGGGATGCTTGTTCACATTAGTTTTAAATTTCTGCATGTCGGGGAAACAGGGTGCAGGGAGGGAGTTCCAAAGGCCGGCAGCACGAGGAAAGAAGCTATTGGAGTAGAAGGCTCTCCGGCATCTGGGGACCTCCACAGTGAATGGATGGGATTTAGCTGATTGTCAGGTTGGTCAAGTGTATTTATGGCGAGGGGACATCAGAGCAGCAAGTTCATCGGAGCACATTCTATTGAAGTACCATTATATTCTCCTCGTCCAAGAAATATAAAATAGCAAATCCTTTCAGAGCGCTGAGGCAATGTTGGAACTGGTGGCAAATACTTTTTCAGTGATTTTCAGTTGACTTCTTACAGCATCTTCAGAGTTTTCAGGGGTAGCTGCAGATTTGGGTTTCTCTTCAGGAACAAGGGTATATTTTTTAAGTCTCCAGTTTCACCAAAATGGGCACACTGAATTGGGACAACAATAGGAATTACCTCAGTCTAGAAGAATTTCTCCTTAACTGACCGAATACAGAACAGATGAAGTGTAATATGAGAACAGATACTACACTTTGCTCCTGGCCATCAGATGTCATTCAGACACCATACCTTCTCAAATATTGCCAAAAGAATAGAACACATATTTCCAATTTGACACAGTCTGAGAATAACATTTTTTGCATTACAAAAAAGATATCATGCCAGTATAATTGGGGTGCCGAGGCTATACTTGGTTCCAAAATTAGTCTAATTATCCCTTTCCTCAAAATCCAGTGAAAGTGCAGTAGCAACATCAAAACATGTGAGAGTTTTGTGTCTTTTGTGTCTTTTGTTTAAAAAACTTTAAAATCGTCACATGAGAAAGAAAGATTTTAGGACAAAAAAGACATTAAAAGAAATCTGTTTGTACCATAAAGTTTCAGAGGTTCTTAAATGAAAATGTCTAGTTGTGTGCTGGGGTTTAGGACGACATTTCATTCATTGCTCATTATTTTATTGAATACAGCTTCAGTCTAGATAGTTTCAACACAACTTGCCTGTATTTTTCGGTCTGACGGAAAAATTGAATTCCCAACTGCCTACCACACTTGACAAAATCAATGCTGCCCTTTTATTCTAACGAATGAATGAGACAAATTATTAAAAGAAAAAGTGAAGTAGATTTAAAACATGGACAGAGAGAGAGAAACAAAACAGAGACAATCACCAAAGATCAGCAATTGTCCACACAAAGAAATCCAATAGATAATGCATGAATCAATACAGTTTGAAAAGACTATCCAACACGTTAATACATTCAATGAATTTATACAATATTCATTCCCTAAAACTCAAATAATCTCCTCCTTAGAATGACTATCTTGAATCTCTCCGATGCTGCCATTACAAGAAATAGAAGCATTTTGAGAAAAACAAACGCTATGCAGACCATTACAAAAACGTGTCCCTCCATTTATCCAAGATGGAGCAATTTATTCAAGTTACTTTTCCACTACAATCGCAAAATACATTTCTTTAGATGCATCAGCTCAGACAGCAACCCTGACCTGATTCCAGAAGTGTCAGGCTGCCTCCTTGAAAGCTCTGTGCTATGCACATCAACATTGCAAAAATTCACCCAAAGTGATGCAAAAAGCTCCAACCATTCTTATTAAGACATGTCCATCAGCGTCAGCCAGTGAGAAAAGAAAAATACAAGATATCCCTCAGAATGAGAAACAGAGTCTTTCTGAATGGATTGAATATAAAAAAAATGGTTGGTTGTTTTACGACATGTCAACCGTCGTTGGGTCATTTAATGTAGAAACGTTTACATATGTTTTCTATACGTGTGGTTTGTAAATTAATTTGTTAACATGTTTCTAGTAGTGAGTGTTGAACCCTCAGGATTTGGGAGACAAATTGTGACTGAGACATGAAAATGCTAGGATTTGCTAGATATGTGGTGTCACAACGAATCCCATTCAAATATGTCTACCAAAAATTAAAGTTACCAGCATTTGACTCATCACTCAGAGTTAGTTTGGACAGGTAAACCATAGTGTTGCGTGGATCCATTGATATACTGAAATTAGACAGAATGGGGTATCCATGTAAAACGTTGAAAGAGGTAATCAGATATGATCTGAAAGCCTGGAACAGACAATCTGGAAAGATGCTTCCAAAGAGGTTACCAAAACGCCCAAATTATTATGTAAACAAATAGTCTGTAAATGACAGATTCTAGTTAATTCATAGATGGGGTCTTGACAGATACTACCACTTCTCTGGGTCAGAGTGAACCTTGGAATAGCAGCAACTAAGAGATGACTACACACTCCCCAAAGCACTCAATGAAAATTGAAGTATAACACTCAGTCAAAGATGACCTCAAGCAATGGCATATCGAAGCCAATGTAAATGATAGAGTTTCATGGAAAAATCACTTTGTACTGCTATGGCCAACATGCAACCTACATCTGATGTGGAAGAGACACAATAAAGAAGAAAAAAATTTTAAGTCAGTTTATGAAATTTTTACAAAGAAAAAGAATAAAACAATTTGATAAAGAGAATAAAATAGTTTGATTTTTTTTTAATTAAAAAAATTTTTGTCTTCCATTAAAGGAAAAAATTCATTGAAATGTTTACAGAAATCATTTTACCTTCTTTCCACGGAAATTCCTTTTTCTTCCGCATTCTCAAACAATTGATTCACAAGTCTTTCATCTTCATTGAAACGATTTTTATAATAACTCTGAAAGAAGAACAAAAATAAAGTTATTTTATTTGTTATGTGAAAAGTTATAAAAGGTCATTTAAGACTGTGTGGATTTCTTTGAAGATTTATCCACAAATTTATTTATATGTATTAAAATAAAAACAAACAATTAGATATCATTAATAATGATAATTTACTCAAATGAGTTTTCAATAACCAATATGTTAATTGGCAATACCATTCATTCTGTGTACCATGATTTTGTTGTACATACAAATTGAATATGGTATTAAAGTAAATAGGTCAACTGTGTAAATAATATAAGACATTACTCCCAATTTAAAAATAAAATTATCTAAAATAGAAATCAAAAACTTAAGGGAATTGTGACTTAGGTAGTGATGAAGTTTTGGTTACAAACAGACAATCTTTCTTAAAAGATATAAATATATATATATTAGAGTTGGGCGGTTTTGAAATTTTGGTTTCGGTATCAGTTTTTTCCCCTTAAAACCTCGGTTTACGGTTCGGTTTTTCGGTTTTTTTGAAAAAACATTCTTTACTATGGAAGCTATTCATTCTCTTGTGTGATGATTAGTTATTATTCAACGTTTAGTTGAATTATGCCACTGTTTCGATAATTTTGTGACTGAATCATTCTCCATGATATGAATCATATAAGTTTTAAGGTGTTGACTGTTGTAATCAAAGTTCTGATACCTTTTCAACGGTTAACTCGTTAAAACAGTGACCAAAGATTCATGAAAGATTTCTGAAGAATAAAACTGAGTTTGAATATACATTCTATCTAATTCTTTAACCCATCAGAAGCTAAAATATAACTCAGAAATGCAAGAAATTAAAAAACGAAAATTTATTTAAACAAACAAAATAATTTTACAAATAAAATTAAGCAAAAATGATGATGAAAATGAAATATTGTCAAAATTATTTGACAGATAAAAATTTTAATTTTTTAATAGGTGAAAATGTTTGCAAGACGTTGTCTTGTCGCGTAAAATAAACACACCATATACTTCTCGAATTGCCGGTGTTGACTGTTGGGATGTCTGTCATTTTGTGTGCTCGAAGTTCTGTCAACTGGTGCGTGTTGGGGTTAATATTTGTTTTTAAGACAGGGTAATAAAACTTTATAGACATGCGTAACAGACTAGTAGTACACCCGAAAACCGCGCCAAAGGAAAAGGAAGGATGGTTAAAAAAAAGTAGAGATTATTAATTCACCTAAAGTCATTTTTTAAGCTTTAAGGTAATTTTAGTCATAGAATTCATGACTTGGATTAAAGTTTAATAATTAAACTTTCGAATAAATTGTCAACTCTAAATAAATACCATATTAACAATTTAGTAAAATATAAATCGTTGCATAGTCTACTTTTTGAATAACCCATTTTGGGGAGAGAAAACGGTATAGTTGAGAGATAGTTCTCTAGAAATGACAATTTATGTATGAAGTGGCTTTTCAAAAGTAAACAATGAAATGCCTAATGTTTAAAATAATTTTTAAAATCCGAATAAAGTGATACTAGCATTGGCAACTACTTTTTTTCTTTTTAAATGTTTATACTCGCTCACTACTTTTCGTTTATTTACTTTTACAAGTATTTTTTTAAATTTCATTTTAATAACTTATTTTTTTAGATAACTCTGAAACAAACAAATAATTATTTTACAATTTTGAGTTGAATCAAATAGATTTTCGACATCATACGGAACGCGTTTTATTTTTTATTTTTCATTTGAAAATAGTTTATGCTAAAAATATGATGTCATGTTGTCTGTCGTATTTCTCTTTTTTTCATTTGAAAATTCAAAATGTTAATGATAAACAAACTGTAAACAAAGATTTCTTCCTACAAGTAGCAATACACATGAAAAAATTTTAATTGCTTAAAATATCTCAATAATGGCATATATAGAAAGAGCTTGATGATCTATGAAAGAATCTTTTTTAATTTTTTAAATCTGACTAAAAATAAGGAAGTTATGACTATTTTTGTGCCTCACACAATTGGATATTTTCCCCTCTTTAAGACCATATGCGTTTCGTCACATTTTTTACACTAATTTTTCAGTAAAAATGTTATATCTTTGTTAAAACACAAGATTAAGCAATGAAATTTACCATATAAGTGTATTTTTGTACAAGGAATCAGAATATGCCACTGAAAATCTCCAGAAATTAATGGTTTCCAAGTAATCTGCACTAAGTGCACATAAATATGCTGCAATACCTTAAAAATACCATGAATCCATTAAAAGAAAGAAGTTAGAAAACTCAAAGTTGAATTGTAATACATTTTATGTACAAGAAACTAAAATCTAATACTAGGACTGTTTAAAAATGAATATATTGCAAGATTTCTTTAGCATTATTGTAGATTTACACCTTCTGCTAACTCACCCCCTTACCTCCCCAAAATATGAGATTCTACTTTTTTTATTTAGGCAATTACATGTTAACACCCTGAAAAACTTGGCAGAAAGAAAGAAACAAAAACAATTATTTTAGAATTTAAAGTGGGGATCAGTTTCACATAAAATAATCCCCCATTTCACGGCCATTCTAGCGTTTTAGGACAGTTAATTATTTTTTCTATGGGAGATAAATCTTGTGCGTTTTTCTTGTTTTGTTTTTTTTTTCTTTTTTTTAGACGATTATGAGGGTCTTTGTGGGAGGAGGGGGGCTTACCACTTGAACTTCAGGTTAGTGGTAGGGCTAGGGGGAATTAAGTGTGAACACCCTGAAAACTTAGCAGAAAGAAAAAAAAACAATTCATTTAGAATTTCGAGTGGGGGATTAGTTTCACATATATTTAATGTAGAATAATTCACAATTTCCGGGCCATGTAGCGTTTTAGGGCATTAATCAATTTTTTTCTATGGCAAATAAATCCTGTGCGTTTTTTTTATGGGCGTCTGCTTTTTTTTTTTTTTTTTTTAGATGATTATGTGTGGTTTTAATGGGCTTTTTTGTAGGATTAGGGCTTCCTACTCGGACTTAGCGTTAGTGATAAGGTTAAGGAAGGGGTTTTGTTTTGGATGGAGGTTGCCATTCGGACTTAGTGTTAGGGTTAAGGGAGTTTTTTAGGGGTGGCTTGCCACTCATATTTAAGGTTAATGGTACGATACGTTCAAGAAGGCATTTTTAGGAGGTGGGCTTGTTAGTCGTACCTAGAGTTAATAGTAGAGTAATTATTTATTTTATAAATTTCACTAAAAGGCAAGAATGGCCGAGAAATCGGAGATCATTTTACATTAAATTTATATGCGAAACTGATCCCCCACTCTAAATTCTAAACTATTTTTTGTTTTGTTTTTTCTTTTTTTCGCCAAGACTTTAAGACGTAATCGCCTAAAAAAGTAGAATCTTAATTTTTTTTTTAAATTGGCGACTAGAAAGTCATTACTACTAGAAGTTCGAAAGTTGAGTGAAAACCAGTATTTTTTAAAGTATTTTTTATAAAAGAACCAAATAGGATTAACTTTTTTAAGCACAAAAAGTATTTTTATCTTACTTTTAAAGAAGTTTATAAACAAATTTTACAAAGCTTTACAAGACGCTGCTGCTGATTGATTGTTATATCAGCAATACTAGCAGCCATTGTTGACTTTCGCTCAAAAAAAGGACAATATTTTTTAGGATAAGATAATTTAAAATTACTATTACCGAAAGACAAAACAACGTACAATTATAATTTTAATGCATAAAAAAAGATGAAAAATTAATTTATTTACTAGTTGGGTACGAAAAATGTAAGGATATTCATTTCCTAACAAAATGATGGTATTTTGAGCTCTTAAAGTGCTTTAGTTTTTAAGATATGACTATTTTAATAGAACTACCCTCAAATATGTGATTATCCAAACAGTTTTCTGGTCGATGTGTATTGCTAAGTACATTAAATGTTTTTATCATATATTTGTTCAATCTGTCCTCTTACTAATATAACATTTTTTGGTAATATTCAATTTTATTCAAATCGGAAAATCTTTTCAACCGTGTTTCCTTGTATATGGTGGCTTACTGTAGTAAAAACACAATACCGAACGGTTACGGTTTAAAAAAAAAAAAACCGATTCGGTATGGAAACGAAACCGAAAAACCGCGGTTTTTCGGTAAAACCGCCCATCTCTAATATATATGTATATATATAAATGAAACGGACTGTAAAAAATATATCTCACAGAAATGTTATGTTTTTTGGAAATGTGAAAAAATAAAAATAAAAATAATAAAATAAAAACATGGTTATTGGAATATAATATGAACTTGACTTATATTTGCTCTGTTGTCACTAATTGACAATCATCGAGCTGAATCTTTTAAGGAGACTGCAAAGTAAAATGGCACTGATAGTATATGCTAATACATATATTGTCATTAATAATATATATATATATATATATATATATATATATATATAACATGTAAAATTAAGTCAGTTGAATTTTCGAGGTTAGCCCTAACTAGCAATGCATCTGATAAATCGGTATTTGATTTTGACTAGCCATTTCCTTTTCTTTATTGTTGATCCATGTTGTTAAAACAAATAAAATTTAGAAATTTCAGAAAATATTTTATACGACTCTGATCATTTTTCTGAGGCTACTACCTTTTTTATCGACAGTAAATTTATATTAAAACGGACGCCATATTTCTTCTCCACAGCAAAGTTTCTTACTGATAGTACTTGCTAATAATACTCCATTATTTTATTTATTGTTGATAGATAACATTTATATATTATATTACTATTATTGATATTGAAGCAGATATGCAAAAATTATAAATTCTCTGTAAACTTTTAAATTACACTGTCACAATGTGTGACGTCACGCTTATACTGTATGCGGTGTCATAAATACATTTCCTTCATATGACATTCTTACACACACTTTCAAAATGGTATCCTACATATTTTCGCTTGGGTATTTAATTTAAACACGTAGTAATTTTCCTGTTCTTTTTCTTCCGTTTGACAATAAAAAAAAATTAACTATATATATAGATCATGTTCCCTTGCATAATTATTACATTAAGTCTTTTAAGTCACCATTTCGTTTTTTTTTTTTTACATAAGAAAGGGCCCAATATATTTTTACCGAAGAAAGGGCCCAATATATTTAATTTCGATACAAAAAGGAAAGAAAAAAACTAGTTACGGCAATAACAGATGTCATGCTTTGGAGTTGTAAATTAGTTTTATATAAAAATTCCTTTTGGAAGTGGCATGTAAAGTTTCAAAGTGATCTTTGTAAAGTGTTCCGGTTTTTAACAGTGATTTGATACTGTTTTACAGTGGCCAGCTCATATTGGCATCATTTACTTGCTTATATAAAGTGTGGAGTTAGTCCAATATCGTTGGGTGGTTACCGGTATTGGATCAAAGGACGTCCCTTTTTATATTATGTTCAACATACTAGTCTACACTTACGTCACCCTATAAACTGCTATTAATTGATAAACATTCTAAACTATATAATTATTCAATTTCCTTGTTCCTTTCAAGATTTGAGCTTACAACTATTCCATGAGTTAGTACGAGATCATGAAGAAGTGAAGATAGAATTGTGAACAAAACAAGAACGGATCGATTCTTAAGATGCATCCATTCAATCTGCAGATTTAGACATGAAAATCTCATTTCAAACTTAAGTGTGACAGACCAAAGAAAAACGCATTTAAAACAAAACAACTTCAAAACTCTTGGAGTCAATCGAACCCAAATTTTAGTCACATATGTGCCATATATGCTACGTGTCGTCTACAAATGCTGTATTATTGCCTTCCACACATATCTGCAGTTGTTCAATGCAGACTTTTGGTGCTGGTTGGAGATGTATCTCGATACGATGAACCCACTGGAAAAGTGCTTCTGTGGATCCCAAAAGTCAAGCGACAGGCTGGGAGGCCTCATATTACAGTCAAGATTCTTCTGGATAATGTCACTTGTCTCTAGAGATTGGAGTTTCTGGCCGCAATGAGTGAGCAAGCATCATGGTGCACAAACTTTGTGAATATTTCATCATCAATTGATGGATGACTCAAAACAAGAGAAAGATATGTGCCATTGTCACAATCGACAAACCAGTTTTCTTGTAGTTTTTTAAATATGAAAATAGGTTGAAAATAACTTAAACTGTAAGAGACTGACTGACAAAAACAAAAACCTCTCATAGAGATGTGAGTATAAAGGCCAGTGAGGGTTGAGGACATGCGTTGCATGGAGAGAAATAATCTGAGAATGATACGATGGATATGTCATGTGAGTTTTAAAGACAGGCTTCATTCTGATGACCTTAGGGGGGAGATTAAATCTGGACAGTATAGGGAGATGTGTGCAGAACAGGAGACTTCATTGGTTTTGTCACATTGAAAGAATGGATGAGAATGCTTAAGTTAGTAGATGTAAAACAGTTGAGGTAGCAGGGTCAGTTGGCAGGGGTAGGCCAAGGAAACATGGGTGAAGAAAGGATTGTATAGAAGAAGGAATAAATAAAGACTTGGACAGAGATAGGTTAGTTTGGAAGTCTATTTCTAAAAGCTGTCCAACGCATGCCAGCATATAAATTAGACATTAAAATGATGAAGAAGAAGAAGAAGAAGAAGAAGAAAAACCTTTACCTCCTTGGCATAGTTTTTGTCAACTCCTAAAGTTACAGTTGAAAAACGGTGCCGTACATCATGCAGTTTCATGAGCAGAGCCAAATGTATTGTCCACACACTGCAAACAAAAATAATAAAACAGAAATTGAAACAAAACAATGAATTGGCGAAAACAACAAAATCAGTAAGAATCCAAAGTTGTTAGTTTGTCATTAAATAGTGGCAAGAGAAGAGTGAGGAAGATCTTTCAAACAAAGAGGGGTAAGTTTGATTGCTTCAATATTTATGTCTGATACCAGTGAGAAATATATGTCAATATTTAAGGAGCTGACAGGGTTACAATAAAAATAATAATACAATACGATTCAATTACAATTACACAATGAGCCAAAGAAAAAATATGAGTCAATGTACAGAAAATAAAATCTGGGGTCCAAAGTTTGAATCATACGATCAACGGAACAGTTTCATATATAACCACACTGATGGTTATTGTTGAAGAAACGTATATGCATGTAAAATAATATTTATTAAAAATAATAATTAATTATTCAAGCTCCCTTAAGGGGCGAGCACTCTGGAGGGAAATATGAAAAGGTTTCTAACTAAGCTCTATAAGTTCTTTCCCTTGGAAATAGAACACTCTTAAGAAACTTACTATTGTTCTTAATGATATATAGGATTTATTTCTCTTTCATTTCATATGGCTGTCAGGGTGACCGCATTGATTGGAGCATTTGGATCTTGACAGTCAATGGTGACTGGGGTCCGAAGTTCAAATCATGACACTCACAGAACAATTGTATATATATATATATAGCCACACTGATCATTCTTGGTGAAGATGAAACATCTATATATGTGGACATTAAAATAATATTTTACAAAACATGAATGAAATTAGTTTTTACTCTACCATTTAGAATAGGATATAGATATCTGGACAACACAGATATTCTTCATTTTGCAGGACCTTTATATGAATCGTCTGGTGGTGATAGAATCCATTTACTCTCTCACCCTTTTTAGGGTAAACAAAAGGAAATAACTTAGTGGTGTCATAGCACGGGGATATTACGAGGATCGTTTCCCTACACAACCATATTTAGTACAAATAAACTTCAGTCTATGCCTGACTTGTCTAGCTCTCAGACGACATCATTGTCCATGGTCGTGACCAAGCCTCACAAATCCACGCTGAAGTGTCTACAGAATGCCAGGGTCAGGCTAAACAGGGAAAAGTGCCTTTTCTCAGTTAAACAGCTTACCTTCTTCGGACACACCTTCAGTGAGAATGGGGTATCACCAGACCCAGAGAAAATTGCAGCAATTGCAAACTGCAAATCGTCCACCAACGTTGGGGAAGTCCGCTCATTCCTGGGCATGGTCCAATACGTGGCCAAGTTCATGCCACATTATGCCACTCCGAAAACTCACGAGAAAAGACACAGAATGGAGGTGGTCAGAGACAGAAGAAAGTGCAGTGAGCCAGTTGAAGGAAGCCCAGACTGCAGCTGGAGTTATGGTCTACTTTGATCAGAACAAGGAGACAAATATCCTTGTAGACGTGAGCCCCGTTGGATTAGGGGTAATGTTTACACAAGGCGGGAAAATACTGTGTTATGCCAACTGTGCCCTCACAGATGTGGAACAGCGATACTCACAGACTGAGAGAGATGCTAGCCATTGTATATGCTGCCGAACATTTTTACCTATATCTGTATGGGTCGAGATTCACCATCACCACTGAACACTTCTATGAATCATCAAAAGCCTCAAGCCAGTCACGTTCAGAATTGAACACTGTCGTCTGCACCTCATGCCATATGAGTATAGCTTGGTGTACCAGCCTGAAAAGGATGGCCTAAATCCCGCCGACTACCTCAGCTGACATTTTCATCAGAAACACAAGAGAGATAATGTGGCTGAGACATATATAAGATATGTGGCTCAACATGCTATACCAAAATCCATCACCCTTGGAGAAGTGAAGCTAGCCACAGGAGAAGACCCCCTGTTGCGGAAAGTGATGACTGCACTTTCAGACGAAAACTGGAATGATCCGCAGATATCCAGTCTCACACATTTCAAGGACGAACTATCTGCACATGATGGTCTCATCCTTCGAGATCACTGCCTGGTGATCCCGTCCACCCTGCAGAAAAGAACCGTGGACATAGCCCACCACACACACCAGGGTACTGTCAAGACAAAGCAGCTAATGAGGGAAAAGGTCTGGTTCCCTGGAATCGACAAACTAGTGGAAGAGACGGTGCATAACTGTATCCCCTGCCAGGCTCCTAACCCGACATCATCACACCATGAACCCATACACACCACATCACTCCCTACTGTCCCATGAGCTGAAATCTCCCTGGACTTCGCTGGTCCTTTCCCATCTGGAGACTACGTGCTAGTCGCCATCGATGACTACAGCAGGTTCCCTGAGTTAGAAGTACTCCCCTTGATATTAGCAAGAGTGCTTATTCCTTGCCTCGACGCAATCTTTGTCAGACAAGGCTACCCTGATAATGTCAAGTCTGACAATAGTCCCCACCTTCCAGGGGCAGCAATTCAAGGTTTTTGCCACCCAGGCAGGATTCCATCACAGAAAAATCACACCATTGTGGCCTGAAGCAAATGGAGAGATCTAACGGTTTATGAGAACCCTAAACAAGTATATTCACACTACCACCATGGAGGGCCTAAACTGGAAAACCCAGCTGTCCCATTTCCTAAAGCAGTACAGGGACATCCCCACAGTACAACTAAGACATTTGAAGTCTTCACTGGAGGAAAATGAATATCGGCATACCCGCTGTTCCAAAAGACCCAGGTCGATCCACACCCACGTAGCAGGAAGAGAAAAATGAAGACCTATGCTGACACAAAAGGAAGGGCTTACGGTCTCACCCCTCTGCCTAGGTGACAAAGTACTTGTCAGGCAGAAACGTTTCAGCAAGCTATCCCCACCGTTCAGCCCCAAATAGCTGATGATTATCAGTATAAAGGGTAGCATGGTGACAGCGCAGAGAGGAGATTACCAAATCATCCGAAACTCCTCTCTCTTCAAGCAGATAGATGCAGACAACTTTCCTGGAGAAGAGGGTGTAGAATCAGAATCAGATTCCGAAGATGAATTCCGCCCACATTCACAACTGGAAGAATCAGGCTCCGAACGTGAGTGCCGCCCACGTCTAGAACCAGAGAGATCAGCCGAAGCAGCCACAACACCAAGAAACAATCCACCAGTAGTAAGACACTCTCCGCAAGCAGTAAGATGCCATTCAATGCGGAAGTTACCCCCTCCTGCTAGATTTGAAGACTTAATTAGATAAATGAATATGTAAGAAAAGTTTTCAGTTCTGTATTTTGCCAAAAAACTTTCGATTCTTCCTTGACTGAGACAACATGTTGAATTAATTTATTTAATTCGGCAAAATGTACTTTGAAGGGTCCCCTTGAAATCAGAGTAGATCCCCATAGACTTCCACGCATATTATACATATGAAATTGATGGGCTGTACCCCCCCCCCTCTTACCATACGTATAACACACACACACATATGCACACACACATGGACTATGTATATGTATATATGTATATATCTAACTTTTAATGAAGAATAGCGGTGTAATGTGTTGATTATCTCCCTTATATCAGTCTGCCATGATTTCATTTAGCGATTAGAGTAATCTCCCCTTGTATATAATCCTGTATAAATAAACATGCCAGAACGCTGACGTTCGGCCTTTTGGCTAAGATCAAAGTGTAGTATCTGTTCCGATGGATACTGCACTTCATAGATCGGTATTGTCTTGCCCTTCGGGGCTTGATTTACGCCGGTCTATGGGTCTGTCCTGTGCAGTTCTAGGAGGTCCACCCTCCCAGGCTTCGCCTCCCCTCTTTGGGGAGGAGTAAGTTTATTGCTTACTGTCTGAGGCGCCCCTACCGGGGAATGCCGACGGGGCTGTCCAGGCAATTTTTAATGGCCAGAGCGCTCACCTTCTCGGGCGCTGGCTTTTCAAATCCCACTTTCCGACCTTGTGTCACATACTCCCATTGTGGGTGGGTGTTAAATAACGCCTTTTGGCTAAGATCAAAGTGTAGTATCTGTTTCGCACCCCATAGACTGGTATTGTCTTGGCCTTCAGGGCTTGATTTACGCCGGTCTATGGGTCTGTCCTGTGCAGTTCTAGGAGGTCCACCCTCCCAGGCTTTGCCTCCCCTCTTTGGGGAGGAGTAAGTTTATTGCTTACTGCCTGAGGCGCCCCTACCAGGGAATGCCGACGGGGCTGCCCAGCCAATTTTTAAAGGTAATAGGTGCTCTTCCTCTAGGGTGCTGACTTATCAAACCCCCACTTTCCGACCTTGTGTCACATTTTACTCTATGGGGACAAGATAAATACCTGTTTACAAGTCCGGCGATCAAAGTGGTAACAACGTGTTTCGTCTCTCGTGTTTCTTGTTTGCTTCTGTCTGTACCTTGCCTTTACGTTTTAGCTCGCGAGCCGAGAGATTAATACTATTTTACACATATCATATATGGATGACCAGAAATAATAAAAAAATTGTTTTTTTGAATTCATATTAATTTGAGACTTGTCTATCATCATATTCGGTTTAACATAAACAAACAAATAAAAAACGATGCGCATAATCATAAACATTTTGATAGTAAAGCATGTAAAACTGTGGTTTAAGTAATTATTTAGATAAAATTATTTCACAAATAATCAATCGAATGTATTACTTTTATTTCGTAATAAACAAATAATTAACAGAATACCCAATCCATTTTAAAAATAATTTATATGTTTTTTATTTTATTATTTCCAAATCTTTTTTTAATTATTTTCACTAATTGTTTTTTGTTTTAAATCATTAATGAAGACATAATATTGCAATTTTGAAAACAATAAAAACCGAGTGAGAGCAAATAGAATTAGAACAATTAAAATGGATTTTTTTCTTCAAACATAACTCAATCCCAAAACCAAAGGATATTTTAACATGTATTATGAGTGATTAAAATATATAGAAAAAAGTATTCAGGAAACAAACGTTGATTAACTCAGCTTTAGTATAATAATGGATTTTTCTTGAAAGAAAAAAAAGCAGTTTACCAGCATGTTTTTTTTTTAGTCTGAGAGAGAGAGAGAGAGAGAGAGAGAGAGAGAAAAAGTCAACGAGTGGAATGAATATTGTTGAAGGTGGAACACTTTGTTAAGAACTGATTTTACACTGAGAAAATGGCTAAAATATGGTTATAATCACATTGACACACCAGTTCCCATAAAATCACCAAAATTAGGTGACAGCTACAAATCTGCAACTATAACGAACAGTTCTCGGACGGTCACTGTGATCTGTGCCGACCAGACACTGGCCAGTGAGAACAGATCAATTTAATAATTTAATTTCAATTGAAATTAGTTCTCCCCTCCCCAACGTCATATTGTACATTTGAATTTATGTAGCTATTTCTGGAGAAGACATGATATTTTTGTGTTGATAGGTGTAAATGCATTGTTCTTGATTAGATCAAAATAATGAAACAAAGTTATGTTAAAATAATTGATGACCAGCCTTCCTTATAACCCTAAAACTGATATGATACATTTTTTGTGAATTTTCTATGCAAATAAATAATGAATAAAGTTTAGTCTAGTTGTGCTCCCATGTTTTCATTACAAGTAATAATAATAAACGACTGCTAAGTGACAATTAACCACATTTAAATATGCTGTCAGAACCAGAGTTATCTCCTTTGGAAAAAAAAAAAATTGGTGTCCAGGCCGGAGTTATTTCCCTTAGGTAAAATACGAGATTTGAAGATCTTTTACTCGTGAATATGAGATTTGGATTGGGAACTCTTGTGCCCCATGTGCTCGAGAAGTAAGACCAGATTTCGTCCTCATTTGTTTGTCAGACATGCAACAGACAGGATCGGTTTGGGGGCATGCCTCTAACAGAAAAGATGCCACAAGAAAATGTAAGTCTTCACATTACCTTTTTACATGAATAATTTGTGCAGTATTTTGTATGGGTACAATGTATTACTATATCTAATTTTCTGCATCACTTGTCTCATTTACTGTTTTTATAGTTTGTCATAGGCAAACTATTAATAAATGAAATGTCCTTGTCCACCACTGCCTTTTAAACCATCTTTTACTTTCCACACATGTACATATAGCCAACAATAATACACAGTGAATTTTAGCAAAACCCACGTGCCTAGAGAATTTCAATTCTATACCCACGTATCGCTAATCTTTATGAAATAGAATATGAAATATTCTAATTCTTCACTTTTATAAATTCAATTATGTGCAGATTTACATAAAACTAACATTTAAAAAAAATATAAGTGACATAAGTAAAGAATCAATTTGAACTCTCTCACCTTTCCCCACATTGCAACCATTTCAGATCACTTGAGTAGACCATATCACAGTTTTTATCCAGGAATCTGAAGTTTAAAATTGAACATATTGGAAATTATTTCTTTAAAATATATAATAATTATGGCAAATTAAAAAAAACAAAAAAAAAACAACGTAATTTAGCAAACAATTATCTATGTATTTTACATAAAAGAAAAGATTATCCCGAAAGACTGTGAACTTAAACAATTGTGAATTGATACAAGGATAAAGGGGAAGCACTAAATAGAGGTAATTACAGAGGCTTAAAGTTGATGGACCAAATCTTGAAAGTGATTGAAAGAATAATTGAGCAGCAAATAAGAAGTCAGATAAACATAGATAAAATGCAGTTTTGTTTTATGCCTGAGCGAAGTTACCATTGATTCTATATTTATCCTGAGACAAATGCAAGAGAAGTATTTTAGTGAGAAGAAGAACCTTTATTTTACTATTTTTTTTGCGTAAACGATGGGCACACAAGTGGTTGGTGAAGGTGTTCAAGCAATATACAAAAATGCTCAAAGTCATGTTAGAATTAACAACACATTTAGTGACAGCTTACATGTTAAAGTAGGAGTACATTTGGGTTCTGTACGTAGTTCGATGCTTTTCATTTGTGTCTTAGAAGCATTGTCCAAGGAGTTTCATACAGGCTGTTCGAAAGAGATGCTGTACGCTAATGATTTAGTACTTGGCCGTGAAACAATGGAGATCTACTTGTTAAGTTAAATACTTGGAGGAATGCTATGGAAAATAAAGGTCTGATATTGAATGTTACCAAGACTAAAGTGATGATAAGTAGTTCTAGTGTAAGAAAGACTCCAGAAAAAAGAGAAGTTTTTGAAGATTTTGAGGTATTTGCAAGCATGAAATGCCTATCATTACTAAGCAGCAGAGTGTTAATACTGTCGCCAGAGGAAGGGTCTATCAGGCATGTGTATGCAGTGTGATATAATATGAGAATGATACAATGGATGTGTAATGCAAGTGTTAAAGACAGGCTTAGATCTGATGACCTCAGAGGAATATTAAACCCGGACAGTATAGGGAGATGTGTGCAGAACAGGAAATTTCGATGGTATGGCCACAGTGAAAAAATGGATGAAAGTTCTTGGGTTAGTAGATGTAGAACAGTTGAAGGGGCAGGTTCAGTTCATAGAGGGTCAAGGAAAACATACGAGGGAGTGATAAGGATAGACTTGAGAGAAAGTGGGATAAATAAAGACTTGGCCAGAGATAGGTTGGTTTGAAAGTCAATTTCTAAAAGCCATCCTACACATACCAGCATGTAAAATAGATGTTAAACCGAATATAATAATATATGATTATATATATATATATATATATATATATATATATATAAAGTAGAGAACTAAAAGCGAACTTTTAGGAAAGGTAAAACCTATTGTGAAAAGTATACAGCTCAATATACCGGATAGAGCAGATAGATAGATAGAAAGATGAAAAGGAATTAGAAAAGCGACGGAGGCAGATCTTTTTTCAATTCAGTTGCTCAATGCAAGGTATATTCCGCAAAAAAGCAATTTATTCAATTAATTTTTTTGGTTGAGCCAGGCTTTTCAAAGATCAAAATCTTATCATCAGAGGAAATTGCTGGGATAGATAAGTTGACGAAGAGCCAAGATTTAAAATCTGAAAAAGTAAAAACAAAGATTGTGGGGGAGATATATATATATATATATATATATATATAAATTATGGATGAGAGTTATATCATACTGTAATTTAATGTCAATTTCAAAGCAAAAGAAATCTTACACATGTTTCTGGACAAAAATTCAGAGCATACTTGAACAAAATCCAAATGTACAGAAAAAACGTGGATGCATATCACAAAGGCTCTCTGAATAAGCTTTTCAGAAATCAAAGCTCTGTTGCAATTTTTAAAATAACTCTTTAAAGGTTTAAATATTGAATATTGAGTTTTATTTCGCTTTGAAAATTGTTTTTCATAAGAATTGATTAGAACTATCTAATTTGAAATGATTTTTGAAAGGTCGTTTAAAATTTTGAGAGCAAGTTTTTTTTGTGGTGGAGAGTCCTGAAGTTTTCTCACCTTTTTTTCAAGTGAGTTTTTTCATGTATTTTTGCTTGCTGTTATTTTTGACAATACTTCTTAAACTTTTTCCTTCTTGCTTTCTACTGTTTTTGGGATAATATGTTTTCCTATTACCATTAAATTAACTATTGCTATGATGATCAGCAAAGTTAGACCACAGACTATATATTTCTCTTGACTTTGCTGTGAAACGTGCATAAGAAAAAGAATACAATTTGGAAAAAATAAATAAAAAATTTTGTTTTGTGAGACGAAAAAGAAATACAGGTATTCACTGAAATATGAAAATAAAGAAATTGAAACAATGAAATGAAAATTATGGTTTTAGATTGATTTTTCCTATGGTCACTGGAATGCAACTATAAAGTATATATGCTCTGAAGCTTATAATACAACCTCATTGAGCTTGCAATTTGAAACATTTTCGGAGAGTATAAGAAATATATACTTAAATATATATATATATTAAATTAAAGATAAGTTATGCATCGTTTAATAATAATCTATCGTGATAATGAAGCTCAATATATTGAATAGAGCAATCAATTCAAGAGATGAAAGATGAGAATAAAAAATTGTATAGATACAATATTTATTAAGACATCAGAAGTTCGAAGCAAGGAGTTTCATTATCCTTAATCCATGGATTTTCAAAGGCAAACTTTTTTCATCAGAGGATAAAAACCGGATATATATATATATATATATATATATATATATATATATATTGGTACAGAAAAATCAGTACAACATTCATACCGTCGGTTTCAAATACGGAAGGACTTAGCCATCCGGCTCTCTTCAGCTTCTGTTGTCATCTGTTATATATATATATATATAAGAGAAAGTTTTTTGTCCTCAATAGAAATGAAAATGGCTTCACCAAATAGATAAGATGTGATCCTGCATTCTCTACCGTCCCTCCGGTAGAAGAATCGACGGACTCCAGGATAACGTTATTTCGTCTTGTCTATGTTAACCAACCCATTGTACAACCTTCATTTTGTTCCTGTGTTTCCAGTAAATAAAACTGAACACCATTTTAATTGTAAGACCATTGTTTATTTTGTAAGGAATGGTGACCCCGCTTTGCTTATTCTATTTCAGTCAGATTTGACCAGACGAATTACTCTTCCAAGTAAGTTTGTCATTTTGATTTTCTTCTCGATTTAAACTCTCACCTAAAATTGGCTCTCCCAGCGAAAGTAAATATATAAATTTCTATCTATAAAGCTGTAGTTAAGTAGTGGTGGGAAAGTGTGGCGTAGTACTGCAGTGTGAGGTCGTGACTCACCATAAACGGACAGAAAGGACACTGTTATGAGAAATAAACAGGACAAATTACACGCACTACAGAAAAGTGGCATGTAAATTGGGCAAATGCCAAGCAAGATAATTAAACGATCAAGTTGAACATTTAATAAGAAGAAATGGGTCGTTACATGTCAAATGAAAAAACGGTAGACCATGACCGACAGTTTCTTTTTGTTTTGTTTTTTAATTTAGTACACACAGATATTCATATGCCTTAAATGTTGTCACTCACAGCAAACAGCTATGTTGATGTCACTGCCTTTTCATTATACGGTTGCTACTCATCTTATCACTAAAATCGATCTGTCATTACCAGTCAGTGTCTGATCGGCACAGATCACAATGAACAGTTAAGGATTGTTTATTGTAGTTACAAATTGGTAGGTGGTATTTGGCTTCCAAGGCCACAAAGTTTTACATACAGCACATGCTTTTCCCGAATGGTCACCTATTTAAGTACTAACCGGGTTCAACATTACTTAACTTCGATGATCTTACAGAAGCAGACATGTCAATGTGATTATAACTATATATGCAAATATTAATCAGAATTAATAGATTCCAAAATCTGCCATTTTGAATTTGGCTCCATTCAGTAAAACTCTTGTAGTCCAGGTTCCAGTCAAAAGTCCACCAGAAATTATTTGTCACTTTTTAAAAAAATATTTAAGCAAAGTAAAGGTCAATTTTGTTTTTTACCTTTAAAAAATACTTAGATCACATTTAAGACTTTTTCTTCTTCTCTTCATTTAACATTTTTTCCTTTGTTCAGGGGTCAGACGTTTTCTGATATTATGCAAGCTCACTCTCCAGATTCAGCAGGTCAACCATCTCCAGATTGCACACTACTGTGCAATCTTGTCTAATCACTTGTTTCCAAGTTTTCCTTGGTCAGCCATCCTTCCTGTGATTTAAGGCATCCATGCTTCTACAATGGTTTATCCAGGAGGATGAACGCTCCACATGACCATACCAGCGTAACCAATTCGTCCTAAAGATAAACTCTATGCTGGGCAAATGTAGTGCCTTTAGCAAATCCTTTGACCTGATGTGTTGGGTTTGATCAGATTTCACATTGCAGATCCATCCAATCATGGATCTGTCATTGCATAAAAAGAGAGGGCTGGGTGAGGGCCCAGCATTCATTACCATATAACATGACGCTCCTGACACAGCTGCTATACAACTTACCCCGGATGTAAAGAGGGATAGCTCGCGATGCTATCAGAGGCAGCAGCTTACGTAATTTCACACATGCTGCTCTCACCTTTGTGGCCATACTGAGTTCACATCCACCACCTGCACTCAGCATATCTCCTAAGATAGTAGACTCTGCTCCAAAGTAATTTAAAATGGTCTATAAATGAGCTTTGTGTGTGCAAAAAAAATCTGATTTTTAAACTTTGTTACTATGTTTGAAAATTGTAACCTTGTAACAGCATTCACCGGGGATGGGTTGAGCTAGCTCCAAATGAAAAGTTAAATTTTGCCGCTATAACTGAGCTATAAAGCCAATCTACCTCTCGGTTAACTACAGTGGCCTACGGATACAGAAGAGGACTGTTTTTCACGGACATCTTTGAAAATTAAAATTTTCTAGCAAAGTTCAGAGGGTCTAGAGATGTAAAATAGGTGCCATTTAGTTCGTCCGATGAAAGTGGAGCAAATTCATTTAAAAGACCTGTGTTGGACATGGTCTGACCCATGTTGATTTGACAAGGAATCGCTCAAATATGAAAGCTCTTAAGTGAAAATTCTGAAAGAGGGTTTCAATTGTTATATGAATACCAACTACAGAAAGAAGAAAACAACCGTCTCACAGTGACAAATTCGAAACAAAACAATAGCATAACTCTGCTGCAGGCCAACACTTACCAGAATGTACACAAGTGTTTGACAAGGAAACACGTGTCCGTGGATAACTATTTTATCTATAAATAAATAAATAAATAAATAAATAAATGTATGTATGTATGTATGTATGTATGTATGTATGTATGTATGTATACATACATGTCCTTAAAAAATGGGGTGACATTATGTAAGGGAGGAAACTCTCAAGTTCTTAGGAAGCCAAGCACCAGTAGCTGTAACACAGCCATTTATCGCTAACAATAAAAACAAATAATGAAATACATTTATAAGCGATAGAATTAGCACGTATTTCTGACAGGCCTCGTAGCTTGGTAGTAGACCACTCGATTACAGTCCCTGTGATCGAGGTTTCGATTCCTGTCACAGTCAGCCACACTGATGAGCCGCAGTAATGGCAAAACATGTGCTGGTTGATAACTATTTTATATATATATATACATATATATATATATATATATATATATATATATAAAGTTAGGTATGTGCATTTATTTATATATAAATCTATGAATAGGGTAATCTCTTAAACTAATGAACGGATTATTATGAATTTTGAAATATATATCCTAAAATTATGGTGAGTAATATGGACACATTATTTATTTTGTAAATGTTAACATTTAGAGGGTGCATATATATAAAGTTTAATTTTTGTTGATTTTCAAGTTTTATTTATGAACCGATCATTACACCTCCCTGATGACATTGTGCCTGAGATGGGTATATTTGCTGACAAACCACGCTCTCTTCTCATAATGTGGGTAAAACAGACACGCACATATCCGAGGCAATATCTGAATCCTTAGAAAGTGACCTCCAGTTTGTAGTGGAATGGGATCAGAAATGGATGGTAACATTTAATGCTGCTAAGACAAAGCTCGTTTCCTTCAACAACTACAAGAAACCTCTTCAACCATCGATTGCCATGGCAAATAACACCCTACCTGAGAATCCAACGTTCAAGCTCCTTGGCCTAACATTCACAAGTAACATGAATTGGACAAATACATAGAAGACATTGCCAAGGCTGCTGCAAAAATATTGGGATCCCTCTACCGTGCTAGTAAACTTCTCACACCTGATATTATCCTATATCTCTACAAAGCCACCATCTGTTCATGTATGAGTATTGTTGTCACATCTGGGCTGGTGCACAATTTTCTAGTTTCTCTCACTTAGACAAGGTTCAAAAACGAGTCTCTAATCTAATAGGTCAATCACTATCAACCAAGCTCAAGCCCCTGTCCTATGGACGCAATGTTGCATCCTTATGCTTGTTTTACAAGTACTTCAATGGAATGTGCTCCGATGAACTTGCTGCTCTGGTGCCCCCCTCAACGTAAATACATTCGACCAACCAGACAATCAGCTAAATCCCATCTATTCACTGTGGAGATCCCCAGATGCTGAAGAGCCTTCTACTCCAATAGCTTCTTTCCTCATGCTGCTGGCCTTTGGAACTCTCTCCCTGCTCCCTGTTTCCCCGACTGTAACAACATGCAGAAATTTAAAACTAATCTCGCTGCATAGTTGCATAGCTCCCAATTTAGGATGAACCTCAAAACTTTCACCCTAATTCTCAGTAACCCCTTACGTCTACAGTGGCAGCTTGCCTTGTTTGGGGTGAACCTTGTTAAAAAAAAAAAAAAGAAAGGTGAGTAAAATTTTTAATTTTAAAATAAGTTAGATACAAAAGATTTAGAGAAAAGAATTGTTCTTCATCAAAGACTGAGTTGTATTAAGTAAAACATTTTTAAAAGGATTAGTGCATGCGCGTGAGCATCAATAATATGTATGTGCTTAGTAAAATCCTAAATCTTATCGCCATGAATTATAGAATATGTATTCTAGGCAATAAGGTCAGTAACGTGGGCACATTATTTATTTTTTTGTAAACTTTACCATTTACTCCGCAAAGAAAGAAAAAAAACATTCAAATTTAAAACTAATTCCATATTTATTGCTTATACCCGTCCTGAGACAGTTATTTTTCTAGCATATATATATATATATATATATATATATATATATATATATATATATATATATATATCTAACAGATTGGTATTTGATTCTGCTTAACCATTGAAATTATCAGTCTGTGTTCTTTACATAAAAAGAAATTCCAATCGATTTTATTGATTACATATTCTATCCGGCCTGATACCCTTTTCAGTAGCAGGCACTTTACAAGTTTCACCATCTATTTTCATTGGATAATCAATCGATATGATTATCCAATAAAAACGCTGCATTTGTTACAGATGGTAAATTTAAAATGGCATCTAAAATCGCTGGATACATATACATATGCATTCACTACTTGTTTTTTACTATTTTCTGCAGAAAATAGTCACATATGTTTATAAACGGTCTCTTATTAAAAAAAAAAAAAAAATTAATAAAATTTAAATACATAAATTAAAATTAAATAATCATTTTTAATATTGTAATTTGCAATGTTTAAGTTTACAACATATAAAACATTTTGCTATTTAGTAAAGAGTCTGTTTTCTGTTAAACATAGAAATATAAGCAGAACACGGTCTACTAAACAAAATAAATGATATAGATTCATATGTAGCTGTTTACGAAATTATTGTTTCATAACCTTTTAATCTACAGGTGTACTGATTCCAACTGAAAGTGGTTTCGTTTACATTGTTCAGCTCATGATAAACTTAAAGATCAATGTGATTACGACTTCATAAAAGTCTTCGGACAATGTCCAAAATTCACTTGTCAAAAATCTACTTCTTCTGGTACAAATTAAAAGTAACTAATAGGCTGCATATCGTAATTTGAAATTTTTACATTAATTATTCATTTTTTGTCAAATTAGTTGCTATTTAGTTATATTTTCAGATGACATGCTAACATGAGTTTCAAAATATGATGTTTTATGTTTATAGAAATATAAACAGAACACAGACTCTTACAAAAAACGAATCTAGAAGGTACGGTTCAGCACATTCTTCCTCTTCTTGAAGGGTTTATGAAAGCAGTGGGACCATGTATGTTTTCAGCTTCTCAAAATATCTTTTCGACAGACGTTATTTCCCGAGTAAAAGTGACATTTTGTGAGGTTAAACAACAATTTTGATAATAAATAAACCTTCTTAAAGTATTTATTAAAATGGTTTCTTCAACTGTTTCTCGCATTTAAGTATATACTTTGCTATATTAATACACTTTTAACATAAGTTCTGATATGTTGTTTGTGTATGTGTTCTTCCTTATGACTAATCGTTTTCTTGATGCTAGAGTAACACAGCGACAACACATGAATCCTTTTGTTTTATTTAAATTGTACTAAAACAACATAAATCTAATACTAATGGAGATTTTGTATTTGTCTGTCTGAAACCGAAACTATACTATTATTTCTATTAATTGTACTACTGTACTATCTCTTAATGCTCAATTCAGTTTACTATATTATTTCAGACTAATGTATGATCTTTCAATGTTCAATTCAGGGGGGGGGGGGTATCTGTTCTGTTGTCATTAGACCATCCTCTCAGGCAGTACCTCCTCCTTTGAGGGTGGGGATAGTGTAGTATATGTTCATTCGTCATGATACCATCTTCCCAAGCATTACCTCTATCTTTGGGGAAGGGGTAGTGTAGTATATGTTCATTCGTCATAATACTATCTTCCCAAGCATTACCTCTATCTTTGGGGAAGGGGTAGTGTAGTATATGTTCATTCGTCATGATACTATCTTCCCAAGCATTACCTCTATCTTTGGGGAAGGGTAGTGTAGTATATGTTCATTTGTCATGATACCATCTTCCCAAGCATTACCTCTATCTTTGGGGAAGGAGTAGTGTAGTATATGTTCATTCGTCATGATACTATCTTCCCAAGCATTACCTCTATCTTTGGGGAAGGGGTAGTGTAGTATATGTTCATTCGTCATGATACCATCTTCCCAAGCATTACCTCTATCTTTGGGGAAGGGGTAGTGTAGTATATGTTCATTCGTCATGATACTATCTTCCCAAGCATTACCTCTATCTTTGGGGAAGGGGTAGTGTAGTATATGTTCATTCGTCATGATACTATCTTCCCAAGCATTACCTCTATCTTTGGGGAAGGGGTAGTGTAGTATATGTTCATTCGCCATGATACTATCTTCCCAAGCATTACCTCTATCTTTGGGGAAGGGGTAGTGTAGTATATGTTCATTCGTCATGATACCATCTTCCCAAGCATTACCTCTATCTTTGGGGAAGGGGTAGTGTAGTATATGTTCATTCGTCATGATACCATCTTCCCAAGCATTACCTCTATCTTTGGGGAAGGGGTAGTGTAGTATATGTTCATTCGTCATGATACCATCTTCCCAAGCATTACCTCTATCTTTGGGGAAGGGGTAGTGTAGTATATGTTCATTCGTCATGATACCATCTTCCCAAGCATTACCTCTATCTTTGGGGAAGGGGTAGTGTAGTATATGTTCATTCGTCATGATACTATCTTCCCAAGCATTACCTCTATCTTTGGGGAAGGGGTAGTGTAGTATATGTTCATTCGTCATGATACTATCTTCCCAAGCATTACCTCTATCTTTGGGGAAGGGGTAGTGTAGTATATGTTCATTCGCCATGATACTATCTTCCCAAGCATTACCTCTATCTTTGGGGAAGGGGTAGTGTAGTATATGTTCATTCGTCATGATACTATCTTCCCAAGCATTACCTCTATCTTTGGGGAAGGGGTAGTGTAGTATATGTTCATTCGCCATGATACTATCTTCCCAAGCATTACCTCTATCTTTGGGGAAGGGGTAGTGTAGTATATGTTCATTCGTCATGATACTATCTTCCCAAGCATTACCTCTATCTTTGGGGAAGGGGTAGTGTAGTATATGTTCATTCGCCATGATACTATCTTCCCAAGCATTACCTCTATCTTTGGGGAAGGGGTAGTGTAGTATATGTTCATTCGTCATGATACCATCTTCCCAAGCATTACCTCTATCTTTGGGGAAGGGGTAGTGTAGTATATGTTCATTCGTCATGATACCATCTTCCCAAGCATTACCTCTATCTTTGGGGAAGGGGTAGTGTAGTATATGTTCATTTGTCATGATACCATTCTTCCGAAGGGAGAATATATTTGTTAGAAAACATAATGAAGCCTCTTATGCTTCTTACTACAAAAGGAAACTAATTTTTTACCTAATTAATTGAGGGTGACTTTTACAGCCTTACTTAACAAATTTTGTTTTAAAAAGCAAAATTAAAATGAAAAAAAAAATGCAATATAAAAATTTTAGTATACGATTTTTAAAAAAAAGTATTTTACTTAGGAAATAAAATCTATCAGAATGCATTTCGCTCTCTTTGTAAACATAATAGTTGAAAAAAAAACATAATGAAATGTTCCTTGACTCTTCAATTTTTTAAATGATTTTGGAAGCGAGTACATTGCTAATTTAATGATCAGACTATACTGTAAAAATAAATAATAATCTGGTAGAGAAATTCAAAATCGAAAGATAAATGAAAATATAAAAATCCCGCGCAACACTGGGTGAGTACATTGTTCGTCAGGCGAGTCTAAAACTTGTAGAGAAATATTCTCCCTCACACCAACTTTGTATGGACGAATACAGAGTTACGTCCCCTTTATAAGATGGCTGCCATTAAAAAATAATTCCAACCCAGGCGAAATATTTTCTAGAAGGAATTAAATCGAATTACATTTTATTCTTAACAACATGCTGCGATGATCCACAAGGAAAACTGACGTACCAGAATAAAATATAATTTTCTAGGAAGAATGCTATCGATGACAAAGAAACAATAAAGAGACTGACTTTATATATTAGACAAGAGAGAAAGAGAATAAGAAGGATAAGATATATATATTGCATTTGCATATATTTCTATTATATCATCACATCCAGATGAACTACTATGATAGAACCAAAGACAGTTTTAAAATAAATTCGTCCAGATGAGATTCATTTTGTTGGTCTAACTTTTGCTATACTCACCGTAAGACCATACAGGAACAAGCTAGGCCACAATCCCAATTGTATTTCTGTGGATGAAAAGGGACGGATATCATCTTCACATCAGCAGATGGACATAACTCATCTGCAAAAGGAGAATAACAGTCCTAATAAAAATACCATTTTGCTAAATTTTCTTTTTCCACTTGATAAAATTATTTTAGTATGATCAGGAAATATTGTGGTTCAATTTTAAAATCGGATACATTTGAGTTATCTCCCTTTCCCAATCATAAATCGAAACTGGATAAAAGATGGCGGCCGATAGATAAAATCGTGTTTTTTTTAATTTAATAAATACTGGATGAATTTGCTTAATTTTTGGTGTACAGTCTTCTTTTTAGCTACCACGGAAGTACATAACAAAGTTTATACATTTCTTGAACTATTTGATTTTTAAAGAGCGGCCTAGCGAAAGTAAAGAAGCACTGAAAATGTCCCTTTTGATTATCTTCATCTCAGATAACGTGAAGTCATGGTGAAACTCGTGAACTATTTTCAATATAATTCATTATAAACTGTTTTTGTATTAAAAAAAAATGGGTATTTGTAAAAAAGTGGATTGTTTCGGGAAATATGACCAAAAATTTACAGGCGTGACGTACGCATGACATATGTACAACAAATGCTACAGAAACGAATGGAAAAATACGAAAGAAAGTACGCCATTCCAAATGTTACCGAAGACCCCCTCCCCTCTCCATTTTAAGAATGACTTCTGAAACCTGCCTTTTTTTTTTCGAACCAGACGACTTTAATGATATAAAATTGTAAACTAACACTAGAAACGATAATCTTTTTACGCAATTAGAACGAAAGAGCAATTTTTTTTCACCTTTTTTTTCCGACCAGACGACTTTAATGAAATAAAATTTTTAATTTACCTTTTTTTAAGTAGATGACTTAGAACAAAAGAAAGAGCAATTTTATTTTATTTTTTCTGAGTTTTTATTTTTTATGGGGGGGGAAGTTCGAGTTTTAGGGTTAGGGAATATTGGGATTTTTCCCGTTTAAACGAGGGATGAAATCTCTGGTTCGCAGTGTAGGAAAGACAGGGCTTAAAACATGACAAGACAAGAAAGAAATAACAACACAGTTTAGTTAATATAGAGATTTTATATAACTATAAAGAATAAGGAAGAAAGAGAAAGAAAGGAAGAATGTTGGTTGCAAAATAAGGTAGTATTTGCAGACTTAACCTTGTCACCTCATCTTCTTAACAGGGTCTCCTCGTTTGGTGTTTTTTGATGAAAAGATATAATTATACCTTGGAATAAGGGAGCTTTTCTTCGCTCAGGTGCACAAAATACACGCAATATACATACATGCTTGTTGGATAAAGCATGGTATGTATAGACACAGAGGTTTGTGTCTTATCGGTAGGAACGCTGCAGAAAGGGAGAAGCGAACTGGTTCAGTCGGCTGCCACTGGGAAAAGAGGACGTTACTTAAAAAAAAATGCTGATGTCAGTTCAGCAGTGGTAAGGAAAGGTGGCTTGTGATTGGTTGATTTTCATCCAATCACAGGGCGCATAAAAAACTACTGCGTTATAATAATTTCCAATCGGAATTAGAGTTAGGGAATTAGGGTTAGGTTTTTTATTTTAATACAAGAATGTATTCAGATGTGTGAAGCCTTCTTCTTCCAAGTTATAATACGCCTTCCAGCAGTCCAAAACAATTGTAGTCCCTAGAAGAATATATTTTATTATGGGTAGCAGAGTTTCTGCTTTTTGGTTGGGTACTGAAACCAGAAACCCTAATTTGTCGCATGGAGATGCTCTGTGTGCAGGAAATTTATTTCCATACATAACAGCACCTTTTTTCAAAGGTCAAAGTTGAAATTGGACCAGATACTAATGTTTCTGTATCCCACGAAAACGCCAGCTACAAAGATATACGATGTGAGTGTTGCATTACTTCACGGGAGTCGTACACCTAACTAATTAAACTTGACATAAAATAAAAATAAAAAAGGTTTGACGGGGGAGAGGAGGGCTTCGGTAACATTCGGAACAGCATACCTTCTTTCGTCTATTTCCGTTTGTTTTCGTGGCATTCGTTGTACATACATTATGCTTACGTCACACCTGCAAATTTTTGGTCGCATTTCCCAAAACTGTACCATAAAAAGAAAAAACTAAATTTCAGCTTTATTTGAGTAATTTGTAAAGAAAAAAAAGTACTCTTATAGACAACCCACTGCGTTTCCGTGACTTCGCGTCGTCAACGTTCGGGCAGGTCTTGGAAGCGCCCGAGAGTTGGCGAGGTGAAAACTGCTAAACAATAAATTGAAGACTGGCAGACAATAAATTCAGACGAAGAAAATCAAAGTAAAATACAAATATAAAAATAAAGAACGAACAAACCATAGCTAAACAACTGTTATTAATTAGATGTTTATTTTTATTTGTTTGTCAAAGGAACCATTGTTAAATGTTTTAAATAAAATGTTTGTTATTTTGTGCAATGTTTTTGAATGTTTTCTTTTAACATTTTCTGGTTTAGGGTTAGGGTTAATCTTTCGTTAGAAGTGACCGTTGCTGACAGAACTCAATGAGTCCTTCGGGAGATTCAACACGCTGACACAAATCGTAGAAATTCATTTTTTTCAAATCTGCTGCAGATCGTACAAATTAATTTTGGTGCTTCTGCCGTTTCACAGTGACATTAAAATATTTAAAGAAATGTATGGACTTTGTTATTTACTTACGTGTTAGCTGAAAATAAGATTGTACAGAAAAAATTACGTAAATTTATTCAGTATTTATTAAATCATAAGCAAAAATATCGTTAGACATTTTGTAACCATTTTAGGCAAGGGAGATAACTCTTTTTTTTTTTAAGATGAATTAAATACTGGATGAATTTGCATGATTTTTGGTGTACAGCCTTCTATTAAGCTACCACTAAGTACATAACAAAGATTATACATTTCTTTAGCTATTTCTTTTTAACATATCACTGTGAAACAGCAGAAACACCTTGATACTTTTCAAAAGTTATCGTCTGCTTGCTTGCAACCTGATTGTCTAATGCCTGCTGCAACCGGATTGGTTAATAGTTTCATCAGCTCTCGGGCGCCTCAAAGACCTGCCTGAACGTTGACGACGCGAAATCACGGAAACGCGGTTCATTCTCTTTAAGAGTACTGAAAAAAGCGGTACTTCTTGTTGGTCTTTTGGCCAAGATCAAAGTGTAGTATCTGTTCCGATGGATACTGCACCCCATACTGGTATTGTCTGGGCCTTCGGGCCTGGATTTACGGGTATCTTTTAGAATGATCAGTACGCTGAAAACGCTAAAAAAAACAACAAATATACAACAAATAAAAGTAACTGTCGTCGATAAAAGTTAATTTAAAACTGACCTGTGATATTTGTTTGTATTTTTAAACCGTTCCAACTGCTATTTATTAGAAATCAATAGTTTTGTCACACGAACATTGCAAAAAAAAATGGCGCTTGCTCGTAAGGAAGTGAGCAGAAGACGCCATTTTGTCTAGAAAGAATACGAGTAGAAAATGAACAAGAAATTTTTTTTGACATATAATAAAACCCATTTATAGTACGTAAAAATACAAACAAATATCATAGGTAAGTAGACAAATATCTCTTCTCGACGTAGGTTAAACTCACTTGTTGCATATTTATTTTTATAACCCCGTTCTCGTTCGATTTTTGGACCCCGTCCGCGACTGTACTGATCATTCTAAAAGATACCCGGATTTATGCCGGTCAATGGGTCTGTCCTGTGCAGTTCTGGGAAGTAACGCTCCCAGGCTTTGCCTCCCCTCTTTGGGGAGGATTAAGTTTAATGCTTAATGTCTGAGGCACTCTGCCCAGGCAATTTTTTTTTAAAAGCCCCTAGCACTCCTCCTCTGGAGTGCATTCCCACTTTTCGACCTTGTGTCACATTCTACTGTGTGGGACGTAGATAAATAGGGCATTTTACGGACCGTGCTGAAATAATAACGTTATTATTTAGAAAGTTATTCTTAACATTGGGAAGGGGGAGCTTTGTTAACTATTCTGTACTTTCACCTAACAATTTAATAAACAAAAAATACCGTAAAAATTAAAAACGTTTTATTTTCTAATGTGAATTATAATGGGGAACACTTTCTGCCTTGTCACCGTCTTCCCGTCTGCGAAGTAGCAACCGGAACTGAATTTCAACACCTAATCTTGAACATAACCTAAATAAATATATCATGTTAACTGAAAAATAACTGAACCTTTATTTTTACGTATTAAACCATTTAATATCAATTAATTTCATGAAAAAAAACAGCATCGGTTTTGTTTCAACAATTTCAAACACAAGATTCATTCAAACTCTGAGTCATTCTTACCTGAATCTTCCATAATTCATTCGTTACGAGTGAATTTGCTGGTTTTAATTTTTTTATCTATTGATTTATTTTGTTCACATCTTATGTTTTTTATCTTTTGCTGTTTTTAATTTATGCGTTACAGTTGTCAGTTGTCTGTTTAGAATTCGGCAGTCGGGTTTTCATATCGAAAGAAATTGTCCGAATGAAAAAAACAAAACAATTAATCAAGAGAGATAATCGTGATTTCTTATTGCTCTCTACTGCCCAAGCCCAACCGGTGCAGATTTAACATCACTTTCAGAGGAAAACAATATCTCAAAATGAGTGCGTAAAAAAGTGTGAAACTCTTGTATGATCACATGCTTTAAATACACACAAAGAAGAATTGCAAATGAAATATAAAGAAACACATTCATAAAATTTTATCCGGCTTTTTGGTTAGGATCTTTGGAGGACCCGTTTTTGGGGTATTGTTTTTGGGAGAGCAGGTTTTAGGGAGGCATTTTAAGAAAACAGTTTTAGATTATACTCAAGTGTGAAAGAGCGAGAGAAATGCTACATGGTACACACACACAGTAAACACAAACAAAATAACGAGTTCAAAAGCATAAAATAACAAAAGAGATAATTTGTATATGTTTAAATGTGAAAGTTTGCATAGATATATTACCAAAGAACGTTAGTTCATAGTCTGAGAGTCCATGCAGAGCAAGCTGAAATAATTAGGAAGTCTGAATCAATTATTTAAGGGTTGTTAATTATCCACGGGTCTGAAAAATCGTGATCAAAACTTTCGGTTATTCGGAAAAGTAACCCAGCCCTGGCTTATACGTTTAGCTTTTGTAAGTATGGATGTCCAAAAAGACAATAATCTCGGTTATAATGACGCTCTGCGCGCTAAATTACTGCGAGATTACGTTCAATTTCATCGTGCTTTCAATTTTCATATGCAAATGTTATTAACTTATTTTTAAAATATATTATTACTAAAAAATTCATATTTTTAGACACATACAAATTTTCTTCAAGAAATATGTCTGTAATTAAAAAAATCCATAACGTTAATTTTATTTAATTTTGTAATATAAAAAAAAATTGTGTGCAAAAAAGAATTGCAAGACTTTTTTTAATTTATTTTATTTACTTTTCATTCCATTATGTTAACTTTATGTAATTACTTTTTAAAAAGTCATTGATCTAGACTTTAGATGAGTGTCTTTCCGGACATCCATACTTACAAAAGCTACACGTACAAATCAGGGCTGGGTTAGTTTACTGAATAACAAAACTTTCTCACTCAATTATAAACTTTACATTTGATTAAAAGTTATTAATAAAATTAATGTTCATTTGATGCATATAGTTTTCATTATAGAAAAGTTCAGTGAGAAATGTTATGAGAGTTAAAATTAATATATTTATCTATTTGTTTACAACGTGAATCAGGAGATGACAGTGAAGGAGTTGAGCAGTGTGTGTGTGTGTGTGTGTGTGTGTGTCGCCTTTTGTAAGTGTGTGTATGCATGTAAAAGTGTGTGCTTGAGCTGAGAATTGTAATTAGCAAGTAATGGGGCACCGGAAACGGGAGTAATATAAATGTGAGCACTGTCTTGGATTTTTTTTTGTCCCAACTGTTTATTGAAGGAAAAATCTGGCCTTATATGGGGTTGAAGGGGATTAAAAAGCAATTTTCACAAATTCAGAAAATCCTCTGATTGGTTCAAAATATTGTTATTTGTTTTTGTTAATTCAGGTGAGTGCATGCACCACGCTATATGTGCAGAAACGATTTTAAATATTTTCATTTTGGGAACCGAAGAGTAAACTTTGCAGCTACAGATCAAGATGTAGTATCCTAGAAGAACACCAACCACTCCAAAACTCCGCCTCTATTTCTTTTTGCTTCCACTTAAGTTCCACTCACATTTAGAGATTGACATGCCTGTTTTCGGTTCTAAACAAACCGGAAAACAGTGGGCGGTCTATTCTTAGAAAGGCTTGGTAAGGTCTTACTAACCTTCCTCTGATTTTATTTTGTTACTTTGTTGTTGTTTTTTTCTTTTTGGGATGTTTTTTGTTGTCCCACTCCACATGTTTTTCAATGATATTGTAAATATCTTTAAATTAATTTTAAACCATTGGGATGTTTTGAGTAGTGTAGCTTTTAGAGTAAATGTGGTATTATGATGACTGCGATGGACAAATGATGAAAGAATGAAAGTAATAATGCTTCGACGAATGGGTTAAAATGCTTCTAGTTAAGAGTAGGATACACAGAAGATGGTCGACATCCCCCCCCCCCCACACACACACACTCCTAACATTTTTGATAGCCTTGTGCCTAATTTGTAAAATTTGTTTAATTTTGTTTTTTTCAAATGAATAATTCCAAGTTTAGTATCTGTTCTGTCTAAAGAGGCCATCCTCCCAGGGATAATCATTACTATTACCGACATAAATTATTTTAAAGGAAATACAGGTGGGAACTTAGTCAAAAGCAATTTATTTTGGTTTACCTCTTGTAACATAATCTCAAAAAATAGATTCCTATTTTATAAATATATTGAACAATATAAAATATCATCGAGCAAAGATGCATCTTTTTAAAATCTTATTTTTGTTTCTCAGCTTGTGAGATATTGAAACGAAAAGATATTGAAACGAAAGATATTGAAACGAAAGACGTGAGATATTGAAACGAAAGAAAGAATCTTTGAAAATTATATCGAGGAGAATCCTTTCCCACTTTTTCAAATCTTTACACGCTTGAACCTATAGCAATGAGCCATTTCCTGTTTCCATGAGACTTCATGCGACTTGTCTCTCTTCCCATTTGAATATAACGTTAACCTATGCAGAATGGTACATGAAGCAGTGGAACACCTTTTGCTGCAAAAAACGACTATCGACACAATCTCCGCTGAGGCAAAGATAGCAAAAGGCGAGATATCATTGTTCTCAAAATGACAGCGGAAACAAAAGATCAAGACTGATTTTGAGAGGATGATATGCAAATACCCTGCATATTGGAGATTACCAAATCGTCTGGTATCATTACGGACATTGACAAAAAGGAAAACTTAATTTGCTGCCTTGGATTACTTTGTGAATATCTGCGATGTGAAAGTATTTTGATGAATGTCAAAGGCATATTGAAAAGTAATTGTTTGATAGTGTTGCCAGGGCTGGTCATCGGTTTTACAACTAAGAAAAGAGAGACAGATACAAATACATCATTGGCAAAGAAGAAATGACAAACGCAGGTGAATAATGTAGAAATAGAGATCGTTTTTATTGCACTGGAAAGACTGGAGGACGTCACTAGGATCTAGACAGCAAGAAAACAGTAATGACGTCACTGGAGAGCAGGAAAGCCTGGGAGAGCAGGAATGACGTCACTGGAAACTGGACAGCAGGGATAACATCATACAGAGTTTGACGTAGACGTCCCTGAGGTATAATGAGGTGCCTTAGGTAGGTCCAGTCCATATAGATATGGCCAAGAGCTGAATTGGCAGGAAGAAGTCACTGGGTGCAGAGGAAGCAGGACGTTGACAGGAACTGGGAAGGAAAGAACGTTGGCAGGAACAGGAGCTGCAGGAGGACGTCAGCAGAGGCAGGAGATGAAGGAGCAGGAACAATCTGCAGATGTTGATGAAGCATGAATCGGTTGATAGCTTCTGTAGCTGCTGTAACGATAGTGATGATGATGACGACAGGCGGTCATTGTTGATGAGCTGTATAAGGAGGTGAGAAGGTTGTTGCTGCTACTGTATTGTTGTCGTCATAGTGGTGAAAGGGCGTCGTAATGGCTGACAAAGATTTTAGGAGAAGGTGCGGTTGGTGGAGACTGCGTCGGGACCTGGGGCAAGAGCCCCAAGTGAGCAGTAGAGTGAAGAAACACACACTCCTTTTATATTGTTCTGTGAGCTGCTCCTGATGCAACACGTTCATGAGATCTGATTGCATGCCTGGAGTGAGGAAATGCGCAGAAAAAAAGAAAGTGTGTTCGTTTCTATCACACGGATTACAATGTTCAAGGATGAAACATCTGGTTTCGTTAGTTGCGTCAAGTCGTAAACAGGCTTCACACGACAAAGGTTAAGGTGTTCAAGGATCAAACATCTGGTTTGTTAGGATTGCCGAGTCATAAGCAGTGGTCGACATGACAATTGGGATTGCCAAAATAAACAAAACCAAGGAATATTGTTTAGACTATTCTCATATTGATATGCGTCGATTACAATTGGACTAATATTATTGTTCACAGGTGTTGAAGATATTTGAACATTTATTTTCATGAACTTTGGAGTTACATTGACAGACAATTTGTAAGTTCAGACCATTTCTTTCTCTCAAGCTGATCTTCTGTATATATGTATATGTATTCTTTGATCGCTCTAGTTACACAATTATTAAAAAAATCCTGTCCGTTCTAGTTTTGTTGTTTGATCTTATTTCTCTATGTATTTTATGCAATAAACTTTATCATTTTTAAATCTCTAACTTGTGTTGATCTTCCGTTCTTTCACAAAGGGTTTATCATCTATATATCCTCATTTTACAGGTGAAAGAGTCCCACCCCCTCTTGTTCAGTCTATATTCATACTTGAACCCGAAGATCTAAATCTTTTCTTAACACTACTCATTTGGGACCTATTTGCATTAAAAAAAAATTAATATCTAAAAGAAATTTAAAGCGATTTAATTGGCTGTGACTGAGTAAAATAATCCGCGTTCAGCCATTACAGGAAGTAAGTACATAACCGGATTATTTTACTCACAGTCTCTATTTACAGCAAAGTAATGATTACACTCCCAGGTATTACCCACCTCCTTTTGGGGGTGATGAAAGGTTTATTGCCCTATTGCCTTAGTGACAAAATTGTGACACAGCATAAACCAGTTATTTGTGACTTATAGTTGGAGAATGAAAACACATGTAACGCGAAACCAAATGTATGAGTGTTCGGTTATCAAGGTGATAACTCCAGTTACTAATTTTCGAGTTAAAGGACAGGATTATGAACTTTAGTTATTGTTCTTCCTTAACTAGCCTCTTACCCAACTTAAATAGTTAGTCAAAAATGTGTTGCCATAGATAGCATCCTAAATTAACAACTTTCTGGTTTTAAAAGGGAAAATGATAATCTTATTTGGTCACTTTCCATCGCTATTTGTTCAAGGAACCAACTTATGATTGTTTAGTGCCTTTGCATATGAAGCCTAACAAATTACCTGAATTATGTTTTATTGATGTTTTATTGTCCAATTTACATATGCAGCTGTAAAAACTGTAATTGAGACAAAATGTTTGAGAAAGGCAAAACATTTACAAAATAGCAATTATAAAAAAACATATCAAGAAAAAAATAAACATTAGATTTAAATACAGTAGTAACACCAGATACATTTGCAACAGAAGTGGATAGGGCTCACTCAGGGCAGACAGTCCTGGATCGTTTGTTTTGATCCGAGCCGACCAGACACTGGCCAGCGATAACCTATCAAATAAAGAATAAATATTTGGAATATGAGATAAATTGGCTCATGGTGTGATTGTAAACATGCACTAGGCAGCATGTTTAGTGGATTGCATGTTTACAATGCATGCGAATAAAAGACTTTCTGCGAGTGAGAAATATTTAGCTAAGAGAAAAGAGGTCACACAAGAAATTGGAAATGTGTCTGATCTGGGGTTTTGACCATCCAGAATTTGATTTCTTCTTGAGAAAAGTTAGTATCTCTTTAAACAGGAGTTCATGCTAAGAGATGAAACCCCTAAAAATAATGGTACTACAGATACAAGATTCT
Source organism: Sepiola atlantica (assembly GCA_963556195.1). NCBI lineage: Eukaryota > Metazoa > Mollusca > Cephalopoda > Sepiida > Sepiolidae > Sepiola > Sepiola atlantica. The sequence continues at coordinate 72,699,348 of OY744522.1, forward strand.
CTGCTGTGGTTATGATCTCCTTGAATTTTGCCAAAAGTAATGGTTGGCTTGATACAGGACTCCCTAGGCATTAGGTTTTTGATGTCTATAGATTGAAAGCAGATTAGCGTTTTCAAGTGGATATCTGTTATCTACTCTAAATTACAGCAGTGTCTATATATATATATATATATATATATATATATATTAGCAGATGGTTTCAGAATTTGGTTTTCTAGGTCTGGCAGTCAGTTGGCCCTCTGGGCGTTCGATGGTTAGTTTTGGCTTTCCAGGGTCTAACAGGCAGTTGGGTTTCTGTGTTCCTCAGAGAGAGATAAGCCCTTGGTCTCTAAGCTATTGGATTTGTGTTTCGATTTGGTCGGACTAAGAATTCTCATATGCAAGTCTGTTGTTCAGTAGAAGAAAACGAATATCATTGTAATCTAAAAAAAAAATAACCCATTGCTATTTGTTTTAAACTGGAGTTGTGATTTTATTTGGAGGAAGAATTCTTGTTACAGCACTAACTGAGACCACATTGACACTGTGACAGGTACTGGAATTGAGCAATGAACGGACGATCACGGCCTGTGCAGTGAACGCACACAGAGCACGTTCATATGATGCCTTAGATTCATATAAGAAACGGATGGGTATAAATAGGAACAAGTGACGCTATAAATAAGATATTGATGAAAGAACATGATGAACATGTACATTTCATTGAAACCAAACAATTTAATTCAACAACCAAATGCCACATCGTAAAATCGAGTTAAAAATAGTCTAACTACGATTGTTTAGCCTCCTATTTTATGTGCGAGAACTAATAAACTGCGTTAATTATGTTTTATTGATGTTTTATTGTCCAGTGTACATATGCAGCTGTGAAAACTGCAATTAAGACGAAACGCTTGCATCAGCACATGGGGGAAGTATACATAGAGGTGGGAAAGGAAAAAAACATTTACAAAAAAAAACAAATAAATAAAAACATAGTCTGTGTGTAAGAAAAGAATCCTACGTTTCACAGGTGTGAGGAATGCATGAGGAGTTCTTATCTGTTGTTAAATCCCGACTTGAAATGAAAGATAAGAACGAAAAAGAAAAAATGTTTGTGACCTCTAAACCTCGACTAAAGCAAATGTACCAATAAATAATGAGATGACAAGAACAGAAAAAATGAACATTGGTTTCCATTCTGAAAGGATACAGCTTCATGGTTATAGAGTGGTTCATGTGATTTCAAAGTCAAATGTCACATTTTAAAATCGAATTAAAAATCATATGACTGCAATTGTTTGGACTCCTATTTTGCATGCGAGAACTAACAAACTGCATGTCTTATGTTTTATAGATATTTTATTGTCCAATGTAAATACGCAGCTATGAAAAGTATAATTAAAATGAAATGTTGGCATCACACATGGGAGAAATATGCATAGGTGTGTGTTGTGGGCTTGTAAAGGAAAACAAACTCAGAGTTTAGAGAAATCAAGTATATTGAAAAAAGTATAATACAACACAAAACAAGAATGGTTGTACGTCAGTCTTGACTGCCAGTATAGACTGATGCGGTTCCAGGTATTTAATTCTTTCCCACCGCAGGAATATGTGGCACAAAGCTGGAAGGTGGGGGAAGATCAAGCCAGCGCCCCTATCAAAAATAGCCTGGGCAGCCCTGTCGGCATTCTCCGATCAGGGCGCCTCAGGCAGTAAGCAATGAACTTATTCCACCCCAAAGAAGGTAGTCAAGGCCTGAGAGGGTACACCTCCTAGGACTAACCAGGACCTATACCTCAGCCTGACAGATAAAAGGCCACCGAAATGACCCAGTACCTGCCAAACTGATTGTCGAGAACGAATCCTCAACTGGTATTTTCCCATCCTGACATCCTCAATCAACTGAAGTTACTGACACTGAGAAGCAGGTGTTCCCAATATTTATGGTGAATGGAAGAGTCCAAGTAGTTCATATAAGTAAGGTACCATAACAGTGTGCAAAAGGCAAAACATTTGCAAAGAAAAAAATATACAAAAACATATAAAGAAAAGTAAACATTAAATTTAAATACAGCAGAAACATAGATACATTTGCGACAAAGGTTTTTGTTGAAGAAGACATGGAATATGGAATGTGACTGCCAGATATACGGTTGAATTATAGAATATATAATAGTCGGTTAAATGGATGAGGTTGAGGTGATTGGACATCCATAACCATTATAATTAAAATTGTAGTTGAGGTCGATGGTGCCTCTGACTCCATGTTAAAAACAGCTAGATAAAATGTCTCCCTGATTCACAGAAGAAAGAGTATACGACTAGATTGTTGTTCGACAGAAAATATCTTTTATTTTATGCAGAACTGAAAAGGAATTAAAAACATCCAAAAGTAATCTTTACAAAAAGTGGGACACCACGCATCTTGGCAAATTCTAGACTGGTGAGTTGAACGGAACCAGCCTTAATACGTCCATTTCCTTGTGTGGCCTGACATCAACTGTTTGAAAGCAGGAAAAACACTTGCGTGGGTGTGCTTCAAAGAACTAGTCTAACAAACTGTATTAATATACCAAGCCATCTATTGGTCGATGGGCCAATTACTCAGCGCTAAATTTTGTCTATTTACATCAAGCGAAAATAGTACATTAAAACATGTGACTGCTACATTAACCCCTGCTTAGGCTTATAGCTGACAAAAAACAAAGATATGCTTTATTGATGGTAGCAGTTTAAAAGAAGAATAGGTTATAACAAACATATAAGTTCAAACAGGGAAAAGTGAATGCTCAATTTGATTAAATGTCTGTGTTTTGCTCAAGAGAAAAGGGCAAAAAGAGACAAACATTAAACTAAGTAGCAAAATATTATATTTATATTAGAACAAAGTTACAAGTTAATTTATATTTAAAAGTACAAATTATTTTGTTATCTATGTGAAAAACAGACTTTACACTAGAAATGAGAATTTTTGTATTATTCTAATATAAACAAAAACAATGAATCATTAATTAACAAATTATTTAATATTTATAAAAGTTCTTTACTCATTTGATTGGCAATTTGAAGCTAAAGAAATAGCTTGTTTTAATACATTGAAGGAATAATGACTTCGACGAGGCAAAGATGCAATCTGTTCTCAGACTTCAAAAGATAGGGTTTCCTTTGCCAGACCTCTTTACCTGACCAAATCACTGCCAGATAGTGAGAATTGTATGCTATTTAGCTCTCAAAATTGGTTAAATCACAAATTACCATCTATCTATCTATCTATCTATCTATCTATATTTTTCTTATTATAGTGTTATTTTAACTAGAACAATTTCTTCTCCACCTTTCTGACTTTCTAATTTAAGATCTATTTTATAGTTGTAAGTTTTGTAAATGGTGTTGTTTTAACCCTTTGAAAATGCTACTTGAAGAAAACAAAACTTTATTTTATCGTACAAAAAAAAAATTCTAACGGCGACACCAGCTGTATCCAAACTTCTTCTAATGATGTCCTTTGTTGCTGCATGTCTTGGAAGGTGAGCAGATCTAAGATGACAGGAGAGTGGATGCAAATCAAACTCGTCAATGGAATCTTCACATCTTCAAATGTTCAGATAATTTGAGTCCAAGATAAATAACAGCTCACATTTGAGTGCACTCATCATCTAGAAGGGTAATGATAAACACATTAGTAGACTCACAAAAGGTTGGCAGAATTTAGGTGGAAGAGGTCTCTAATGGTTGAAAATTAAAATCTTGTTCTTTGAATGTTGAATCGGTCAAGTTACCTATTCATGCGAACGTAGTTGTAGACAGGGTCACATGACTTGTTTATTCAATCAGAATTTGTAATTTTCAGTTTTGTATTTGTATCCGATCTCCCATACATGTTTCAATAAACAACAGAATTTATGGAGTATTTCTTTCACAGGTCTATGCCAACTAGTAAAATATTTATTCATTTAATTCAATCAATGACATGTAATAGTTTAGATGAATTTTTGTTTGTTATTTTGTGAGTGAAGGGGTGGTGGTGGAGTCTACATTAATGGTTTCTGCAAGTGTCCTTCTGTAATAAAGGGACGTTGTCCATATCTTATGTTTAAGACACGAAATGAAATAACAACAACGAAAAGGGTTTATTCTTTAAGGTTACCTATACCGTTTGGTATGGGTAGAAAGAGAGTTGGACAGTGTCCGAGAGAGGAAAAGGAAACTAGGAAGATCTTAGAGCTGTCGGAAGTCTGTCAGCAGCTATCTTCAGGCGAAGATAGTAGTTGCTGGCATGTCCAGTGGACAGGGGCAGGAGAGATAAAGAAAGAAGTGTTTCCTTGTTGCTTGCCGGGGTCTCTCTGCTGACCGCTCCTGATTCCCCAAGGGGCTGAAGTAGTTCTTCAGCCGACAGAAGGAATCCATGCGCCCTGCAGACTGATTGGTCAGTGTGTGACCAGCTCACTCAATGGGGACATTTTTCGGGGGGAGAAAATAGGTCTATGTTTATGACCACTACGCTTCCACTTTTCTCCAAATGTATTCAGATGACGAAAGTTCCAGATGGCCTTAAGTTTGAACAAATGTTTAATTATATTAGTTTCATCAATCAATCAATCGATCAATATTATTGGCCAAAAAATAACAAAGTGCAGCAAGCCATGTAAAAAGACAGTTAGAATATATTGCATCTATATACCGTCTGAATGTTTGTCCATGGCGACTTTAAACCTAGATATAATAGACACCATAACATCCCCTGGCAGGCTCTTCCAGGGAGTGGAAACACTGACAGAGAATGCTACCTTTCTTCTGTTGAGACAAAAAAAAAACGGTAGTACATCTTTTGCGGGTGATTGCAGAGACTGTGACTCGGTGTTAGGGTAAAAAACTCCTCTAAGGTTGATGATACTGTATGTCAGAATTAGGTCCCTTCACATCTTTCGCTGCTCAAGTGAGGACAGATTTAGTCTTTGAAGCCGTTCTTTGTAGATAAGTGCGGAGAATTCAGCCACCATCCTGGTTGCCAACTGTTAAACACGCTCCAGGTTTACAATATTTTTTTGAACATAGGGATTTGTTACTTGGATGAAATACTAAAAAATGGGCCGTACCAAGGTTATATATCAATTAATACAAGACTTAGTGATGGCATTAGATAATACGATACGGGGCCTGGTACCCCCTAGATTACTTATTGTAAACAAACGTAAACATTACCGTTTTTTGATCACCAAAAAATCACATAATTATCCAATCTTAATCAAATATTAAACCTTTATTCCAGAAATTATATATTTTATAAGGAATAATACAAGTTTAAAAATTTAAAAGCATAGCGATTTTCCTGAGTGAAAGTTTGACAGAATTTAAGTTTGGTTCGGATTAACACACATGTGCAGTAACGCTTCTTTTTTAAATATGTTGTTATTGTTAAAAGCGACTCTATGTATCCTTTTTTCTTACAATATTTAAAGTAAGGAGCCAAAAAATAAAATTGAGGAGGCCTCCAGAGTGCTGCTGAAACCATCCCTGTTAGGGTGTTTCTCAGTAAAGTTATAGAAAATCGTGTCTCCATTGTTGTTTGGGCATCTTGTAAATCCACTTTCTTCAATACTTTCTCAAGTAACAAGAATTCGGAAAATATAAGTTTACAGGTTAGTATCTATACTAACGGAACCGCGTGGAAATTACACAGTGTTTTCTACATCAATCTGTATAATTTAATGTTAATAATAATATTCCTTTTGGAATAATAAATGTCTGTCAGGGTCAATACTATTAAGAAAAACATGACTCTTTCTTTTTCCATAAAAAATAATTGTCATTTTCAGCTAAATACTTTTTAAATAAATAAAATTAATATGTTTCTTCTTTCTTTAAAATTGTAGCAATTATATTCTTTTTAGAACAATAAGTATTACCGTAAAAATAGTTAAGCTAAATATTCTACAAATCAATAAAATGAATGTCACTTTTTGAAATGTACTCATTTAAAATTGTACTGTATAATTTGATTTTGGAACGATTTATTTGAAAATAGGTAAAGTCATAATTTTTCTTACCTTAGCGACATCAGATTAATCACTATCTCATTTTTGTATAATGTGTGTGAAAGGTTTTGTTTTGTTTGTTTTACGGCATATCAACCATCTGTTGGTTATTTAATGCTGAATAAAGTCATCAAATATAATTCTATAGGTAGAATAATTATTTATATTCCTAGAATACATTGCTCTTAGAACACATTGCTCCTTGACACCATTGCTCCTTGAAAACATTACTGTTTGAAAACATTATTCTTTGAAGACATTACTCTTTGAGAATAACTACACCCAAGCTGGAAAAGACTCTGACAATCCTTCAAGTGACAGACCCATAGTTTTGTGTTTGAGATAAAATTGTCAAATATAATTCCATAGGTAGGGCAATTATTTATATTCCTAGAATACATTGCTCTTAGATAACCAGAATACATTGCTCTCAGTGAAAGTGGAAATATTACTCTTAGAAGGGAACTTTACTGAGAGAGAGCAGCATTACTACCAGAAAACACCATTCCCAGAAAAACATTAATTTTTTGGAAACATTACGCTTTGGCATTGATAATCTTCTTTGTTCTTAACATGATTAACCCTCAGCCACCGCCTTCTGGTATATATTTGGAGATAAAAATAAAATAAAAAAGAGAAATAAAATTTTGTTTTTTTGAACAATCAGATTGAATAATACAGTTGGGGATGAACTTATAGATACTTGAGTATGATATGACTAGCTGATTGATCAGATTAGGCCTTTTCGACATTCTGTTTAGCCAGAGTAAGAACGCGAAGTGACCAAATCACGGACCGCTCAGCCACCAGGATCCCGCCCTAAGACATCATGGATCACTACACACGGCCAACAAGTGGCCCCGTTTTATTGGGGTGGGTGGGTGAGTGGAGGGAGGTGTTCAGTCGGCGAATTCGTAACCTCGCCGACAGGGCACTGTATGTGTGAAATGTGAAAATGTACGTATGAACATGAAGTGGTTTACCATGTTATTATATCGATGATACGAATTGTAAACAAATGTCTTCCTGATTCATCCAAGAACAGCAAGTACACAGAGCTGATATGTTTAGGTTTCAAAAGTGTCATGCAAATTTCATTCAGAATGAAACATTCTTACAAGACTGGACTTACGGATAAGATAAATAAGTTGTAGCTTAGAGCAGGGGAGGTCAGCCTATGACACATATGCTAACAATGGCGCATTGCACAATTACAAGTGGTGCACTGAAATGCAGAAGTCAAAGAAAAAATATGTCTGCTCATGCAAAATAAAATAAATTTAACCAATTTCTATAAAGATAGTACAACAGAAAGTTATGACTAAAAGAGAATTTTGTTAATATTTATTCCAATCACCTTGAGCCTTCTCTCGGCCTGCCAAGCCAGCAGGACATTTGATGAAACTTCCTGATGTTTCGAATATAGGCTTTATAAATTTGACAATTGAAAAAGATTATATAGAATAGCACAGCAACAAAGCAAATGTTTTACAAACTTTTAATTTACATTTAATATTCAAATTTTGTCTAATGTTGAATAATGTATTTATTGAATAAATTTTTAAGAATTCTAATCTAAAAGATGGCGATTATTTTTTATTGATTTTATTATTTCGTATGCATCTATTAGTAGGTATGGTCAACAATTTGAAATTTTTTTTTTAACCCTCATAACAAAAAATAAAGTTAAAATTCGTAAAAAAATAAATATGTTACTAAAGTAAACAAAATAATAATAATAATAATAATAATCTGGGGAGACTTTACTGGAAATCTGGGGAGACTTGTCACTCAGACTCCAGGAAATACCACTGGTTGTTGTCGGTGAGCAATCACTGATGATGATCTGTGTTAGAACTCCTGATGAGTAAATAATAAAGTCATTGTATACAGTGCTCATCAAAAGTGCATGCATAGTATATAGGATAATGTACAATTGTCATGGAAATGAACAGTGTATGAGTCATGATATGCATATGTGCATGTGTCAAGAGGAGGAACATCAGGTGTAGTTTTGGAAAATGTCGGGAAGCATGAGTGTTTTAAAAAAATGCAGTGTCTTGGAAGCCAACAACTGATGCAGGCAATTTGTTCCATGCTTCAGCAATTCTGAGCATGAAAAAATGTCGTGAGATCTGTGCTGTTTTCTGACTTTGTAGGCATGCCCACGTATGTTAGATGCATGGAGATCAAAAAGGTGCTCAGGGTTGTTGTTGATGATGAGATAGATAATAATTTTGTGGGTGTTTACCAGTTCAGTTGCTTAATTTCTAAGCTCAGCACTGACTGGTGTAAACATTTAACTTCCTTTCTGGCTTGCCCAATCAGAGGCCATCTCTCAGGCGAGCTGAGTACACAACCAGAGATGATAAAAGGGATCGCCCAGTGTTAACTTTCTCTTTTTTTACCCAGGGGACGGGACTGCCAACAACTCATCAACATTGCTCGGACCAACCCCCAAACTTCTCTTTTGGGACGCAACCAAAACCCCTCTCGGCCATTTGGCCCTGGGTTCAACTTCGACAAGAAGACCCAAGAATCCAACATGGCTACCGCCGCACACACACGTGAACTTAATGTAACACACACATGCACAGACATGACCTGACTTCAGCACCTGTGTACGGATACACATTCTTCATATATGAACTCGTTTACTTTCCTTAGAAACAGGACATTTTTCCTACCCTTCTCTTTCATTCTCTTTTATTTACATGTTAACAAAGATGACTCAATAAAGTTGTTTTAAATGTTAGAATGAGACTTTGTCTTTCTATTCTACAGATAGAGGTTTCAGACTGATGATGCAAATTCTAAGTGTGGTCGCATCATAACTGCATACAGTTTTAAATAGATGGTTGGAGAGCAGCTCACAAAGATCATGCTAAATAAGTAAAGTCTATTTTGTCTTGATATGAAATATTTTAATTAAACACTGCTGTATGTGTCAATATATTTATATAAAGTTAGGTATGTGTACATGTTTATATATTTGCATGTATAGGATCCACTCGTAAACTCATTAACCGATCATTATGAATTTTGGAATACAGCTGATAAGCATAAAGATGGGTGATGTGGGCTATAATTAGTTTAATTTATTTTTATGAAAATTCAAATACCTCGGACTTTTGTAAAGTTTTAGCAATAGATATTAGACATCAATTAATAAATATGACAATCTTCAACGTTACTAGGAATGACAGGCTTAGTAATGCTTGCATACGCGAAGCGCTGGGCATGATGAAAACCATCGAAAATGTGATGTTGGCTAGGAGGATTCGTTGGTTTGGTCATGTTGCTAGGAGTAGTGGGATGATAAATGTCAGCTACAGAAAAGACTTCTCAAACGCAAGATCAAGAGGACAGCCATCAGAAAGATGGTCCGACAGCATTAGGGAACAGTGCGGTGTTCCTCTTCAAACAGCCGAGAAATATGCAATTCGGAGACAGAATTTTGTGTTCAACACAGCAAGGGGACGTTAAATCCTGTGCGATTAAAGTAAGTAAAATAAATATTCCCCAAATTTCAGTTTCTTTGGGGTAATTTAAAGGGTATTTAGGAGGCATAATTTGAGCACAACTTCCTATTTGAAAATTCAAATATTTCAGATTTGCATTAAATTTGTTCCATAGTCATTGGACACTAATTAAGCAAGATTCCCTGAATTTCAATTTCTTTTTAAGACTCTTTATGCTCAAGCCTTAAATTGCAATGGATTTTGATCAAAACTGGAATAAGGATTCTAGACATAAGGCTTAGTAGAATTATATCTTAGCTTTAATTTTTGTAAGGCGACATAAAAGTGATGCAAAACTGTTCTGTTTGGGGAATTAATTTTACCCATCTTTGGATGGGTATTCTAGTTACAATATAAATATACAAATATTTTATGCATAGGAGATAGATATATAACATTCCTTTTATAATACAAATGAGTGTTGGCGTATGTGTAGACTTGATGAGGCTCACCACAGAAAGCTATAAAGTATGGAAACTTACAAGAAAATGTCCTGTGGGAGTTACGGAAAAATTGTTTTTTTTTTTTATATTGATTAGATTTTCTGTAATTGGTTAACAAAACCCTTTTTTTATTACTTCTGTATATCTGCTAGAGTATGCTATATAAGACGGTATCTTTTATATCTCTATATTAATAAAAGTGTGTGACCACTTCTCGTGTGTTTCACACCTTTATGAGACTTACCTTTATTATTATTATTTTTTTTTTTTTTACTATTGATCAAACGAATTTTTAAAGATCCTATTTAAAAAAAGAAAGAAATCAAATCCACCATAATGCATTCCTGCTTATTTGTACAGAGTCAGACATTTTAATATTTGTTGAAAAAGTTGAAAAAATAAAAGAACGAATTACTTCATGACTCTTCGATATTTGAAAGCGTTTAAACAGTCGAATAGAAAGTTATTTCTAGCTTTAAAATTCTTAGCAATTCCTCACGTATTAAAAGATTGAAAGTTTTTTAAGCTATTTACATCCAATGATTTTATAAATAAAGATAAAAACAGGTAAGAACAAAATTAGTTATAATTTTCTAACAATTTGGTTCAATTAATAATTTAATGAATAAACGATACCGTAATAATTACATTTAATTGTTTAAATTCTATTTAAAAAATATAATAATTTGGTAAAAACAAGAATAAACACACAGCAAGTTTGAAAACAAAAGGGGGGGGGGGGTGAGGGGCGAAACAAAAATGAAAGCAAAACACTCCCAGGCAGGTACAGTTAGTTTGCAATGAAATGATACAGGCATGGGAGACAACTCATAATGGTTTTAATATACTGCTACTGAAACGAATTACAAAAATTTACTCCATATATGACGATATTAAGAACTTGAATAGAATTTTTTTAATTAAAATTCAGCATTAAATGAGTAAAATTGGGTTGATATGCCGTAAAACAAAACAACCAACGAGCCAATTAATATAATTTAGTGTACATAAAAATAACAGCGTTTTATCATTAATTTTTCTTATTAAAAATCTAATCAGTATAAGGTATACTTTTCGTAACTCACACAGACCCTTTTAACAGGGCCCAGAAAAAAAGAAAAATGATTGAAAAAAATAAATTTCTAAACATATTTTTGAGGTGAACTTCAAGTTCATGAGACTTTTGGCTAAGATCAAAGTGTAGTATCTGTTCAGATGGATACTACACCCTATAGACCGGTACCGTCTTGGCCTTTGGGCCTTGATTCCGCTAGTCTGTGGATTTGTCCTGTGTACTTCTAGGAGGTCCATCCTCCCAGGCTTTGCCTTCTCACCCTTTGAGAAGAAGTTAGTTTATTGCTAATCGCCTGAGCCACACCTACTGGGGAACTCCGACAGGGCTGCCCAGGCATTTTTTGTAGGCCAGAGCGCTCTTCATTCTCTAGGTCGCTGGCTTTTCAAATCCCACTTTCCCGACCTTGTGTCACATCTTACCACTGAGGGAGGAAGATAAATCTCTTCAAGTTCATGAGACTAAACAAAAATATTCAAAGTAACTTTGTATTTAAAAATTAAAAGAAACACTCAATTATTGGTAGTTTTTAAATCTCAGGGTTTTTTTTTTAGTTTTGTTCTCATTCACTCCCTAACAAAACTCTCCCTTAAAAACCCCACCGGCATGTCTATGCGATCATGTGGCTCCCCTCTTCTTAATGATGAAGGACCAAGAACTAGAGGTTGATGGTTCGATCCCCACAGACTTCCAGAATATTTTTTTTATGGTGACCTAAATATACATCGAAGAGGGAGGAGGGGGACGACCAGGAAGACAGCGTTAGTACTTACTTTTGTCCCGGGCAACGAGGGGAGGAAAAGGGGATCGGGGGGGGGGGGGAGGTAGAGGGACGCGACTGGGGAAGAGATAGCTTTTGCTCTTGGTAACGAGATGGGGGGGGAGGTGACTGGGAAGAAACTGCTTTCGCTCCGGGCAACAGGGAGAGGATGGTGAAGGGGGCGACTGGGTAAGAGAGAGAGCCCCGGGAAACGCCGGGTACCCCTGCTAGTATATTAGAAAAGGGAAAATAAAAATCATCTAAAACCAGTCGACCGTCATCATTTTTGCTCCATATTAATAATTAATTTCCAGTGTTATTTTAATCAAATAAATTCTATCATTCTTTTTACATCACCAATTTCTTCTCGGACATTGTTTAGTGAATATTTATTTTGGGATGTGATTAAAGAGAAAATGAAGTTGTATTGCCCTCAACAGTCAGGTTGTTGGCAAGAACGAACACAGCTTTATAAAGATATAGTTTTTTTTATTCCTTGTCACACAAGTCCTAAGATAAAGTTTGTGATAAGCTAGCTGGAAAGGATTCTCCAGACACAATATCAAACAGGGTAGTGAAAGTTGGCAGTTTGATTAGCTTTAGTGGAGTTCCTGTCACACACTTGTCCTTAGCCAGTGGTGTAATCTCTGCATATCGACCTTTCCTAACCTCCAATGACCATGTATTCTTTATCTTGTCCATGAATATCTTCAAAGACATTCAATATTTTGCAAAAGGAAAATTATATAAACTGGATACCCAACATTCAATATATTACACCTGAACTACGCTTCTACCGTTACTAATTTTAAAATAGATTAGACAGTATTTTTCTTAGAAAATTGAAAATCACTTTAGAAACTTTTTTTTTTTTTTTAACAAAGTTTTTACTCATCTTTATCTTGTAAACTCAAATTATAAGATAACTACATTATGTTCATATTTAAGTTTTCAATGAATTATGTCTTTTTTTAAAAATTAAATAAAATTCACAACTTTGAATAACAAGTTATTACATAAGCAATGCTTTTATATTTTAATTAAAAAAATACATAAATATATTAATGTGAATTTTCATTTATTTACTTTTTATTCTATTCAAATTGTAAAAACAAAAGTACCCTTTTAGCATCTCTTGTGGAAGTGCATATTGTATATAGAATCTAAATATTCAGATATGCAACTTGTGAAAGTAAAGATTTTTATAAATTAAACAAAAATAAATGTAATAATTTTTAAAATTAAATAAACACTCAGAAAGACAAACATTCACATAAGGAAAAGAAAATGCTAATTATATTTTTACTTTTTGAATAATAACTGCTCAGAAATTGTAATGTTTCCGTATGATTGTCAAACAAGTTAAAAAAAAAAAGATAAAAAATAATTCAAAACCAAAAATAAGTCAGAATCCATCTTTATTTGAAAATATTTACAATTCATATTTTAAGTGCTTTTACTTTTTTTTCTGAATGCAAGTGAAGGACAAAGTCACATTTGTGGGGGGAAAAAAAAAGAAAAAAAAAAAGGAAATGAAATGATTTATAAAAATGGAACATTTGAATGCTGCCATATAAAGAGATTGAGGTTTAAGTCAAGCCACCGGAATAACAGGATAGACCTCGGAAATATTTTCTTCATGTCGATCTTTTCTATTAATGATGTAATTAGCCTTCCAGTTATTCCATCTATACCTGAATCATTTTAATATTTGTGACATACTTTACCCGAAGAAAAATATTATAAATATAGGCAATGTTACCTACATTATACTTTTGAAATGTTTTAACAATTATTTAGTTTAAAACAAAATAACTACAAATAAAGTCAGACTGTGAACAAACAGTTTTTTGTTGTTAAAAATCTAATCTATCATATAAAGGAAAGTCATACTTTTGTCTGTGTCAAGCTAAAACTCAGAAATTACCAAAGATACACTTATAAACCTTACCAAAAATTGCATTATAAATCCTCCAGGTAATGCTTGATCGGGACAGCTAGTAATATATATATAGCCAAGTGATTTCCCTCAGGAATGAATCACAAATGTTTCTGTGTAGCTTACTTACCATAAGTATATTTTTATACCACTACTAAGCTTTACTCATGTTGAAGTAAATACTGAAACAAAAATATATATATGTAATATATTATTTTATAATATAAGTATATGAAGTTTATTTTTATATCTATTATACTAAATGGGAGTTGATCAACGTTTGTTTCTCTAAGGTATTTTTCCGAGATACTTCAATAACAGAAAATACATTCTAAAAATACACTTTAGTTCTGGGATTGAGTTATATTTGAAAAAATTGTTTTAATTCTTTTATAATCATCATATTCGGTTTAACATCTGTTTTACATTCCGTCATGTGTTGGACGGTAATTAGCCATAATTTATAATCAACTGAACAAGTCACCCATCTTTCTCTTAGCTATCTATGTATTTCTCTCACTCCATGTTGATTCAACCACTCTCTAATATTTCTTAAGGTCTCTGTAAACATTTAGAGAAAGAGTTAGTCCTCTTAATACTTATGCATGGAGTTTTGTATAAAGGAATGAGCTGATAAGCACGAAAACAAACTAGTTAAAAATATTGACACAGAAACAGATTTAAAGCGATATTTCGATTTCAATAGTCAAATCTTCACTTCATCTGAATAAAGTTTTCCCACCATGAAGACTTTTCAATATCAGAGCTCAAACACTTTTAAGCATGTTTCTGTGTCAATATTTTTAATTAGTTTATTTCATGCTTATCAACTCATTCCATATACTAACCATTGCATATGTATGTGTAATGCGAAGAAATAAAAACAGAGTGCTCAATTAAGTAAATAAGAGCATATACTATGTTGATTTAAATATTATACAGTTATTAAGTGGCCATATTATACCGGCAGTTTCGAAAGTCAGATGTGGCTAATAACTGCTATTAGTAGTAAAACATACATGTCTTACTCGCTAGTCATGTAGTAAGTCAATCTTGGCTTACTATTTGAAGAGTGAGTAAGACAGGTTTTATTACTATTGGTATATCATTCATCCACATAACTGTTTCGCCATATCAGTTCTTCAATGTGGCTAGAAACTGGCGAGTGCTTCAAAGGGAGATTCAAAACCCGATCCCCTTATCAGCAGTCGAAAACTGTTATCACTGTGCTATCGGCCACTGCCAGGTGTAAGGGAAATCTATAACATTATATATTCACATTATTGGCTACCTAGAGTGCTTTATTCGTTTATTAATAGTTATGCATTTACACTAGATGGGAGACAGAGATTTGCTTTACCATAATGTATGTTTCTATTGTTAATATAATCAGACAGACATCAGAACAGTTTACTTAATCCAGCAATGATATTAGATTTTTCCCCCATCTCATGGATATGTGTTCTTACAATCATTTACCATAGGTTTGAACCCAAAACCTTTGATTTAGGATTGAATTATGAGAAAGCAAAACATGGAAAAGTGAATGACAACGAATAGAAAACACGATAACAAAATGGAACTTTTTTTTCATGCAGTTGTCGACAGTGGCAGAAATAAGAGTGTTTTCCCTCAAGAACAAATGAAAACAATACAGTTTTTGTCACTATGTTGGATGCAAGACAGAAGGAAAACGGGGGTAAACATCAGTGCCCCCCCCCCCCATCACTGACTTTGGTAAAGGTCAAGTCGTAAGTCATGCTTCTGCTCAGCTGAGAAGATCACCAACTCAGATTCTGTTAAAAGTCGACTAAAATGAAAAGTTTGAGAAAAAAAAACAAGCTTAGATCAGCAGACATTTTGGACATATAAAATTGAAACAACCCTTTTTTTATATTCCTAAACAGAACAAAAATATGGTAAACAAATATTGAAATATAAATTAGCAAAAAGTCTCTTTATAAGATTCAAATCTGCACATTACACTGTAACCCCAAATTGGTAGATTCTACTTTACTGTATAATGAGAAAGAACCAAATTACAGGTAACATGGTTTTATATTTAAAGCCACTCACCCAATAAAATGTTACATTTAACTTTCATCATTTAGGTTAAAAAGATATTTTTTGTTTAAAGTTTGAAAATCTAAAATGGAGGATATAAGAATATGTTAGATATGTAAGAGATGAAAGTCCTTCCATTTTGATTCTTTCCATTCGTTAAAAGAAAATCTAACCAAATCTCGGGTTAATATAACTTTCACATCTACAAACAATCTGTGTTCCAAAACGATGCGAAAACGTTCTTTGTACAGAAATGAAGGTTTCACCATTCCTCATAGCAGATATATTCTTTTAGTCTATGAGGAATCCGTAAGAAAGGTATTTTGTCTTTGTTTGGTAATTCACTCCGGATCACTTGGCGACATTGATGTTGTAAGGAAGGCACACTCTTTTGGGATGTGTAAAAATAAACCCCACCAGCACGCGTTCTAAAAAAAGAAAGAAATAATATTTATATTTTAATTTTAAAGAAATAAACATGGATTGAGATTTGTTTTATGGCACATCAACCCTATAGGTCATTTTGTGCCATACAAAATATATTTCTTACAGTCGATTAAAATATGTTTGACTGAGTAGTTGATCACAGGAGGGGCACTGAAGTGAAGTTTTCACTTTGAGTAAGTGTATGTGTTCTAACTGTTTCTCTTCGGTCAGGTAGTAGTGCCATGTTTTCCAGTTCAACTGTTGGTTGATGTTCATATAATTTGTTGTTTAGGAACATATAACATATTGTTTGCTATCTTCTTTTCATCTATTGTATGATCTGAGTTTTGTAATCTGTATATGAAAGTTTAAAAGTTGTTATTGCATATATGTGGTTTCTTTTGAAAGTATTTCAGCCTTTGGATTTCCTCTAATGTCCAGTGCTCATCAGACAGTGCCACCTTTCAAATATTTCACATATATATATATATATACAGATGATTTTGATTTCCTCTCAATTGCTGTCAGGTTAGATAACAACTCTCAGAAAATTAAGTACTTCTCTCTCGTGAGCCCATTGTTAGTGCCATTTTATGGCTTGTAATTCAGCTGTGTAGATGGAAGTCTTATTTAACATTCTGATTTGTTTATAGGTATGTATGCTGATGACTGCTGCCTTTGTTTCATTCAAGGTTTTTGACCGATCTGTATAAAAAGCTGTATGATGATGTTATAGCAAAGTGAACCTTGAAATACAATATAATTGATTTGCATCATCATCATATTCAGTTTAATGCCTGTATTACATGTTGGCATGTGTTGGACGGCTTTTTGAAATTAACTTCCAAACTAACCTATCTCTGGCCAGGCCTTTATCCCTTCTCTCAAGTACATTCTTATCACTTCCTAATGTTTTCCTTAGCCTTCTCCTGTGAACTGAACCTGCTACCTCAACTGTTCTACATCTAATCCAAGAACTTATATTCATTCTTTCAATGTGACCAAATCAACAAAGTCTCCCGTTCTGCACACATCTTCCTATAGTGTCCAGGTTTAATCTACCTCAGAGGTCATCAGATCTCAGGTTTGTGTGGCATAACGAATAATCAGTTCTAAGTGACAGTCTTCTGGAGGTTGAAGGGTCAAACCTCAGTGTTGTTGGTACTAAGAATACATTTACGAATTACTTAAAGATTTCTACCCGGTCATGGCTGATGGAACAAGAGAAATCTACATGCGTAGATTAAATTAAGGGTTCTGTTCAAAATTCTGTACAGATTCTCGAGCTTGACAAAATGCAGCTGAAGAAGGTCAGTGGTTACATAAGCAGACACATTGTGAGAATAATATCCAAGATGAGAACAGTAGTTTGAATAAAACAAATACAAATTACGAATCCTCATCTCAAAAATTCTGAAACACCTGTCCCTATTGTTTTACACTTCTTGCATACAATTATGCATGCATGGTTATCTCTCAAAGTACCTTTAATTCTACTGCACTTCTTGTGTACCCAATGTTTACAAGTACCACAAAAAATTGAGTTGCTCCCAACATCCTTTCCACAAACTGAGCAGAGGAACTTTTCTCTTTCTGGAAGGCTTTCCAACAATACAACCACTTTGGCCTTAGTAACATTCACTCTGAGACCTCAACTTTCTATAACATTCTTTCAAGTCTTTAACGTAACAAATAAATCATCCATTGTTTCACAGGCGAGCACTAAATCATCAGCATAAAGCATATCTTCTGGACAACCCGTTCAAAACTCCTTGGATAATGCTTCGAAGACACAAATGAAAAGCAACAGACTCAGTACATATCCTTCATGTACTCCCACTTTAACATTAAGGCTGTCACTAAATGTGCTGTTAATTCTTACATGACTGTGCATTTCTGTACATTGTTTGAACAGCCTTCACCAATCGCTTGCTCCTAATTTACGCAAAGCCCACCAGACAAAATCCCTTGGCACAATCAATAACTTTCTCCAAATTCAAAATACATATCTTCTTACCAAGACACTTCTCTTGCATTTGTCTCAGGATAAATATAGAATCAATGGTAACTTCGCTCAGGCATAAAACAAAACTGCATTTTATCTATGTTTATCTCAGACTTCTTATATAGATGAAATGCAGTTTGATTTCATGCTTGGGCAAGGTACCACTTGGGTTCCCATTTAGACAGTTGGTTGCCTCAAAATTTATAACAAAATATTGAATTATAAATCGTAAAAACGCTACGAGGTAAACTCTAGAAATCATAAAAACCTTTTACAAGTTAAACTCTTCACACTTGAAATGGATGAGCTATCAATATTTGTTCTAGTTATACCAGGAACAAGAAAGAAGCTACTGGATCTCAAGTGATGAGACTAATTTCATCATTTATTGAACATGTAATAAAAAAATTAAAAAAATGAAAAAAAATTAAATTAAAAAAAAGAGGGGGGGGGGGCATTTCTAAAATTATGTTTTCATGTAGAATATATTTAAGATTACTATTAGAATGAATTTTGAATCCCTAGTTGACACATGTCATTTGTTTACATTCTAACTTTTCTATGTTAAGCACAGAAATGTTGGAATGTAAGCAAATTACATTAACAAAAAAGAACTGACGTCATAGAACGATGAATAATATGTACTTGTTCTGTTATCTTATTTACTTAAAAAATAAATGTTATCTATATTTATTGACTAAGTAAAATAAATACAGATAACAGAACAACTAGGATTTGTTTGCTTAAATTGAAGGGGGGGGGGGCTAGTTCAAGGTGGCCATTTTTGAGAGATCTGAAGAAACAGCATTCAAAAAGAGGACACCAGTGTGACTAATTTGAAATAATTCTATATACTTAAAATATTGACAAATTGTGCCTTCAACTTTTTTAAATTCGAAGAAAAAACAAAAATAGACAACTTTCCTTCACTACAACCAAAATAGTAAATCTGAAATCAGATTTTAATAAAATACAGTTTTTATTATAGCAATTAAAATTATAAACCCATTTAAAATATAACATTTTTTTCAAATTCATAATAAGAAAAATTGTTTTAAAAACCAATGAAGTGGTATTTAAAGTGTCGTTTTGTAAAGTGCTAAAATTAATATAATACAGAAATAACAGAGCTGATACAATTCTTGAAGTTACAACTCATCAAACACATTTCAACGGGGTTTCATGCCCCTAAGAGATAATCGTCAGATGTTGCCTCTGTTGTGCAACATCTGATGATCATCTTTTAGGGGGGGGGGGGGGTGAAACCTGATGTAATGTTGGGAGCCGTGAAGCAAGTTGTGGGTATGTATACAGAAAATATATATATATATATATATATGAGAGCGAGAAAGAAAGAAATGATGGAATATGATGGTCTTACCCAACTGCCAAGATTTGACCATTTGGATTAAATCCACAGCACAGGCCATTTGTAACCACAGCAATGGACTCTGGATCTTCTGATTGGGATAGCAAGTTCCACATTCTCACATACCTAAGAAAAAACAAAAACAATATATTAATGAATATGCAAGACCGGAATATTCAGAAAACTTTCTGAACAGAATAGATTTTTCAATTTAAAACTTTAAAAACAATGACATATTTATTTTAATATATTGGGAAAATAAAGTGTTTGCTATTCAGGGCAAATTAACTGCTTCAGGGATCAGAGTGGGACGTTTGAGCTACAGAATCCACAGAACCGTTTTCATTGTTGAATTAAGTCTTGAAAAACATGGCCATCCTCTTTAAAATCAAAATGCTATATATAACTTTTATTTTTATTTTTACGTACATAAAAGTAATCCATGGACACGTATTTCTGGCTATTAACCGTCATCAGCATGAATGAGGAAATAGTCTGGTAAATATCCACTTCTGTTTAATATATGTAGTTTTGTAGGTAAAATAATTATACTGTATTTATCTATTGAGAATGTATTGAAAAACACGAGAAAAAAAAAAACACGAAAAAACAACTGGTTTGATTGATCTTAAAAAAAATTTTTTTTTTAAATAAAATTTTTTTTATTTTTTAAATGTAATTATTGTTTACGCTCTTGCAGAGGTTAAAATGTTTTCAAATTGTGCACATGCATATGGCAGACAGAAATACACTGAAAGGCTGTCAAAATTTTCCATTCATTCAATATCACGATTTATAAAATCATTCTTACAATATTCTGATTTTACTGACACTGATTTTTTGATTATTTAAAAGTTTTATCACAATACTTAAGATATGAAATAATGTTGAAGCTTTTGAGTTGACATGATTTTGTATCATATTTGGTCAAATTTAGCACACACTTAAAATGTTTGTCAACCTTTTGTCCTAGAGTATAAAATTAAGCTAGTTGAACTTTTAACTGCACATGGTACCATTTTATTATTTTTTTTTTTATTTGAAAGTTTGTTTTATTAAAACATGAGCAAAACAGTTTTCACCATGTCGTTTTTTTAATAATGTGATTTAAAAAAATAAAATTTCTTCCACTAAAAATTACATTAAAATAGATAATTAAAAAAAACATTTTAATATAATTTCTAATTTAATATATATTTATATAAAATCATTATATCCAGATGAAATATTATAATAGGACATGACTAAGTTTTGAAATAAATTTGTATAGATGAGATTCATCTGGATGGGTTGACACCATTTCAAAACAAAGTGTTGAAGGGCGACTTATTTATAGAAAAGAGGAGCAAGTTATACGGCAGATGACTTGCAATCAATTTATTATCTGATATAGACTATTTAAATATGGTTTTGTGTCAACAAAATACTTGGAATTTTGGTAAATACTTTTAAAAATAAATTGAAAGCAATATTTGTTTACAAAGGAGAGATCTTGTTTGCCTGTTAACTGAAAATATCAAACAGTCACAAAGCTTGTGTACAGAAGAGAAAAAATTACCCGAGATACAAGTTTTCTTTATACAGATCTATGTTAGCAATTAATGTGGAGGACAAGAAAAAACAGGCAAGAAAAACGCTAGCTAGCCGCGTGCTGTTGCCGTGCACAAAGTCAGTTGTTCCCCAGTGGTGGATATAAGGCGCATGCCAAAGATGAGACAGTTAAGCTGAGAATCGTCGAGCATATCACATGTTTGGTGAAGGTTACTCATTTGATAAAGGCTGCCCATAGATGCAGATGTTCTTAGTCCAGTACGAGATGGTTAGTCTACAAACCACAGCTTATTGGCCAATCAACGCGCATGGTTTCTTTAAAAGAACAAAGAAAATTCTTGGACAACTCTTCCCTTTAATAGAAAATGTACTGCTTATGTCAGTTCAGGGATAAGACTTCTTTTTATGTTAGAGAAAATGAACACTATTTAGATCAAACTATTTTGCATCTTTGAGACAATTCTATAGTACATCTTCCAAAAAGGTAAAGATTTTTAAGTATTAATTTACTAAATTCTAATTCAATGGTGTTTATATATGAAAAAGGGCTTACTAGATTTGTTCAAGTGACAGCAATCCCCCCTATTCCCCTAGCCATCTATTATATAATGGAGAGTTGTTTATGGGTCTGTTTCTGTGTGTCCAGCTAAAATTAAAAACTACACAAGACCCCCCACAGAGCCGATAAATACTTTTTGCATGGGAGAAAATATAGGTACATTTAAATATATATATTTTCATTCTTTTGGGGGGGTCAACTGGAACAGAATTAGTCAGGGGGGGGGGGGTAGACATTTAGAGCAATTTTTTAATATTATGTAATAATTTTGAAAGAAATTTTTGCGTCTTGAGAAAAGCTAATTCAATGAAAAGAAACTTGGCGTTGCTCTGAACCAATAACTTTCAAACTGAAAGCTCGGGTGAATTTCTTACATTTTTAATATATTAAAACAAGAAAAGAAAATGGGCATGAGTGTATAGCAAAAAGAGAAGCAGGAATAGAGAGAGAGAGAGAGAGAGAGAGGGGAAAGGAGCAAATAGAGAGAGAGAGAGGGGAAAGGAGCAAATAGAGATAGAGAGAGGGGAAAGGAGCAAATAGAGATAGAGAGAGGGGAAAGGAGCAAATAGAGATAGAGAGAGGGGAAAGGAGCAAATAGAGATAGAGAGCGAGGAAAGGAGCAGATAGAGATAGAGAGCGAGGAAAGGAGCAGATAGAGCGAGGAAAGGAGCAGATAGAGCGAGGAAAGGAGCAGATAGAGAGAGGAAAGGAGCAGATAGAGAGAGGAAAGGAGCAGATAGAGAGAGGAAAGGAGCAGATAGAGAGAGGAAAGGAGCAGATAGAGAGAGGAAAGGAGCAGATAGAGAGAGGAAAGGAGCAGATAGAGAGAGGAAAGGAGCAGATAGAGAGAGGAAAGGAGCAGATAGAGAGAGGAAAGGAGCAGATAGAGAGAGGAAAGGAGCAGATAGAGATAGAGAGAGGAAAGGAGCAGATAGAGATAGAGAGAGGAAAGGAGCAGATAGAGATAGAGAGAGGAAAGGAGCAGATAGAGATAGAGAGAGGAAAGGAGCAGATAGAGATAGAGAGAGGAAAGGAGCAGATAGAGATAGAGAGAGGAAAGGAGCAGATAGAGATAGAGAGAGGAAAGAAGCAGATAGAGATAGAGAGAGGAAAGGAGCAGATAGAGATAGAGAGAGGAAAGGAGCAGATAGAGAGAGGAAAGGAGCAGATAGAGAGAGGAAAGGAGCAGATAGAGAGAGGAAAGGAGCAGATAGAGAGAGGAAAGGAGCAGATAGAGAGAGGAAAGGAGCAGATAGAGAGAGGAAAGGAGCAGATAGAGAGAGGAAAGGAGCAGATAGAGATAGAGAGAGGAAAGGAGCAGATAGAGATAGAGAGAGGAAAGGAGCAGATAGAGATAGAGAGAGGAAAGGAGCAGATAGATAGAGAGAGAGAGAGAGAGAGGAAAGGAGCAAATAGAGAGAGAGAGAGAGGAAAGGAGCAGATAGAGAGAGAGGAAAGGAGCAGATAGAGAGAGAGAGAGGAAAGGAGCAAATAGAGCTAGAGAGAGGAAAGGAGCAGATAGAGAGAGGAAAGGAGCAGATAGAGAGAGGAAAGGAGCAGATAGAGAGAGGAAAGGAGCAGATAGAGAGAGGAAAGGAGCAGATAGAGAGAGGAAAGGAGCAGATAGAGAGAGGAAAGGAGCAGATAGAGAGAGGAAAGGAGCAGATAGAGAGAGGAAAGGAGCAGATAGAGAGAGGAAAGGAGCAGATAGAGAGAGGAAAGGAGCAGATAGAGAGAGGAAAGGAGCAGATAGAGATAGAGAGAGGAAAGGAGCAGATAGAGATAGAGAGAGGAAAGGAGCAGATAGAGAGAGAGAGAGAGAGAGAGAGGAAAGGAGCAAATAGAGAGAGAGAGAGAGGAAAGGAGCAGATAGAGAGAGAGGAAAGGAGCAGATAGAGAGAGAGAGAGGAAAGGAGCAAATAGAGCTAGAGAGAGGAAAGGAGCAGATAGAGAGAGAGAGAGGAAAGGAGCAGATAGAGAGAGAGAGAGAGGAAAGGAGCAGATAGAGAGAGAGAGAGAGGAAAGGAGCAGATAGAGAGAGAGAGAGGAAAGGAGCAGATAGAGAGAGAGAGAGGAAAGGAGCAGATAGAGAGAGAGAGAGGAAAGGAGCAGATAGAGAGAGAGAGAGGACATGAGCAAATAGAGATAGAGAGAGAGAGAGAGGAGCAAAGAGAGAGAAATTTTAAAAGAAGAATGCTACACACTTTTTATGATTTGTTTATGCCTACCTGGCAATATCGGATAGCCAAGCTAGTTTTAAATAAGTATTCCTATAAGACACAAAGTCATGTAGTTTTTATACCACAGAGTAAGGTTACCATTTTCATTTCATAGCAAGTAAAGATTCACAAATAAAACAATAATAAAATAAAGATAAATAAAACTTACCCATCATCAGCCACAGTTCCAAGATAGGTCCCTGATCGTGAAAAAGTCACTGATCGGACGTAATAACTATTGCAACCCCCAGCAAAGATGGGTCTAGGGGAGGGAAACAGATGACTGCAAAAACAAAGAAATATACAAATGTCATTAAATAAAATTACAAGAAAGATGGATGTTACAAGAGAAAGAGATAGATAGATTAGGTCATATCCAATTAAGTTATAAAGTTAAGACATTATGGCAAGCAGAATGTACAAATAAAAATATTAATATGAAACTAGCGAGACCCGTGTAAATTACACAAAATGATGTTTTCAATACTAATTATCTTGTTCCTAACCTATAAAAGCAGTTTCGTGTCCGTCCGTCCGACTTTTTTCTCGATTTGATCGATCGACTAAACCTTACTTTATAAATGCTTTAGATTAAATTAAATTTGGCTCCAATTCATGAGTAGCATACAAAGATTCGAAAGGTCGTTGCTTTTGATGTAAGTGTGACACACAAAATAACATACACGCTATCGTATTAATATGTGTCTTCCTGGTCATCCTCTCCCTACCTCCCTCCCCACCCCTTCGATGTCGAAAAAAACAAAAAGAGTCGGGCCGACATCAAAATCCTACGTCGCAAACCGTTGCGCCAAAGGGAAATACTTAAAAATATTACGAAATTTAGGTGACTTGAATGCTTTTCCAAATCTACGTGCGGCACGCATACGCAGAGCTTTTGATGTAAGCGTGACACACGAACACACACGTTATCGTATTAATATATAGATGGGAGCAAGAAGTTGGATAAATTTCAAAATAAGAAATTTGTTGAAAATTGTCTTAGATGGTCAAAAATTAAAACCTATAACATGGCAAGCAAGTTTATTATCCACCAAGCTTTTTATGATTTTCCTGTTGCTTGTGTTATGGCATGTCAACCCTTTCTGGGTTATTTAATGCCAAATCATTTAAAAAGTTTTTATGCTTCAAGTTCTTATATTTATGGTGTAAATTTCTATGCAATTCATTTCCTACAGTAATTTTGAAATAGCATCTTGTATTTATACACTTTGATATTTGTGTGTGTGTATATATATATATATACACACATTATTTTTTGTCAGTTCTTTAAATATTTCCATATAGACCCACTGCTTTTAAGTATATTATAACGCCTATTTTAGTTTGGTCAGTTGTTTTAATACATACTGTATTATTTCTGCGGTGCTTAAAAGAATTACGCCACACTGACATATAAAGATATATCTTTATTGGTGGTGGTGGTGGTGGTGAAGGAGTGTGGGTTAGTGAGGAAGGAAAGAAGCACACGCAGGAATTTAACGGGTGTTTTTTCTTGGGCGCCAATCGACTGATGATACAATTTTCAGGTTGATATAACAATTTATAACATCCCTCGCCTCCACCTGCATGTGCTCACTGTGGCACTTCCCTGTCAATGTAGCCATGCTCTCAGGACATTTATTTGATGATGGGATATTTCCTGCTGACTTTTGCAAGTGGCTTCAATTGACAATTATTTTATTTCTGACAATCCACAATATGTTATTCCTAAGCTTGACTAAAACAAACTATTATTTTATTTTCGACAATCAATCACGTTATGAATAAATACAAAATATTTTCTTATTAATCACTCCTATATTACAATCAAAACAGGTTACTCTAATTTAAATAATTAATATACTATATTATTTTGAAATGCTATTTATAGTAAAGTTGCAAACAAAATCTTTTGTTTACCTAATTTGCATACTTATTGTCATGTTTCGTACCCGGCCCTTCTTTCCATCAGGGACAGATTCATCCCTTCACCATTTTTTCTTGAGTTTGCATTTCATGCTCGCTACGACATCTTTCTTTTCTTCATTCCTTTTTTATTCTGCGTTCTCCTATGAGGATTTTAGCTAGTTTTATCCTGCTTTAATTCTTCATTTTCGATTTATTTATTCTAATAATAATTATCACCCACTCTCGTTAGCGTGACTTGCTAGAGACTTGTTCTTTTGGCGGTTTTTTCAACCGTCGTCATTTTTCCTGCAGTTTGTAAATAAAACACAAGGCGCTTCGCGTCGCAGATTCTGACACCCCGCTAACATAACTTGGTATGTAAATTAATTCTCTCCTTTCCTTGCTAATCCTCCTTATTATGCCTCCCATGTTTTCATTAACAATGTCTCCCCGTCGTAACAATGTTACAACTCATTCCGGCGTCGCTCAGGTTTCCTACGACGGCGTCCCGAGATTTCTACCTCCCTAGTATGGCGACCCCATCTTCGCCTCGCTCCCCCTAATAGTTAAATTAAGTCATCTATCTTATTGTACTGATTTGCTTCATCTTTTTTCCTTTCGTTTATCTATGAATACTTGTTTCTTCTTCGTCGTAGTGAGTTACCTTTTGTTTATTTTTTATTTTCAGATTTTTTACCTGTTTTACAGGGAATAAAGGATTTTTATTTTAAATGGAATTCGTTGTTTTTCATTGCTTCCTTTGTCTCCGTGTGATTCCGAGTTAACTGGCTGTCTAGGCAAGATGATAAATATCATTTTGACGATGGCAGCACACTTATATTTTTAAACAGTTTAAAATAAATAATTGTTTGCTGTTATTCGATCATAATTTGATTGTCCTATTTGCTTATATATATGGAATAGTTTTGTTGATATTAATTAAAGTGATAACAAAAGATTGAAACAATGTTCATTACTTTTCAAAGGATGTGCGCCCCTTCCCTCCTGCAAAGAGAATAATTTCTTTTGACAAATTATTTCTAATTCTCCTCCGCCACCTCCACAACAATTGACAAAAACAATTTTTTTTTTAACTTACTAATTATTTTTATATACCTCATTTTTAAAGCGTACTTTTTACTTAAGCAGCATTCATTATTCCTGATATAGAATTTTAAACATAATTTTATAACTAAACGCTTTAAAAAAAGTTTTGTGGTTTTTACATTTTCCGTGAAAAATAAATAACAATAAACTTATTGTTTAATGTTTTGTTTACAAACCACCTTTTTACTATTCTGTCAAATTATAAAAAAATAGATTTGTGGTATAATTGTAGATTAACATCCTCTGTTAAATATCCCCACTTTCCAGAAAACAAAAAACAGATTCTTCTTTTTTAGGCGATTACATATGAACAACCTTAAAAACTTGACAGAAAGAAGAAAAATCGCTTATTTTAGAATTTAGAGGAAGAATCAGTTTTGTGCATACATTTAATTTAAAATGATCCCCTCACTTTCGGACCATTCTAGCGTTTTAGGGCATTACCTAAATTCTTTTTTCTTCTTTGCTATGGGTGGGTGGGTGAAAGTGTCTACTTTACATGTGTTTTTGTGATCTTGCCACTTGGACATAGTGGTTAAAAAAAATTGATTGATTCCACTAACAAGTTAGAATCGCCTGGAGATGTAGGATCATTTTATGTTAAATATATATGAAACTGATCCCCCACACTAAATTCTAAAATAATTGTTTGATTTTTTTCTCGCCTTTCTGTTGTCCACAATTTTCACTCTTCATTGCCTAAAAAAGCAGAATTTAATTTTTATTGGGGGAGAGGTGGATTTAGCGGAGACTGTTAATATACAAATTTACCCATACTTTATTTCTTTAATCTTGTATTTTTTTAACTATACATTCCTTTTTAAAATTTTAATTTTAAGCAATTGATTTATTTAGTTGTGTTTACTTTCCTGTAAAAATTTAAATAATTAACTTCTTTAAACTTGGCTAATTAAATATCTTATTTTTAAGGCGTAAATAAAAATAATAAAAGTTTGGGTGTTATTGTAGATTGACCCCCCCCCTCCCCCCCTCCCATGAGATTCTATTTTTTAGCCAATTACGCGTGAATATCTGAAAAAACCTGATGATGATAACTAACATTGGTCATGAAATAGAAAAAAAAAAAGACTGCAAATCTTTCTAAATTACTACTTTTTTATTTTTTATTTTACTATTCATTAAGTCTTTTTTCTGTCTTTAATAATAAAGGTGAAAGGCACGAAGTAACCAGTTTTAATAACTCAGTAATATGAAATTGTTTTATTTGATCAATCGACGTTACACTCTTTCATTTCATTATCTAACCAGTTTTTAATGGGGAATTCATTTTCATGCTGAAACAAAATCAAATTCCTGACTTTCAATATCTTAAAGAAAATATCAATTAACCTTTTTTGTTGTTTTTTTTCCTAATAAATAAAATTTGATTATGTTCATGCACAGTAAATTTCCCCAACATTGGAATATATCAGATAACACTTCGACAGTCATATTTTTGTTGTTTTCCTCTAAATTACCAAAATATCAAATAGAAATTATTTCTTTTTTCTGTAAAGGAAACTATTGTCTCAGTAATTGCTCCCAGGAGAGCAGGTAGTTTTTGCTAGTAATTGGATAAAAATGGACTAAAAAAACTACAGTTTTATATATCAGATGTCTAGTGATGTGAAGTTACACCTCTTGAACCAGAGTTATCTCTCTTGGGCGAATCTTTAATGTTAAGAAATTAGTTAAAGCATACTAAAAATTGAACAAAAACAATGATCCCTGTAGTGAAACGGGTTACTAATCAGACAGCTTGTAATAGGCTTAAGTTCTGATCAGTTCAGTTTACTTTTTCTGGCAAATATTTTTAACAAATATTTTCCCCATGGTAGTAAGATAGGTAACTATCTAGTTATTTGATATTTTCTCTAAGTTGCAATAACTAATGAAACCATTTTTAACTAGATTATTGGCATAGAAGTGATAATGCCAGGCAAGGAAAATGTTTATTACCAAAGTTTAAAAAAAAATTTTTTTTTTTTTTTTTTAAAGTCAATGGCATTAATATTGTATCATATTCCCTCATGAGTCATAAGGTTAGAACAAAAGTCAATTTTTTGTATCATCTCTTGTTTATTTATATAAATAAAAGCATGTGTGTATATAAAATATTCTGTCATAAGAATTTTAAACGTTGGTGAATATGAAATTGGTTAGGACTATGTTATCGGTGATGGGCAATATGTTCGCAACATCTATTATTGCAGACTAAAATGAAATGAACTTTTGTATATTAAAAAAATGCATTTTATGTTCTAATTGGATGACAATTCACATTCAATTTTGTAACAAAATGGTTGCAATGAAAATTAAATCTCTCGCCCCGAATTATTGAAATTTGTTGAAAATCAATATATTTAATTTTCTTTCATGTTTTGTTACTTTATCATAATTATATTTGTGCCATGTTCACTTCAAGCAAAGAGCATATTCGTCATGTATTCCCTAAGAATTTTGAAAATGGAACCGTGCAGATGCAGTAGAAAAAGACTGAAAGGACACACAGATGGTTTTCACGATTCAGAAATGAAGATTAGTCTGCTGGATGGATCAAGGAAAAGGTATCCAAGCGGATAAAATTAAGATGCATTGGAAGCTGCTGTTTATGAAAGCATGATTATAATTTGAGAATGAAGCGCAGATTTTAATATGAGCCATATCAGCATCCATCGTGAATTAAAAAGGTTTGGTAAAATGTCAAAAGTTGGAATATGGATTCTGTATGATCTCCTTCATAATAATGCTAGACCTCACATTGCACAAATCTCCAAACATCTCCTACAATAATATGCTTAACAATACCTTAGGGTTATGCATCACCCATCATATTCTCCAGATCTCAGACCAACAGATTACCATCTCGTTACAAATTTGAAAAATCATTTCATTGGATTAAAACATATTTTAGATTTCTTCTTTTGATGTGAATTAGTTTTTTTTCTGATTTAGTTCAAATCCTAAGGAATTTCATGGATGTGACTAAGGGAGTTATGAGTGCCAAAACTCCTTTAAAAGATCAAATATATCCTATTTGGATGAAATTTATATCATATGTATAATATTCTCAGAGAGAAGACAATGACAGTAATCTAGAATCTTTACGTTCCTCTATGTGCCAAATCTGTACGTGCCCTCCCTCTAAGTGAGCCATGGGAGCAGAACTCTTAAAATTTCAAATACGTATCTCTAATTTTAATGAAATCTAAACCATATGTCTAAAACACTAACTTAAGAGTTTTCCAAAATTTCAGTTTCTTCTGATTATATTAGGGGGACAAACAGGGGTCAGTAAAAAAGGAAAAAGTAATATGGTACTATGAGCATAGTGGAAAAGGGCATAATAGTCTTCTTCATTCAATCTCAAGCAACATCGGGTCTTCCTGCTAGTATTTTATAACTTTCATGGCTTACTCCAAGAAATTATTAATTACTCAGTAAAATTAAAGTATTATAAAACCTTTACATCTGTAGGAGAAAGCAACAAGCGAAGTTGAGAAGAACCCTGTAAGTAATTTAGGTGATTAAAATAGGATTTATGCAGGTTTTTAATAAAACAAAATAGATTTGTTTCGGGTGTCCCTCTTCCCCGCGATTGTAAGTAGTGGGTTGTTTGTAAAAAGGAAAACCACTGCCCCCACCACCCCTCCCTCAAAAATAAATGTGATCCAAGAATATGCATGAAGCTTTCCAAGGTCAGTGAACTTGATGTTCGATGAAAAGTCAGTCTAATTGGTGCACTTTTTAATACCATCCATAACAAAGGCACCACGCTGTGAAAATGAGTTTGTAACTCAAATTAAACCCTGAGTTCCCTAATAACATGCAGTAAGTGATTATTTCGTATTGCCCATTAAAGAAAATGTAGAAACCGTTTTTTGGGGGGGTGAAGTTTGATATATATAAAAAAAAACAAAAAAACAGGTTTACTTGTGTGAATATCCAATTTCTTTTGAGAGTAAAAAAAAACAAAAAAACTGAGTTTCTGTACCAAAAAAGAATTGTAAGAATTTTTTTTTTAAAGTTGGAGAATGAAACGTGTATCTTTAAAAAAATAATGACTGATTATTATTATATTATGTTTATATGTAATGTCCAATAAGTTGGAAACGTAAGTTAACCCTGTATGCAAATTACCCCCCCCCCCGTTCTGTAATAATGTTGAATAAGCCACTGATAATTTCGTATGTGCCAAGAAATAAAAAGGTAGAAATCGTTTTTAAGTTTGTTTTTGTTGATATTATTGCATCATCTTTGTTCAAACTGAAACATACTTATTTAAGTACTTTGGTTAATGAAATTTCAGAATACATCTGATTATGGGGGGGGGGGGGGGTCTATATCCAAATCTCTTGAAGGATTTTGTGACATTTCCATTCTATGGATGTCCAGCACGAATGCAAACCCCACAATATCTTTGGACGGAACAGATATTACACTTTGATCCTATCCCGAAGGCCAAAAAAGTGTATTTTAGTTAGAATTTCACGTTTGACACAATAGCAACATCAGATGGAAATTAAAAAATTACTTGTTTTGCATTGTATCTTCGGTGATCGGGAAATCCCATCTTAAAAAAAAAAAAATGGGGTGGAGAGTGATAAGATACGTGTGAACATAAAATTGCCATAGCGTATTATTATATAGATTTGAAATCCTATAAACAAAGAGTTATACTTGCTTGTGTTTAAAATTATGTAGCATTTTTTTTCTTACACAATTGTGGCTTTCTAAGCCTGTATATATAATTTTACATCTTAAAATCTTCTCTTCAATGTTGCATACACTTTTAATGATCTTTAGTTTATTTGCTATGAAATCATAATATGAATAAAATTGATTTCATGGTCAATATTCTCCAAGAGTCCATTACACAGTCGGTTGAAGTCTGTCTCAATATTAATTACATTTGTTACTGGTGATCTGAATGTTCAAGAAGAGTTTTGCCGTGGTCAAAAAGTTGTTACATGACATTAGATAAGTTATGGCTGCAGGGACAAGAGTAATTAAATGTTAACGTTAGAGGTAAGCCATTAGAAGATAATTGGTAGACATCTTTTATAAAAAAATATAAAAAAACAACAAAGCGTTCCTGTTCTCTCCAGAGAAATGTATGTTTGCACCAAACAGTGTTTAATCAAAACTTTCACAAGAAATCAAACAGTGTACACAAGTTTCAAAATCTTCATATTAATAAAATTAGAAGACAATTTCACATGTGTTTGTGTGTTACTATGCGAATTTAATTTTTTATTTACTATTCATCGAATATTTATTGAAATCAAAAATGCAATAGAGTAAAACAAGTCAGCCATTTTAATTTTTTGTTAACAGTTGGAAAAAGAATGAATTACTTTGAAAGGAATTTGGAAGCATTTAAACTGTCAAGTAGAAAGCCATTTCTTGCTTTAAAATTCTCAGCAAATCCTCATTTAATTAGAAAATTGAAAGTTTTGCAAGCTATTTACATCCAATAATTTCATAAATAGTGATTAAAACAACATTACTGTAATAAAATTAGTTTGGTCAATAAATTATTAATTGAACCACTCAAACAATACCGTGAAAATTAAATGTAACTTTCAAAACTTTAAAAAAAAGTAAAAACACTCCTGGACAATGCTGAGTAGATACAGCTATAAATGGGTTCATAATAAAGCATGAAATCACCAGCTGAAATTATTTTTTTACATCTGTTTTAATAGAAATTTAAAGCATGGTTAAATTATGTAAAAATATATTAAAGAAAATTTGCACAAATTTCGATTATTTTCCAATGATTGAAATTTGTTAATTTCTTGACAATAATTTAAACACTCTTCTCAGCCCAAAAATTCAGTCATAAGTTTTATTTTCACTCGCTTTTCTCAAGAGGGAATTCACAAAGTCACGCTATCTGAACATATCTTGATTAGTCACCTTGATTTAAAAAAAAAAGATAATTTTTTGCTCCGTTTTTCAGCCATAAAAAGGGTGAAAGGATATACACAAGTATATAGAGGACTTCATTTTATAAGCCTTTTGTACCTGACAATTATAGATGGAACAGTTCATGCATGTGTGGGTACAGTAACACCTTTGATAGAAAAGAATGTGCATACACCAATGTGAACTAGGTCAAAACATGTTTTAGTAAGTTATGGACTGTTGAGCTCAGTATCATATACATGTCAATTCTAATAGAAATTTATTAATAAAAGTAGGTACTGTGAATGTCAATTTATTATAATTTTTTAAATATTGGTGTTAAAATTTTAGGTTAACATTAGGGGAATCTTAAAAAATGCTGGACGGTATTTCAAAACTTATTGCAACAAAACTACTGATAGGATGATTCCAATACTTTTCCCCAATTCCGATTCAGATTCTTTTAAAATTTTTAAATATGAGTAATTTTAATTTATTTTTTGGATTACCCTAAAGAACGTGTAATGTGTGCATACATTTTCGCAAAAGTAAAAATACACTTGTTGGAGGGGGGGGGGGTACATTACATGACTAGACCTTTTCTCAAATATTTTCTTCCTAATTGATTGAAAATAGTGAGGCAAATAAAGATTTATTTCTCTTAAAACAAAGCTGATTTGCAGTAGTTTGTCATAAGTTTACAAAATGTTATTTAAATTTTTTCATAAACAATTGAACATAATCGACTAGGACTTTTTTTAGTAAAAAAAATTAGAAAAAATAGACTAGTAATTAACTTATTTTAAAAATGAAAATACTGCAAAGAGAAGAGCAAGCAGAAAAAAGGGACAGAAAACTTACACTTTTTTTTTTTCTGTTCGAAGATTAAAGTATACCGTTTTGATGTTCATAAGTGATATGGTGTCTACATTAAAGACATCTAACCTGCACATCCAGTGTCATACCGTCTAAGAAAATATTGAAATGTATGTTTCACAAAATTAAATTGAACTGTTACATTT
Source organism: Sepiola atlantica (assembly GCA_963556195.1). Classification (NCBI taxonomy): domain Eukaryota; kingdom Metazoa; phylum Mollusca; class Cephalopoda; order Sepiida; family Sepiolidae; genus Sepiola; species Sepiola atlantica. The sequence goes on from OY744522.1 coordinate 72,733,240, forward strand.
AATGTAATCGTAAGTTCGTAACTAAGTGAAATTATGCAAAATACAACTAAAATAAAGTAAATTCGTATGAATCAACACGGTACAACTTTGTTGACCGACTTGATTTTGTTGTTGGCATTTTTGCAGGAGGGACCACGCAATAGTTGCCAACATCCATAAGTAAAAGTGATTCTATGGAACCAACCGGATTCGAACCTGGCACACACAGGTCATCAGTTCGCATCGTTATCCACTTAACCATCACCCCCAACTAAGATGAAAACCACTTACTTCTGTCTGGCAATTTTTAAATGTTTAGGGTGTGAATTTTACATGGGCAGATTTTTTTTTTTTTTAAAACAAATTTTATGGTGAAAATCACTTTTGAACATGACATTTTTTTTTTAACGGTACACTCGATTCAGCAACATCTTTTTAGATTATGAAAACTTTTTAAACCATTACCTGTTTAATTTTTTAAAGTGTCACGGGGTGGGTCCAGTTCACTATGTTAGTTTAATGTAAATTTACCACCTAGATGAAAGAATGTCATCTCGTACTGCTCGAGTCAATTTACGTCAAACTTACATAGCAAATTGACTACTCCTCTTCATCTAAATATTAAACACAAGTTTTTCAATTTCTTTTTTGTAATCTTAACATTTGTGGTGTCAGAAAAATATGATAATTTTAACAAGTTAAAATAATTCTGAATTTGGTAATTATAAATTGGAGAATCGCAAGTGAATCAATGTAAATGATTTACAGTGAAACTGTAAATACAATTCTAATTTTATGTTATAAATAAAGTAACATCAGTGTAAAAGGTGTTCGAGCATCATCCTCTCTAGAAATACGCATTTTTTTTTTTAGATAAAAATATACCATAGATGCTCGCACACTTGTAATAGAAGGCCATTCCATTAAGTAATCTTTTTGCTGATGCCCGTGGTTGGTGCTAAGCAGATAAACAAGACGCTTCAAATGGAATGCTACATATAAGACATATGACGGTAGTCATTTCTGTCCAAAATTATTTAATCATTGATCTAGTAATTGTTTGGTAAAAAAGATAATGGTTTTGTTCATGTTGTTTTCAAGGTCGAAGTCTGCTTGTGATTTGAAGGTAAAACTATATACAACTCATTTAGACTAAAATTCAAGATGGATTTCCAAATTTCTCTAGGAAAATTTTAAATTAAAAACACTTGCTCGTTTTCTTTAAAATTTGAAATATTATTTTTACACAATAACAAGTCTGCATAACATAAAACGTTTTTTTTAGTCCTAATACAAAATTCTAATTTATTTTTTGAACGTATATAAGATTGTAAATTTTATGCCTACCCATTGACATCTATTTTGATACTACATTTCATCTTTTCTGTCCCGTCAGTGAACAAGAAATCCTTCTGGACTGAGGCAAATTTAATTTTTGTCCCAATCCAGAGTGCTCCTTTTTGGGGAGCTGGATTTTTTTTGTGTCCAACTCTGATCTTGCGGGGGAGCAAGTAAATAGGGACTAGAAATTTTGTTGAAACTTGTTTCTTTTTGTATAAAAAGAATGTAAAATTAAAAAGAAAATTGAACAGGCTTCTTAATGTTTTCCCCTTTATGTATTGTATACAAAATTTTGATAAACTCATTGTGAAATTTTCGTCTATATTGTCATTATTTCCCATTTATCCACCCGTGCTATTTTGACATAAATTCATTATTTATGATCTACAGATTTTAGTTTTAGCGGTAGTCTAAAAATCAATAAATATTTATCATTAGTACCAGTAATGGAAAATTAAGTTTTTAAAAACAAAAAAATTAAATGAATCGTTTCTGGAATCAGAAATTAGGCCCAAATTTTTCTGATTCCAATTAATTATCCCAACACTAATAAAAACCATCATATTTAATTTTTTTTTTTTTATAAAAATTTTTTTTTTTGGAATTTGTAATTTAACGAATGTACACCCTCTGTCAAAAAAAAAAAATCCTTCCCCCAGTGTTCACACTAATATTCATATAAAATGAAGTCTGAATCAATAAAGTTAAAAATGAAAAAAACAAAAACAATGAAAAATGTTTCATAGTGAAAATAGATTTGCTTCTCAATTCCTGTAAATACTTGAAATGGATTTGTCAGGCAGTTTTTTGGTTTTTTTTTTAATACACTTTCCTGGTATATATATATATATACATACACACACACACACACATTGCTCTTTATTATAGAGCGGAGGATAAAAATAAAAAATTACAATCGGTGTGTGAATGGACATTTTCAATGTTCAACATTGTGGTGTTGTTTTGTTTACACTTATACTGATACAAAATGGCCGGCTATATCTTTCTCTTGTTTAAACACTTACATTATGGACGAATATGAATATTTCTTTTGCAAAAATACAATTACCAATTTTGGATCCCCAACAAGTTAAAATATGGACCTATTACACATTTCAGGGATCTAAAATTGAAATATCTATTATGTTATATTAGTTTTTCTAGAAAAAAAAAAAAAAATGAATACAATGGTTTTATACAATAAGTGGTTTTGAAATAGTACCAAGTACAATGTTTTTAGGGTTCCCCATAAGTTAATGTTAACTCACTTTTCTCTGACTGGATATCAGTACAACATGGCATTGACCTTGGTTTGACTTATTTGCGATGACTATCAAGTAGAGAATACTTATAAAAATCTTCAGGAAGGTTGATTGAATGACTGGCAAAACATGATGGTTTAATAATCATAATTTGAACTTATAAAATTAATTTAAGAGGAAAAATGTTTAACCCTTAAATGCTTTTTGTTTCAAATATGACACATTCCAACATAATGCTTATTTAACATAATATTCAATGAAAATGTGTCAAACTGCAACCTGTTTCACATCTGCAACGAGCCTTAGAGGATATCTGATGCGTGAGTAGATATTAGTATAGTGTTGCATCAGCATACCCACTTAATAGGTAATCAGTATGTTCGATGATAAACATTTTTTTTCAAACCAATATAAAATAAAGCATTTAAGGGTTAAGAGAATTAAACCTAAATTCAACTAATCAAAAGTCATGGAAGTTGGTTAATTTTGTAAAAACAAAACATTCCCAGAATTGAATGATGACAGATCTGTCCGGCCTTGGTTTTATAATTATCTGATTTTCGACCATATTTTGATGAGTCATAATGTCTATTGGTAACAGTGCTGGGATGTGTGAGGGGGGGGGGATCAGTTCTGCCTGGTGGATTCATCTTGTCAATAATTCCACGCTGATTGTCGCTTTGCACAGCTGTTATTTCACACAGCACCGAGAAGCTGTTCTAACTCTGTCTTGATAAGACAGAGTTAGAATAGCTTATCGAATGCCTTATACAAGATTTTGCGGAGTACATTATGCTTGAAGATATGTCCTATCACCGTTAAAGTCTTAGAGGATATCCGATGTGAGAGTATACTGAGTAGCGTCACATCATTTCATTTAAAAACCTCGACATTTAATGAATCAATATCTGAATTCAACAATGATTTTGCAAAATCAAGAAATCGAACTAGAATTACACATCTCAAAAAGTGGCTTACAAAAAAGTTAAATTCTGAAAATTAAATATGGAGAAAAACAAACTACAAAATGAGCTTTCAAACACTAGTTGACAAATTTAAAAAGATATTGTTTAACATGTTTGTCACCAATGTCAATAAAATACTGTGGGTTAAATTGACATAGGAGGTTAATTTGTGGCATGATTTAGTTGGTGTTCATTTTAGGAGTGCTTGTGTAAACAGGGGATAGAGGTAGATAAAAAAAGCAGATTTTGTCAATATATAGCACTGAGTGCGGCAACAGGGGAAAAAAAATCATCATCAAAAAGGGTTAATATGATATTTTCTGGTGTCAAAGATTTTTGTTCATCTTAAGATAAAATCGAACTTTTTTTTTTTAAATAGCCCATAACCATAAAAGAAAGCAATTATGATAAAGTAATCAACACTATTGTATGTGATCTTTGAATTAAATAAAATTATATATTAACAAAAGTATCTAATAATTATGGATGTAAATGGACGATAATAAAAAAAAACCCAAACAAAAATCTTGCACAGATGACTTATTTTGATGAGTTAGTGATATGTAATAAACAGATTTTCTATAAATAATTAAAATACTTTAAACATTTTTGATTAGGGAAATATTATTTCAGTAAGTTATGTAGAAGTGGGTTCTGTGACTATTATATGGACATGGCGAGACTAATGATAAAATTGAAAAAAGAAAAAACATGGCGAAACTAATGATAAAATTGAAAAAAGAAAAAATACATTTCAATGTTATTTATTCAAAATATATTTGACAGTTATTCATAGAAACATTTAATTTTTCAGATCATTATCTTTTTTGGTTTACATTCGTTTTGAGAAAGGCAATTGGTGAGTGGGAGCAAAGAGGACATGTAAACTTTCTTTGATGAAACAGCTAAAATCATCTAACTCATACCTTCTACCCCTAACCTGTCTACATTCGTTTGAAGTCAAAGCCCTAACAACATATCACACACCAACAATTATCACAAAATTAATTTATTTAGTTTTAAAAAATAAAAATAGACAACCGTCATCTATGCTACTGGGAAACTGTTTACAACTGACGATTAATCATCGTATTCACTTTAATTGACAATTTGAGAGAGAGGATTTCATTAAGTTATGTGGGAATTGATTCTGTGACTAGTCCATGCGGATTTGTCAGAATTCCAGTAATTACTGTCCCCATTCATCAGATGTTATCACTTCAACAAAATTAGAAGAAAACCAATTGACGAGTGGGGGGCAAGAAAGCTTTCTTTGACAAAACAGCTAAAGCCATTTAACTAAGCTCCACCTACCCCAACCTGTGTACATTCGTTTATAAAAAAATTATCTAGATTGTTTTCTATGAAAATATTGAACATCATTTAAAGTCAAAATCATTTAAAGTCAAAATCCTAGCAATGCATAACTCACTCACCTTTATTGCTAAATTAAATTTTCTAGTTACAAAGAAAGCAGACAACTGTTATCTACAGTACTTGGTAAGAGTTTCACATTGGTGAAAGATGGTGATTAAGGAGGGGGGGGGGGTTATCGAAAAGCGGAGAGAAAGAAAGAGTAAAAACAGGGAATTTCAGCCAAGCTGAGAAAAACGGAGGTATAAAAAAAAGGCAAAGTAAAGAAAAAAGAATTTGTGCAAACAAAGAGCTCCCACCTCTTAATCTTATATAAATAGAGATTTTGTCCGTTAGTCACAATTTTTTTAAACGTAATAAATACATTGCGGAATTTGTCTCATTTCGAAATATCAGATTTTAAATACTTTTTGAAATGGAAAATATTGCATTAATAGTAAATAATAATTTACTAACAAATAAAATGGATGCCATGACCGGAAATTGAAACCAAAACATTGAGATCTTCAGTCTGGCGTTCTACCAACTAAGCCATTTGGACCTTCTCATAAATAGAGCTTAAAACATTATCTTAAAATAATTATAGTTTTGGAATGACGTCATAGATTTGATTTACGTCGTGCTTCAAAACATGAATTTAAACACAAGCAATAATAAAAAATAGTGAATAGGTAAACATGTTAAATAGCGTTGGAAATTATTTTAATACTCCAGAACAATTTATTTTGCTTTAAGTACGTATTGGTGTTAAAAGCAATTTAATATATACTAGAATTTGGGCCCATAACTCTAGTAATTAAAAAAGTAAAAAATACTTTATCCCCCAAATAAAATAATTTGCACATGAATGAATGGAGATATAATTTAATGTTCAATACCAATTTTACCTCATTTGACTAAAGTCTCATCTAAAAATTGACTGCCAAAATATCTACATTCGTGGGACTCTAGAAATTCCAATGTTTTCTACATCAATATTTATCTTCCATAAAAATAATTTGTCAACAAAATATTCTTCAAATCAATAAAATGAATGTCATTTTTTGAAATGTATTTATTTAAAATTGTACTGTTTTAGATGATGGGACAATAGAATTTGATTTTAGAACAGTAGCAACATCAGATTAATCACCAATCAAAATCTTTACTGATCAGAAGATTATTTTTTTAATTTTTTTTTTTTAAATGTCTGAAAGGTGATAATGTACGTACGAACATGAAATACCTTAGCGTATCATATAAATCAGAAAAGTTTAATATTAAAATCACTGAACTAAAAAGCAACTGGTAATAAATGTTTTGTATCAACTGAAGAAAAAAGATGTTATGGTAATTTACCCTATTGCATCACTACATGGACTCTTTTTGACACTACGAATCGCAATAATGAGGGTAACAGACAGTCTCTATGACAGAGCCAGAAGCAGTTTCTGACAACATTACTTTTGTAATTACACACTTTTGTTAACTACCTCCTGGGCATGACACAAGGTCGGTTTTTTAATGTGGAGATATCCAGCTTCCCAAAAAGGGGCACTCTGGACAAGACAAAAATAAAAATGGTTCCACCCGAAAAAGTTCCCGACTGAGGAAAGAATAGATACTACACTTGGATCATAGCTAGAAGGCCAGGTAGTAATTCATGGTATTGCTAGTAACGACAATCTTTTTTTTTTTTTTTTCTAAATTATTTTTACCAGTTCAGGAAAATCCCAGGGTTAATTAAAATAGGTTCAAATTTTATCTAATATATCTTTTATTACTTTCATTGAATTTTAAAACCCCTATCGAGAGACGAACATTAAAAAAATCTAATCTGTAAATAAAGGAAAATACATTATGTAGGTTACTTTCCAAACAAATATTTGATGTTATCTCATCTTTCTTACTGTCAACTGATATAACACCCTCTTTCTCACACTTGTATATATCCACATGTGAATTACTCTCTTTCCTACACCTCTTCATGTCTGAAGGTCCGTCTGCTACTGAACAGCCCAATGTGACACAAATGAAGACTTATGTGATTATTTTGTCTTCATGAACCTCTATTAAATGTGTTTGTCTGCTATATAAATTCACAAACTACTGGGTGAATTTCAACCAAATTCAGAATGTAGATCGGCTATGACACTTCTTGAGTTAAAACCTCACAATCTTTGCCAACACAAATTCACTAAGACCAATTTCTATTGCAGTGTTAGCTTACTGCTTCTGTGTTTTTAAAGAAATGGTACAAAGATGGCAGAAAATAAAAATAAATGATCAAAAGGATTGGCAGTTTATAAAACAAGTCCCAAAGCACTTAAAAAAACAATACAAATTGCTGAAAACTTACTAAATTAAATAAATTAAAAAAAAAATTAAACTGTCTTTGACACCACAAAATAAAGTTTTCTTAATTATTAGTAAAAAGCTGTAAAGAGTAAATGGTATTATGAAATTGGATTCTAGTATCAACCGTAGATACCAAAGACCATATATTTTACTCTGCAAATTTGACTTTATACACAAAAAAATAAAATTCTAAAAATATTAACCAAAGTTCTAAATGCTTGTATTTTATGTATATAGAACTTTAGTCGGTCAAGTCAAGAAAACAGATTTTGTTAATTTTTTGCCTCAATTGCAACAGGGTTAAATAAACATTCATAAATCAGTTTTAATATTATTTTCAATGTTTCCTTCTATTAAATGAATATGGCTGCATCAAATAGAGTTTAAGAGAGTGAATCAGATGGAAACTTTCATGAGATCCCATGGTCAAATAGGGTTTCCTAATTTTAATGAAATTTAAATTGTAGTTTTAAATTAATTCTGCAAATTTGAACACATTTCAATCATTTTAAAACCCTCTAATGTAACACCAAAATTAACACCTGAATCTAAAAAGATCAATCAATAAATTCTATTTTCAAATCAATTTGCCCCATAGTATTTTTTAATTGCATTTAAGTATTTGAAGGTTTGAACATTAAAGGATCCAAGGGCATCCTAGTATTATGAACCATCCTGAGATGGTATTCAATATAATTTTTTAAAGACATTTTTAAAAGATATTTGAAAACCTTAAATGTAGCAAAAAAATTAATATTTTTATGAATTTCAAAATTGCAGAGGATCGAGAAATTTAAACAGAAGACCTGCATAACCACAATCCCAAATTATTGCATTTTGTTGGAAAACAACTACAGATGTTCTTGATGAACACTAGATATATTCACTGGTCCTTCTATTAGTGGTATATTTAGAGCAAGTATAAATTGGTGGGATGCCTATCACTCTCCAAACTTAATAATATGGGTTTGGGGTAAGAAGTCAGGTGTAGCTAGGATTACAAATGTAAGATCAGAATTTTCTTTCTAAATTAGTGCCCCCCCCCCCTTCTCAGAATTTTGACTTTTTATTCTCATTATAGAATCGATATAGAATCATTTTGGTACAGGGCAGTTCGAAAGTCTTCTTACCCCTACCAAAAGTAACAAAATTAGAGGGACAATCATTAAAGCAATAAGTCATGGTACCGCATCAGTTTATGCTATGAAAATGGTATCCATACAGACCTTGATGTGTGACAATGTCTATGAAAGTGAATAAACTGAATTCATTACATATTCTTTTCTATCACAGTATTACTCATTCTTTTATGGTTTTATTTTGTTTCACCGTTCTTATAGTGAATCCAGGATATGTGTTTTGTACTGTTATACTACTTGTTCCTGTATTGTCATTAGTTTTTGGTAAGGGTAACAAGACTTTTTGACCACCCTATAGATTTGTTCTTTGAAATGTAAACAATACCTAAATCTATAAAATTTCATAAAATTTTACTACTTTAAAGTATTTGTAGAAAAAAAAATGTTAGAATAATATTAATAGGAGTTTTACTTTAAGATTATTTTAACATTTTTATTTGTAGAAATACTCTAAATTAAAAAGTTACTTTAAACTTGACAAATTCTTCAGGATAAACAAAATAAATACTGTTTAAAATGTATCAATGGAGAAATTAAAGGAAGAAAACGCTACAATTTTAAATGAAACATGCAAAAAAAAAAAAAAGAAAGCACCATGTTAAAAAAAAACATGAAGAACTTCATTATTCTTTATATTTACAAAGTCTTATGGAAGAAGTAAATTATTAAATATAATGCATTAGTAATGAAAAAAAAACATGATTACCTTTTATACAGCATTCATTTATATTTGAAATGTATGTGCGTGTGTGTGCATGTGTACATATACAGGTATGAGATGTTTAAAGAAAGTGGATATGAAAATGTGGTAGAAGGAATAGCAGTAAGGGATTGTACCTGATGATCACCGAGAACGTAAAGTCCAAATATCCAAGGGGTTCTGGACTAGACGTCTGCCCTTGGTATCTGTCACCAATAAAACCGTTTCAATTTCACTAAAAGATCTGCAAGAGACCAAATCCAAACCAGAATTCTAACCAATGCACATGGCATACAACAGTGGTTCCCAACCTGTGATCTGCAGCTCCATTAAATCAGGTACTGAGATATCAAATGCTAATAGGAATCCATGAACAAAAATAGATAATTTTTTTAAAATAATTTTTTAATTTTTTTTTTTATTTATTTATTTATTTTTTTTTAATCAAAAGATGAACATCTGAAAATTGTAACTTGTCACCTTTGTAATTAGGGAAATATCAAGCTTCAAGATTAATCTGTAGCCAAGATATTATAAATAAACTATACATAGCACTTAAGGGAAATAAAGAGCTGGAGTGCAGACCAAAAATAATTTGACTTTTAAAAATTGAATTATAAAACAATTTTTAAAAAATCACATCTCAAATTATTTGCTTTCGTTAAATGCAGGTGTAAGAAACAAAATAAATGATAAAAAGAATTTGCTGCTGTAGCAGGGGAGTTATTTTCGTTAATCTGATTTATGGAATTAATTTTTAAGAATATAATTAAAACATTTTCTGCAATTGATGGTATTTAACTGCCTCCCCACGAGGGTGGTATATGACAAGGTCAGGTTTATTTATAGTAAGGCTGGCCAGAACGCTTCATGGTCATGTATAAAAATCACCTCGCTACCCTTGGAATTCCCTCACAAAATGAGTGCGCCTCCAGCAACAGGCAATAAACCTTCTCCCTTTCGTTTTATGCATGATACTGCCTGGGAGAATGGCCGCCTCGGGCTGAGGTCTAATCCGCAGATTTGCATGATATATGAACCCTTGGTGAAGCAGAATCAAAAGTTTAGTGCAATTGATGCAGTCATGAAAATGGAAATTAAAAAAAAATGACAATGAGATATAAAATGAAATGTTAATACCAATTATGTTTACACCTAAGCACTTTATATGAAGAGGATAAAGTAGATAAAGTGTTAAGTAGTTCAAATTTAGAGTCTAAATATGTTATCCATTTTTAAAACAGTCAAAAGGCTGGAGTTTAAGCTGGTTAACTCCTGAGAATTTTGTAAAATTTTTTTTCTCATCTTGTACTGTTTATAAGAGAACATTTAAATTTCAAGGCTTTTTATTAGTTTGAAATGCATCAGAATAGCTTCATTTCAAATCACAAACAATTGTATTGTTTTAGAAACAGAATTTCACAGGTGAAGGAATATTAGATACTGCAGAAGCAACCAGTTTAGCCATCCAGCCCCCAAAGAACAAAAAGTGACATACAAGTTGAAATTACTTGAACTTTTAATGTTTTTTCTTTTTACATTTGATATTGTTAAGATCAACTTTCATAAATTTCATGTAATATAAAAGTAACAAGGTGGAGAACCACTGACAGAACAATACTGAGAGAGTAGGAACTCCAAAGAAAACAAGATGGTAACAAAAATTAATTAATTAGTCAATTAATTAATATTTATTCAATAATAATAAAAAAAAAAGACAACAAATATTTCCTGAAAATTAGACAGTCATTCTCATTAAAATAATAAATAAGAATTAATCGATTTATATGGTTAATAAATTTGTACTAGTTTGTATTTACAAATACTGTTTATTAGACTTCATAACTGTTAAGACAACGCCAAAATTGAATCAAAAACTCAGCTACTGAATGTTATCTACATCTACCACTTGTTACATATCATAGCTAAAAGCTGGTAATGTGAAAACGAATGTTATTCTTTTACTCTGGACTCTTTTACGCAGAATTGCAAGTTAATAGATTTTAACTTGGTTATTTAACTTTATCACATTTTGGGAAAGAAGTCTCATCCAGTTAAAACATTTTTTTGTTTTGCACCTTGCTTGCAGTTTCTCGCTTTTAATATAAAAATTATAAAAGTTGATGGTTGTATATCAACTCATTCCTTCCAAATATATACAAGTGTTTTCTAAAAACTTTAAATACTTGCTGTTCAAGAGGAAAAATGACTTAGAATGAAACAAATTCTCATTGAATGGATGATGGCTAGAAACACCAATTTGTGTGTATCATGGAAGTAATAATCAAACATAATGAAAAATGAAAATAGCTTATATGTTCAAAAACTTTCTCAAGATGAGCGATTTGCAGAAAAACAGAAGTTAAAATTTGAAATATGTGGTGCGTCTATGATGTATTCTTTGGGGGGGGGGGGGGAAAAGCATAGCCATAAAATTAAAAATATGTACATAACATAGATACAAAAAAAAAAATTAAAAATAAATAAAATAATTCCACTTCATAGACGCACCACATATTTTAAATCTTAACTATGTTCTTCAAATCAATTATCTTGAGAAAGTATTTGAACAATAAAAACGAAACGTTGGGGAACAAACAATTTTCAGTTTTGCTTATATATATATATATATATATAGCATGTATCAAGTTAGTTGAAAAAAAAAATATAGTAAAGTGGTCGATTGTAGGTTCAATCGGTCTACCACTATAAGCTGGTTTCTACGTCAGACCTGGCACGGTCAAAACCCAACAGACACTAATGTGTAGTTATATATATATATATATATATATATATGGTGAGTGGGTACACAAATGAAATCATATTTTGATCCCAGATCTCATCAGGCCATTGAGCATTATCAAAATAAAAGTTTTAAAATTAAAAAATATGCCAGATGTTTTGAAAGTAGATACATTCTTTCTAATGTTAATTAAAAATCTCAGTGAAAAAAATATTAATAAATTCCCATTGTTCCGGTAATAAGCTAATTTTGAATAAATTATTTGCAATTAAATGTATTTACTATTTAAATAAAATGACACCCCGATTTTAGCTCTGACAAGCAATAAAAGAAACCGGTCACTTTTCCTTTTTTTTGTCTTCCTACTTTACTTGTTTCTAAGCTTTGATTAAACATAATTTTGATTGTTTATTCATAGTTGTGATAAAAATGAATGTATTCATATGTATTATATTAAAAATAGCATCAACAATGTACAAACTCAGGGTTAAGATCTAAAAATATTTTTATTTTGTTGTCTACTCTAACTTTTGAAATAATGTCACCATATTTTTTTTTTCTAATTTGCAAAAACCTATACAGATATAATTTATTTTTTGAAGATGCCGAATTAATGTTTTCTGGATTTAAATATTGTAATTTTTAAGTTTTGACAGGACAGATAACCGCTCTTTATTAATTCTAGCCACACTAATGAGCCATGATATGGCAAAACAGCTGTCTGTGGATGAACAAGAACACGTAAGACTTCCTGCTAAATACAATGTATCTACTTTCAAAAATGTTTCATTAAATAAAATGCTGGATCTTCATAAACCATATATTTATATAATCTGACAAACAAAATAAAAATTCAGTCTCATGAAACATCTAAAAACAATGTAGAAGGCATCAATAATTTTAATTTTTTTTCTAACAAAGAAAATAAATTATTGTGTTTTGATATGTCAAATAATTGGAAAATAAAAAATATTTGTCATTCAATTTTTTTTTTATAGAAGTTCAGGAGCATATTTAGATATTTGATACTTCTCTCTCTATATATATATCTATATTACCAATTACAAAAGGTAAAATTTGAACAAATAGGTTAGAGAATTTAGCTTTCGATGTCTGATAGCTTCAAACTTCACCAGCAGTTGTACATTTATGTATTGAGTGAGAGAGTAAAAAAGTGAAATGTTGGCTCCAAGCAAGTAAAAGGATAATAATTAGGAAGGGGAAGGGCACAAAAGTGAATATTATCCGTACACATAATAAATGAGAACGATACTACCCCCCTCCCACCACAACTTTGCTCCTCCCACTACTATTTTTTAACATATGTGTGATAGCACAAGCACCTTGTCCTCATTAACTGCCAAACAGGCGTGGCAATATTTGTGGAGGCTAAGGAGGTACTGCTATGTCTAAAGCCACCAGCAGCTTTTGTCACCGGACAGTCTTGAGGAAAAAAAAAAACAAAAAAACTGTTCATCTTTGCACATTCATGTCTTATTAAAATGCGTTTTATTATAGGAACAGAATTTCTTTTGAATAAATTTCATATTTAGTGTCATAATTCATGGCATACACATATTTTATTAATGACAGAATAACTTTTGGGCTTTTTTTTTCCACTCGCAATTATGGTAACGGATTACCTTGCACTACTACCGACACATGTCATAACACCATTTCACGAGGCTCATCTTTCAATAGAGACCCAATCTTATGATGAAACACAGTTGGACAAGGGCCAAGAACCTCAGAAGTCTCAACTACCACTGCAGTAAAAATCAATCTGTCCACAACAAGATGCTTTTGATTGTTCAACTGCTGTGTCTCGAGCAACAACAGAATAATGTATTTTGTATATTTTTACACAACTACTGAATCAAATAACATTGTTATATATCTTAAATATTTTAGTCACAAGTCTGGGCACATTACCGACTACTGTGGATTCACCTGCGTCAGCGAGTGGGTAACACAATGGTATTGCATCGGCATACGACAATTGAAAACCTACAAATAGCTGCAACTTTTTGTGAGGCTCGTCGCGTCGATCAGTCAGCTTGTGTCCAGTCGAGCGGAGGAGATATGTCATCCTTCCCTATGATGCCGACAGTCATAAAACTAAACTGGGAATCAAATTGTATTCATCAATTAGTGGTAGTTTGATCATTTTGTTTTTTCTGCCATCTGTCGGACGATCTCTAGAGCTGCCTCAGTTGCAATAAATGAGAAATAGAGCATTCGCATAAATACTTATTTTTATTTAGTCTTCAGGCTAGGATCAAAGGATAGTAATGTTCGTCCCAGAGGTCATCCTATCGGGCATTACTTCCTCCTTTTGGTGGCAGCGAAAGGTTTTCTATAACACTAATAAACATGTGTCCAGTTAGAAAGCTGAATGAAAAAAATCTGACTTAAAAAGAAGAAAACAAAAATACAATTAAAATTAAATCAGGTACTTAGTAATCGTAGTATTTATCTTCATTGAGAAAATTAATTTCATTCATTAAAGCGTCTGCCCTCTTTTATATGCAGCAGCTTAACCAACCTGCTTGACTTTCAAGGTCATGGTTTCAGACGAAATTAAGTGAGACTGATCGACACGCAATGTATACATCTAAAAGAATATACTATGAAAAAGCTTATTATATAAACATTAAATCTCGAGTGAGAAAAAAAAAGTTAAAGATTTTTTTTTTTTTTACAAAAGTTTCTTTTTAGATAGAAACTCAATGAGTAATAAAAGTGGTGATTAATAGCTTACAAAGGAAAGTCTTATTGAGAGGTGGTGGTGGTGGGCACAGTCAAATGAGTGCAACACCATTGTTACTGTCTGACTCGAGAAACAATCTATGCCAATCGAAAGGCATGATGATACCAAGTAAGCCACTAATAAGTCAAAGTTTAAATGACCTTTAATAAATAAAAGAAAAAGTGATGATAAAAACAGATAAAAATAAGGTTTTCTTTGTAAAATATCTTTTGGATTTATATTCTTCAGAATACTATTCTCATCTTGGTTGTTATCTTCACAATATTTTGACTGATGTAACCTCCGACTTTCTTCAGGTGCATCTTTTTGAACTTGGAAATCTAATAGTCGAACTTGGGGGAAACTTCACAAAATTCGAACTGAACCCTTTAATTCCAGGAGATAGACTCATTCCATCAGCCACAAGCAGGTAGAAGTGTTAATTTTATGTTATTTTCAGTTATTATTGCCTGCAGCAAGGATTGAACCATCAATCTCTAGAAGACTGTCACTTGAAACTGATTGTTAACCAACACTTTCAGAGTTCGAAACAAGATTTCCTAGTTCAAAAAGATGCACCTCAAAAAGGTCGAAGGTTACAGACAAAATGTTTTGAATATAACAAAGATGAGAATAGTCGTCCGAATAATAAAAATGATCAATTCTCGTCTCAAAAATTCCAAAATACCTTTTTGTAGCTTTTTATATAAAGAATAAAAAGTTAGATCATGTCAAACTGTTAACACTAAAATGTACAGGATTTTATTTACCGAGTAATTTTCATAGACATGGCATAAATAGATACCGCCCCCCCCCACACACACTAAAAAAAAAAAAAAAAAAAAAAAAAATTAGAAAAAATTGTATGAACTTCTTACTGACACTCATCCTAGATTAGGTGTTTCATGCAGAGGCAATGCAATAGTTGGAGTGGCGTTGAAGTCAGTAAAAACATACCAACTCAAATTATTTCCCAATTGTACAAATTTTAAATACCTAAATGGTTAAAATGATTAAAAAATAAAAATAAAAAAATTAAAAAAAAATGTTTGTTTTTATTTTAAATCATTTTGTTAAACTAGGTGTACCAACCCAGTGTTGCCCGGGTGGAGACATTGTCGGTTTGAGTTATTAGAGAAAAATAATTCAAAATATAGTCATGTTTACATTTTTGTTTTAAAATAGGATTTAAAAAAAAATTGTTTTACTTTTCCCTTATTTTATTTGATTGCAATAAATATGTAATTTATAGTCAAACAAACAATTCAATGTATGTTTATCAAAGTTACGTATTGGCAAGAAACAAACACACAAAATTAAAAAACATACATGAAATAACTTAAATTAGCATCGACGTTACAAATAATTAACTATGGTTTCTTTTGTTTTTAATTTATTCTTTTTAATCGTGATTTAATCTTATTCAAAATTCCCACAATCATAAGTCTCACTTCACAGCTATTCCAATTACACAGTAAACACCTAATATGGGATGGGCATCAGTAAGGAGCTCTAAGTTGTTAAGTTAAACATGACTCAAAAACCTATAAAGAGGATACTACAAGTTATGTGTAATGGTAGTAGTAGACTTACATCTATGTTGGTCACCAAGTAAACTATTTTCTATCAAATTGACAAAAGAAAGTGTGCTAAGGGGAATAAGGGCAAAACGGTCAAAATAAAACCACACAAGACATGAGCAAAAAGTAAAAATAATTCATAACGTACCCAAGTTCTCTAAGAGCTTGTCCTTCATGCACATCCCATATGATAACTCTTGTGTCATAGGATGCTGTAGCCAAAAGAACACTATCCGGAGAAAAGTCACAGGAGACCACATCATTTTGGTGGCCGACAAGTTTATGGAGAATTTCATAAGGTTTAAACATTTTCCAGATCAGTACCTGCTCATGAGAAAAACAAAAAGACAAGGGATAAAAAGCTGTTTTTCTTCAATTTCAAGAATTATAGTCCAATTTTCTAGAATTTAGAGTTTTTATCCATATTTAGTAATTCAAAATGAATCATGGGAGAAATAAAGAGCAAAATCTCCTAATTAGATTGTCTCATTCATAACATACACTTCCTTGCTAATGATGTTATCCTGGCTCATGTTTATTAGACAAATTGCATCTTGTTCGCTACACACTACAATTCCTTTAGACATAATTATATGTAAATTTTAACACAAAAGAAAATAATGGTAAGACATTTATAATGCTTATAAGTCATGGAGAAAAAGAAAAAAGTTTATTTAAAGCCATGATTTTACAGAAAACCATGAAGATCGCTTTAAGCAGAATAAAAGTTAAGAAACAGCGAGAATTTGCATATTGTACACACTGTGATTGAAAATAAAAAGTTATTCTTAAGATATATTCATTCAATCTGCATGTTAAGCAATGAAAACTGGTGTGACAGACTGACTAATCCTTTTATAGTATGCATTTAAAATTGCAAGCGTACACATTAGATCATATACAAATAGTTGTTTGCTTAAAGTTATCTGAAATTTTAAAGTTATGTGCAATGACTAGTCAGTTTTTCATTTAACAAGAAAAAACAAAAACAAAAAAAACTAATAGAGTTTCTATTTAGATTATTCGGACTACTATTCTTATCTTGTAATCTCCAACCTTCTCCATGTGCATCTTGTTGAACTTGGAAACCGGTACATAATTTTGAACAGAAACCTTTATTTAATCCATGAGGGGAGATTGTTCGCATTTCATCAACCGTGACGAGTAGAAACGTTACTTTATTCTTAGTTATTATTGCCTGTAGGAAGGCTTGAACGATCACACTCCAGAAGACTATCACTTAGACCAGATTAAACAACACTTAATTATTAGGCAATATGTCCATCAAACACTAATACATCGATTATGATTGAGGTTTTGAAAAATCAGTCACATTTTTTGAAGACGAATAATTATTTCTTAAATACTTTTACTAAAACTTTTCAAAACAAATTTGTAGGATTTCTCCTAGAGCAATATTATATGAAAAATGCTTCAAACAAAATTAAATTGATTAAATTAACTATTGATCTTTTATTAATCAAAAATTCTGAGATATTCTACACAAATACATAAAGTTGTCTCATTTAGAGATTAGTGCATTCTGTAAGTAAGATAATTCGATAAATAAATTCTTGCAAGGAAATCGGTTCAATTGTTTAAATTGAACTTACCAATCGTTTTTCACCACAAGCCGCCAAGTATTTTGACTGAGGTGAGAATTTACAACAATGGACAATATTTTTCAAAGGTGTCTGGAATGTGTGGGTCATATTTCCATCGTCATCAAGATCCCAGAGTTTAAGTGTGCCATCATTGGAACCAGAAACTAAAACTTGACTGCCATCAGGTGCAAAGTTCAAACAACGAACCAGTTTTGTGTGGTCATCAAGGATGCACAGCAGATTACCTAAAAATGGTGGATGGGAAAATCAATCACGAACAAAGTTGTAACATAATTGTTAACTGGATCATGGATAAAAATAAAAAATTAAATGAAAAGGACATTTTTCCGAAACACTGCATGTACTAAAAATTCTACCAATCTCTAGTCAGAGTTTTGCACTGATAATTCTACCAAGTTCTTACCAATTTGTCAGAGCACTTTTTTTGTGTGCAATAGTGAGTACAGCTCCAGGTCTAACTTCAACTGGTGAGATGCGAATGGCTTGTATGGAAATCGGTCCCAACTGGAACGAAGGTCGATGGGGGTCAGTACACCTCCCAACCGACCTGATTTGTCAATTCTTTTCTTCTGATTAGCTTCTTCCCATTTTAAATTTTACCAAACCTTCATCGATAGACAACACGTACCCCCCCCCCCCTATTTGATCCTCATTGGTCAACTCTTTCTTCATTGACTCCACCAGACATTGTTAATTCGACAAATCTAATTTTTAATATTTTTGTTATCATAACCCCCTTTTCTAATTAAAATTCGGTCAGTAAATAATTCAACAATAATTCTTTCTTATAACCAGTCATGGAGTCAGACGGCCACCCTTTAGAATTTAATTTCTTTTTCCTCAGATAACAACATCCATGTTCCTCAGCATGGCACCTCCAAACCATCCCAGAAATACAATTTCTTATCTACTTTGTCATTCTTACTACCGGCCTTAAAAAAATGGATTTTTCCAAAAAATAAAAATAATATTATAGTCGTTATTCCTGGAATTGTTTTTTTTTTTTTTTAAAACTTAGTTCACCTCAAACAAGTAAAGTTGCCACTGTAGACATAAGGGGCTACTGAGAATTAGGGTGAAAATTTAGGGGGTCATCCTAAATTGGGAGCTGTACAGTGAAACGCTTGTTCACATTAGTTTTAAATTTCTGCATGTCGGTACAGTCGGGGAAACAGGGAGCAGGGAGGGAGTTCCAAAGGCCGGCAGCTCGAGGAAAGCTATTGGAGTAGAAGACTCTCCAGCATCTGGGGACCTCCACAGTGAATGGATGGGATTTAGCTGTCAGGTTGGTCGAGTGTATTTACGTCTGCTTTAGATTATAGTCACTTCCATCAGCAATTATCTTGTCAGACTTAGGTAGGTGGGAGAAGTGTGAGATCAACTATCTTCAATCGGTCCTCAATTCTCCATAGTTTTTTTTTTTTTCTTTCTGTTTAATAAAATTTCGCCCAGTCAAGTCCAATCTCCAGAAAGTTTTATTTATATTTTAATATTTTTTCTCATTTAAATTTCAGCTATCACTTTCCATTTGTATATTTTCATTATCAATTTCTCTTGTTAATTTAGAGAGTCATGCATCACAATGTCATAGATATAAATAGAAATTAAAACTGAAAAATAAAATGAACTTAACAGCAACTTTCAAACAAAAGTTCGTTTCAGACGAGTTAAAAAAAATTATGCATTAGAAAAAAGCAAAAGCAAAAGCAAAAAAAAAAAAAGATTTATTTACCATTGTGGCAGTTCCATAGTTGAATTCTGCCAGAACTGACACCAACAGCTAAAGTCAGGTATTTTCTGAAGTTGATATGTCTAAGACGGACATGGGTGTTGTTAACCTCTCGCGTAGAACTTGTGCAAGGTGAAGTACTAAAGGCAAGGGACCAAACACATTCTCCACAGTCAAAAAGATGGTGGTCAGATAAGCTCTTCGAATCACTACTGGATCGGAGGCTAAAAACAAAATTGAACACATTTTTATCTATCAAAAAGCAAAGCATTCAGTGTCTCATGATGTTCTTAGGTGACTTGTATTGGGTCAAATTCATTTAAAATTCTGTTTTTACTTTTTTGAAATTCAGTTTCCTATTTTTATAATATTTCATGAAACAATTAAATATAGTATTGTTAAAACCCAGTGGGATAACACAAAGTAATTGAGGTGAGAAAAATGAGAGTTAGATTTCTAACGAATAAGAAATTCTCATTAAATTTTATTTTTGGAGAAGATGTAAAGCATAACATAATAAAAGGTGAACATGAATTGAAATACAAAGAGCAAAAATATGGGAAAAAAAGAGTTTATGAAAACAGTGTTTGTGGTTTCAAAGTTGGTGAAATGCTAGATAATAAATGCCTACGGTATTTCTTTACTTGTGAGGAAAGGGTTATTAACCTTAATAGTGAAATGGAAAAGGAGTTCAAGTGTCGTGATGGTGCAGAGAGGTCGCAGGATTATCGTTCAAGGCCTCATGGTTATCGTCCACGGCTGTCGTGTGCCCATTGCAAAGAGACAATGGTTGCATGCAGAGGCAAACCATGGACAGTCAAATTTTAAAAATGATGGTAGAAGGCATGTGACTACGCAAAAGAGTCAGTGTCTTCAGCAGTCAAGAAAGACCGATAAAAAGGAGCAACATTGTGATCCAAGGCGAGAGAGGGTTGGAAGCAAACAGCTAGCGTCATTTGTGTCTGGTTTTGGGTTTGATTTTTTATCTGGTGCATGTTTCCATCTTTTACTACATTATACAATTGATTATATATATATATATATATATATATATATATATATATATATATATAATTTAAGACCGGCTTTGTTAAACAGAATTTTTGCGTTTGTATAGCTTTTTTGTGAGGTTTTCGAATCGTCAAGCTAGCCTTCGGGTTTCGGATGGTAGTTTATATAGTATTTTGCCGATTGTTCGTAATTCGGCCATTTCTCCAGCGCTTTCGATCTTTTTGGTCGTCCTCAGGAGTAGTTTCTTTTATTATAAATGAGAAGACTTGAATTATTGTTTTTATAAATATCTTGAAGGGTTGAGTTGGTTGAGTTGATCATTATTTTTTTATTTTTTTTACTTTATTTTCATTTAATTATGAGATACGTTTAGTATGTTAGTGCCGGTGTTGAAAGCTATTTTGTGAATAGTAAGCTGTTTGGTTTAAATAAATATTGCTTCTAGTATTTTAAGTCGGTTTATGCAATTATTTTTGTGTATGATTTTGGTGTTAGATGTTAATATTTTCCGTATATCTGCCGACTGTAGACTTTTGTTATGTGAAGTAATATGACGTTGGATAGCGCTGGTATTGGATAAATGGTAAGTTAGACGTCGAGAGAGTTGTTGTAGTATGGTCAATATAGGTGCTATGTACTTGTTCTGTTTGGGTTGTAGGGAGACATTCCTTAAAAGGGCATGAGAACTTATATATAACATTAGTTTGGCTGAGGGTTGCATTTATGGTGTTATTTTTAAAAATTCTGTGTAATAAATTATTAGTTTGGTCTTTTTATACTGGTTGTTAGGTTTAGTGTATCATAGTATTATGTGAAGTATTGCTTTTTCGTCGAGTTTGTAGCTAGGGTGCATCTGGTTTTTGTAGTAGATGTTGATCGTGTCTTTTTTGTTATAAGTTTTATTTTTGTTTTTATCGTGTATGGAGTTCATATACCACCTGAAGGATTGCTCGACGATTCGAAAATCCTACAAAATAGCTATACAAACGCAAAAATTCTGTGTTGTTCAACAAAGCCTGCTTAAATAATAACTTGCTACCTATATATATATATATATATATATATATAATGAAAAGTACTAGACATTAATTTGGTGAAATATCTGAAAAGACAAGTTCAAATGTTCTGTACGTATGAAAGAATATATGTATACATTATATTTTCAAAATGTGGTAAAATGTCACTAGACAGTAATCATTTTGCATTTATTCAACATGAAATGAAAATAGTTCTGAAAAGTGTGCCTTTAAAATGAAAAGGATAAAATGAAATAATGTATACTTTATATTTATCAAATATTTTTATAGACCAGGAATTTGGAAAGTCATGCTTCGAGTCCCATGGTCCAAACTGATACTCAAAATTCTATCTTCTCTTTAAGAGGGGGAGGGGGTAGTTATCATGTGACCAGAATCCCAGAAAGTATACTTGTAAAAGATTGGAAAAAAATCCTTAAGAGAGTAGGAGGGATAAATTTCCTGTAACAAAGAACTTGACTGGGTGATATGCACTATGTGATTCGTAAGTCATATCTTCCAAAAGATTCTAAAGAAAATTCTATTTTTGGTAACATAGGTGTCTAGCTGGCACCAAATTCCGGAGTCAAACTAATAGTAATTTAACTAGCATTCCCAGCCCGTCAGCCATTATCGTGCGACATTGACAAATTTGTACCTTAATTCGTTCAACTCTCAATTTTGCACTTATTTCTGGGCCAATTTTAAATATATATGGTTGGAAAGAAAATAAAATAGTCTTTCCGAATATTTAATTTGTATGTGTTTTTATTAATTAAATTATTTTTTATGGCAAGTTAAAATGTATTTATGAATCAGAAATATGAATGTTTTTTTAGACTCAATTTTACACGTTAGTTTATTTTTCAAAGTTAAAGCTGCCAATCTTTATCAATATCAAAATTGTACAGCCAATGAGAACACACCTTAAAATATATCCAAAAACTTGTATTTTTCTTCCTCAACCAGTTGAAGAGGAAATACGACAGAGTAAACTTAACAGAAGTTCCTTAAAAAATTAGAAGGTACGTAAAAAAAGCTCCACTACTTAATAGAAGATAAGTCTCAATTATTTTGATATATAATATGTGAAATTTTAATAATGATTTAATACCCGGAAAGTTTGTGAAACTTTCAATTTTGAAAAAATGAACTTAAGTTACAAGTTTTTTAAGTAAACAAATGCAAGCACGCGAACGGAAAAAAAGAAAGAATTGTCACATGATAACTACCCCACCCCTCTATTGCTCGCTTATTTTTGAAAAAGTGTTCCCTCCCCCCCTCGAACTTAGTAAAAATGTTTTAAAGTCTGTCATTTTATATAACGAAATAAAGATTAAGCAAGTTTTATCTCTAGCTTATTTACTTATGCATAAACTGACATATTTTGCATAACTAAAAATAAGTCTATTATCCTTATTATTTTTATGAGTATATCCGTAAAAAAAAAAAAAAAAAAAAAAAATTATTCTTCGCCAGTATTCACACTTAATATTCATATAAATAACGTCTAAATCGGTGAAGTTTAAAAAAGAAATAAGAAAAAGTTAAAAATAAATACAATATATCAATTGGTATAGAAAAAAAGGAAAAAAAAAAGAACACATCTCATTATGGAAATAGAGTGAAGGATTTCTTTTCAAATCCATTTTACCTAGTTGTCGAATTTTCAAGTTGCTTTCTCCCTTCTCCTAAATACTTGACATTGTTCCAGTTTGGCAAGTCTTTTCCTTTTGTGATGGAATGATGAGATAAGTACATTTAGTTGTGTGATGGGAAGGAAGTATATCTTATAAATATATATATTATGCATAAATTTAAAAACACATTGGTCTTTATTGTAGTGTGGAGGATTATTATCTTTATAATAACTTTGGTTAGCGACATCATCGATTGTGCACGGAGACAAACAAACATACAAGATAACAGACAATGTCCAGTTTTAGTAGTAGTAGTGTGTATGTATGTATGTATGTGTGTATATATACATATATAAATATATATTAGTGTTGGTACGATTAATTGGAATCAGAAAAATTTTAGCCTAATTTCAGATTCCAAAAACGATTCTTTTAATATTCTTTTTTTAAAACTTAATTTTCCATTGCTGGTACTAATAAATATTTCTTGTTTTTAAACTACCAGTAAAACTAAAATCTATAGATCATAATATCATCAAAAGATTTTCTTGCGTAAATTCGCTAAGTAACCTTTAAAAGAATGCAGTTGATGAAGATTCCGAAAAATGTTTAAAAATACAATAAAACATTTTTGTCAAGAAATATAGTGTCAAACATTGATAATTAAATTAAAAGTAAAATATAAAAAAAAATTGTTATTTATTTTTTTTAATTCATTTCCTTTCTGCTGCTAAGCTTTTAACTATTTTTATTTTTTTTGATTTATTTATATGGTGGGCTTTTGTCTGGTGGACTTTTATCCGATCCCCAAACCAGCACTGGCAAATCTTACAAGGAGTAGCCAAAAAGTGTGAAAAAACCCCCAAAAAACAAAAAACTTTGACATTTTCAAAGGCTTGGGTTGAGTTGAATTAGGTATAAATGAATTTGTGAATTCAAAGATTCACATGCCTCTGTGCATGAACACACTTTGTTGTCAATTCTTTGATTTTGATGGCTGTATACTGGTTGTAAAACAAAATTTCTAAATATATAAAAGGTGGGTTGGAATGGAGATAGAAGGCAATAAAATCAAAGACCAATAATAAAAATAATTCTTGGTAATTAGTATTATTGAAACCGTTTGGCAGTTTAGTTGTTACATTTCTCTTCCACTAACAAGACACATGAAGACTGAAAATTTGCCCACATTAAAACGTAAGTATATTTTTAAAACTATTTAAAAGACATTTAAAATGCGTTTTATGAATTAAAAATTAAATTATATTTTAATGTAGCTTTGTAGAAATTGAATAGATTCTTTTACTATATTAGAAGTATTATTATTATTATTATTATTATTATTATTATTATTATATATTAATACCCTCAGCTAAATTACCACTCTAAACAAAAATGAGATTTAAAAAAAAAAAATTATTTATTTATTTTTTTTTTTTAAGCGATTACATGTGAACGCCCTGAAAAACTTGGTGGGAAGAAAAAAAAAAAAAAAAAAAAAAAATTAATTACATAAATTTAACGTAAAATAAGCTCCCATTTCAGGGATATTCTAGCGTTTTAGACCAGTTAACCAAAAATTGTTATTTTGCTCTGTGAGATAGATTTTGTATGTTTATTTCTTATTTTTGGGGAAGGGGGGGGAGAGGGTGTTTACTTTAAAAAAATTTTTTTTAAGCGATTACAGTTTCACGACCTTGCTAGTCGGACTTAGGGTTAGTGGTAAAAAAATTTAATGAACATCCCTAAAAAGTTTGAATGGCCCAGAAATTATCATTTTACATTAATTTATATATAAAACTGATTTCCCCACTCAATTTAAAAATAATTGTTTTTTTCTTCTTTCTATCAAGTTTTTCAAGGTGTTCACACGTAATCACCTAAAAAAGTAGAATCTCATTTTTTGGGGTTGATTTAGCTGAGGGTGTTAATCTACAAATTTGCCACTATTATTAGTAGTAATAGTATTACTATTATCTGTATCTTGTTTTTCTTTTTACAGTAAAACAATCAATGTACTATATATCTGTTATATTGACAGTAGCAATATATACCCCATACACACACACATATATATATATTACATACACATACACACACTTTGTATGTGTCACATGTTTATCCATTGCTTGATTTCTTAAAAAAATTTTTTTTTTTAAAGTGCTGACATCTGTAACTCTTATTCTCTAAATAATGGGTTACAGCATAGAAATACATAACATTTGAGTGCAGAATCAGAAGAAAAAAAATACAATTTTACATACGAATGCCAAATTTTATCAAAATTGCTCCCAAACTAGGTTTGGTTGTTTTGTTTTACGGCTTATCAACCATTTTTGGGTTATTTAATGCCGAATTCGGTCATTTTGGTAAAAGTTTTTATGCTTCAAGTTTTTTATATCTTCAAATATTTATTCAGTGTTTGATTTGGTTGTTTTTTTTTTTAGAAGAAAGTTGTTTTTGTTTTTGTTTTTAGCTTTGCAGAACATGATCGAGTTTTACAAAGGGAAACGAAAAAAACAATAACATCAATGTTTGGTGCTTTTTAAGTCAGGAAGCCGGTATCTTGAAACAGCCTGATCCAAAACTAGAGAAACTGAAGAAATAAATGAATTTCTTGTGAATTAATCTGTCATTTCAAGTATTTTTTGTCCATTTAATGTCGATTTTGAATCCCAAATTATTTAGCTTTAAATTCTTATAACTTTTGAATTACTATGAATATTCCATGATAAATGCCAGTACACTGAAATCATATGCCCTTGATAGGGTTAAGATGAAAATTCATATACACTAAATGTACAAAAGCAAGGAAATTCCCAAATTTTTACACTTTTATTGTCATTAAGGGTATGACTACATATCAACCAAACCATTTCATTATCACATCACTACAGTATAAATCTTTATGCATGAGTGGATGAAGTGTGTGAGGTGCACTGAAGAAAAATTCCTACCAGTAAAATACATAGCCCTGTTGTGCTCGCATACCCTTAATGACAATAAAAGTGTAAAAATTTGGGAATTTCCTTGCTTTTGTACATTTAGTGTATATGAATTTTCATCTTAACCCTATTAAGGGCATATGATTTCAGTATACTGGCATTTATCATGGAATGTTACTACTTTTGTAAATACAATGGTTATTTTCAAGGTTTTTTGGAATTTTCTGGAAAACTAAGGTATATGGTAAACTGAAATTAAAATGCCATCAACTAGACCCTATAACCTCTATCTCTGCCAAAAATCAGCTGAATCCATCAAATAGTTGATGAGATACAGGGTGGCACATACGTACGTACGTATGGATAACGCAAAATCATGCCTGACCTTTCTGGATCTCTGGGTTGCCTTGACTAATGATGCTGAAATTCTACACACTTACAGAACCTATCAAAAAAAAATTTGTGCAAAGTTTTAACTAATTTGGTTTATTGGCTTTTGAGTTATGATTGATCAAAGAAATGAGATTTCTAGCGTAGGCCGTTTTTTAAGTCTATTAAGGGATAGAGTGCTCTCGCGCCTCCCTTGATTTCAAACAGTTTTGAACTCCATTTACTAAGCTCTTTATAACTGATTAAATAATAATCTAAAATAAAAATAAAAATCAACTGGGAATACTAATTTAACACTAATTAATCCAAAATTCAAAGTTTCATTAGATCTAAATAAACCCCTCACCCTAAAAATGGAAACAAATTAATCACCAAGTAAAGTCAAAGAATCTAACAAATTACTAAAAATTATGTCACTCAAACATTGAACATAAAAATCAAAATGTTAAAAAGCTAATTGCTAGTTTTAATAACTTGAGAATAATAATTTACTTACACTTTATTCTGTTTGATGTCCCATTTGCACAAATATACATATCCTCTCCCACAAGACCAAGCAAAGTAGAAGCCATCAGGTGACCAAGCCACAGACCGGTTCTCGATTACCCGACCTCTAGTTTCAGCATACTCAGATCTCAAATAATCACACTGATTAGCTTTATCTGAAAGAAAAAAGTAAAGTAAAGTTATTAAAAATCTAAAAAAAATGAAATAAAAATTCTTATATAACTAATTATTTATACAAAATTTTAACTTTTGAACATTTGTATTGACTCCCAGCTCAATCAGATGAAGTTAGAAGCCAGTTGAGCTGCAGATTATTTGCTTTAGGATTCCATTTAGGAATCAGCCAGTCATGCCTATTTAGGTAAGAATGAAGAGAATATGACGTCAAAGACTTGAGTCCCGTGATTTAAAAACATTAATATTTTGGAAAGTAATTAAAAATAAAATAAATATTTTACCTTGACCATTATTTCCACTATCATTTTTATTGTGAATTATTTGGTTGCAGTTACCGTACACTTTTGATTAAAAAAAAACAAAAAAAACTGATCTCATAATCATTTTCTTTCAAGAAATATCTGATTAAAAAAACTATTTCATCCAAAAATTATTAATTTCCTATCTTTATAAACAGAAACAAGAATATTTTAAATGTGGTTTAGAGTGGAAACAAGGGGTGATACTTATTTTATTTCAGATTTTAAAATACTAGCATAAATTGAATAATAAAGTTTATTTAATAATACTTTTGAAAAGTAGGGATTTAAAAAGAATTTTAAAAAGTTATCCTTTATTTACTGGCATGTATGATTTGTACCATCTACAAAAAATTTACAGCAAAATTTCAGACCCATCTAATTTAGAAAAAAAATAAATGAATTTCTAAAATAGAGACCCCCTACCCCACATGACAGCAACAAATCTCTTGTAGGTTTCTATTGATGTATAAATCCAAAACTTTTGTTTTTAAATACAAATCAACTTGGAAAAATATGAAAATGAATTAAATTAAAAAATGTTAAACATTTTACCATCAGCCATCATCATTTACCATAGAAATGGTTTTAAAATGCAGTAATAAGAAATGTGTTATTTGCAATACAATTTTTAAAAAAAAAACAACTTAGAAACTGTAGGAGGATTGGATCAGAGCACCAAAAGAGAAACAAAGCATTCTGTTGTCGCAACGCTCTGGTGTCAGCTGTTAAATTTCTTTACCGTCTTCACCATTTTCTAGTGGCGACATTGGTTATTTCACATTTTGCTTCTTGTACAGGGTGGGCCAAAATAAGGGTCCTATCTTTAAATTTGAATAACTTGAATTTGAATAACTTCCACAAAATAAAAGTTAAACTCACCAAACTTTATGTGTGTGTAGACTGACCATTCCGAGATTTTTTGAAATAAACAAAACAAATTCTAGCCGAAAAACACTTCTTAAAACTTACAAAAACTAAAGTATTGTTTTTTACACTGTTTTGAGTTTTTTAAGCAAAAATAATGTTTTCTAAATGAGGGTACGTTCCTTAGGGCTAATACGGCTCATGCTTGCTTCGGAAGGGGTCCTTTACTTATTCTAAAAAAAAAAAAAATAAAAAAAAATCAAAAAAAAATCAATAAATAAAAAAGTTATGAATTTTTAATAATAGAACCCTTATTTTTGCCCACCCTGTATATGTTGTTTACTTACAACTGTCGAATTCAACAAGTAGTTTCTTTTATCTTTGTGGAGAAGCTCCTAACTTGTTAAATCGTGTGGTATGTGTTCTGATTGGTTAATTAACATTAGGTCACTTTTTTTCCCCCCTTTTTAATTGTGAATTTTTTTATGTGACCTTGTTTTGCAGATATAATTGTAGACAATGGTTAAAAGTATTTCCCATTTTCACCTTTGAGTTTAGCTTTAAGCAGGTAAAAAAAAAAAAAAAGAATGGAACACATTTCTTAACATACCAGTAATCTATTTTTGACATTTCTCATCTTGCCATGTATACTATAAACTGAACACTATTGGAATAAAAAGGCATTAAATAACACTTAGATTTCTACTTGTTCCCCACAAACAGAGAATGGCATAGAGGTATACTGTTGATTGCACTTAAATATATAACGCTTGGCAGTTACCTGTGAAGACATCAGTTCAGAAACAATTTCAGGTGGTTGCAAAGAAAAAAGACAGTGATATGTGCAGATCATATTCAGGCAAGCAATGCACCAAAAACGTGGCTAACTATACATGCCCCCCCCCCTACACACTACAACAAAATATCTCTAGATTTCTTTCCATCTCACTTGAAGTACATAAATACCGTAAAGCTGATATATTAATGTTCGTTTTTGCGTTGTTTCTGATTGCAAGTAGCCAATAGCAAAAAAGCTGAAATCTAGATCACAAGAGAGGAAGAAAGAAAAATAAAATCCAGCCAAATAGTGAGGAAAAAATAAGTAGGTAAGGCTTTAGTGATTTGGCAGGAATCAGCTGTTTTCCTATTTAAAAAAAAGAAAAAAAAAAGGTAGATTTCGACAAAAAACGGAGAACTTGCATCCATGAAAGGCTTTTGTGATTTAAGCAGAAATCCGCTTTTTTTGAATATAAAAAAAAAAAGCAGAGAACATACATCCCTGCTATATTGATAGAAGTAGGGGTGGGACGTAATGGGTGAAAATTTCAGATTCATGCGAGTAGTATTTTTTTGTGTTCATTTATACATAAACACTAAACAATCAAACATTTTGAAAATTTTGCAAAATTCAGAAAGTGCAGGCCAAAAATAGCCGTTAGGGCTCCACGGGACTCAAAATCCATCATTTTTCGGTGAAAAAGTGGTTTCATGTGACATTGCAGGTCCTAAAACATCCTCAAAAGCTATGAATGGATATAGATGGTTAAATCTGATATAGTACTTTAATTTAGGACCATTTTCAGGCTGTGAAAGGGTTTTCATGAATGTAAAATAGCCAAAAACTAGTGGCCTGCACCTTCTGAATTTTGCAAAATTTTCAAAATGTTTGATTGTTTAGTGTTATTTATGTATAAATGAACACAAAAAAATACTACTCGCATGAATCTGAAATTTTCACCCATTACGTCCCACCCCTAATAGAAGTATGAAACAATTTCGTGTGTGTATTTCTCGCATCAACATAACTTTGATGACACATTGAATTTAAAAAATCTTAATCTAATATTTATTGAAATAAATATAGCATAAAATAAAACACTTTTTAAAACAATGTAATTACGAAATTAAATCCATCAAAATGCATTTCATTTTTTCATAAACAATTCAGCCATTTTTATCTTTTATTAAGAGTCGTAAAAAAATTAAAAAAATTTAAATGAATTATTTTGTGATCCTTCGAAATTCAAAAGGAATTTGGAAGCATTTAAACTGTCGAATATAGAAAGTCATTTCTGGCTTTATTATTCTTAACAAATCTTCATGTATTTAAATATGGAAAGTTTTGGAAGTTTTTTTTACATTCAATCATTTTAAAAACAACAAAATTAATTTTATAACAATTTGGTTCAATTAATGATCAAAAGACATAATTAAATTTCAAACTCTGATTTAAAAATATATAATTTAGTAAAAACAAACGACATAGTAATAACAAGTAAATAAATAAAAGTAAAAAGACTACCGGGCAACGTGGGGTATGTACAACTAGTTTACAATAAAATCATTTAATATTAAAAAAACAAAAACAAAAAAATAAAAACAGAATGAAATGATACACAGTATTAAATTATTAAGAATCTTGAATATTTGTGTTATCTTTTGGAATGTAGAGAATTTTCACTTGAATGTTGGCAAAATGTGTATATAGCTTTCCGTTCTGCACATATGTAAACATCCAGCAGCCATTTAACAGAATAACCACATATTTTAGCAAGTCAAATTAACGATGAGGGCTCCTCAAATACTTAACATAAAAGTGATTTGACCGCTACTGAGAAATCCAATTATTTTTGAATTAGTTCAAGACAAAACATTGGTGTTCTCTGCCAATAATTTTAGATATCTGCAAACGTTAAAAATTTCATTGTGGCTCATTCTGATAAAGGTTTGTCAATGAGAATTTTCTTGTCTGGCCATATCTGTTATCAAGTGAGATCATTTTCAAGCGTGTTGCCGAAAATGACAAAAAAATATTAGGTATTGTATTTCTAAAACGATAGCCCAGTAAGTGATTTCTGTTAAGTTTCTTTACAGCAAATTCATGAGAATCTTCTAAAAATGGGCAGGGGTACATGAAAATTGATTTTTCCAAGATATTTTTCAGACGAAATTAATGTCACCCTTGATTGACTCCATGGTTGGAACAAGGGATAAGTGGTGAATGAACTGGTCATCCACACTACTTCGGACAGCAAGCATTATAATATGGGCGGTATTTTGGTCGATCCATAGAGCCCCAGATGGTCAAAATGACTGCTGATGCCTATATTACCTTCTTGAAGGATCATCTTGAGCCTTGGTGAAGAAACAGAAAGCTTCTTTCAAGAGGACGATAAGATAATGCTGCTTTTGCATAGAGCAAAGACTACATATAAGATTACATATAATATCTTCAACAATTAAGCTTTTCTGGGAACTGTCTCATGAAGTGGCCTGCTTGTTCACCTGAATGAGAATCCATGGAGTTTTCTAAAAATGCAGGTTCATCGAGAAGAATTTCAAGTTTCTTCCAAAAATGCATTATAAGAATGAACTTTAGATGCTCGTCGTGCTATTACTCTTGAACAATATCCAAACTGTGACGGGTAACAACTCGGGACTTATTTCTAACAAAGGATCGAACACTAATTATAAATTTAACATTTTTCAATTGGGATTTACTGACCATTTATATACGTATTGTTATTCGATTTAGGTACAGAAGAAAGGTTATGGCTAAATTACATTGACGCACAGATTCTCGTCAGATCGTCAAACTTAAGTGACATTGAGCCCGGTTAATACTTAGATGGATGACCATTTGGGAATACTAGATGCTGTAAGCAAGCGCACTCCACCTAGCCGTCTAAATGGGTATCAGCCCCGCTGGAAGAATAACTAGTGACTGACTAGCATCTTTCATGGGGAAGGGGTCAGGTCATCCGTTCTGTTGAATGCAATAAAACTGGGGCTAACCACTGATCATATTCGAAATAAGAGTTACGTACATAAAAAGAACAAAAAAACTTTAGCAATTTCATTGGTTAGAGTTTTTTTTCTATCTTATTAATGTCATACACTGGCTTTACATTTAAATAAAAATTGTTTCATATCCATATTAATGTATGAAACAGATTATTCCAATATGTATGACAGAAACAAAATATCTGAATGGTTATATTTGGAAATAATTACAACCTCATAAAAAAAATTTTTCTATCTTTTGTCAGATATAAGTATTCCATATATGGTCATCAACGGAGCTTACCAATAGCAAAGAAAAAAGTTGCATAACCTTCATTATAAAGAAAAAAATAGATTCTTGAAAAATATGTAACATCTAAATACGATAAACATCCATAAGATTTATTCATTATATATATTTGTTCATCTAGACAGCCGTTTTATCGTATAATATTGGCTAGAAAAAAGCAGATGCTTCGAAACCCGATCAGCAGTCAAGAACCATTACCACTGTGCTATCAGCTACCACCACCACCACCTGTAATTTTTTTTAATAGATGCTTATATAATATGCAAAATTATCAGCTATCTAGAATGCTCTATTCTTTTACAAGGAGCTATGCATTTATGCTAAGTGAGAGCAAGGGAGTTCCCTTACCAGACAGCAACGCATAAGGGGCAGGGAGCAAAATATAAAAATCTGGTGAACAGCTATGTTTTGAGCAAACCATCATAAGGCCATTACTCCAGTAATAATACTTTTATACCTTTAAGCTTTGCCCCTGTCTTGATTATTTAATATATTTATTTATCCATCATTCATTTAGACTTACTGTATAGAAATTATAAACAATATCTGCCAACAGATATCGTGGAATGATACAATGGGGGGGGGGGATCAGTATTATTTGGACTATTGTTCGAATTTGGGAACCTTCTAAGCAAACTCTGGAACCTGTATAGAAATTTAAGCTGAACCCTTTATTTAATCCGCAGGGATTAGAAGTGTTAAGAATAACATTAACATTTCTACTTGGTCATGTCTGATGAAATGAAAACAATTTAACTCTGGATTAAATAAAGAGTTCAGTTCGAATTTTCGTACAGATTGTAGAATTTAACTAAAAGGTCCCAAATTTGAAAAGTGCACCTGTAAAAGATCAAAGGTTACATCAACTAAAACTGAGATGAGAATAGTAGTTCGAATAATCCAAAGTATCAATCCTCATCTCAAAAATTCCAAAAAATGGAAATAAGTGTTTTTAAACCGTAACTAAAATTGAAATTCTTCAAAGAAACATTTTACCAAATCTGAAATGTTGAGGATGAAAGTGTCAAAAGCAACATTGAATCAGTGTTACAGATACATTTTGGATGTGATAAATCCCCAGGACCTACGGTGATTTGAATACGCCCCCAGGAAATTCAGTCATCAGTCATCATACAGTCTCTTAAATAGTAATGTTGAACTGCAGGGATCCACACTAAATGTTTTCATTGTCGGTCCAAATTATCTAAATTGTCAGGGAAAAAAATCATCATATTCCGATGTTTCTTCTTGCTCATCTCCCTGCGATCAGTTGGAATATGCAGCTGATCTAGAAGTTGACTTAGGTTCGGTTGTGGATTGAGGTATGAAATGACTCGTTTCGTTTAATCCTGTTAAGACAAGTCTTTCAATCGTAGGCGTGTCTCTTTTCTTTCCAAGATTTTCATGGATGGCGCCGTTCTTTAGAACTCCTTGGTCTTTCTTTCTCATCAAATCTTTCTTGGAGTTCATACATTAGATCCATTGCTCTTTCTACTTCTCGTAAAGTCTGTTCTTTATATCGCTTCAAACACTTTCTCACATCTAAGGCTATTCTTTATCTTCACAGTACTCTATACAAGGTCTGATAGTAGATTCGTAGTAATATTTAGACTGGTGAATGAATCTGCTCCATTTGAGGGTTCTTGATAAGGTTCAGAAGCATATCTGTTATTTGCCCCCCCCCTTCTCTTACAGATGTTGCTCATCTCAGTTTCCTCTATAAATACTATTACGACATGTGTTCTTCAGAATTGTTTGATTTATTCCCTGCTTCCTTTGTTTCCGCTCGTTTGTCTAGTGGTCTTCATCAATTGTTTCAATATCTCGTTATAATACAGCCCACTATTCAGTAGTTTCTTTATAAGAACTGCAGGCTTGTGAAACTTCCTGCTGACTACTTACATCAAGTGGCTTCATGCTTTGTCTGGAGCGACTTCCATATAATAAAAAATAATTTATTTTTTTAAAAAAAATCTGCTTCCTCCAACGTTTTCCTTGGCCTTTCCCTGCCAACTGATCCTGCTATCTCAAGCACTCTCAGCCATTTTTTCAATGTGATCAAACCAACAGAGTCTCCTGTTCTGCACACATCTCCTTATACTGTCCAGATTTAATCTCCCTCCGAGGTCATCAAATTTAAGTCTTCTTTAAGACTCACATTACACATCCATTGTATCATCATTTCTCTCCATGCAACATGTCTTCAATCCTCACTGGCTAGGTTTCACTTCTATAAATCATCACACTAAGCTTGTTTATTAAATCGACAGGACTCTTTTCTATTTCAAACGAATAAATTAAAAATAAAAGCAAGTTTTTTTTAAATTGACAGAACAAAGTTTGTTTTTTTGATGTATGTTAAAACAAAAGGAGTTAATTTAAGGGAAGCAAAATTTAGAAAACAATCCTTCAGAGAAATAGGATAGGAAGGGAATACATTCGTATTTCCTGATAAATAATCTAATAAAATTAGAAGATAAAAATGCACACAACCACACTCATCAATACAGGTTCGTTGTGTGCATTGTATTATTTTTTATGGGGAAAATGAAAAATTAGATGCCTCTATGGGACACACAAATAGGAAGATTTAAGATTTTCATAAATCAGGGCTGCAAAGAAAGTGGGCTCCTTCTACTGAGCTAAAAAACTTCACACCTGACAGTATTCTATATCTCTACAAAGTCATCATCCACCCATGCATGGAGCATTGTCACATCTGGGCTAGTGCACCATTCACTAGTCTCT
Source organism: Sepiola atlantica (assembly GCA_963556195.1). NCBI lineage: Eukaryota > Metazoa > Mollusca > Cephalopoda > Sepiida > Sepiolidae > Sepiola > Sepiola atlantica. The sequence goes on from OY744522.1 coordinate 72,768,456, forward strand.
ATCTTAGACAAGGTCCAAAAGAGTCGCTAATCTAATAGGTCCCTCACTATTAATCAATCTCCAGCCCATGTCCCATCACCACAATGTTTTACAAGTACTTCAATGGAATGTGCTCTGATGAACTTGCTGCTTTGGTGCCCCCTCAACATAAATACACTCAACCAACCCAACAATCAGCTAGATCCCGTTCATTCACTGTGGAGGTCCTCAGATGCCAACGAGCCTTCTACTCCAATAGCTTCTTTCCTTGAGCTGCCGGCCTTTGGAACTACCTTCTCACTGAATGAACAATCATCTCGCTGCACAGCTCCCAATTTAGGATGACCCCTAAAACTTTCACCTTAATTCTCAGTAGCCCCTTACATCTACAGTGACAACTTGCCTTGTTTGGGGTGAACTAAAAAAAAAAATTTTTTTTTTAAATCCTTGCAAAACTAATATACAGAAAACTACAGTGTACAACAATAAGAGCAAAGTTTGAAAAGGCTTTATTATTAAGTACTAGTTGTACCTCAGGGTTGCGGAGTTGGACTCGTAAGAATGCTACGAGTTGGAGTCAGATTTTTTTTTTTTTAAACCCCTGAAGAAATCGACAGTCTGAATATTGGAAGACTTAAAAATAAAGATTTCGCAACCCTGGTACCTATCCACAAGAAACAGACATACGAGAAGTGGTGACATAATTTTATTAATGTGGTGTCATCAAATATCGCTGCATGGATCATCATTATGATCCACTGCGACAAGCTGCTGACCCTTAAAGTTTCCAGATGGCTGGCGACTTTTTAATACTGTCATCATCTACAACATGCACAGGTTTTATCCACTCCAACAACACCATTATCTATTACAGTAGCTCTGCTCCTATCTACAACTAGCAGCAGAGATTCCTGCCTGTAACACTTGCAGCAGCTTCTAATCCTGCCCACAGCACAATCATCTACTACAGCAGCTCTTTCCTAGAGACGTATTTATTTCTTTGAAATAAATAACACTTATCTTTATTGTACACCTATATTGTCTCCTTTTTGTTGTCACACCTTCCATCACATCTATTTTTATTCTTTTGCTTGTTAGTGGGTGTCATGGTAAACTAGACTCCTGTTACAATGGAGATTATCAAATGCCACTCAAAAATAATTCTACAATAAGTCTTGGCATGAATCCACTCACTATGACCCAGCATTTTTACCACCAGTGTGTTCAGATTACATCAATAAGATTAGTAGATGTTTCAGAATTTTTGACAATTACATAACATAAACAGGTCAATCAAATATGAATGCATAGAACAGGGTGGAGCAGGTGATTGCAAAGGTCAGGAGTAGATGGAGTAAGTTTAGAGAACTGCCATTACTAACCAGCAGAGAGTTAGTGCTGTTGACTAAGGAAAGAGTGTATGCAGCATGATGATGTATGGAAGTGAAACCTAGCCAGTGAGGGTTGAGAACATGCGTTGCATGGAGAGAAAGGATACGAGAATGATACGCTGGATGTGTAATGAGAGCCTTAAAGACAGGCTCAGATTTGATGACTTTAAAAGAACTTTATTAAACAAAATTATCTCATTACTATTATTTTATTTGATTTTTCAGCTGGTGTTAAAAACATTCAAGTATTTTGAAGGGAGTGGTTGAGAAGAAACTGTGCTTCACTAAATCTCTTCTATTGTTTCTAAGTAACATTTGTCCCATAAAGACTCTCCCTCATCCACTCGATAAGTACAACAGCATTTAAAAAGCATTTGTGAAGTTTCTGGAGTTCATTCATTGACACACTTGTTTCACTTTTACTCACTGCATTGTAGACACAAATGTAGAGAGTTTTAATCCTAAGTACCCAAGTGAGGAGTGAGCCAAACTGATGAGCTTAGTAAATAAATACTGAATCAATACTATTTACACTAGCAAAAACTATGACACCAGCCGTCGCATATCTTTGCTAGTATATCACTACCCCACCTCTAAGAAAAAAAAAAGAAGAATTCTGGGAGGATGGTATTATGTCCGCAACAGAACATACTACACTACCCCCCCCCCCCGCCCCACACACAGACACACAAGATAGTACAATTTCGGTTTCAGCCAGATACCAAATCGACATTTGTAATAAATAGATAAGATGCGAAGTACTTTTGTTAAATGTTTCCCTTCCTAAAATGTTATTCAATTAGTCACCGATTTTCAGATTATGTAAAATATTTTTAGAAGTTACTTGTTCAAATTTTAATGAAAGAGGGAGAGAATAGAATAGTTTTTTTATGACCCCCCCCCTGCTTTTTTCAGAACATTTTTGTAAGTTTTCCATTTTCTTTAAATCTGAGAATTAAATGTCTAATCGATACAGTAATCTGAAAATTACTCTTTTAATTAGATTTTATAGAAAACTAACTGCCTCGAACTGGTGTTGCTCAGGAGCATTAGTACTTTCAGTTCTGTTTTACAACCAAAATAAGATTAATTATAGATGCATCTGTAAGGTAGACAGTTAATTAAAAAAATATAATCCCTTATATCGTCCGCTTTTTTGTTTTATTTCAAACAGAAAAACTTAACTGATCTAATAAGACTGAAAATAAAGAAAAACGATTTTGTATTTTTTTTTACAGTTTTCAAAAGAAAAAAAACAAAGTAAAAAAATATAAAAAGATAAATAATTTATCGAAAGATGTTTACCTACTCTTAGGATATAAATATAATTGTAAGAAATAAATAGGTAAATAAGTATATGAAAAATATAAAATTTTTAATAAATTACAACTGTATAGTAGAAACGCATAAAAATTAATACCTGTTCCGTTAATAATTCTATAAGTTTAATAAAATATCATATAAAAATCATGTTAGCATTTCATTTGGCATCAGAGTAATTTAAATTTAAATCTACCTTTCAAGTAGTTTTTCACTCCAGGACCAAGTCATGATCTCCACGGGCACTCGCAAAAGATGTACCAGTCGTTTTCGGCTCAATAGAAGACAGCGTTCTGTCAGTGTTTCTTCTTTGGGGAACAACCCATCAAAGGAGGTAGTGATGATGACTACCATATCCAAGTTTAAAGCGGTCTTGGACCAACATTGAGACTATGTGTGGATGTAAATAACTTCTACCCGTCTCTTTACATGGTTTATATTGCACTTTATTATTTTTTGCCAAATAAATTTGATAATATACTCAATATCAAACACTTTTACAGTATTTAAGAAGTAAAAGTATGATCTTAATCAGCGATTTTTCTTTTTAAGAAACCATCACCGATATCATTTGTTGACATCTATGTAGACGAAATAACCGTTTACGGCAGCACAATGGTGATCAAGATGTTGCCGATTCTGTCTCTTATGTTCTGTAGGATGTGGTGCAATATGTAAATAAGTGGCTTGTTATTCTTAACACCTCTAAAATCAAGCTTTTCTCCTTTGATATGTTAATAGCTATTGACCTATGAACGAAGACCCTACCGAAAAATTCACATCTGGTATCATTTGAAAACTTTCTGTTCATCGAACAATTGAGTATCATTTTTGTCAACTTATTTTTCCGAAGGAAAGTAAATGCCTACATAAAGTAAATATTTTCACATAAATTTGATAAGAAAAGTTGTATTTTATATTTTTTCGAATTGTAATATCTTTTTAAAATTAATTGTTTTATTAAAGACGGAAATTCTCGTTATAGTCAGTTCAAATGCATACTTAAATGTGTAAGTATTCAGACTATCCTAAACAAAAAAACAAAAACATGGAGTGTTGAAAGATTTAATGTAATAATTAAACAACGGAACATGGTGTATGTACATTTTGTTTGTAATGGTCTCCCAGAAGTCAGTATTTGTGTTTCAACTGTTATGTTTACAGAGAAAAGTAAATGCATTTCAGCATAGAGATTTGAATCGAATCTAATTTTATTTATTTCTTTTACCTTTGTTCACACCAAACAAGGCACTTTGCCATTTAGACGTAAGGGGCTACTGTGATTAGGGGCAAGATTTATAGGGGGCATCCTAAGTGGGGGCTTGTGCAACGAGATGTTTGTTCACATTACATTTAAATTTCTGCATGTTGGTACAGATGGGGGAAACAGAGCAGGGAGGGAATTCCAGAAGCAAATGATTTGAGGAAAGAAGCTATTAGAATATGAAGCTTTCCGGAAAGCTTTTTCCTCTACACTGAAGGGGTGAAATTTGCCGCATGTCAGGTTGGTTGGGGGTATTTACGTTGAGGGAGCACAAGTGCAGCAATAATAGACTTAATCTAATAAGTACTCAATGTAATTTGGTGTGCGTGTGTATATATATATATATATAATCAAATGCATTTGTCTAAGGATCACAGAACATTTAAATTGTTTGAATTTTTAATTAAATTGAAAAAAAAAAATGTTAGTGTTTCATGTTTTTTTCTTTTGAGGTTTCAAAATTGTTTCGAACAAGTCCATTTGAAGCCGTACTGAAAAAAGTTTTTATTAAAGTAACCTTGTTTATACAGGGTGGGCCAAAATAAGGGTCCTATCTTTAAATTTGAATAACTTGAATTTGAATAACTTCCACAAAATAAAAGTTAAACTCACCAAACTTTATGTGTGTGTAGACTGACCCTTCTCAGATTTTTTGAAATAAACAAAACAAATTTTAACCGAAAAACACTTCTTAAAACTTACAAAAACTAAAGTATTGTTTTTTACACTGTTTTGAGTTTTTTAAGCAAAAATAATGTTTTCTAAATGAGGGTACGTTCCTTAGGGCTAATACGGCTCATGCTTGCTTCGGAAGGGGTCCTTTACTTATTCTAAAAAAAAAAAAAAAAAAAAAAAAAAAAAAAAAAAAAAAAAAAAAAATCAATAAATAAAAAAGTTATGAATTTTTAAAAATAGGACCCTTATTTTTGCCCACCCTGTATAAAAGAAAAAAGGAATCAGAATGGAGATTTGAATGACTTAATGTAATAATTATCCAATGGAACATGGTGCATATATAGTCAAGTTTATTTGTCAAAGGGTCACAGAACAATTCATTAGTTTTGTTTTAACAAAACTGAATGCAGTCAGATAAAAGTAAGTTCCGAAATAAATGAAATATCTTAAAATTGCATTAAAAATTCAGTTTATCTTTTTCCTAATTTCCTTGGACATCTAATTCAGTAAGTAATGGCATTATGTGTCTCATGAGGATCAGTGTGAAGCAGTATCTAAATGTGTGTGTATTCAAAGTACTTGCTTTATATAAAATACATTTTTAAAAACCGGAATGGATGCATATAGCTAATTATTTTTGATGGGTCACAGAACAAATCAGTAATGTTTTAATTGTTATGCTTCGATGAACAACAGAAAAAGAAAAGGAAAGTTATTCTTTGTTAAAAGTAAATTATTGCCCAAGAGAAACTTATGCTATTTTGCAAGTATGTGTAGTTTCAATGAAAGCAATATATGCAAATATGATGGAAATGCAATGATGTCACACAATGTGGCAGTGTACTTTGATACATTGCAAATATTTCATAATTTTTTTGTACAATATATAAATAATATTAATAAAATATGTAAATGTTATTTATCAATAAATGCAATAATGGTTTGGTTTGATCGTTTTGTTTTATGGCATATCAACATTTTTCGGGTTATTTAATGCCGAATACAGTCATTTTGGTAAAAGTTTTTATGCTTCAAGTTCTTAATATTTTCAAATATTTATTCATGGTGTTTGGTTTCGTTGTTTTGTAGAGGAAAATTGTTGGTTTTGTTTTTTGCTTTACAGAACATGATTGAGTTTTGCAAAGGGAAAGGAAAAAACAATAACATCAATGTTTGGTGCATTTTTGGTTAGGAAGCCGGTATCTTCAGACAATCTGATCTGGTAGCACCGGTGCCATAACCGAGTATTACCAGTAAGAAAAT